>CM021765.1:57877159-57937182 GCA_011076525.1 Nettapus auritus | reverse complement strand
TTTTTTTTTTTTTTTTTTTTTTTTTTTTTTTTTCCCTTCACTACCTGCAGGAGTTCTAAGTTTGTGGGAGAGAGGGCTGCAGAATTATAAAGGTGATTTCACTGATTCCTCAAGTTCCTTGGTAGCAACTTGACATAGAAAACACATATTTTATATGTGGCCAGTTTCTTTCACTAGAACTTTTGAGCATTTTGGATGCTGTTCAGTGACTCAAACCTTCCAGGAAAGGTATTTCAATTTTGATTAATGGTGATAATGACATATAGAGAACACAGACAAGAATTATGTCCACACAGCAAGAGGTGGAGTGCCAGGACTCGGGTCTGAAGCTCTGGTCCAGTTTCCAGGCCAAGTTTGAGATGAGGACTGATAACTCCTGGGTACTGTTTCATGACTCAGAATCTAACATACAAACCCAGTTTAAGGCATTCCTGTCCTCTGTGTTTATCTGCCTTCAAATTGCTTCCACCACAATCTCAGCTATGCTTCATCAGAGAAATATTCTGTATTAAAATAACAGACAAAATATCCTGGAACTCCACCCCAATCAGTAATTAGCTAAGACACAAGGTGTGCTATTGCAATTAACAGCATTCATAAGAAAGGCGAGCAGTGCTAATAGACATGCCTAACAATAATGTATTTGGCCAAAGCCTTAGACAGTTATTCTATTGTTTATATTAGTAGGACTTTTACCTATACAAAGTAGAGAGAGAAAATGTCAACAGTTATTCTCTGTTATTCCAAACTCTGAGAACTTTTGTATATTATCTAAATGAAATTATCCTTCTTTGTGATCAAATTGATATCGTTTGCACTCAAACCAGTACCTGATTCCCCGTAAAACTGCTTGCCTGGTAAATAAATTTCAATTTTGAAACACAAGTTATGACTGCAAGAAAGTAAAACTACAAGGAGTTTATGATCTACCACCTTTGACAGTGGTTGAGATAGTATTTCAAATCAAACTCTTCCCTTCTTCATGCAAAGCTATTCTTCCCAGAGTTATAACATTTTTTATCAACACAAAGTTTTTAGCATTTTCTAAATTATTCAAGGAGAGGCATTCATCACTTTATGGCTGTCACGTTTGAGGGCTGTGACTATTCATAATGGATATTTTAGTGTCCCTAGCAAGCTGGTAGGTTTGTCCCTTCACTTTGTGACATAGCGAGTTTTCCAACACATGTAAAACAATAGACTGTACTACCTGCCAACTATCATTGATTTTTTTCTAAAATTTGAACAACCTACAACATCAGACCAGGAGACCAACTACAGCAGCTACAAAAGCTAACCGTATTTTACTGAAGAAATCAACAATCCTGTATTACTCTCATTTTTTCAATCCCATTCCCTATGAATGAATAATTACACACACACACACACACACACATATACATATATTTTTAACACCCAGGAAAATTACAAGGCAGATTTTGTGCCTTCACCCCTATGCGTACAGAGGGCTCTCCAGTGCTGATAGGACACTGTGTGAAACTACAGAGGCCTGGAGAAGGCCACGGAAAGCTCTTAAAGAGAAACTGAAATCATTGCCATGTTTTATCTTAGAGAGATAAAAGCAGATATAAGTGCACACACCAACAGACGGCCTAAAAATCAGGAGCTGTTGTGAATGCTGGCTCAATAACTACAAAAATAAGGGGCCAGTCACTTGCACAGTGCCTACAGTTACTACAGTGCAAATATAGTGAAGTTTTTCTAAATACCAGCCTTTGAAAACACTTCAGATGCTACAAACAACCCAGAATCTTATCATCTTGCATGTCAACAGTAATAAGAAAGAGAAAAGTCAGCAATTTCAATGACAACTGTGAAATTGCACTGTTTTGAGACAGTTATTTTGGTAATACCTGTGGAACTCCATAGTGCTTTAGGAAGTTTGTAGAAATTAGGATTTCAGGTAAAACATCCATAAAAGTGGAACTACAGCTCTAATTTTCTTTTGCGGTTCTTTGCTTTTAATGATAATCTATATAGGAGGAACACATCTTGATTCTAAGAGGCCAAGAAAGTACATGGCAGGTATATCTGGAAAAGAAAAATCTTATTTGGTAACCATTTGAATTAAAAATCAATGTAATAACATGAATGTGAACATCTGATGCTGTTTAATTGCCACTCTTCAGGTAGAAATATAATTTAAATAATTGGTGCCTAGGAAATCCAGGAATGTGATCCTCATGAGAATAGAAGGAAGAACTAAGTATTTTTACTGTATTTATAGGGGGGGGGAGGCAACAGCAGGGGAGGAGGGCATCAAATCTGACTTTAAAATGAATACCACATACCACATGTTTTGTGTATAAAACACAAAACAGAGTATTTATAATTAAGTTAAAGTTTAAAATATTCACAGAATAACTGTAGGAGCCACAAAAAAATAAATAAATAAATAAATAAATAAAATAAAAAACTCACTGTAATCTAAAAAGTTTAACTGTTTTCCAAAACTCAGAGGGACGGAATTAAGATATCTTTAAAACCTGCATTGCAAATCTGTGGAATATCTTTTTCATCTAGACTGTGAAAAAAAAAAAAAAAAAATCCTTCCATTTCAAAAAGAATATCTTTAAAAGTCATTACGTAGTTGAATGATCTTAAAAGGCTGCATAGAGGCAGCCAAGGAAAATTCCTGACATGCATTTTAATGGCACTGGTGCAGTGGCATTTAGAGTAGCGTTCAAGATAAGCAACGTGAATGTATACCATTCTTTTAACTATTTCTAGTTTATTTACCTATCTTTAAGAATATTCTAGCAGTTAAAGAATGCATCTCTTTAAAAAATACAGGTTTTCCTAAGTATTTGTCTTTAAAATACTGAAATATTTCCCAAAATAAAGGCTTTGAAGCAAAAGGGCTAATACCTTTGCCCAGATGAATCCAAATTTTGCCAAAGAGGGCTGTGCTGGCGCCTTGCCAGGAGCTTTAAGGCTGAAGCTAATTTGCATGAAATGGAGGAAATTGCAGCTGCCCTCAGACTTAGTATGGAGACACAGACAGCCCCAATTGAGACAGAGCATTGCACAATGGGATTTGTGAATACAAACATGCCACACTTCCTTATTTAAGATGAAAGTAGCTATAGGCAACAGAGTAAGTCTCCATGAAAGCTACTTAGATACCTTTACCCCCACCTTTCAGGTCCAGTGACCTCATTTCAAATCCAGGTGGGGGCTGTCACTGGACCACAAATGGAAATGAAAGTTGATTCCAGAAGACAACCACTTTCAGAAAAAGGGTTTGAGAATAGGATTAAATCCCATTCAAATACACTCCTGGAAGAGAATACAACTCAACACATTCTTAAAAGCACTTAAAAATTCCTGAACTGGGGCTTCAGAAAACCCCTCCTATTCATTCCTTGTTGTCACCTCAAGACTACATGAATCACTGAAGATGGATACAGGATGCTTGCACGTCTGTTCTGAGTAAGTCTTGAAAAAATGCATCAGATTATTATTATTTTGATCATATGACAGTATCGCATGCTCTTCACCTAAGATATCCTCTTAATGTTATTTCCAAGATTTCCACAAGATGCCTGTTGTGGTTGCTTAATTTCACAATTTAATTAGTTAAGTACTGTTGTTATGTCTTCCAGTGGAGGAAAGGCATATTGCATTAGGTTTCCACCATACTCCTCATCCTGCACACTGTTGGGTTGGTTCTCAGAAATACAAAAAACTGCTTAATGCTGGAAGAAGTGCACAGGCAAGTACATCACAAGAAGTTACACAAACAAAGACAGTCTCAAGCACTGAACAGAAGGACACAGGCTGCAATTCTCAGTAACCAGAACCAGCATTATCAGTATGTCAGTATGATCTTGCTATATTCCTTCAAGAGGATGGGTTGGTTCTTTGCTCCTGTAACACACATTGTCTCAGAACAAAGTCCCAGCAAAACCACACTCTTCTCTTTCTTTCCTGGTTCTAGCAATTAGCTTATCCAGTATTCACTATTACACTGAATATAATCACTGCTCCAGTAAGAGAGGCCATTTACAGTACACTCGATTGTTCACTTTTTGGCATGTATTACAGAGGGTGTGAGGCCTCTTTTCTGTAAAAGGAACACTCATCTTATTTATGATTTGGGTTAAGACTCTTCACTCCCCTGTCCCTCCATCTCTTTTTTTCCATATCCCAAGCTGTGATAGCTTTAATCCAGCTCTAACCAGACACCCAAATCTTCCTATACCTTGCAAGAGTCATTGCTACCTCTCTGTAATTTTGGGACTCATCTAATGATGAAGGACAAGGCAGTCATCTAGGGCCAATGGGGAGAAATGTGTAGCCCTGCTTCTAAGGTAGATATCTAACACTGAGAGCAAGGGGCACTTAAGGCAGTACTTAAGAGTGAAAAGCACACACTTTTTCCCTTCATTTATAAGGAATCAGGATAGCTAGAGCAAACTATGATTCTAATCAATGCCTACAGACTGTTCAGCATGTATACTCTAAAAATGCACAAATAACTTTCATACTAACTGCTCTGCACCAGCCAACAAAGTCCTACAGAACACACACACAAAACAAACAAACAAAAAACTAAAATTCAGAAGGTAATATGCATATGTCTGAGGCCAAGGAAATCACTTGGAAGACTGTGGTACTAGCTTACACTGACTGTCTTTTCAAGTTCAGGAGATGAGAACAACCTAAATTTAGTGTTGTTTTTCCTTCTCCGATTGAGCATATTGACATTTAGCTTCAGACACGAAGACCAAAGAAAAACATTGCAAGAATGCACGGTGGCAATGATTTTGCTATTGTCCCTTTCAGCTACAGTGGTGAGTCAAAATAGTATTAAAAATAATAAAAAAGGAAAAAAAAATTGTCTCACCACTCCTGTCAGCCCACCCAGAATTGTCTTTGATGTGTTACAATAAATTCTTTTCACGTTCTTTACATGAACTAACTGACTAACTGGTAAACACCCAAAAGCTGTGAAACATGCCTCCAGTCAGACACAGAAATACAAATTTAGAACCTAACCTGGTGGAGTTTGTGGTTAAAAAAATAATAATAATAAAAACTTTATTTGTACCCCAGGTTTTCAGGTCTTAAAAGAAGTCCCAATTCTCCAAAACATTAAACTTTGGGTTGGCCTGATGAAAGGCAAGGTGCCTCTTACTTCCTTATTGGTGGGAAATGGGAAGAGAGTGTCTAGAGAATCACTTTGAAATGCATCTGTTTGAGATCACTGGAGGTCAGATGTCATTTACTCCATCTCCCACTCCAAGCAAAATCAGCTGTACCTGTCCTACTCTTGACAGATTTCTCTTGAAGCTGTTCTACAAATAGCCATGGACAGGGAGAAAAAAAATACTGCCTTCTTCCTTGCAACAGCCTTTCATATTCTTGAAGATTCTTCCCTGATTTGCCAAGACTCTTATAATCCTTTTTGCTCCAAAATGGGTAGCACATCTTTCCTGTGGCCTGGTACCCAAAACACCCCAGTGATCAGGACTGAGCAGAACATATAGGCTCTGTCCTGTGTCTGGCAGGGTAAACCACATTTTAAAGTCATCATCTCAGCCACTGCAAATTGTAGCTGTTTGCATGCTGAATAGTTATGTAGTCAGTTTTGCACCTAGTCTATCCTAGAGCATGCTACAGTATAATTCTCTAGTTGCTTAGGAGAGTGTCACATCAGGTGTTCTCTAAAGCCTTAATAAGCTCAAAACATATGAAGTCTAATGCTTCTCATCTAGCAATAGAAAGGAATCCATGCATTTAATCTATCTTGAAAATACTGGGAGGAAGGAAGTCTTTTCTTTCACTTTGGTGGATAAGAAACATGTTTGGACACAGAAGCACTACAGGATAACAAATAGATGTTTGCAGTACCAGTCATTCCTTCCACTTCAGGCAACTGTAAGTCTACAGCTGTTGTTCATGTTGGCAGTAATAATACATATTCACATATCATCTGTGACTCCCTTGCCACATATCTCATATATCAACAGCGTTACCATTTCATCAGGGATATTGCACTCTTTTCACCACAGGACTTTGGCCAGCACCTAAGAGAACAAAGGAACATGCAAGAAACTTTATAGTGGACACTCCGGTGACACCAGTCTGTAGGGGAATATGTTTCTATATTCAACATTAATTAATGGCAACTACCGCAGAGTGGAAGAACTTATACCCTATATATTTAAAATTCTATTTATTGGGTGATTCTTCCCATGTAATTACATTTTGGTTTTCAGAATTTCTTTTTATATGGAAAATTATGCTGCCCAATCTTGGAATCACTTACCACTGACAGGTAATACTCTCAAACAATATTTTAACACTATTGGATGCAAAACATGATAGCAAAAGAAGGAGCTCACACAATGAAACTGAAGAACAAAGTCCCACAGTTTCTATGATACATGATAAAAACCAAATGTTAAGTAGTACAGATCAATTGTTCAACTTGATTCACTTGAGAATTTCTAAAATTCAAAGAATAAAGAAGGCTACAAGAAGGGGAATCCTGGGCAAAGCAGATACACTATGAAAGTAAAGTAGGAGCTCACTGCAGGATGTCTGGTGCTTGAAATCGGCCTTATCAGTGTAAAAAAGACTTGTTTTCAGAGCAGCATCTGAAAAGAAAAAGAAAATGGTGGTGTAATGCTACAGTCAGTCAATCGATTATGAATCTCTGGCAGAGAGGAGGTAAGCTGGCCTTAGAGGAAGTAAACGGAAGTACAGAGAGGAAAGGAGTCTGAAGAGCTGTACCCTAATGAAGGTTAGGGGACACTGGATGGCCAAAGTCAGTAGGGATGAGCCCTGGAGCATTTTCTAAACACTGGGTACAAACTAAGAGCACTGTAGCAATGCATGCACAGACAGGACAATGCAAGTAGTGTGCCAGGGCAGAGGCATGGGTAGGAAGGTAGGAATGGAAAGAATTTAGGAAGACAGAGAAACAAGGAGGACTGTACTGAGAAAGATGTTCTTCTGGCCATTAGAGAAAATGTCCATGGTAGCATGTGTATACAAACTTACTGTTTGAGAAAAATTACAATACTGGACTGATTTGTCATGGCACCTACATTCTATGGGACCTACAGCAGAGGAAGTGGTCAACCTCACATTTACAAGCCAAAAACTAGAATGCTTTTTGAAAGCAGATTTTGTAAAAAATAGAGAGCTAGAACCAGTGAACAGAGAGCAAACTGGATAGTCAGATGCTAGACTCTGGCAGCTTATCACATGGCTTTACAGAGCTAATGTTGGTATATATTTTTGCATGTGAGTGTATTTTAACAAAAAGTGTCAGTCTGTACTTCCCAAATCACTCCTGCATATGAAAGCCATTAGTAAAGGCTTTCTCTGAAGCTGGCCCCTGCTCCAGTTTCCAGCCAGTCACTGAAATGATACACAAAAGTGTTTGCTCCGCAAAAGAAGCCAAGTGAGAGCATTCCACATATGCCGTTAGCCTCACTTTTTGCATAGAAACACAATGAAAGAAAAAAGCTTGGGTGTAAAACTGGATACATTTCAGGCAGAGAGGAAAACTAGCACAGGTTTTAGGACACAGACAAATCTGCAGTGCATGATCCATGGGGAAAAATACAAGCAGCATTCCTTATACAGGGAGAGGTTTGTAAAATTCCCAGTGCCTGTGCCACTCTTATAAATGGTCCTTCTTTTGTTCCTGCAGGGCTCTAAAGAATAATAAAAGAAAATACAAAGCGGAGGAGGCACCACTGAGCGAGTGCAACAGTGTTTTATTAATCCATGTGATTAATCCAGCATGCTGAGGAAGATTCTTTACAGAATCAAAACGTCCATGTTTTTGATCCACATGGATTAAGGGAACACTGTGGCATTCGCTCAGTGGTGCCGCCTCTGCTTTGTGTTTTGGTTTTATTCTTTGGAGTCCAGCAGCAACAAAAGAGGGAGCATTTATATGAGTACAGCAGCATGGGGACTTGGATAACCTCCCCTCCCTTCCTGAAGGATGCTTCGGGAATGTTTCTGAGGGCTACATCTCTTGTTTGTGTCCACAGCCTACTCTTGAGAAACCAAAATACGATCAGATAATAGAGGGTGTTTCTGCCAAATCCTGAATGACAGTCGTGTTGCTGAGCAGCCGTGCTATAAATCAGACATGTACCTGTGTAAAGTAAGCAGACAAAAATGAGAAACACTGGTTATATTCAAAATTTATATTGGAGAGGTGGGGAAAAAAATCAATGTAATTCAGCAGGTTTTTTTTTGTTTGTTTTTTTTTTTATTGGCAGAGCAAAGGACTCAGACATTGTACACGGCAATTGACAAAAGCCTTTAAGTCTATGCTTAGGGTTAAAGCCAAACCCAGACTAAACTGGTTTGCATTTAATTTTTTACATGCTTAAACACTTTGCTGTACAGAGCCTGTATTTTCACTTGTTTGAGCTGACAGTGAGTGCAACTGCAAGCTTCCCTGTAACTAAACCTATTTAGAAGCTGGAGGACCAGTTTTCAGCCTAACTGACCAAAAAAAAAAAAAAAAAAAAAAAAAAAAAAAATCAGATTCTGTGTTCGAGTGAGCTATTCCAATATATTTCAAGGAACACTTATTTGCTATGAATCTAAGAAGCATGCAAAAGTTAATAAACTGTCCAGTACTGTGGCACCTGGCTCATTTCCTATGCCAGTGTCTGAACTTTTGCCTTACCATGCTCAAAAGCCATCAGTAGTCTCTACCTCTATTTCTAAACTTTGCCTGGAGGCTTTCATCTACCCTCTTCATCCTCTTGTGATTTGCTTCTTTGCCACTTGTTGGACTTCTCCCTACTCCTGCTATTTTCATTGGGACATGCTTTTCTTTAGGCAGTTAGCTGACCTTTCTAAGTTTGGAATGAAGAAAAGAAACTTATGGTATCAAATAAAGATATTAACTTTGCTGGCCCATGCCAAAAAGAGCAATTTTATTAATTCAGCACTAAATAGTAATGTGCAGATGTCAGGCACATGTGACTACAAGAAATGCTGTGATTTGGGTGACTTGCAGTGAAAGGGAGGAAGGCAATTCAGGGCATTACCAGGTCTCAGCTGGTGAAGAGGAGCAGTGACTGATCTGCACTGAAGCTCTGCAACTTCCTGCATTGCCTGTGTGGCTGTGAAGCACCTGGAGCCTCATCTGTGTCTCACAGCTGTAACAAGAAACCACCTAAACAGGTCGCCCGTACCCAGGCTTCCAGCCCCACACCACCATAGCTCTGCCTGGGCAGGCAGCCATGGGGAGGCCCAGAGGGATGCATGGGTGGTGGGAAAGGAGGGGGTTTTCAGGTCCATGGAGCTTTCCAAGAATGTATCTGACTGATCGTTCTCTAAGCATGGACTGGAGGTATGTTTTTTTTTTTTTTTTTTTAATTATAAACTTGTCAAATTCAAGGGCTCTAGCAAAGGCAAATCCTGGATAGAAGCATAAATCCTGCTAGAGATCTACTGAGTGCTCCCAGAGAACACCAGAGCTTCTCAAGGAAACAGTTTAAATCTTTCTGCATTAGCCAAGTGAAGTTGTTTTCCTTGACATTGCTCTCAGAATCAGCATCACTCTTGCTGCTTCAGCTATTAAAAAGACTCTGCCTGAGGCATACAGCAAATATGGAAAAACTAAACCTGCACAGTGAAAATTTGGCAAAGTGTTCTCAGTGCCTTAAATCACTGATAATAGCACACAACTTTAAGAGTAGAACATCATTGCTCACACTATATAATTACACATAGAGATTGAAAAATAGCAGCAATAATATCCAATAATCAATATATCAATAAAATATTTTTCCTCTTATTCTGGGAACTAAAATGGATTTACATACTTACAGATGGAGAATTTGCTTAATGTAAAAAATGAAAAATATCCAGAATACTCCAGCTATTTCCTCTGTATTTTTTATGCCTCTGAATCAACTATTATTCATATCTGTTTATATCAGTCTTCTCTTTAAGTCAGACATTCAACTTGCAAGCTATACTGATGCAGTCTGAGAACATTTAAATGCATTATGAATTAATGCCACGCAATCTTTCAACCTAACACAAACAGCACATTTGAGCTTTGCTCCATGTATTGATGGAAATTATATACCTAGGCACACTTGCTCTGTCACTTTTAAAAACACATTTCAGAAAATTCTCCCATCTCTCAGTCCAGAAGACATAAGAACTCAAGATTATCTGATGGAGACAGCAGACCTTGTAAAGGGAGAATTCTCCCACCCCCAGTTCTCAACATATCTATCTTTCCAAACACCTATTGCTAAGGGTTTGAGGCAATTCCTAAATTTGAGCTTCTTATCAAGACTCCCCATGATGAATCTCTGCCCTCTCTCAGCAATAATTTAAGATAAACTGTAGCCCTCATTCTACTGGGAGAAATTTCCAAAGCACTTGGCATTTGGCCTCACACCAATTCTCCTTTGAAGCTGGAGAGTATACAGAAAATGTCTTGCTCCCTACTGAGCAAACATTTGACCCTAGACTACTGGGAAGGAACAAACTGGACCTTCTGCATTTCAGAGTAAGCTAAAAGGTTACACAGTCCCTCCTGCTGAGTCCTAACAGCTCCAGGCAATATTCTTAAGTAGCTTCTGCATGCCGAGGTGTCGTCATGGCTCTTTCCAAGACATACAATATGGCACTCATGGAAATCAGTATGACATGTTTCTGGTGCACTTCCGGCCCATCTTGAAAAAAATAAAAATTGAATTTTGGTCAAAGTCAAAGAAAAAAGAGAAACAGTATTAAAATCTTTCTCAACTGCTGACTGCCATATGGAGAAAAGGCTAAAGCTCCAATATGCAAAAAATATTTTGAAGATGGATTAATAAATGCACAGTATTGCCCAGAAGTGCAAAGATGAAGGTAGAAAAGTACAAGGTGCTGAGGATGGCATAGATGTTGGTACAGTTGTCCTGAGGAAACTAGGACAGCAGCCTTCCCTTTCTTAAGAACTCTTCAGTCAGGATCAGACAGCTGTGCCCCAATGCTATCACCATCTACCAACAGGTGACCTGTTCTAGACTATGCAGAAACTAAACTAGATAATTGAAATAGTTTTTCTTAGCATGAAACAAATGTACATTTATGCTAATTACAACCATCATTTTTGAAAAAGGCAGGGGTAGCTAGAAAGTGATGCAATAAGCAACACATGATGCCTTCAGGCTGCTAATAATAAGCAAGAAAGAGGAATTCATTGCCATGTGATGTTTTTTATCCATTCACAATTGTTGGAATTTTAAAAATTATTATAAAGAGGGTATGTGGTCTGACGCTACTGAAGATCTATGTCACAAGATGTTGCCAATACATGCAATACAAGAATAATTTTATTGTACAAGTGTAGACATGTAGCGTAGTTATAAGAAATAACTCCTCTCCACTCTGAGCCCTTTTAGACACTAAACAGAGAACACTTTTGAGCACAGTATAGGTTTGTGCACCCACACTACCAGCATACATCTGAACTTCTCTTTGATGTTCAATTTTTGGTTCCAAAGCAGTCAGATAACAACAGACTCCACAGTCATAACACTGACAACTCCAACATCCTAAGTCTTCCTGGCTGAAAACACATATTTATTATCTAGATTTTTCAAATGTATTCTTCTGAGAGGGAGAAGCCCCTGAGATTTAATTCCCCTTTTGAGCTCTAAGGCCCTGGAGACTGGTGCTGAGACCAGGGGCACGCAACATCCTCAATGGTGACACGAGTCTGGGGCCAGACAGCTAAATTTCCTCCTCATTCTGTTTGCATTTTGTGAAGTGAAAAATGAGTGGGATTTAGCACATCTCTGTACCTGTTGTTTGAGACACCATCCTGCCATCCCAGAGCAACAGCACTGAAGTGGAAGTGCAGGAAGTATTTTCCAGCATAATCTGCTGTCTTCCAGGTGTATGCAAATGAAGAATTTCTAAAGAGAAGGAAGAAATACATATATTGTTTTGATACAGTTTAAAATTTAGACAGGATTTCCATTCATCTTTACTTCTTGGTTTCTCCCAATGATTTTCAAACAAATTACTTCACTTCTGGTATTTAAGGTGGGCTTTTTAAGGTTAAGCAGTAGAAGTTGGGCAGAAGTAAGGCCAGCAAACTCCCAGAAACTACACAGACATCAAATGGCACATTGTGATGACTAATGGAGAATTTGTTTTGGTTTATACAGAGCTAATGTTTACCAGATGCATAGCAACTTTGCATTTGACTTTGCATGTCAGCATTCCTGTTTCTGCCACAGCTCTCACTGACTCCTTCCCCTGCACCTTCAGGTAGGTATCTGTAACTTCAGCCTTTCCCCTGTGCACTCCAGCCTGGTCCTTCACCTGCCCTTGCATCCCTCAGTGCTGCTCAACTGACTGGCTGTCAATACAAACATCAACAATTAGAATTCCTTGCCTAGGTTTTTGTGGCAGAAGGGTTGAGGATCATGAGGTGTTAAAGATGGAGCTAGCAAGACACATCCCTCCACCAGCCCCTGAAGGGTGCCTGGAGCCATGCCCAGGTCTACAAGCCAGGCTCAGGATGTGGTGTAACACAGCTTCTGAGCTCCTCAGCACCATTCACCACAGACTTTAGTTCTCAGTATGTAACATGTTCAAAACCATTTCCACTGCCTAGTTGCATAAGGATTCCCTGTTCCTCTCTGGATTCCCAAGTACTGCAATCCTGGCAAAGATGAAAAAAGAAAAGTGAGACAACACAGTGAAAAGGAGCACAACAGATGACTTAAGAGCTCTTAATACTCTCAATTTTTTTAATGAACTATAAACTGCACCCATGGTTTCTAACACATTTGAGAGCCTTCCAGGGGATCAAGAGTTTTACGAAGTAGAGGTTTATGGTCCTCCACAAGCAAAACCAATAAACAAAAGGCATTGTAAATGGTATCTGCCTAATAAATAATGAAAGAAGAGAGAAAAGAGCAAAGCTGAACAATCAAATGAACAATAATTTCCATTCTATGAGTACCTTTTGGGTTCACAAAATTGGTCCACAGACTTCATAGCTTCCCTATAGCCACCTCTAGCATCTGTTTTCCCTGTTTATACTCCACCCTACTGTGAATTAAAAAATTACATCAGTCAGGCTTGGTGCAGGAAAAGGTAGCCTGAGAATTTATCACAAGGGATTGAACTCTGTTTTCATAATACAAAGTGAAATGAGGGGAAAAAAAAAATCAATGCAAAATGGAGATATGAGTCTTTCCTGTAAAATGTAATCTCAAAAAGTAAACCATTATTATTGGGGAACTATTTCTGAGACTTCTAAATTGTTTTATTCATTATAAATGTTTCCTTGAAGGTAAAAAATTATTTCCCCTAGTAGTGCATGGACCTGTACTTCAGCATGTCTCAGTACTATGTTTCAGATGCATTCTTCATTAACCCTTGCTATCACCGGAACAGGGGAACCGCACTCTGGCCAACTTACTGATGTCCTGGCAGTGATCCGAGAGACTCCGCTGATGCTCACCTTTCCCAATAGCAAACAGACATCATTTTACCATTGTCGTTAAGCATAGCTATTATGTCACAACAAATACTTTTCAAAAAGAAAATGACGGCAAACATCTTTCAGATCTAACCGTTCGTCTGATTTCAGTTTATTTTTTTGCATAGTCGATGAGAATACAAGGACTATAGGACATGCAGGGTTAAGTGTGACTCATTGTAAAGAATGTGTCCTTTTCAATAATACAGCTCTTTTGATTAACTAAAAGCAAGGCCTTATATATTATACACAATCCTCTTTTTAAACAAGGCAAACTCCCACACTACAAAGATACTAGAACAGTAAATATTGATTTTCTTGGCTGATGGTACACCTCATGCCACACAGCCCACTCAAGCATCTGCTTGTTACCACAAGCTATTCCCTTTGTCAAGGGATAAAGAAAAGTAGCGTTATGCGCTATCAGTTGTGGATTGCAAATATTTAAAAGAAATAAATTTCTCAGAATGAAAGGTACCTTCTTTTGATTTAAAAAAAGAAAGAAAGAAAAAAAAAAACTATTTACATTAGGCCTATGCCCACTCCTAGCACCTGTACTTTCCAATTGTTTGCTTGCCAAGAACACAAGAACACTGTGTTTTTTTGCTGGCTTTTTTCTTAAATAACTATTTATTATGCACAAAATATCTATTGAAGATGTACAGTGTTTTACTAGAAAAGGAAGTATGCCTGAAAATGCTGCAGAAAACTCCATCTATTGATAGAAGGTTTATACGTATTCTGGTACATTAGCAAGTGCTATGTATTTGCCATGAAACAAAAAGCATGTACTAAAGAAAAGATTGGGTTTAATTTTGATCTCTTGCTGTCACTTAGGTATTCTTACTCTTCTCGTTTTGTGGCAGATTTGAAGTTGTATTTTGCTAAACAAGAACCACTGCAGTAAATACAGATGCAGATTTGTAATTCTGTCAGCGTGGAGTACAAGATATCAGGAAGAATAAAATACCCTTTCTAAGTGTACTATAGAGAATAAAAGTTATCAATTAAAAGGTTATACTTAGTCTGGACAAAGGAGTTTCCAATCCTCTAGCCAGCAGGAAAAGGAAAAAAAAAAAAAATACAGTGATTTCCCCAGCCATATATATATCAGAAAATAATAATAATGTTACTTTTTGGAGTGTTCAGAAACAAGGAGCCAGAAAATACGAAAAAAAAAAAAAAAAAAAAAAAAAAAGGAAAAGAGGCAAACCAGAATCTCAAATATATGACATCGAAACAGGCATTTGCCAAATGCATCTTTAAAAAGTCTTTCATAAAAAGAGTGAGGCCAGAGAACAATGTGTCATTGCCTGCCTTAACTATAGCATAGGGCTTCCTTATGTGTATTCTCTGCTTTATTAATTGGATGAAAGAATCATAATTCAATTACTTAATGATTTATTACAAAATACTTTGCCAACACAAGATCTTTCAGCATGTAAACACCATACTATTAGGCTATCTACTATTACAGGCCTAGCATTTCAGATTTCATTAGTAAATAAAGCCAGGTTTATTTGTAATAAAGTTAAGCCCTTCCAACCACTGACCATGGAAACCAGATTTTGAAATAATTCAGATTTGTGTTTCTGTTCTTTCTAATTAAGGGTAATATCGGGAAGGACAGACAGTGGGTAGCATTGTTCGAGCACCATGGATTTAAGCAAGAAAATCTGATTATCAGCTCATGTCAGAAGCCAAGCGATAATGCAGCTTAGCATTCGTTTGGGCTTTTTCTTTAGCCAAAAGATAATTACTGTTCGTTAAGTCTTACGTAAGTGTATCTAATATCTATGGTCCTAAAAATTATGAATAGTAAAAGCACACAACGGGCAAAGAAGAGTTATTGTATTTATTATTTACTTGGGCTGCTCCATCATGGTAATTTCATTAGCCAGGAAAGTTAAACTTAATGTCAAACTATAATTTCTTAAAGGCCAAAAAGTTAAACATCAACTCTCATGCAACTGATACCAGAAGTTACATTTTTATCTGGACACAAAAGCCATATTAGAGCAACGTCCAACCCGTCCTGTGCTCTCTCCTCAAACAAAACAGGCACTGAGGCCAGCCGCGTCCTTCCTGGCCACACACTGGCTGTGGCACAGTGCTGCAGGCCAAGCATCTGCAGGGCAGGAAAAGTCCTCAGCTCCCACTCAAGTCATTCTAGTGAGCATTTTCAGTGGGAGCCCACTGAAGAAATGGCAAGGAGCTGAATACATACTTAAAATCTTTCTTCAATAAACTAGTAGGCATTGGGGAAAGTCCCAGGGTGGCAAAGGCACCACAGGGAGGGAGTGGGAAGGGAGGTCACGGCCCAGCCCTAGAGCATGTGAAACCTCAGGAAACTAAAGCAGCAGGGTGCGTATTTAGCTGCCTAGGTAAGGAGGCTCAGCTTCCTAAAATCCCTGTAATATAAACCAAAAGAGAGACATCTTTGGAAGAGGATTCAGAGCAGGGACCTGGCTCACACGCTTGAATCAGTCCACTGAAAAAACTGTCTCTGCCCCTGCCTGTATTAAGCACTTCCAGAGAGGAGTCTCTTATTCAAGTGATGTGCAGAAATGGAGAGAGTGGGAATACCTCCCAACAGGTAACAGCAGCTGCTCCCCCATCCCCCCAACCCTCTGCTGAGCCCCAAACTTACCCTTTGCTGAGCATGGCTTGGGCACAAGCCCTGGGAGCCTCAGAGGTGATCTCTCCTCCTGAGCCACAGCTCAGCTCTCCTCCTGAGCAACCCTGCCTACACACCACAAAATAACAAAGGAGAGCACACACATTCCCCAAAAAACCTGGGACTGAGCGGTGAATACAGCAGGGCCAAGGGAGGAAACAGGGACAGGAGACACTTCTGGTCCTCTTTCTGATGCCCTGCCACCAGCAACAAGCAATGCTGTTACTGTGCTCTCTTGCAGAGGTTTGGGAGAGCTCCCTGAGACCTCAGGAGGTGCAGAAAAGCACATATTTGCCAGCCCCGCACACCAGCCACCTGTTGAGCTAAGGAATTGATCCATCCATTGGGCGAAGTCAGTACTGACCACCTCTATTACGGACCACCTGTATTTATCCCCAAACCCATTCCTTAGCTCAAATACAGACTTTAATGGAAATGGCATTTGCACAGCCACCTCTGCATGCAAATTCTGTACATGCTTTTATAAAAAGGGTTAGTCAGTATGACATACATCAGAGATGAAAAGTGACCCAACTGTACTTGCAACGCTATCTGGCAAAACCACTTGATATCTACATTAACAAGGAAAAATCCTTCACACCTGTAGAACACTAATGAAATACATCACGTCCACATTGTTATATTTAATGTCTTTTACTTCTGACATGGGCAGATGTTGGGAAGAAGGTCTCTGCACTGCAACCCTATCTCAAATAATACTACAATCTGATCCTTAGGGGACTTGCACTCTCCTCATTGGTAGTGAAAGAGGCTGACTGCTGACCAGAATAACATGATGCCCAGCTTGCATATCATGCTATGAGAGATGAGTCTCCAAGACAAATGATAATAGACAACACAGGGTTCTCTGAACTGACTCTGCCCAGGGCATGATTCAGCAAAAACTGTTGCACCTGCTTGAAGTGGCAAATCAGTCCACTGTCAATTTCAGTTCACCCTTGGAAAAAAAAAAAAAAAAAAAAAAAAAAAAAAAGATTAATGAAAGAAAAGCACGACTAAGATGGAAGATTTATATTCAAGTAGCAAATCAAGCATGCTAAGAACTTACTTGAACAAGATCATCAATGAGAAATAAAAGGAAAAACTTATGTGTTCCAGCAGGTGCAATAATTCTAGCTGCCCTGTTAATGGCATGTATCCATAATTAGGAGACAAATAAATAGAGGAAAAGAAATATTAAGGCTGTCCATAAAGTAAGTCACTTCAAAACACACACAATTTTCATGAATAATTGAATACTGTGCAAAGAAAACAAAATTAGCAGGCAAAGAGAAACACAGGTGTAATCATGAAACATCATCTTCTGTTTGCTTTTTATGTGTACATTTTATGACTGACAGGAATCGTTTACAATGATTTTCATCATAAGGTAGGGCATAGATTTGGCACCTTTAAAGCAAGTCATAATGGCAACAGCACAACTGCTAATGCAAAAATCATTTTGCCTCTCAGAAGAGCTGTTGCTGGCTTTGTAACCATAGGTTTCTTTCATACAGAAGATGGTTCTTCAGAAACAGAGCAGTGAAGCACCACAGAACTGTCAGAATATGAACTGAAGAGGGATAAAGAGAGAGAGAGAGAGAGAGAGAGAGATTAAGTACCAGAGTAGCAATAGAACTAGGAGATATGTCTGAATTGCCCCCTCTCTGGAGGTACCTACCTCTCCTCCATCAGCAAACAGGAAAATCTCTCCTGTAAGCAGTCAGACTGTGGCATTGACACAATATTCACTCAGAATGAGCCAGACTGTTGAAACTGCCCTTTCACAGCTCTTTTTTTTTTTTTCACTACAGTACAGTGTATTAGAGCAAAAAAAAAACTAAATATAGATCTCTTGAATCACCTCATAGGACTTCAGCCTGTCTGCCAGATCCAAAGAAGAAATAGTCAGGTGTGCTCCATGACTGCTCAAAGGAAGCTCAGTGCTAGCACTGCTGCATTGCAGAAGTACTTCAAACAATTTACTGTCATCTGCTAGACCTCCATTTGAAAACTGCTGCTTCATTGGCTGAGAGTTTTAAAAAAATAAAAATAAAATTATTTTTAACACAAACAATATTTATTTTAAAGGCTGTATTAAACTATATTAATTAAAACTTGTTTGCCAAATAATAATAATTATGAGAAGACAAACCGCAATGACCACAGACACCACTGTTACTGGTATAGGTCACCCCATAGCCATGGAAGCTTTCAAGGACCAGTCAACCATTACCTGGAGGTCAGTGTTCTTATTCTAAGAGATGGTTTGGTAGAATGTCACAGTATTCCTTGGTCATGAAGCTCCCAGCTTCTCCCATACACCACCCCGTAAAAGTTCCAGAGATGTGGTTCTTTTCCTGTGGTGTTTTGCTCATCCCCTCGGAGGTAAAGGGCACAGCCAGGCAAGGCAGGTAGGGCCACTGGGGCCATGCTGTCCCTCATTGCCCTGGTAGCCGCCTCCTGGCAGTGGCACCATCTAGTGTGTGCTGGAGACCAGGGGGCATCCCAAGTGTACCCTGAGGCCAGACCACTCCATGGCTGGCTCCTCTCTAATCCATCTGGGATTTCCTAGCCTCTGGCAAGTTTCTCCATTTAAACTCTCTTCCTATAGAAGAACCACTGGGTGGGGAACCAGCTTGTCCCAGCCTGTGTTTCTGTATCACCTAAGCTACTGCCTGTAAATGAAGCAGTTTGGGTGGTGTCCCACTGGGGGAGGACCAAGGCAGACATCACCCATGATTTTGCTGCGGGCAGCTGGCAGTGGCTGGGGGGAAAGAGTGGTAGCCATGGGTGAGCAGCAGCGTGGCTGCCTCACCAAGCACCATCAGCCAGGTAAGAAAACCTCACCTTGGGTATCTCTAGCAGGCTCATCACCAGATGACTTCCAGCCCTGACCAACGCTGAACACCTTGGCATGCAGCTGAGTCATTTGGATCATACAAGTGGTCCCAGCACACTTAGAGAGATCATTTGCATGAGCCAAGTGACTCAGCATTTGCAGGAATAGCCTTCAGAGAGGTCAGTGCAAAACAACAAGATTTTGGAGAATAGTTGCAGTGTTTTGAATTGTCCTGGACAGGCTTTTTATCGGTCATTTCTTTGGACTTCAAAAATCATACTTTATTTTTCAGGACCAGGCTGTATTTTTCATTACCCTGACACCCAGAAGCATTTTATGGGTAATACAGCCCATCTGAGAATATCAGTTTCTTGCTATCTAAAATTGTAACATAACTCATTAACTTCACTATCTTCATATGTTATACTACTATAAAAAACCTCACCCTTATTAATTGAAAAATAGTTGTGCAAAAAATTGACTAAACATCTTTTTTCTTTCTCTTGCAATCACTCACAAGTATATAGTGGCTCATTGTTTTCCCTCCTTGAATAGATGTCTTTAAAAAGCGCAAATAAAGAGAATTAAATGCTGTGTCAAACCACTGGTACTGCATGTTTAAACACCTGCTTCCCTTCATCAGTCCTTCATAACATTGTTAAACAATAATTATACATGCTGATGAGTAACGAATCAAAATACTGTAATCTATCTTGAAAGGGGTTTTGCTAATATTACACATAAGGCATTAATGGGATATTTAGACTGTTCTTGTGAGAGAAAACATACCTTTGTATACAGAGAAAGAGAAACACCAGAAGAACTTACTGCATTTTTCTCTTTTACAGCTGGCTTCAAACAAAACATGGTTTACTACTCCTTATGCATTTTATATACCGAAAAGAGGACTTGTTTTTTTTTTTTTTTCATATTTTGATCTGAATATTACAGTTAGTTTCACAATTTTTATCACAGTAACTGTGGTGTAAAGAGAGCTGCCTCCCCCATGTCCTCACCTCTTGGCACTGCCCTTGGTTCCATGTGTGGTCCTGCACCATTAGCTCCTCAAGGCAGCAGCCATACCCTAGTGCTGTCCAAACAGCTCTTTAGCTGGCTGGGAGAGGGATATTCTTGCACTTCCACCCATCCATTTAGCTCATAACAGTGACTTCTCTTACAAAGTCCACAGAAAGAGAAACTGTAACACTTTGTAACAGAGGAGTTAATGTCGCAGGACTTGTCAGAACCCAACATAATTTTGGCACTTGCAACACCTCTTCCTAATGCCCTTCAAAAGTCACTGTTGAAGCAGCATGCACATTTTTGTAGCATGCAGCAGAACTTGTGAACTGTTTCTTACAGTCTCTTACGGGGATTCTCTCATGTCTAATAACAAGTTGAGCTCTCAGTGTAACTCTTCCTCAGTGGGTAAATAAACAGGATTTTCCCCCTTTAACCAGCCATTGATTTTCCAGACACTAGTCAAAGCTTAACATTTTGCTACCTTAGCTTCTTTACATTTATATATATATATATATATATATATATATAAATGAGCAAGCTCAGAAGTTGGGACACCTACAGTGCATCATGACAGTACAAGAGCAAGTCCACCTCTGCCCTCAGCAAGATCCTGAACCACACTACACATCTACGAAATACTGGGGAGGAGGAACAAACAAACAAACAAATAAAACTGAAATGCAGAACTTTGATGGATGTAACTAATCATATCAATGGACTCTTCAGCGCATTCTAATTTTCTCACGACTCTATTAACTTTTTATTAACCTTTTCAGTGTTTCAGAATTACTTTTCTCCCTCTTCATTATGTATCTCATAGTCTTACTAATCCTCCTTTGCTAGGTTTCCTCTTCATTCCACAGGTAGCAAACACCTTTTCTATCCAACTGTCTAATTGATTGATATAATAAAGTAAAATCAAAATAGCTGGTATGTACTGGCTTGACTTTAGACTTTCTTGAAAGATATAGCATTCTTTCCCCCAAAATACTTCAGAATACTTCCCCCAAAAGCTTCAGAACTCTGTGCTAAAAAATGTGTGAGCCACTAGCAGGCAAGCACCTTGCAAAACTGTCTGCCTTTCAGATTGGATGTGAAATAAATAATGACCTCCAGAGCACCAGCCATGAACACGGTACCTCAGAGTACTCACCTCTTAGGTGAATTTAAGTTTCTTACACCCAGAGTGAAGATTACACAGTTCTGCTGCTGCATATCTTTTTCCCTGCTGTCTATCCTCTTCACACCATATAATATGTAATAGCCTCATACAATCCTAAACTGCAATTTCATATCATTTTATGTTTAGAGGTGTGATTTTCTCTTGAAGAAAAGCTTTCCACAGAGAGCAAACAAACCATCCATGATCTCATCACTCAGCTGGCATTCCAGCAATTTGCCATTGTCTTAATCAATACTTCTTAATCTGATATAACTACTTGACTATCTAGAAAGCAACCTTAGCTCACGTTTTTTTTTGCACATTCACACAAATTTAAGACACTGCACATAGTGAGCCAACGCACTTACACATCATTAATAATGTTGGCTTCAGCAATCACACAGTCCTGATCAGATTTTCAAAACTTTCCTTTAATTTCAAAGGAAGAGGTGTTAAACCACAACTTAAAAATTTCTTTAAATTCCACCCTACTGTGCTTGACTAAAACCCTGGGGAGCAATTTAAAAACCTGAGCCCAAAGGAACTTAGGCAGGCAACACAACATGTTTAATTATGCTTGTCATTTACAGAAGTGTAAATCTAGAGTAATTCTTGAGATGTTAGCAGAATTGTGTCAGATTCAACTAAATCTTGGTTACATCCACATTGGAAAGTGAACTTCAAGACCACCAAACAATCTTAGGGTAGGGACAATTGGGTTGTATTCATATTCTTTCTAGTAGTGAGCAAAACTGTATGGTACAAGCAGAAGTAAAGGTTGGCCTCACATACAAAAAAACATCCAAAATTCAATGTCATGGAAACTGCTCTTAGTTATGTCAACTGAGTAATTAATTCAAAAGGCCAATTACAGTTTAAGCATTGATACTTTAAATATTGATAGTAAATAATCACTATTGGTCCTTCTTTTCCCATTATTTTCGATTCTGTATTTACAGCAGTTTAATATCCATTAAAAATAATTGTGATTTCTGGTTTATTTTATGTTAAATACATCCATATCTGCAACACAGTTGCAGATATATATATAAAATAATAAAATAAAGTAATAATTTATTATTACAAAATAATAATATAAAATTGTAAAATAATACCATAACTATGTCTGTTGTATTATTAAATTTCTCCCAAAGCTTTTGTGAGTAAAAGATAACTTGTAAAACTGCTCAAGAAGCAAAATAGATCTCCTTCTTCCTTCCAATCTGAAGTAATATCCTTTACTTAAATAATAAATTAATTGAGGCAGAGACCAGAGGGGTTTTGGTTTATGTATATCAGCGCTTTCCTAAGGCTTCCCCATGACACTGACAATCTCTCATAACAAAACAGAGACATCACAGAATAGCAGCATGTCTTAGTTCTGTTCCTACAAGATATACTAGACTGGTAACTACTGAAGAATATCCAATCATCCCAGTACAACATTTCTATAAATCTTAATGGAATATCATGCCACTTTCTACATGCAAATGACTTAGAGAAAAAATAAAGTTGTGTCGTTCACTTATGCACTTATTCGTTGCTGAATTCCAGTCTTTCTTTCACCAGCAGAGATTTCTGTGCCCTAATCAAGTTGGCACAGTAGTGTAGGACTAATAGCAGCAAGAAATAGGACACAAATTCTCACCTCTGCTACGTGCAGTTATCAGGAAAACGCCATTGAAGAAAAAAAAAAAAAAAAAAAAAAATGCTAACAGCCTTCATATTTAGCATTTATGCAATACAAACTGAGTGTAAGTTACTAAATTAGAAGAGCAGTGCTTGACCCCCATGTAAATGAGAAACCAGTAGCAGAAGATTGGTCTACACTGCACAACCTAGTAACAGTGGCTGAGTCTCAGAAATAAATCACATTCTCTCAAATATTTCCTATATGCTGGCCTACAGCAGCTATATAGTACTTTGTTAAAGCTGTCCTGAAATTAGTGTTAAAATATGCAAGCAACCCCCCTCTTTTCACTTGCAGACCTTGTATCTCCACTAGGGGGTATTACCAGTATTATCTATATTGTCATAGGCACACCAGCACTGCCTGCCTCCCCTCTTCCCTGTCCAGGGTCAGAATTTGTACCAAAATCAGCAGGTTTTGTCCATCAAGACCCAGCAGACTCCCTGAGGTTCTGCAGTCAGTCTGAATGACATTTTCAGGATGCTGCGCTATGGAGAAATACAGTGAGAGACTGCAAGCTCCAACATGCCTTGGCCAGCAAGAAATTATTCTGTTCTAGGTGTTGTAGGGAGCCAGTACTTGATTATCATGGTATTTCTGAAGACCTCTGCACACATGCTCACTCCAGCAGTGTTTTGCACATCTCAAGGCTGTAAGACTGTGGACTTCATTTTTTTATGCCCCAACAGCTGGAAGATAAGAAGAAAATGCTGTATATTGCTTTAAGAGCAATTTATAGTAGAGGAAAACACAACGTGCACAAGCTGCCACAAACACTTGGATTATTTGTTTTGCAGAGGAAAGAAAGGTGTAGTGACAGAAAGGCAGGTGGGGAATCTTCCCTATGTTGGCCAAATAAAAGTGTGAGCCTACAGGGAAAGGTGATTTGGATTCATGTTGGCAGTTGTTCATTAGATAATTCCGTAGGCTGAAATTTTTGAGTCTATACCCTTTCTTTTCCCACCCAGACAGACTGTTTTCTTTGTGACTCTAGTCTTTATAAACATGTGGCTTCAGGACCAAGAAGAACCAAGATCTACCACACGCAACACTGCAAAGAAAATAAGTGACAATTCGCACCCCAAAAACTTTGCAGCATAGAGAATACAGACAGGGAGAAAGGTTTGTGGCTAAGCAGAAGAAACACCAAGACAAGAGAAAAGGCACTGCATTAACACCAGGACAAGTACGATTAACAGCAACATTTGCAAAAAGTAGCGGAATCGCATCTTGTGTGATGTTTCATCAGCTGCTCCACCAGCTTTATTACCCGACACCTCTGCCCTGAAAATTTCATGGCTGAAGAGATGCAGAAGGTGATTACAATTTTGGGCTGTCATGAACAAAGAGAAAAAAGAAAGGGTAACTGACAACAGGGGCTATAGCCCTAATCCTGCCTCTTCCTTCTGCAGTGCTAGGATACCTCATTGAACTGCTCAGTGGCCAACTTGAGATTTTTGGGTTACACACAGTCTTAAAAAAGGTTAGGTGCTTTCACTGGATGAGTTGCATGTTACACCTGAATAAAAGAAAAGAGAGAGACTGGGTCCTGTTTTTCAGCTCACACAAACTTGAATTAAAAAAATGCAGCCAACAAATTGGCTTTTATTATTAGCAATGTCATTAATTATACCATTATTCACAGCTAGTAGATAATAAGTATTAATTAGCAACAGCAAACCAACCTTGTCTTGGCACCATTAATAAATACTGTTTCTAAGTATAATGTCCTGAAATATCTCCAGCCACATCAAGGTCACACTATTCGTCCTCAGTGTAAAATGGTGCTCTTAAATTTAGAAACATAAACTAGATTTATTTATATTAGAGCAAATACACTTACCTGATGAGTAAAAAATAAAAATAAAAAATTAAAGTAACAGTAAACTTGATATACTTTGTTTTCATTTACCGTAATGTTTATTTATTTGTACTGTAAAAAGGACT
Organism: Nettapus auritus; assembly: GCA_011076525.1. Classification (NCBI taxonomy): domain Eukaryota; kingdom Metazoa; phylum Chordata; class Aves; order Anseriformes; family Anatidae; genus Nettapus; species Nettapus auritus. The sequence continues at coordinate 57,912,328 of CM021765.1, read as the reverse complement.
TTAGCTGCAAGGAAAACGAGGTATGGTTGCTCATCTACTATGCAGTAATTCTCTGTATTCACACACCAGGAGATGGCAAGCATTTCTGCACAGTTATAGCTGACATGGACACAGAAGAGAAACATGCAGGTAATAGATCCTTCAGTGGAGGTAAATTCAGACCAGCAGGAGACATCGTATCAAACATCTCTTTCTTCAGGCCCTCACAGAATTTCACACATTTCCCATCTTTCACTCTGGGCGCCAACAGGAGGGGCCACTCTGGGGGGACACATTCAGACACAGACATTTTATCACCATCCAGCAATGTCCATCTGATGCCAGCTGCCCACTGACACTTTGTCACCACGACAGCCCCCCACTCTGGCACACCAGTAGTACCTGCAGCAAAAGCTGGTACCCACTGCTGTGGTCAGAGCAGGTAGATAGCCTTCACAAGTGATAACCTTCTGTATTCAGCATAAACCTACTATTTATACTCACAGCAATGGAAAATATTAGAATATATTTCCCTATTCAGAATACTCTGGGAAATTCAAGCAAGTGCTACTGCTGACCAAGTCAGAAAGAAAATGTTTCTCAGTTCAACCATGCTAAATCTAATGCTCACATCAGCACTGTCAGTTCTTACATGATATTTTACAGGGGATGAGTCTATATCTAAGGTACTGCAAATCATCTCCAACAGGCAGACCTAGGTCAGCTAAATCCTTTTCATGATAGAACAGCACAGGGAAAAAAATGTGGACAGCATGTGGGGCCTGAGTTTGAAGAGAGTAGTGGTCACCACGGAAGGCTTACTCCTCTAACCATTCATTCTAAATAGGAAGGAAATTAGGACAATTAGAACAGTTAAAATGTAAATGACAGAAATAGCTGAAAACCTTTTTCTTCCAGTTCCTTCTTGTTTAAACAAAGCCCTAACGAGCTACAATCAGAGAGGTCTGCAATGGATCCATGGCAACGAAAAGCCCTGGCCTATGGCTACCATCTTTCCCAGCACACTGACATTAATTTACCAGATATACATTTACACATTTCAGGAAAAATCACCAGGCTCAAGCTTCATTCACTGAAAAAGGGGATCATTAGCAAATGAAAGAAAAAATATAACAGGTCAGCAATTTCCTTGATGAACTCATCTATTTATTTTTATTTGAAAGAGAAAGATGAAATTATTCTTGTAATTTTTGTGCTTTGTACCTCTAGTGAAGAGAAAATTGCACCTATAAAGCTGATTTTGATTCTTACACAGCAGATGAATAATAAAATCAATGCTTTGACATCTATGTATTCCTAAAATATTCTTTATAGAGTCATCTGAATAGCACATTAAATGCAAAAGGTGATAGTACTAGCAATAGTTCTAAAAATTACACCAAGCAAGGTTTTATTTGTTGTTGTTTTGTGATGGTTTATAATCCTCGTGTGTGGAAAAGGGGTTATTTAATCAGTCAAAAGATCAAGAGCCATCCAGCAGCAGAAGAATACTAGCTCCAAACATGATCAAAGCAGGAATTCCAAAAAATTACTCAAGATATGAATTACCCATTACAACATAAATCCCTGGCAGTTGTGATAGGGATTTTGGATATGCTGTATACTACTGATCTGGCCATAGTGCTTATTAAGAGTTAAAAATCAGTTAACTTTGTGGGTGGAAAAAGGTCCATGATGTTTCCTGTTGGATGTTTTCTTGCTGTCGACTTGTAGGTCTGACTCGCCCGGCAGAGATGAGCTGTGTTATTCCATAAGCTCCCTGTGCTACTTGCCAAGTCCATCAGTCCAGGAACTTCTGTGTGCTCTGGTATCTCACCCTTACCTGACCCCATGAACCTTTCCTCAACTGCCAGCAATACTACTGAGTTACCTCATGCTGTTGTCTGTGGTCTACAAGTTACCCTTCTTACTGTTGGGGGTCTTTCTCCTCCTTGTAGCAGAACGACAGGGTCAAAAATACAAGCCATCCCTATTCCTGTGCAGGACAGTCTCCAGTGAACAGAATTTGGCACAACGAAATGCCAAATAATCTTCCATGAATGGAGAACTGTTTCCAGTAGTGCGGAGCACACAAAACAACGCTAAATGCAACATAGCAGTTATGAGACTGTGCTTACAGTGCAGCAGCAAACACCTTTATCCCATGAGGTTACTCCACTCACACAAGCTGTGTAATAAGGGACAGCCTACAATATATTTTAAAAGAGGCCTATTATTTTTTGTTCCAATTTTGTAGTCTGACCACATCATTTTTAGATGAGATTTCAAAAAGAGATTTCAAAGAAATAACACATCCAAGGTGATGCTCAGGCAGTAAAATAGAAATTTGAGCTCAAGTTCTGCCTCATACGGGTTTGCAGTATGACCATGGCCTGTCATAGTCAGATTTCCTCAGTTGGCTTCTCAGCTCTGTAAATGTCATGCTTGTCAACAGGTTCTAAAATTAAAAACTCAACTGATAATTTATTAGTAATTAAATCATTTAGAGCTAGGCACCATTTAGAACCAGACTTCCTGAAGCCAAATTTCCCCTCCCCAAGTCCGATGGAAAGATAAAGCATGGGATTCCTCCATCATATATTGGCTGATTTTCTTGACCTGCTCAAAATAATCATAAATCAGTAAAATCAGATATCTGGGACTTATCTTACAATTACTCTTATCACTACCTCAGTATTAGTTGGTCACATTTCCCTTTCCAGGCCAAAACCATGAATCCATTGTATATGTAACTTAAAGCCACCCACAGAAGACTTACACAGAAAGACCATGATGTTCTGTGTTGCATCTAGCAATAATTTCATCTGTCTTTGCCCAAAGAGCAACCTCAGCACATGCTTACATTTTGGTGTATTTGTTAAAGTTCAGTTGTGCAAATTGCTGAGCAGACAGGGAGGAAGCTGATGAAACCTGGAATGTCAGTAGAAATGATTCAGAAAAATTGCACAGCATATATTTGACTTTCTACCTATAAGCAATACCCTTGGGAATCATTCTGATCATAAGCACTCATAAGTGCCTCTGCTAGACATCAAACAACATACATAACACACATCTAGCGGTTGTGCTGACATAGGACCCTAATCCTGGCCACAGTTACTACCAAACTACCAACATTAACTGGGAGCAGATAATGGTCTCTTGATGCAGCAATGACACTTAAATACTTTCAGTGAGTAATAAATACAATTTACTGTCTTTCATTGCACAAATTCTCTCATCTTATTTCATGTTGTAATTCGTTTGAAAGGAACATTATAGAGTTAATTACATTTTAACTGTATTGCGTTTCTTTTTTTTTTTTTTTAATTGTCTGCAATGTCTGACAAACAGCAGTCTGAACAGTCACTCTGGGGACTCTTTTTCACACCATTTATAATTAGGGCAAATGTGTTCTTTCTAGGTTTAGTTACCAATAAGGAGTAATTTCTTTATAGCTGTAAAGAGCTATTGTGCTTGGGGTGTCCAGCAGTACCCTGTTCATCACCATTATTGTTCAGTATGTTTGTAAAGTCCCTTAAAGGTCTAATAAGGCAAAATAGGAAGGCTGTTGATGGATATCAATACAAACAATACAGGATATTTCGTTTCCTGAGCCCTCAGAAGAGCTATAGCTCCAGCCCAAATGCTCCTAAGATCTCTAGGCCTTGATGTTACCATGGCAGAAGCAATAGCAAACAAAGAAAAGCCAATGCTTTATAAAACAAAATGTGAAATATAGCCTAGTTATTATGGACATATAACTTCAAATAGCCAAAGCTTTTTGGCAGGCAAAGCCTTATAAAACAAGACAAGAAGTATTATTCAGTGTTACTTATCTCTAAAATATCTGTGAAAAGGCACTACACGTACATGCACACACATATTTATGTTTGGAAAATCTCATATAATCAAGATTACTGAATTCTTGTAAGTCAAAATACAACACTTTAAAACATTCCACCATAGAAAACATCTAAGAATTTCTTCAACCACCAAAATGCAGACAACCTTGGAGGCAGGCGATACCAACCAGACTAAGGAATTAACATAACGTAAAACACTTATAGGGACCAGGAGCTGAAAGGCACTCCTGCTAGAGGCAAATGAATATTGTTAGCTAGAATGGAATTTGATCAAGACAGAGTTTCATGTCTTCTCTGGGATAAGTTCAACTGAAATTTAAACTACAGAAAAAGTCAGGACCCAGTTTTCTCTCTGACTGAAATAAGGTGTTTCCCAAAGCTTATTTCCCACAAGTCAGCCAATATTCAGTGCAGAACTGTATTCCGATGTCCAAAACTACCATAAAGCAGATTACTTCCAAGAAAATCTCCACACAACATCGGCTATCAAAGCAGAGGTTGCAGTTCTACTGATGCATTCTTCCAATGCTGCTTTAGAAGCTTGTAGGGGCAGATCATCTTCATAGGGATTAGACAGTATATAGCAGCTGGGAATCTGTGGTCAAAAACATGTAAGACCTACTCATTCCCACTGATCTGTAGTCACATGGATACATAGAAGTACATGGAATAGTATTATCTAGTCAAAATTTACTTGGTATTAAATTTAGCACTGATTTCCATTTGAGTGCTCACCTGTCTTAAACTATAGTGGCCCACAAAAGTAGGTGTCTGGATGGTTGGCTGGCAGCACTTCACACTCCCATAAAGAGAAATAAGCTATTCAGTGGAATTACTGTATGTCTCAGAAGCATATGCCTGCTACATATACTAATCCTGCATATTCAAATCTCTTATGACTGTAGAAAGGGATCTAGGAATGCTCTTTGTCAGCCTGACTAGCCTCAAATGGTTTTAAGAACACAAGTAATCTGCTAAGTAAATGAATCACAAATATGGATAAAGTAGTGGTTACAGGTTGTCTGTCTTTGTCAATGTCTTTAGCATTCCACTCAAAGAGAAACCACCTGCAATACGGTTCTAGGGTTTCACAAAAGTTTGACCTCATCATATTTCAGTTGGTCTAACATACAGGTATGATTTCTTTGTAGATTAAAGAAGTATTGTAATCAACATGGAAAAAAAAAAAAAAAAAAAAAAAAAAAAAAACATACTTGAAAGTAACAAGTAGCTCAGATATTCATTACTAGCCATTAACCTGATTTTCTAATGAATACGACATTAGGCATTCATTAACAATCATTTGTGTTTATGTGGAACAGTGGCTGTATAATGAAGGTTGATAAATGAATAGAAATGAAACGAGGGAATTTTGGACACTTGTAAAGCAATTAACTTGTTTGGCATTAATTACATATTGAAAAGCTAAATCAAGTACATTTGGAAAGCCACTAGGACAGAGACACAGACCAAGGGTAGATATAAAGACTAGATATAAAAGAAAAGCTTTATTTCTTTTAAATAAAGAAATGCAGACAGAAGTATGGTATTAATGACAAACAAAGTCCATTTCTAGCAAAAAGAAACCGGATTGCAGCCTGCATGTTAATAAAGAAAAAAGTTAATGAAAAGTGAAACAATGAAGCCAATAAAATAACCCTTCACAGTTGACAATGAAGTGCAAACAGGTGGTGTACTAGAGGGTTAATGTTTTTGTTTCTTAAAGAAAGAGCCATACAAGTGCCCACACACTTGAATGTACGCTAATAAACGAAACCACCTAGCAAATTAGATGCTAGAAATGAGGGAATATGGAAGCTCATTTTACAGTTACCAGGATGCATTCCCTCTAATGAGTTGGTAACCTGATCTTTCCAGGCAGTTCTTACTGCAGTGTTTCTACTCAGTGTGGCCCCAGCCCTGAAAACAGATGCTTCCTGTACCCTTCGCCTGCTCGGAGATGCATTAACTCCATGGACAGCAATGCAGTTTCAGCAAACATCATCACCATGCCTCTTTTGCAAGATTGGAACATACAGTACTAAAGATCAGGGGCAAAAAGAGGAAAGAGAAAACTGAATAGCAAATAATGGGAAAATTTTGCTTAGCTGGGATTTGCTAAAGATGGGGGCTAGGGATCTTCTCTCAGCAAAGGAGGAAGGGTCTCCTGTGGTATATTTTCGATACCTCACCTTGTCCCACAACTCTCGGTGGAGCAGGACCATTTACTTCCCCTGGCAACACCCAGGTCAACCTCCAAGTGCAGGAGCTGCTCCCCTACTCTCAACAGCCCAAAGCGGGCTGCTGTCCCAGCCAGAAACGTCTGCCAGCACAGCAGACCTCCGTGGTCAGACAGAATAAATGGTTTGACCTGGGAAACAAAGTGAGACACTGCAAAATGAGAGCCACTTGTGCTATGGCAGCAGGTGGCAGCTGATGAGAGCTGCCCCTCTGTTGAGACATCCCTCCCCTGGCAGCAAGCCAGACCTTCCCTGCCCAAACCAGTGACCTGGGTGCTGCCAGCACCCAGCCCGTGCCATTGAGAAGAGGAAAGGGCTTCCCTCTGCCTGTTGCTCATGCAGAAAAGTTCAAATTTTAGTTTTGTCTCCATCAAAGACTCATACTGATGCTCACACATCCTGAGCTAGATTGAGACACATGTCAGCAATGCCTCCTGTTTCAAAGAGGCTCAGCAAACACCATGTACAGAACCCAGATCCATTTCCAGGAATCGTTAACAGTCTTTCCTTCCAGTCAAATGTTCTGCCACTGATTCCACTTACGAAATGCCAATATAATCAAACTAAGAAAAGCATACAGAAGATTACTTATATCCAGATATTTATGCAATTGAAAGAGCTTTACTTGTGACAGCACACACTTCACCTGACAGGTGCAATCTATATTCAAGCGGTATTCTGGATTTCTATCCTATACAACAAAAAACTGCTTATTCTGTGTTACAAGCACATTTCCATGACAGAAGAACTAAAATCTCATCTTGTTGCAATTAATCTTGGTTGGCCTCACAACCAAGCTTTGGTGGATGGATATTCCCTACTGCATTGCTCATATCAAAGCACGGACTATCACAGACACATCACCAGCTCTGTAGGAAGAATATGATTTTATTTAGCTTGGACCAAACTACACATGGCCCTAAGTAGGAGTAAATTCATTTGATATTTATACAAAGTGTTTTGAACTTGCTTTTTCTCCACTGCTGTGGTTCTTCGATGCTAGCTGAGAAGCCTGATGCACCTTCAGAATGGACCAGCACCACTATAGGAAACCACAAATCCTTAACTAACATATGCTAACTTTTCTCCCAGGAACAAAAGCAGCATCTCTGTTGTCCCCTCAGCAGAAAACACCAATCAAAGAAGACTCTTTTCAGGAACAAATGTTAGCCAGGAACTTCAGTTGTGTTTAATTAAGTTCTTCCGAAAGAAACTGCATGCTGTGGCACTGAAAAGGTTATCAGAGGTCAGCTGCTTGCCATGACTTTGTGACCCCCAAAACACAAAATAAAAGATAGTGGTATCCCTGCTGGTAAGATTGGCTTCCGCATTTGTTTCCCTCCCTTTCTGCTTTAATTTAATAGCAATCAGCACAATATGGCTGCTTTTCTTTGAACAATAGGATGGGCAGAAGTTAGATTTACAGCACTGCAAGGGGGAAAGCAGGAAAGAAGGGAAGCACACTATGGCTCTTGATCTACAATAGGAACATCACTTTGATACCCATTAATAACTTGCAAATCTACTTAAGATTCATTGCTGTCAAGAGCAGACAGATGTGCACCTTTTTAAAATTTAGTAATACCTTATGGAGCCTCTCAAACACACGACTGTTAAATTAAACAACTACCTTTAAAAATGGAGGATAATTCCGTGTATATATCCATGCTGAACATATAATGTATTCTCAATATTTCTCCAATCCGTTACAGAAGAGTTATCCTCACAGATATATGAATCCACGTTTAATCCACCAGTACAGCAAGAAATACCAAGTAGGTTAAGAGAACCTTAGCAGATTCCTCCTCAAGTTTCTTCAGTCACAGCAAATATGAGGCTACAGTCCCTGAGATTACCAAAATAAACAAGAAGAGATAGACTTCTACCTGAAGTGTCCAAAGGAAAAGTCTGTGCAAGTCCAAAGATTTCAGAATATTTATTATAACACCACCATCCTATTAATATATTTAAAGCACATCAATATTAATGAGATTGCATCCCAAATTTACTTTCTCCTTTTAGGGATGATAAGCTAAAATTGAGTTGTTTAACCTTCAGATTCTGTTTAATCATTTTTGATTGCAAGAACTTTAGACATGAGGTGCTAACGCCTCTGTTATTGTGTGAGAAGACGTAAGATGAATAGTGGGTTTTTGTTTGTTTGTTTGTTTGTTGTGTTATGTTTTTTTATTTCTTTCCAACCTTTTCACCTATGGTTCTTCATGGCTTTGAGAATTTCTCTGTCTCATTCCTGCACAGAAAACTGCCTTCTGTGAAATATTTCCGTCATAGGAAACTTATTAGCAGCTTCCTTCAGTTCCAGCACAGGATGGCATCCATGGCCTGGCTGATAAATACCCCCATCACATAAAATCCTGGCCCCATCCAAGCCAGTGGCTAAACTCTCATTGACATCAGTGGGGAGAGGGCAGCCCCCAGCTTTTTGCTCATAATCAAGCTCATCATCTCTTGTTCTCCAGACCAACCAGTCTGCTTTCTACAGTCTGAAATACTCAACTCTGCTCCCAAAGCGAGAGTGGAGGCCAGGAGGCTTGGAGCAGTCTGTGAAGGGGCAGCCTCAGCCCAGAGATGGAGCCTGAGGCCACTGTCACTATAAGCACCTCCCAAGCTGCTAAATCCTGTTTGTTCTTAGCAGTTAAGCCATTCACCAAAAACTAAGAAAGATGATTCCACCCCCCTTTTAGATCACTTATTCATTTGGGTTTGAGGAGAGGTCAAACAATGGGAGGATAATTCGCTGTAATACTGCAAAATCTCACACTGAAATCAGTATGATTTTAGCTACATTAGGAATACAAAGTACTCATAATGTGAATATTGGCTTCATTTCTAACCTCATTAAATATAGAAAATATCTTCTTTTATATTTTTAACATGTCTCTAGTATTGAATCTTGGGTCATTTTGATGCTAAACAGCACAGACCAGAAAGTCAGATATATTATGGCAGGGTCTTGTGCTTTTTTTTCTCAGTAATCCCTTTAGTCACAAAGTATTGGAACTTTTGTTTGCCAGGTGAATTACCCTCTAGAAAATGCAGTAGCTCTCCCAAGAGGGTATATCTCTATAACATACTGATTTGCAAAAAATAATAACAATAAAAAAACCTCTTATCAATAACTGTATCAATTCCAGCAGCAAGCCCAGCTTCACTGTTCAGAAGTACACGATGTAAAGTGATTCACAATTAGAAAATCAGTTTCAAGATTAAAGTCATCAGAGATAAAAAGACAACAAACTGCTGTTAGTTTTCTGTAGCAGCAATCAATCCTGTTCTCTCTGCTTGAATTTTCTCTTCTGCTGAAACACTATAGTTGTGAGGCTTTAATCAATACACAGAGCAATTACTTTCTAAAGTAAAACAATCTTAGGTCAACGAAAGATAATGGAAATCATACAGGCAGTTATTCACATCTAAATGCCAAGCTTCTGGTTTCACTTACAGACAGATCCAAGTGACAAGGAGTACAATATTTGTTTTCCCTAGTAACTCACCGGGATACCACGGCATACACTTTAACTGAGTACAGTCTCCTGTGTTTGTCCTCAGCTTGTTCCACATAATTCAGTAAAATACACAGAGAAGTGTCACATCTGTATTTGTTACCCAGGCAGCAAATAAACTTAGTCTGAAACCTCACAGCAAAACACGCAGTTCGAAATTTTAACTAGTGCGGCAAGTGCCTCAATTATCAAACCCACAAGGAGGAAAACAAAATACAAGTGAGCAACAGCATCTCAGTTAAACTGAACTTGCACTGGGGATTTTCAACTTTAATTACTTTAATTTTCTAGCTCTTACTTTCATATCACAATTGAATATTGAACAGAGCACTGGTATCTATTACACACCAACATGGCAATGAAGTCCCAGCCCTATGCAGGGAACAAGCAAAAACCATCTTCATGACAGCAATTATATTACATTAATGGCATAAAATGCAAATGGGAGCAGTTGTGGTTCTACCTACTGTATCAGGTCTTTTTAATAAAAATATACATTTTGGGAAAAAAAAAAAATTACAGATCATCTAAGTCAGCAAAAAGGTACTAAGGTACTTAAGAGAAAGACTAAACAGTCCTCTACAACTCTGTACTGTTCAGTGTAGAAGTTAAGAAAATGCATTTCATGTTTTCATGATGCTGGATTCAAGGTTATTTTAACGATAACAGCTTACAACATCTTGGGATTTATAAGACTTTGTAAGTAAGATCTTCAAGCTCACACTCACCTTGTTTAAAGTGAAGTTCTTTCTGAAGCACGAGTTGCTTCAAAATATTTTTCCAAAAAGAATGACCAAAGCACCATACTGAGCAGTTGGTCAGTATAATAATTTTATTGTTCCTCTGAAAATAATACATCACCCTTCTTCCCCGCAATAGGAGGTCATTTATACCTTGCAGAGCAGATGACTTGGTCTGCTTTGCTTAAGAAAGCAAAATAGCTCTCTTTGCTGGTACTTCAGAAGTATATCTTAACCTTCTGGGCCGTGGCTTGAGACATAATGTTCAAAAGCTTCGGAGAGGCAGAGTGCAGTGGCAAAAATAAATAAATGCCCAACTGAATACTACCCACACAGTGCCAATGGTAGCCAAGTGATTTTTCTCAGGTATTTTTAACAAGGGTGTGAGCTCATCCTGTAAATGGTAAACTGAATGAGGACCATAAAATATTGAGGCCTGACGAAAGCCAATAAATGTGATTTTAGGCATAAGGGTCTGTTGTTTAAAGGATAGACGACAATAAGGAGAAACTAACATTTTGTAGAAGAAAAAATCAAAATTGTTCATTATACTAAAGTTCAAAATACCATTACTGTTTGTGGTTAATGAAGAAAGAGGACCACTTAGGAAACAGACTATGTACTGGCATTAGTCAGAAGTGCTGGCAGTAAATCATAATCTCTTACCACTCTCAGGCCTCCATGCTGTCTTTCCAAGAAGAGTTAAGCAACCAGATCTCATTGCTGAGATTATCTAGGATGAACTCAGTTATCCCTGGAGCAGAATTCAATAGGATATGAGAGAAAAGGGAGGGTTATGTCTTATTAATAAAGCAGCTTACATCATCTCAGGCCATTTTGCCAAGTGGTAAATTCAACTGTGCAAGGAAGAGATGCAAATACAGACCCATCAGCTTTGGCTCTGAACCTGCAGAAGATATGTGCATCTCCGTCTCTAAGAGCAGCGCCACTGCCCAGCCAACCAAGCCCAGATTAAGCCCATGGGTAAAACCTGGGTATATGTGGGACTCCGACTTTTTACAGCAGAATATTGATGTTGGCACCATTTGTATTGATATATTGGGATATCCTCAGAGGCTGTTTCTACACAGTAGGAGATTTCCTTCCTTTCACATTCCAAAAGCACTTTTCCTTTATTGTTTTTACCCCAGTCTTCCCAGCAGACACTGAGCCAAATCCTGAGCCCTCCATAAGTGTGTGAGTGAGACAGACCAGTACCAAAGAGGTCCTAAAATGCAAACTGGTCTCAGTGGAAGGAGGAGGCAGAACAGGTGTCTCCCTTTGAAGATCTGGTAGGCTTGCAATGCAAGCCCTTCCTCAGCATAACACTTCTCATCCACCAGCACAGGGTTAAAGATGGACTACACTACCTATACCAGCATTTAAAATTTAAGTGCACTGATGAAATATATTTCAGAATAAAACCTTTGAAAATGTACCTCAATAGTATAAAAATAAGTAAAGAGTGTCTCAATATGTTATGAAAAAAGATGAAGGAGAGATCCCACAAAATATTTATTTCTTGCAATTACAATATAATGATACTTCATGTCCACTACCTAATAAAAAAAAAAATGTACAATTTGTTAAATGTCAAGGCTTGGAACACATCTTTTGAACTCCTGAGATGTAAGACCATTGTTACTTGCAAAAAAAAAAAAAAAAAAAGAAAAAAAAAAAAAAAAAAAAAAAAAAGAAAAAACTACGACAGGATTTTTACTAACATAAACAGCACATCTCTACTCATTTCATCATGGCTGTGATTCTATGATAATCTCATAGAAAGCCTAATATTAATAAAAGTGAATCTTGGGGAGAGAGCTGCCCCAGGGCTGTTTCAACAATGCCATACAATTTCGTAGCTGTGGCCTACACAGTGGGTTTCTAATCCTTCCTCCACCAAAGAGGAACTTGAATTGCACTGCCTCAAATCCCCACATGAGAGAAAAAGATCTCTTCTCCATGAGGGGAGAAAGATGAATTTTGCATGGCTTTTACTTACTTTATTCAAAATGTGATCATGTTTGGTTACGGTATTAAATAACATGACATTTAAAGTATCTGCTAGTAAAATAACTCCTATAAATAGGATGCAACAACCTTATTTTCCAGCATATTCATCTTAAAGTTTTCATTCAAACCAGGGTTTTCTTCTGTCAATGATTTTTAATCAGAAATAAAAAAAAAAATGTGGAATTGCTATTGTTACATGAAATAGCAATTCCCTAAATTCTTTCAGGATGACTTACACAGAACAAAACAAAATACAGACAACAGCTGAGCAAGATGGCATGGAAACTACAACTAGATACTTTCACCCAAGGAACTTCTCTACACTTGCAACTGTTAAACAGAGGCCATTGGAGTGTCTTCCAAAATGCTCTTCATTGGCCTAATTCCCAATGGATGAGTATAGGGTGCACTGTAAGATATGATCAGATGTTTTTAATGTTGATGGAAAGATCTGCCATCGCTGGCTGACCCTTTCTCCTGACCAAAAGAGAAGTAAGAATGGAATCAATGAGTACAGCGAGATAAAGCCATATACCTTCAACTCCACTTATTAGTTCATAATAGAAATCCTTGTCTTTGTGAAAATAAAATGGTTGTTTCATACGAAAATTGTAAATTACAGTTAGAAAGAGGATTTGGTATCAGACCAATCCTTCCCATAAAACTGGATGGTTAATGAGAATAAATGCTTCTCTTCTTCCTTCTTATCATCTCTTTTGCCATGATGGTTTGCATCAGATCAGTTTAACAAAAGTTTTCCTGTTGAGGATTCTGATCTCCTCTTCCTGGCCATAAGCAGCAGCAAAAATCTTGAATTTTCTTTTACCAAAATATTATCTGTTTTTCTCTTTATTGTTGTTCAGCCTTTTGAATGACCAGGTCCTTCCCTGATATCCTGTAGCTGCTTTCCTCAGAGCAGTTGCCATCATTGGAGCACTAGGAGCATAACAAGAGGACTCTCCCTAAAAGATGGGCAAGAACAGCATGCCCAGTGTAGAGCCCTGAAACGCTGGGTGTGAATTGCTCTGCCAGGCAGGAGTGCAATCCATCTGTGAGAACAAGAAGCCTCACTACAGAAACACATGTTACATTGAAACCTGGAGCTACCTGGCTTAGTAAGTCCAAGGTGAAAATTCTTCTAAGACACAAGAGATTCTAAGCCTGAAATAGGCTGTAAGATTAAAACTAAAATGTACCTCATAGTGAGAGCAATAGTTAAGTAGAAATCATACTCTAATTCTGAAGCCAACTGAGAAGGATTCAACCTTGTATTACATATATTTCAATATGGGTATCCTAATTAGCGGCACACAATTTCTGAGCTTGTCCTCATTTTTTTTTTCTTTTCTTTCAGGAAACTCTCAACGTCCTCCTGATAAGGGATTGGAAAAAAAAAAAAAAAAAAAAAAAAAAAAAAAAAAAAAAAAAAAAAAAAGTTTTCCTGGCATCAGCCATTCATTCCTCCTTTTAGTTTTTCTTTCCCAACCAGTTTTATACAGCAGCCATTCCTGGGCAGTATTTGCACAGCTTTTATTCACTGTCTGAAAGTGGAGAGGATGCTTTGGGTTTCTGGTTTTGCTCATAATTTCACATTTGCAAAGTTTGTTCAGATCCCTTAAAACCTCTAAACCTATCTTCAAGCCAAAAAGGTACAGCTTCAGAAGGCAAAAGAAATAAATCTCTTTGAAATGCTAATGGAGTGGAACATTTTCTGTTATTTCAGGAAATAATCTAGCCTTTTGGAAAATTTGTAAAGGGTTTGCTTTAATGAAGATATTTTAATTTATGACATGCAATTATAGTTCAGTGGAAACAACACTGTGCTATCACAGCCTTGTTCCTTGTGCTGTGAAAATAGAAACACCATTATGAGAGAGACGGCTGTTTTTAGGAATACACAATGTTTCACTAGCTTTTTTTGAATATGAACAAAGCACCCAGCTCTGTGTAGATATTTGAAAGGTGCAGTTCTCTTTTTACAGTGACACTTCAGTTACTTTTCTCTAAGCATTTTTAAAGGGAAAAAAAAAAAAAAAAAAAAGTGTGTAGCATGAGTCTGTCAGAAGCCTTGAGTCACTGGAATAAAAATGCATACAGACAGCACAATATGTGGTATTGTACCAGCGGCCACGCGCGTGACGAAAAGCCTACCTAGAGCATTAGACTAGGTCTGGTAGCAGAGAAAAGACACTATGCCCAAATATTGCTCCTCGAACTAAATTATGGATCTGAGAATATTAAAAAAAAAAAAAAAAGAAAAGAAACAACATAAAAAGAGGGGGGGGGGGGGAAGCTTCAAAAGAAAAATAAAACAATGCTACCAAAATAGGCCTGATTATGTGGGTCACTAAGTACTGTGTATTTCCCCTGTAGCATTTCATAGTAGTTACTGTTGCCAGGGGAAGCTTGATCCTCTCATTATGTATGTTTGTCTTTCACATCAGAGCTCCTCTCTTTCTTTCCATGCCCCAGCACTGTAACAGAAATAAAAATAAGGAATGAACCCCCATTATTACCCAAATACCTACAAAGCGGAGGGAGCAACCCCAGAGGGTCGGCGGGTCAGCCCCCTCATCATTGATGCACTTGCTCCAGCGGACCCCTGCCTTTTGTGGTGAGGTCAAAGCCAAGACCTCTGCTGAGTGTCCTCAGTGAAGAATTAACAAGTGTGACAATTTGCGGTCCCTCCCCCCCAGGCCCCTGGTCCTGCCCATGTGAATGCTGTAAATAGAGACATCTGGATGGAGGCCTTTCACTGCAGTAATTGAAAATGAACATGGATCAAGTTCTGGCCTGTTGTATTCATAAATCTTCAAGCTTAATTACATTAAAGGGAAATCTAGGGCCTGGCTCTATGGAAACAGCAGATCCTATCGGGTGCTCAGATCATGAATCTTTAAGATAAGCATTTTTCCTCTCTTCAGGACAGTAAGATGAGAAATTTTGATCAGGTCTTTCAAGTACTAGAAAACTGGCAAAGACCTATAACTGCTGCCCATGTTTTCCTGTCTCTTCATCCATGACTCATGTTCACCAGCGGGCAGGTGGGGGACTCTGGCACTCAAGGAACAAGGATGTTGTACCCAGCATTTATAGGACTGATCCCAGAGCAATGTGCACATCTTCTGCAGGTAAATGTAGGAGAGGGAACACGTGCAGGTCAGTGTCAGAGTTCTGCAAGCACAAGGTCGTTGGTCCCACTTTCCAGAGAAAGCTGGAGCACAATAAGCCAAGCAGGTCGCAGTTCTGGTTGTTCACTTCCACCTTTTTCCAGAAAATCTGGATTTTGGTTTCAGTAGAGACTTTCATCACACCTGCCTTTTAAAAATTTAGCTTTTGTTGAAATGACAACCAAACCTAAGTTCTGAAAAATCAATAACCAAACAAAGTGGTTAAAATCTTGCAAAAGGGCAAGATTTTGGACTTTGAATGAAACTGTCCAGATGTTAAGAACCAGTTGCTCAGTGAAAACACTGACATTTTGGGCAGACTTGTCTGTCTCTATAGCTAGCTCTCATCATGGCTACACAATGCAAAGTGAGCTTTTACATGAAGCAGGTTACCCATGCAGCACAAGTTTTGATGAAAACCCTGAATGGAATAAAAATGCACAAGAGCTAAGATATTTTATTTGAAATAAGGGATTTCCTAGACCCTATTCCAGAACAAGTGCCAGTGTAGACAGACTCCTGTGATTAAATCCTGTATAAAATAATTAGATAGCATATAAATTGACTGCTGTGTCCACAGCTACTGAACAATGCCCATGAGACGCAATATGGCCAAGTAAAACTATTCATTGCGAGATCATTACTGCTAGTAAGAATATGGCACTGCAAATAAGATCCTGTGTCTTGGCCTTTATACATGTTCTGGATGATGCTGTATGGTGTTTTTTTATCATTTCATTTGCGAACATTTTAAAGTTAAAGAAATATTAAATCCACTCGGGATATATATATATATTTTTTTAATCAGCTCAAAAACAGCAAGAAAGCTCAAAATTTTTAAGTAAAAAGAGAAAAGGAAATATCCACCATACTTCTCAACTGAAATTTTGCTTCCATAAAATTTCAGCCTGAATGAACTTCTATATCACAACTATAAATTTTCAATTAATAATAGCAGGGGGAGTTCAAGGCAGAAACTGAAATTCGGTCCTCAGTACCTACAGCTCCAGGTTCCCTGTTAACCACAACATTTTCTCCACTCCATTTCTCACAGTGCAGGGAGGCTCTGCACAAATAAGTGGCAGTAGCTTGCACGCAGATCCTCCAAACAACAGCCTGTTCTGCCTCTTCAGTTAGGGACATACTGCAATAAATACAAGCTCCTGAAAAATATCTCTTGAATTGGGAAGGATAGTAACCCACCCTCTTTAACAAATCTTGATTTTGTTCCAGGACTTGTGCAAACTGCTGTGGCAGAAAACTATCAATAATGTTTGCTCTGCAGGAGAAGAACAGGGTTACTTTTAGCTTCAAAGAGCCAGCTCTCAAGATACAAGTGTTTTTGATGTCAGCATTTACCGTTGTATTGACAGAAAGGGCTGGGTAATGACGTTAGGATTATTTATATGAAACCCAGAGCCAGTGGCACTGTAAGTTATTGAAAGAGGACAAGCACACAATGCAGAAGCTGTGTGCCTGAACTAGAAGGGACATGATTCCCACTGGCAGGATATGGGGATTTCTGCTATTACTGCTCCAAAACTACCTAAGCTCATACATTCATTTTCCAGCAAGGCTGAAGGGTGACAATAAGGCCAAATAATTAATCTTAAAGTGAGACTAATCTTCCACTTCGCAAAGCCTTTTTTGTCTGACAGATTTAGTTGCATCCCTTTTGTTATTCTTAAAGATTCTGCTCCGGGATTCTAGATTTCACCTTTATCTTAATCGTAGGTTTAATTGCTGAATCATTTAGGTGCAGTAGATTTTATATGTCTTTCTGTCATACATTTGAAGGGAACCCCAGATTTTGGGCCCACTTTCTGCTGCCTTTTCTACCAACAAAGAGGGACTACTCCAGCAGTGAGACTAGCCAAGGTGACAGAACCAAGTTCTGGGGGCTACAACAACCCACATTGTTAAGAGAATTTGGGATGTGCCAAAGTTGTTTTTAATCATTTTATGTTTCACTGTTCTGAAACTTTCAAACCATGGCAGTGATTTGGGCTAATTCCTATTGCACACCTGTATTGCTTGTCTTCTTACAAACATTACATTGCTCCTTCTATTAGAATACATGTTCTCCATTCAAGTCAATCTTCCCCTCCTTCCTCTCTGCTGCCAGTACCCCAGCTCATACCCCTGCCATACCCACTTGCACAATGAGCAGGTCAGAATATGGGTCCTGTGCCCACAGCAACTCCTCTGATACGGGCTCAGACAAGACTGAGACAATGGTACTGAAATACACTGTGGGATACCCTGCTTTTGCAAACACTTTCAAAGGAAAGTAAATCATCCATTTAGCATTCCTGTTCTTCCTGGAAAGGAGTACGCAAAAATGCCACATTAGTAAAATAAGTAAATAAATCAATTAAACTGACGTGATGGATTTAGTCCTGCCCATAACTCATCAGTGTCTGTCTGGAGTCTTCCAGACCTATTAGACTTCTATCAGGGTATTTTATTGGCCTTAAATTATTAAATGTACAATAGAAAGCAGCAACTGAGCTTGTGTACTGAAGCATGCTGTACTATTCCTTGCATTGGTGCGGATTGTGAGTGCATTAAAGAAGGTAAGTTTATGTCTTTTTATTATTATTATTTTATTATTATTTTATTATTTATTATTTATTATTTTTATTGTTATTATTTTATTATTATTTGTATTATTATTATTGTTGTTGTTGTTGTTGTACTTTGTGGCAATTTGCTCATATAAACCAGGAGACATTCTCCCTGCACAGTTTTGTTTAAAGTCAATGGGGACTGGATGCCTAACTCCTCACGATACCATTGACAGTACCATTTTGTGTAATCTATTTCTGCAAACACAAAAGAAATGCCTCAAAAATGTAAAATAGAGTGGATTCTCCATAAAAAACAATGGAAACACTTTATAAAGTCCATGAAAAACAGTCAGTTTTACAGCAGATATCCTGTAAAGAAAATCCAATAACAGCGGTAAAATTAGATACAACTTCTGTTTCTTCTGGGATTGTACCTCTCTGCTTTGTACTGGTGTGGCCTCACCTTTACTACTGTGTGCAGTTTTGGGCTTCACGATGTAAGAAGGACATAAAACTGTTAGATAGTTTCTAAAGGAGGACTACAAAGATGGTGAAGGGTCTGGAGGGCAAGATGTATGAGGAGCAGCTGAAGCCCCTTGGTTTGTTCAGCCCAGAGCAGAGCAGAGCAGGCTGAGGGGAAGCCTCATGGCAGCCTGCAGCTTCCTCATGAGGAGAGCAGAGGGGCAGGCGCTGAGCTCTGCTCTCTGGGGACAGCAACAGGACCCAAGGGAACGGCATGGAGCTGGGACAGGGAAGGGTCAGGCTGGGTGTTAGGAAAAGATTCTTCACTGAGAGGGTGATCAGGCACCAGGACAGGCTCCCCAGGGCAGTGGTCACAGCACTGAGCCTGCTAGAATTCAAGAAGCATTTCGACAACACTCTCAATCACATGATCTGGTTTTTACATAGTCCTGTATGGAGCCACAAGTTTGCCCTGATGATCCTTGTGGGTTCCTTCCAACTCAGGATGATTCTATGATCTTAAGCCAATGCTTTGTCCAGCCAAAGGCAGCAGGGCACTTTCTGCACAGCTGTTTTTGACAGGCACTATAGAGACACTAAAATATTTGGGATAAAAATGCTACTCTTTGTGTTGTGGTCCAGCACCAGCCCGTACTAGCAGTTGCACAGAAGTCTTCATAGGGAGCATGAAACTACACCATAATTTCATGGGCAGCCTCTGTAATGGCCTCTGTGAAAACTGATGCATATAGCATGAAAGGTTGTTATCAGGGTGTTTTTCTTTCCCATGATAACATGCCTACCTCAGCTGGTAGCACCTGGGACCATGTACATCCTGCACTGACCCAGCAGTCACTGCCATTCCTGGGATGCTTGAGCCCACCCTGCAGGAAGGAGACATTAGGAAGAAAGACCTGCAATAGTTGCTCAGAGACAGGCAGGGGGGGTCTCTGCAGAAAGCACCGAAGAATAAAAAACACCAAACACCATTAAACCTATGCAGAGTCTCAAGCAGCAGGCCAGCTGTAGGAGTTAGGAACTGCCTACAGGCATCCTCATATTTAACACTGTTTCACCCTTCACAGTTCTTGAAGTTTACAGACTTCATGGTTTGGCACACCAGCCATAAACACAAAGATTTTTTCTGTTGCAGTTTTGTTGGGCCTTTACCACTAAGGAAAATGAAGATATATATTAAAAGCTCAGAAACCTTGAAAGACAAAGTTTAGGGCAGCAACCGCTGCACCGTCTGAGTTTTTTTACATATATGTATAAACGGAGAACATATATATTGCCCAAATAAATTTAAAGTTTCAGTAAAACATAATACACCCCAAAACCAGACCCTCTTCCATTGCACGGAGGCCTCACAGTGTCCCTGCATATGCTGAAAAGACCCAGTGACAGCTGGCGAGGTCATTGTAAATGAGGGAAAAAGAGAGTCTTGTGTCCATTACCAAATGGCAACAACTAATCACTGTCACATCATGATGTGGTTCTGAGCTGTCCACAGGTTTATTGTGGCCATTAACCTATTCAAATATTCTACTTGAGGAGAAAAAAGTCTGGGGCCCAGTCTGGATCCCTGAGTTTTCTGTAGTCTTTTCAACCACTACAAAGTCACTGTAAAACAGCACCAAATGAGATCACAGCTATGCAAAACAAATACACTGAGGCAAGCCAGAGCTTGAGTAGATAGCATATTACTGTCTACAGCACTCATGCTTGATCTTTTACCCTGCAAGCAATGCAAGTAGCTTCTGCAGCTTCTGTTGAAAATCAGGCTCTCTGGTATTTACTGGGCAGTAAGGGAAGCTCAGCAGGGAGCTGTCTAGCCTCACGCTGTTTCGCCCCACGGCAGCTTGCTCATGCCACCAAGCTTTCAAATTGATGGTACTTTATGGCCACCTTGCTATAGTGCAAATAGCTACTCTGGTGCAGAGAAAGGGTCAAACAAACTGCAGGAAGGAGGGACAGGAATTGCCTCTTTCCTCCTATTTTGGAGTTAGTGCTCTTTGTTATATATTTACATTATCTTAACAATAGGGGATTGATTCCCCCACTGATTTTCCTATGGGCTGTCAGCACTGTTGAGAATGACTCTTAAGCAATAAGTATCATCACAATATATTTTAAGTGAGATTCATGAATCCATGCAAACGTTAACGTAGATTGTTGGGGGGGAATGTTGCTCGTGTTTTTTGTTGTTGTTGTTGGTTGGTTGGTTGGTTTTTTTTTTGTTTTGTTTTGTTTTGTTTTCCTGAGGGAAATGAACCCTCAAATGAACCCTGAGACAAAACAATATTATATTGGGCATATGCCTACACTGCTTGAGGCTGACTCTCTGCGAGAGCACTGCATGCAGCCACTACCATACCTAGAATCAAATCATATCCAGTAACCAAATAGACAGCAGGACATCCCACCGGTGAACATTACAGAAATCTTTATATGCAGAAAAGTTCCTGACATTATATAATCAACACTCTCCAGTGGTCAGACACAGTGGGAAGTCCCTGCATCTTTGCAGTTCATGACAGAACCTGGCTTGTCCTCAAAGACGATGTAGGAAAGGATGAAGGTTAAGGCACAACTCTTTGTCTGTGTTTCAGAGGGCTTAAAATTGCCACAGGCAGGGCACTCTGTGACTTTTAGAGATGACATCAGTTTTGCCTGATGACCCAGCTGTGGATGCACCCCAGCTGGCTCTGCACACCCATCTTAGGTACTGTGAGGGTGGCATGAGGGGCAGCCTAGCAGTGTTTTCTTCAGCCGTCCCCCAGCTCTGTAATACCACAGTAATGCCAACAGTACCTAAGCTAGCTAATACACATCCAGGTGATACATGTTCATACGATCTTCACAAGGACCTTCTTGTCTTGCAGAGGCACAAACACTGTCTGCTCAAGGAACCTAACCTGATCATCCCAATTTGCCCTTCTAGCATCTCCACTGCTGAAGATTCAGTGTTCCTGACTCAAACATACTCAATATGTATCTGACCTGTCTAAAATTGTCTTTGTGATGCATCTCCAACTAAAAAATAAGGAAAAAATACTACTTTTAGTGTCTGTCTAGCTAATAATCACTTTAAAAACTCAGTGTCATTTTGTGGTTTTAAGGCATATCATTCTGTAAAGATGTGATCTCAGATGAAATTCCTAGGTGGTGCTCTAGCAAATGGTAAAATAATGATCTTCTGTAATAACCAAAGTAGTTATCCCATGGACAAATTCAGCCGTTTGCACTCTTCTTAAATTGACATCATAATTAAAAAAAAAAAAAAAAAAAAAATGGCATAGGAGAAATTGTCAGAAAAATATCAATAAAAATACAAACAATACTCAGTCAATGATATAATTGAAAATAATTTATCAGAGGATGAACCCACACTCTTGTGCATGATGTGCAGTGTACTGGTGACACTTAATGCATCTGCCCCTCTATAGCTGCATTTTATTTAACACTCTGGAAGTACAAATGCTTCCCCACTAGTGGAACCACATAGTTTCCAAAAGCTGTCTTCCATTGAGAGGACAATTGTTTTCTATAGAGATGAGAAACAAATACCCATGACCCACGTCACCTTGCCCCAGCAGGCTTTTGCTGCGGCTTCCTCTGTGCAAATACAACAAAGTCTGGCAGCAGTCAATCCTGCCAGCCCACACTGAGCCACCACAGAGTGCATAGCTATTTACCCTTCCTATTAATCTGTCAGTGTTCTAGTCAAACACGTAAAACAATATGGTGTGTGCATATCTGGACTAGTCATTGCTAAGTTACTGAGGAGCAACATGAATGACGGGAAAACCATGCAACAAACTATAACGCTAGATTTTTAAGGTATGGAATATTGAAGTTTTCAATTGTCAGTGCAAAGGAAGCAGCCATGGTGTTCGTAGCATAGTGACAATAATGTGAAAGCTAAAACGTAGACGCAGTCTGCTTCTTTCAGTGTACAATAAATGGGTGCTGTTTGTTTTGCTCAGATGCAGATGTAATACCGGCTCCTTTATAGGCTCCCTGTTCTGTGCAGAACAGGAAACAATTAGAAAACTTGGGATCCTCTTCATCAGTTTACTCCACACAACCAGACTGTTGCCACCATGCGGAAACCAATGACTGCAGTTACCAGGGATGTGGCAGGGCCCTATTTCAGAATTGAAATACTATTTACTTATGAACCCTGTTTGACAAAGCTGGTTGAATCCAAAAACCACATAGTGGATAGCTCTGTAGCATCTGCTCAGCCCTCCTCACTCAGATAAATTCAGATCAGTTATAGCTGTTCTTGCCCAGAAGAGCATCTTTAAGACTCAGTTAGTACATGCTGTCAGACTGATGAATCAAGCACACTGCTTGCCTTTCTCAAAATAATAATCTTATTTTAATATGCTACAAGGCTCTGTCAGAGCTGAAAATTCACACTGCCTGCTATCTCTTTAATTTGTTTCCTTATTGTGAACAAAAGGAATACCGTGCATATGAGAAAGCAGAAACAGAGGATATAGGTCAAAGGGTATATTCTGAATGTCAGGAAGACTTTATCTCAAACTAGAATAGTCTTTCTGCAGTCAGCAAAATCCCCAGATCCAATGAGAACTGAAAAAAAAAAAAAAAAAAAAAAAAAAAGTATTACTGTAGACATTATATTACATTAAATGACAAAGTACAATAGCATTATTTAGACATTTTCAAAAAGCTTGATTTATTTTTTGCTTTATGCTCAAGAAAGCAAAGTCCTACTTTAGTATTACTAGAAGACTGTTTTTCTTATGTGCCTTTGTGTGTACATAAATATACATGTGATTGTACGTGTATATATACAAAATCATGCCAAGCAATTGATAATGAACAAAGGCAAATTAGGGATTCACTTCTGCAAACACTTCCATGTGTAGCTTTATATTTCTAACTAGTCCCATTGACTGCAGTAGTAGTATTTATACATGAAAGTATACAGACGGATAACCCTGAAAGATTTTGGTCTCCAGGTCTCACATGTGATTGCATTAACTGAACTACACAAAGCAGTGAAAAACTCCCAGATCAGGCTGCAAATTAGTGATTTACAAAGTGATAAACTGCAATAATTAATTATGTTGTAATTGTCCAAGCCAATATCTATTTGAATACCAAGTTCATTGCCTGATTAACTTCAAGTTGACCAAAATAATCCACAGTATACATCTCCTCGGACTTCTGAAAGATTTATGGTCCAGGGGTGTCCAAAAAGTGCCTGGAACTGATCAAAAGGCAAAGAATATGTCTAATCTCAGTCCATGCTCAAGCAACAACTAGCGAAGCACATTGAAAGCAGATCCACCCCACACAATCTATTCTCATGTACTTTCAGGCAAAATATCACCTTTTTAGTAACTCTGTGCTGGTCCGGCTAAACTTAACTTCATTATCACAAAGTGCAGGTAAGTGCATCAACATTTCAAAAAGAATCAGAGAACCACAGGCTCATTGATAAAATCTGTAAGGTGCTAAAGTCTCTAACTGCACATGGCATTGCTATTTCTTTAAATTTGTGAGGAAATGCTATTTATTCACAACCCTGTTATGGGAAGGCCCACACATACTTGGAACAGCAGATGCTCCCCTGACCCAACTGATGCTGCATGCTAGGATCTAGGAGTGACAGTGTTACCACCAGTGCACACAGTCACAATCAGGTTGTCAAAAAACAATCCCAAGGTTCATCCAAACCAGTATTTTTGGTTATGCTTTAGCCAAAGATATTGAATTGCTATTTAATTCAGAGTAATTAATGCAGCTGCCAATTTTAAGATAAGCATATCTAACCCAGAATGGGAGAGGAACACATATGTCTACATTTGATTTGAAACTCACAGGAAAGTTTCCCCATACCTTGCTCTCAGAGACTGAGCTGAAACCAGTGTTTCTGAACATCCCCTAGGTCTAAATGAAACACACCTAACTGGGACAATTAGACTTGCTGAAATGGGTGAAAATTCCAGAACTGGAATAGTAAGCCCTTGCTCAGTGATTGCACTGAAGTTTTAAGTGAGTCAAGGCCCTCTGAATTCCACTGGAAAAAAATATATATATATTTTGGACTGTAGGTGTAATAGGACAAGCCGGACTGCTGTGAAGTTAATATTGTTTAATTCCTCATTTACCACAGTGGCTTCCAACCTTTTCCTATCTGCAGGGCTCTAGAGATGCACAGAGGAGTCACAGGCCTCAGAACACTAATCTTAAACTACCAAGCATTCACTTTGTGGGCCCCTCAGAAATGATCCACAGACCACAAAAAAGAAAAACACCAAAATTGTGCCGCTGTTTCAAGTGATCTGAAGGCCTGCTTTCCTTATTCATTTGTACCCCAGTTGAAAAAGTCTTGCTTGAATCCAGAGGTTCACAAATGACTCAACACTTGATAGTTCCAAGCACTGAGGAAAGTCATAGAGCAGATGGGTGATGGCACTCTGATTTCTTTACCTTTGTGTGCACCAATACTGGTACAAATACCATACATAATTATATTAATAGTTCAGAAGAGGTAGGTTGAAGTATGGGGGCTGTTAGGGAGTCTTTATCTCCTTTTTCTTTTCTTTTCTTTTCTTTTCTTTTCTTTTCTTTTCTTTTCTTTTCTTTTCTTTTCTTTTCTTTTCTTTTCTTTTCTTCTCTTCTCTTCTCTTCTCTTTTCTTCTCTTCTCTTTTCTTCTCTTTTCTTTATTATTAACAACAGAGCTAATCAAGACTAATTACCACTGGAAAAGTTTGGAGCAAGTTTAAGACTGAAGACTGAGTGAGATGGATACAGAAGAGGATGATGGTCCAAGGATCTAGAGAACCATAGTAAGTTATATTAATGTTTTCTAAGTGCAATAAAGTTGTTTTATACAACATTTTAATTTTAGGAAATAACTTATAACTTTGGCTGTTCTGGGAGGAGGAAGAGGTTTCTTCCTGGGCAGAATTCTCCTGGATGCTAGTGAGTACCTTCACTACAAGTTTTGAAAGAAAACAGCTGCCTGTGCTGAGATGGAGACATTATCTACCTCCAGAAGGTCTTGGGGTCTGACTCACAGCAGTAGAAATCCTGGGGTGCAGCAATGTGTATTTCAACCCGAAGCTGGTGAAGCCAAGGAGCATTTTCATAGGTTTTCTTAATTAAACTTTGTTACCTTATCCCAACATTAAGGAGGAAAAGGGATGTTTTTTAACAATCTAATCACATTTAGCTGTTTTCTAGTACCTAGCTATCAAAAAAGTCCAGAGTTGAGGATTAGGCACCCTTGGGGTACATGGTATAAATAAGCCCACTCCTCAGCCTTCAGCACAGGTCATTGATGTGCAGGGCATGGGGATTTGGTGGCTGTTTCAGAGACACGCTTCAGGAGTAATAATAGAGTCTTAGTTTCTGCCACATCACCTCAAAACAGCACTGCTATCCTGACGGATTACTAGGTTGATCTTTCCATTTCTCTTTTCATTTCATTTCTCTCTCTCCCAAGCTCAGCATTCTCTAAATGCTGGCATTTGTATTCAGTAATATTTCTGAGGCTTTTCTAAACTCCGTAGTCTCAGATGAGTTAAAGAAAAAAACACACTATTGTGCACAATTGTTACATGCAGTGTAACTTGAAAACAATGTCTTGCCCCTCTATTTATATATATTTTTTCGTGTCCCTTTACAGCTCCCTCTTTGCAAACCACAGGTGTTTGCAGGCATAATGCTCCCAATGCTGTAGAAAAGAGTTTATTGTGAAGAGCCTTTTCTTTGCCACTTGTCCTAAACCTGTTCGCAAAGTGCTACATGCGTTCTACCGATCACCATAAAAATCAAGGAACAAGAAGTCCTCTGTAAGCCTGCCCAGCAGCACCACTATGACATTGGTTGCGACAGCTTTGTGACCCTGCATTGTTTTCCATTCATTCACAAGCCTTTTTCTCTGCTTTCCTTTTTCTTCCAACTCGCTCAAAAAAAAGGGGGGGGATGGGGGGGGGCAAAGCCTTTATAGGCATTTTTATCTACTGTAAAAAAAAAACAACAGTGTGTGCTGGGGTAATAGATTGAAAAAAAAAAAAAAAAAAAAAAAAAAAAAAAACACTATGTGACAGCTACTTTACAGAACACTGCATGGCTTTACAGTAGTTATAGTTTCAAAAACCACCTGCAAACAAGTGCAGATACCATAGCAAACTGCCCTTAGGATTTCTTTTTTCTTTTTCCTTACATGCTACTTCATTTTCTTTTTTTAAGTTCCCTCTTGCCATTCTAAGCCCGAAGTTGCCAATGAATTTATGTGACAGCTATGAAGCTAGTATTAAAATTGTGAATAGTGGCTGACAGTGTTCATGCCCTCAGTGTTAGCATCCTCACACAGCCATGAATTACAGGGCTGAGGCTGCTGAATGGGGTGGGAGTGAAGGGGGCATGCAGGCTGAACGCTGGGGTTTTCTCTTATTTATCTGTACACAAGCATCCGCCGTAGTGGGGGGGCAGGGGAAGATGAGGACATGATGGAAACAGTAAAATGAGAACACCAGGGCTCAATCTTGTGCATCTGTTGGTGGGAAAGGGAGGTAAATGAGCAAAGAGCGAGACAAGGGGCATTTTTACCTGCTTGCCTGTTAGAGAAGGGAATGTAACGAGGAGGGGATGTAGCAGGGACAGGGAGCAAAAGGCCTCAACTTTCATTTAAACCCATGTTTGAGCATACTAAAGAAGTCATGGCCAAAAGAAGGTATAGGAGAGGACAGACATGCAAGGAAACAGAGAGACAGAGAGGGGTCCTGAAGATCTCCCTGCAGGGCAGGTGGGACAAATTTGTTCTTCCCCCAGTCTATTTTCTACATGCACACACACAAGCAATGTTAAGGGGGCAGGATGAAGAGGAAACGAGGTGCACAATGAGCTGGAGGAGGGCACCATGCCTAGGTGGGTCAGGCTGGGAGCAGAAGGGGCCTCGTCATCTCCTCATCCCCTGTGCCGAAAGGCTGAGAGGGCAGGATGGGAGCTGCAGGGGACAGGGTTAAAGGGTCTTGGGGTGGGGGGTGGCTGCTTCTAGAGAAGGTAAATCACAGACACCCTTTGATTCCGCCTGCTTGCCAAAGGCTTTTCGGCAGGGGAGGCAAGAAGTGGTCCCCCACCGGGGCTGGAGCTGGGTGGGCAGGCTGAGGCAGGCTGCAACGAGGGCAGGGGAAACGGGGAGGGGAGGGGGGGATGTTATTAGCGGGGAAACCTCAAGACCTAAGTTGAAGCCGAAGAAGAGAAAAGGAGCAATATGATCAATATGGTTTCATTGTTGAGCCCCGCTTACCTCGGCGGGAGACCATCTGCTCCCTGTCAATGCATCACCTGCTTGTCTGGGCTGTTGGCTGGGCAACGTGCAGGCGGGGGGATTACGGGGGCTGGGGGCCTGGCGGGGGCTGTCCCCCCTCTGCTGGGGCAGGGGGAGGCTTGGCCAGGCTAGGTGGGAAGCCAGGCGCTCCTTGGGGCACGGCTACTTCCAGCAGAGGGGCAGAGGAGGGCAGAAAACAGACAGGGGGTTGCTAGACATCGCGGCGGTTTCAGGAAGGCGCTTCCTGCCCCTGGAAGTCAGCGTTTTGCTGCACGCGCTGAATTTAGGGATGCATGAATGAGCCTGCCACAATAGATGCTCGGGGAAGAAAGGGCAGCAAAGGGGTCCCTGCAAAGCCAGACATGTCACCGCCAGAGCCACCAAAGAAAAGCAAGGCACGGTGCTCTCACATCCCACCAGAAAGAAAATTCAGTGCGGAGGAATACATTGAGATTGTGCAAAAATATTGCTAAGTAATGTTAATGCCACCACAAAATCACTGCATTTCCATAGGCTGAATGCAAGGCTCCCCGCTACACAGTGGCATCAGCCCTGATTTGACTTTTGGATAATTTTGAATATATTTAATATTATCCCTCCCTCCCCCCATTTTATAAGCAGGTAAATTGCAGCTCCCTGGATCCCAGACAGAGCAGCACCAAAGTGCTTACCCACTCCATCAGAAACTGTCAGAAGAGACACAACATTGCTTGTGTGGGACATTCCTGGCTCTGCATGAGGACAGGTCTGCCATGGGAGCACCCCAGCACCAAGCACTTCTGCATCGAGTGCAGGAGCAGGCACTGAGGGAAGCTGTGGGCCTGCACTGAAAGATGTGAATTGGCAATACTGTGTCAGAATCATCATCTAGGCAGGTCTTGTGTGTTAGGCATGAGGTCTAGTGAGACTGTTTTTAATAATAAAAATACTTCCTTTGAATGAAGCAAAAAGTAAATTAACATAGATACCCATGTAGGAGAAAAGTACCTGCTTCTCCTGTTCTGTGCAATATAATTTGACTGACTTAAGGGGAGTTTGTATTTCCATACATAGGGTTTCATCTATATGTGTTTGTGCATGTTCACACACATATGCACTGTCACACATGCCATCCTCTCAAGACACCTTGCATCTGCCTTTTCCCACAGCCTGCTCCTGAAGCAGGGCCTGCTGCTCTCTTGTGTTACAGCTGTGGTACAGCTATTCCAAATGTTCACAGGCACGGTGTTTGGGTATTTGGTTACAGACACTGTCTGTGAAGCAGATTCTCCCAAAAGCAGGCTGAGGTTCCTCACCCTTTGGAGCGAAGGAGGGCCCAGATGGGGTTATGCCTCTAAGTCAACAGCACCAGGATCTTGGGAAAACCTCACAGTCTCCTGGCTAATGAGCAAATGAACAAAACTCCTTGACAACTCTTGCTGGTCTGCTGAGTTTCTCATTAGCAAGTTTCTGAGCTTTTTTATCTCCATATGAAAGATACACGCAAGGATGAGGGGTGCATATGTAGGAGTGCATAAGAAATTGAGGTAAAGTTCCACCCTTACAAAGAGTTTTCCTCTTTGGACATCACTCATCAGGGAGCAGATTCCTCAGACGAAAAGCTATCAGCTACATTCATTACAAACAACTGTATTTGGATATTGTTATGCATTGCAAAGCTATAACTAAGCAAGGCCAGGCAACAATTTCCCATTTTAGAAATATCTCATGCTGCATTGCCAGCGCAGTCTAGTGGCATGAGCACAGAGAGGCTGAGAGTTCACGGATGACGTGACCTTCAGCGAATCTCATTCTACCACGGTTTCAGTGTCACCATAAGTCAAACAGGGTAGTGCTTAACTCATCCTTATAAGGCAAAATAAGGCCTACCAACCCAACACTTGTAAAGCTCTAGACCTATGAGATACTACACACATTTTCATTAGAAAATCTGTGAAAATAACAACTTACTATAGCTAAAATACAGTTACTCTTGTAACTTACAAATAGAGCTGATTGAAGCACCACAGAATATTTTTCCAAACAATTAAATTAAAACATCCAGAACATACAATCCATCAAGATGGAGAAAGGTGTTTTCTTGTTAGTTTTCAATCACTGTTGAAGTAGTTTTTCATGTAACACCACGTTTGCATCTAGGAAATGTTAATAGAGTTTTCTATTGATATGCTGAACACAACAAGAAGTACATGCTTTTAGGTGTCACAGCTAATAGAGCTCACTGCTTGCATGAATCAATAAGGAGAAATGAAGCTCTGAAGGATGGAAAATTTGTTACCCAGAATATTACTTCTTTATTATTTATCATACAGATCAGAACAATCCATGCAGAAGGAATATGGAATGTTTGCATTCTGGGTTTACCTTGCATTTTAAAAAGTATATTTCTAAGCCAACAAAAGGTTAATGCATCACTTATAAGGTAAATGTGGAAGGAATAGCAAGAATCACTTCTAGGAAAACTGAAATCAATAGGTAGATAACTAATCCTGAGAAACAAAGATAAAGCACACATCTCATGACAATGTGTAAAGTGCAACTTCTGCAATCTCTTCTACCAGCTTGTTGGTAAAGTGGTTTGTATCTCTCTCTAGTGCTAGTTTTTTTTCCTGTTTTTGTTTTTGTTTTTATTTTTATTTTTTTTTTTTTCCAGAAAAAGTATTTCAGTGAATTCATCACTTACAATTCAAGATGTAAAATGTCAGGGTAGAAAGCTAAAAAACTGTCCTGGTTTATACAAAGAAAGTGCTTCTGTTATTTCTTCACTCCCTTGCGCACAGATTCACAAAGGCATTGAGAAGACTACATCCACTAGGACATGAGATACTGAACACCTTTCCCAGTCTGAACCTTGGAAGGCCAAACAACCATAACTGCCCTGGATAATGGGAGCAAAGTTAACATTTCTGTTCACTCAAAAATAAATAAATAAATAAATAAATAAATTGATGAATATTGCTACATGGTATGTTGTTAGCTAGAGTTCCTCAGCCTTTTTGCTGCATAGACTGTGTTGATACAGTGCATTTGAACTTATACTGGACTTCTAACTTAGCAAACCATAGCACCTTGAGGAAAAACAGCATGCATGAAAGGAACACGATATGCATTAGACAACATAAACATTGATTTGTGGACTGATTTCTCAAACTGGAGTGCTTTGTCACAGCAATGAAGGAGAGACCTGCTGAGGTGAGGGGACTACACAGTTTGGAAGTGTTTGGGCCAATCATGAAAAAGCAGAATGCAGGAGGTGAACTGGGAATTTTCTTACCACCTCCTACAAGTCAGAGGCTGTGTATGAGTACTGAACTTTCTTGCATGAATAATGTCTGGGATGAACAATGTATTTTGGCTGACATGCACTCTACTCTATTTGGGAATTTCCATATAATACTGATTTTCATCTAACCAGCTAGCCCCTGCAAGACCCCCAGAAATCCACCTGCAAAACTGTATCATTATTACTATTTAAGTAAACCTATCTAAAGAAAATAGCATTAGCCTGACTGACCATGTTTCAATATTTACGTGAATTAACCTTGAGGTGTAGAACTACAGAACCAGGACAATGGCCATAGAAAAATGCCTTTCGAAATCATATTTTCTATGACTGTATCATAGATCTGCTCAGGTCTGCATTATAATTTAAAATGTTTAAGGATGGGGAATGGAGTGGGCTGCAGAATGGCTACTGCAGATCTAGTCTCTTATATGCCATGTGGATAGACTGAACTTCAAAGGGGCAAGTAGGAGGGAACACCTAAAGGAGATCTGCTGGATGATCACAAAGAATAAGAGTATAACCTTCCACTTTACCTAGAGCAGTAGCCCAAGGACACTAAACTCCAGTACTAACAGTTAGAAATTACGTATACCCTGGCTGTTGAAACAAATCCATGTCATCATTGTTGACTTGACATTATGGCTCCCAGGCAGTCTTGTGCAGAAGCAAATACACAATAAGATGCACGCTGATGGTGGAAAGTGACTGGTGATGAAGAAAAAACAACTTGTAAGGAATTAGACAAGGAACTCTGACACCGTGTTTAAATATTTTTGATACAATATGTCACCATCTTAAAGCTGCCCTGTTTAGTATATGTACCTTGTACTCAGGAGTCTTCCCCTTAGCCAGTACTAACCATGATTCTGTCAGTGGTAAAACCTCCTCGAATTTTTGGGCAAAACTGGAATTGTGTGTAGCTTTTTGCAAGCGACCTGCTCTCACCAGGTTAAAACACACATTGAAGAGCTGGTACCACTTTTACCCTAAGAATAACCTGTGTAAATTTAATTGCAGTTTTGTCTGTATTTTGAAGTGAGAATTAGATTTGTGGCATCATTTAGTACCTAGAAAACATTTCTAACATAAAAGTCTAGCAATGTAGTCTGACATCAAAAAGTCATTCAGAATTGCAGTTTCAAAACAGGGAGCAAAAAAAGCAAACCTGCTTCCTTCTGCAGCCGAGATGTTAATGGCAACCAGCCGTCAATGAAATAATGGGAAGAGAGGCTTACACTTAGCCAGGAGGTTATTTCTGGAGAAAGGGGAAAATCGGGCTTCTTGGAATGCAAACCTATAGCTCTGTCCCATGCAAATCACACTATTTCTCCTGAGCTAGGAAAACAGGTTTCAAAATACTGCTACAAGCAAGTCCTGCCTCCAGCCAGAGGTAGAAGTTCCTAAGAAACTCCCAGAGCTGGCTGGTAGGGGAGATGCATTCCTAAAGACATGAGGCTGTAGGTGCATGCTGAAATGGCATCTCCTTCACCTGGGGCCCACAAAGCACTACTTTCGTTGGATGTGCTTAACATTAAGCACAGGCATTAGTTTTGAAATACAGAGGGAAAATTAATAATAATAATAATAATAATAAATTAAACGATCCAAAGTGCAAGAATACTTTAAAATTTTCTTGTCACAACATTGAACAATTTCAACAAACACAAAATTTTTGCACAGGATAACTTTGATTTTGTAGAACCTGACTGTTTGCTCAGGAAACCATTTTGACAGAAAGGTGATGGCTGCTCTCCTAGTCAATTTGCCAATTCAGTGTTCCAGCCATGACGTATCGCAGAATTACAGAACGGAATGTGGAAGACCCCCAGTCCAACCTCCTGCTCGAGCAGGGCCTGCTGAAGCAGGTTGCCCAGGACTGTGTCATTGGGTTTTGAGTATCTCCACAGATGGGGGCTCCACAACCTCTCTGGGCAGCCCTCATCATAAAAATAAATAAATAAAGTGTTTTCTTGTGTTCAGAAAAAAAAAAAAATCTCATGTTTCAATTTGTGCCTGTTGCCTCTTGTCCCGTCACCAGGATCAGCAGGATATCCTGCTGATAGCACCAGCTATCAAACAGGAATTTTCCCATACTTCCTTCTGGAAATGTAGGAAATGTATAACCTTCTCACATTTATCAGGGACCTTACTGTTTAAACTAGATTAGTACCCAGGGCCCCATTTAACCTCAAGTCTTCCTTGGGCATTATTACCAGACAATCTCTGAAAAGAAAGTTTCTGGTGCGAACAAGTTTATATTGTGACAGCTTATGATACTATACCTTAAAAAAGAAAAATACTGAAAACAAAAACAAAAACAAACAAAAACAAACAAACAAAACAAAACAAAACAAAAAGAGAAACAGATGCAGGTAACATCAGTAAGATAGCAAGACTTCCTAGCTGCACAGGCCAGCTGTATGCAGGCTGTCATGCATAGAAATTATTTTAATGACCATTTGCTCTCAGCTAACATTTCAACAAACAAAAGTGGGGGGAGACATGGAAAAAAAAATCAGCAGAAAAAGCATAGCTGGGGACGCACAAGCCATTTGACACAATCAGCATCACCAAATAAAACGAAGGAGACATAGGGTGTTTTTTAAAGGAGCCTAGATACAACAGGATGCTTCAGAGGGCAAAGTGAAAATAAGAAGCAAAATCAGAATATTGAAATATGGGGAAAGTTGCAGAAATGACTCGAAGATGATGGTGATATTCTGTATCCGATGCAAAAGGAAGACCTAGGCAGATACAGAGGGCATAGCAGGAATCTACAGAAGTTAAACTAAACTGCAAGTGAGGGCCTGTGTGAAAGTGTCAGCAGCATGGATGGAAAGAGCAGCCTATCTTTATAAGACACAACAGAGGAGCACCAGGTGGATTTAGATATAGCACCAAAGCAAAGGATAAATGAAAGACAAATTAAAGCCTGAAAAGACATTTTGGCAGGATGTTTTTGTTAAACCACTGACCAAACCAAAGATTCTTCCTCACCAGAGGACTTGCACAGCTCTGGGTCTGAGCAGAAGCAATCTGGCTGTGTTAAAACAACAAGCAGGACAGAATGTTTCTCATCAGTTTTGGTCGCCTTTTCACCAGAGGAAAGGCAAACCTCTCTTGTTTGGGTCATGTTAGCTACACAGGTT
Organism: Nettapus auritus; assembly: GCA_011076525.1. Classification (NCBI taxonomy): domain Eukaryota; kingdom Metazoa; phylum Chordata; class Aves; order Anseriformes; family Anatidae; genus Nettapus; species Nettapus auritus. The sequence continues at coordinate 57,878,009 of CM021765.1, read as the reverse complement.
TGCAGGAAGCCCGTCCTGCTAGGATTCACTGACCTATATATATCACCATTTCTTGCACTATTTTCATTTTTTTCTGACCCGCATTATTAAAAGCCATATTCTGTGCGTGCAATGCAAAGATGCAAATTTTATCAAGGTCTCTGGAGATTATCAGGGACTAGTAACAGTACTTTCTTCACTCTTCAATTAATTGGACTCTGGAAGAGCAAAGACTTCCAAAAATCAATAAGATTTAAACAATTAAAAAAAAAAAAAAAAAAAAGTATACCATGTTGTGGTGACTGGTTGCCAGCTAGGAGAAACTTTTTGGTCTTCTCCTACCCAAGCAAACAACACATTTCAGGGACATATTTAGCCATTTTCCATCTTCACCTCTTGTCCAAACAATATCCTTGAACTGTAGGATGAACTGTAGGCTACACCACTGTTCGTTCTACAGCTGAATGTGTCCACTCTATTCAAAACCATGTGAAAATCAAACAATATTCAAAAGCCAAAATACGCCAGTGCTGTATGGGCAGCTGTACTGAAAGTATAGGTCATAGTAATACGTGGGATTATTTTTTTTAAACTCCCAGGCATCACCGATTTAGCTCTGTGAAACTCAAGCTGGAATGGGTCATCATTATTTCCAGAACTGTTTCCATCCTCTCTGTATTATTTCTTAGAAGTTTATTGTTTGTAAGTTCTATACAAATATCCATAAAATCAGTAGTAAATCCACAAAATAAAAATTTGTTTTCTCCAAACACCACAACATTGTCATTCCTCATTTGTAGTCAAAAGATTAATATGTAAGAAATATGTTAGGGAAAAAAAAAAAAAAAAAAAAAAAAAAAAAAAAAAAAAA
>CM021765.1:57498382-57868028 GCA_011076525.1 Nettapus auritus | reverse complement strand
CCAGGGGAGGTTTAGGTTGGATGTTAGGAAAAACTTCTTTACCAAAAGGGTTGTTAGGCATTGTAATGGGCTGCCCAGGGAAGTGGTTGAGTCACCATCCCTGGAGGTCTTTAAAAGACGTTTAGATGTAGAGCTTAGGGATATGGTTTAGGGGATGATTTGTTAGTGTTAGGTCAGAGGTTGGACTAGGTGATCTTGGAGGTCTCTTCCAACCTAGGTGATTCTGTGATTCTTGATTTTGTGATTTGAACTGCAATGGAGAATTTTCTTTCGTTTTTTTTCTTCGTGACATTTTCTGAGTTTTTTTTCCTAATTAGATTCATATTTTGTTTCAAGGTTCTTTTCCTTTTTGAATAATAGAGCTCATGTCTCTCCCTGTTTGTGGTGTATAGATTTCTTCTGCAGCCTCAGATGGGAGTTTATCATGCTCTTCAACTGCTTAGAGTTCATTTTAAACCATAGCTTTGTCCTCTTCAGTTTGAGATAAAAAAATCCTTAAAATCAATGGCTGCTAGTTAGAAGCGCCTACATTTGAAGTCTTTGACTTTCTTTTTATTTCTGTGAGCCTTGGATGAGCCTGTACAGTCCCCTTTGTTCTTTTATAACCACAAAGAAGAGATTCCCTTTCATTTATCAGAACCATAACCACTCAGCTAAAAAAGACATTTTTTTGTGTGCTGTTAGGGAGTTACAGATATTTAATGATCTTATAGGCTCATTATGCACCTCCTTTGAGACCCCTGCTGGGGCTCTGAGAAGGGCCAGCCTACACACAGCGGCCAGCCTGGTCCAACCAAGCTGAACCAAGGCCTGCAGAAGACGTCTGCAAAACGTGCCATCGGGATGCTGCCACGGCGCCAAGCCAAGCACGAGCCTGGGGTAAGGCTGCCAAAGCCGCTGGACTGAACCAGGCCAGGCCTGGTCCTGCCTGTGGTGGCATCCAAGCTGTCACTGCCACATGGTACCCAGGCTGTCCTACAGGAGCCTGGGGGGGGGGGCACGTGGTATTCTGCAAGGAAGATGGCATTCGCCTGTGCGTTGGGAATGAAGGAGTGACAGCGTTTCTATGGGTCCTGCAAGCCTTTTATTTCATTCAGCGCTCCACTGCCGCACAGCATGAGCTGACTGAGCCCCAGCAGAGGTTAACGAGCACAACAGCCATCATTTGTGAGGAGTGGGAAAGAGCCATGTGCTGCACCAGCTTCTTTTCAAGGCTCCTGATTTTTTTTTGTCTTCCCACTGGCACAAGGGCAAGCACCCAGCGTAGCTTGTCTTGAGGAGCTTGGCAGCGCTCTCCTGGCCTGGCAGATCTGATGAAGCCAAATAAAGTAATCTGTACATTGTCTATCCTTCGCTTGGGTGACTTTTAAGATTGGAAGAAAAGGGGCGGAGGGGATAAGACACTTGGATTTGGGGCCCTGTTACCATTCATACCATAAGCATCATGCTTTGGACAAACTAACTGAAATTATCTATTGAAATCCCACCTGTTAAGTAGAAATTATTTTTGAGACAGCTCATTCTCCCCCCATCCTCCTCCCTTCTTTTTTTGAGACCATCATTGCATAGATTTATTCTATTCAGCACTCACATTAGCAGATGTGAATGAGGGAATCTGACTGAGCCTGTCAAGGCAAAGAAAACCATGAAAGAAAAGAGAGAAGAAACATTACACAGTGATAATGGCAGCCACAATGGAAATATGCTGGCGTGAAAACAATTAATGCAATCAGTGCTCTAAGTTCACGGCTTACCCCAAAACCAAGCAGCCCCTGGAAGCACGAAACACTGGAAGCTGATCACAGCGTTAGGACAAACCCTGAGCTGTGGTGGAAAGTGCAAGAAAAAAGGCTTTGCTGCATGCATAAGGCTGCCACTGGAAGGGCTTTAGCAAACAGCTACTTTGACGCAAGTTTTAGAAGCTGACACATGGCTGGGCCTTAGTCGATCAGAGATGTTACTGCCAGGCTTCACCACACCAATGTGCATCAACCCCTGCAACAGCATGACTGGCTGTGAGAGCTCCTCTCCTCTTCTGGTGCAAGGATTCAAAATCTTTTTTTCTTTTTTTCCAACAGAAGTAAAAGTCAAAATCACAAAAAGGTTTGCAAAAGATTAGCAAAGCTGTGTCCTCACTTCTGTCCTTCCCAGGGAAGGGGAGGAAGAGCCAGGCAAATTATTTTATTTTAATAAGCTCCAGTGCAAAAAAAATAAAAATAAAAATAAAAATAAAAATAAAAAAAGGTCATTTAGAATTTGCCCTGCATTGAATCTGCCCTTTCCTGAAAACTGGCTTTGTTGTGATTAAATACCAGGAAAGAAGAAAGAACACTTTCTGGAGGTTTCTAACTAGCCCAATTGCAGCTACAATTAACTTTAGAAGTTCCTCACAGCCCTAACTCACAAGTGGAGTCACACAAGACTAGTAGCACAACATAATACTTGCACAGCAGAAGGTCCGCTTTCCCACAGCTCACAACACTAATGACCCATGATAGCAGTATGGAGCAAACTCTTTACTAGTCTATATTGGCAACAGGACTAAAATTGAATTAAAATTCATGACCTAATTTGGATAGTTTTGCCTTCTGGTATTAATATATGACAAAGGAAGAGAACGGAGAAAAGTAGAGGTGTTATGACGTAGAAACAAATACAGAGGGAGCCCTTCTGATGTCAGTCATCAGATGCACTGACCATCTAAACTGCTAAGCATCTCCTCACCCTGCAGGGCAGAAACCTGGCATAACAGGGAAAGGAGCTGCCAAGGATCTCCCAGTGCTAACAATGATTTCACACACTCATCTCCTCCATGTCTAGGAGCACCCTGGAAAAGGCACTGGATTTTACTCTCTGCATCAATCTGACTTAATGTCTTCTCCGCCTCAACTGTAGGGGCGTTCTTCAACATACTGCACAGTTACAGCAGCACTTTGATACAACTGCCACCAGATCTCCCATTTGGTACATGCCCGTGTATAATTGCTCAAGAGGACATCCAATGAATTTAGCTGGTCCTTGTTGTCTTTTCTCACATCAGGATTTACTTTTAAAAGAATTTACTAATCTGAATTAAAAGACAAGTAATTTACAAAGGATCTCTATTTTCTAAAATTACATCTGCTTATATTCTCTGGTAGGTCTCTAGGTGTCTCCCTGCATTATACTATTTCATTTGCATTTTTCCTCCTTTTAATGCAGCAAAAAAAGGAAGGTTTTAAATATACTTATAGAGAATATGTATATCTTTCTCCTTGTATAAATAGAAACGATCCCTCAGAAATCCAAGGAGAGTCAAAGGAGATTCATCAGGGTCCTTTTTCTTTCTTTCTTTTTAAAATCACCTCTTTTCTTTGTGGTCATAAACAAGGCTTCCTCTCCCTTCCCCCCGCCCACCCCCCCCCCCCCACCCCCCTCCCCTTTTGTGAAGTGTAGGGTACATATCAGTCACTGCTTTAGGCAAAAAACTTGTTACACTCTGAGGTGATAAATCACTGTCAGGAGGCAGCTATGTATCATTAAAAGGGACTTCACCCCACATTAACACAGCAACACCTACAAGTGGATCTGCAATATCCCACTTCACCTGAAAAACCTAAAATGCTCAGTTATTTTCCAGAAGTAAGAGACTCCAGCAAGCCTTTTGTCCTTCACATTATCCATGGGAGATGCACATTTCCTGTTGATCCCTAAAAGAGGCCGGGTGCCCCAGGCCAGCCACTGTCAGAGCATTCTGTGTGAGATCTTCAGAGTCTGGCCCTGGAATGGCTGCTTTGCCATTCCAGGTCTGGCCCAAGAAATACTCAATGAAGAGAGGGGAAAGAGTAGATGACACAGATAATCTGTAGAGAGGGGAAAGAGTAGGTGACACAGATAATCTGTCCCTAAAGATCAAGAGCCAAACAGTTTTACAGTTGCAGAAAACAAATGTGTTGTAAGTCGGTGCAAACATTCAGCCCTATTGAAAACTCAGCTTGTTAGGAGAAGGTTTGTTGAATGCCAAAAAATAGACCAGGTATCAAGTGCCATATCAAACATCAACTTTCTAATTTAAGTCCAAGCCCCAGGCTTTGTACACAATTGAATTAGTTTACATTCCAAATTTTAATTTCAAAACAACAACAAAAAAAATGCATATACATCATTTGATTACCTTATGGCTCTGTGTCATCTGCAGTCCATAAGGCAATACTTAAGATATCCAAAGTAGCATATTTTCTCCACTGTTTTTTGTTCAAAATAGAGCAGACAACATAAACAAGATGTTATAAGCCTGCTATGCTAATTAGATTATTATTAGAATGTGCAACTTCTCACTATTTGACAAAAAAGCAGAGAAAATTAGGAGAGCTGCAGCAAGCCACGGCGTTTGCCAGCTCCCTATTATGACAGGGTGTAAATAGAGGTTAGACTCATGCTTCAGCCTGCGAGGAGGTCACATCAAACTGCTTTCACCCCACAGGCAAGGTGAAAACAAGACCACACATACAAAGAGGAATTGAGCTTCAGCTGGCATGACTGGAACCAATGCCAGTCAAAGAGTTCATTGAACAGTTCAATCATTTATCTTGACAGGATATGATTCTTTTCAGACCCCTTCGAGCACTCAGGCACAGCCAGCTCCTTAAATACTGACACAGTATTTAATAGCTCTAATGATCCACATGAATATTTTGTCTAGAAAATGAACTTTTGATAACAGTGGCTGATATAGCCTCTTACAGCAAACTGTGTTTATCAGATGTTATGGTAATTTATCACTGGGGAAAACAGAATGTTATCTTTTAGGGACAGACTCCAGTTCTTCTTTATAAATGAAAGTTTTGAGAGTGATTTACAGTGGTCCATACCACACAGGATGCCAGAATATGAATCTGACAACTTTGATGACAAAATCCCTCTGCCACTTGAGAGGAGGTAGTAGTGCCACTGGACATCCCATTCAGCAGGGTTTAAGTGGTGCTTTAAGCATCCACCCTGCTTAGTCTGAGTTCCAAGTCTGTAATTACTGGAGAATGTTCATATCCTCATTAATTACATTATTGACACATTTTGATTTCTCTACATGGGAAGTAGTTCTTTTAGTAAACAAGATTTAGCAAAGGCTGAAATTAGACCTTAGCAAGTCCCAGTTTTCTTCTAGCTTTGGCCCAGCCAAATGTTTCTCCAATAGAGGAATTGCCAGATTTCCCAAGAGTCTTGCTGCAAGAGGGTACAGGGACAAAAGCTTGCAAATTCATAATAGAATTTCTTCTCAGATCCATCCCATGCTTACTTTCCAGTGCTACTAAAACTATGAACACCCTCCCAAAGCTGCATCACAGCATCATGCAGCTTTGTATTTTACTATTGATTTTAAGGGACATGGGCCCAACACCAATTATTTTTGTCCTATCACCTATGTCATCTCTAGGCCAACTGGACAGAAAGCCTATTCTTTCTTTATAACCAGCTTTGATACATCTCTGTTCTTTTCTTACAACTGTCTACTAACCGTCATTTTTTCTAGCTGCTCCTGGATGGGGTTTGGAAATGCCTCCTTAAGTCACCCATCACAGGTTTTTCACCACTTCTTCTCAAAATATTTCAATTACATTCAGGGGCAATTTCTCTACTCTTTGCTGGCACAAAACCACTCTTTGGGCTGCAATGAATACAGCATTCAACCTACCTGACAAATTAAGCTTTGGCATCATTAGCGTCTCTCTGATAACAGTGTGAACTCAGATGATGTAGGTCAAATGTGCCACCTTCTCCAGTCATATTTCAGACATGCTCCTAAGCCCAAATCTGCAAAAGGGCTAAAGCACACACCAGGGGCAGAAGTTAAGGACCTAGGACAAAGACCAGTCCTCACAATTCACCCTGAGCCCTGCAGCACTGCACTACATCCTACTTATAACTACCGGTACAACTGCAGCATTGCTTTTAAAAAGATACTTAAAGTCCTCACTTAGCGCGTGGAGAATCCAGCTCACCCCAGTACGTTGTACTATGGACTTATTGACCCAACTTTGAAAACTGCACATTATTTTTCTATCCTGAAATTGTCTAGCAACACCTTCCTCCTACATTACTCCCTTTATTATAGAGGTACTATCTAGCATTTTTGTCATTAATTATCTCTTAGATTTGTGTTATTTAACAGATATAGACTCATTAATCTCTCACAGAAAGCCAGATTTTACAGTATCTTCATTTTGATAAAATTCATTTACATTAGTGCATTGTGACAATTAATTATTAATATTAATAACAGTTAAACTTATGTCTCTGTCTGTTCATTCCAAAGTTCATAATCACCTACACAACCACCAGTGTCAGAAACAGGGAAAATATTTGAAATGATATTTTTTGGCTAATGGCTTCCATATGAAAGCTGTTTTTGAAAAAATATATATTTTTTTGCTTAATTTTTCCTCAAAGAAAAAATATTTCATTAAAAATGTTTTGTTTCCCAAAAGTGCTTTCCACCAAACAAAAAATTACAGAGAGATCCTTTTAGGAGCACACTTTTTCAGCACAGTAGCACACCCTGTTCCAGGGCTGGTGACATTTTTTGTAGCAATGAGATGATGGATAGACAATGAAAGAGAGCTCAAATCCCCCATTTCCTGAATGACTGCTCTAACAACTGGGCTGTTCAGAAGAAAAATGACAAGTGGTACAAGCAATGCCTCTGGCATGTGAAAATGAAAATATCTGTGTCATCAATGAATGATGTTTGTCCTGAATTTAGCACAGACCACACTCAAAGACTGCCCACCTTGTGGTACAGGTGGAGAAGAGCTGCCCTACTATTTGGTGACAGACAAGGACTATAACATTGCTATAACCAAAACTCAATAACACAACACAACACAGGCTTTCCAAGCATTTATGAAAGACAGAGACGGATCTCTTCATCTCTCCATCAGGTCGCTCAAGCCCAATAGGTGAAATCAGTTCATCAAAGGATGTTTCAACCCTTTTCAGGCTTTGTTCCACTCCTGCCAGACAGGCGGTGCTTCCAGGCACCCACCGTCCTGGCAATCAAGGGGCTCCTCAGGCTTTGGGACAAAAAGCAGATGCCTGCAGGAATGGAGGTACCCACACATGCAGGGTTTTTCTGTGGCTCTCACAGTTTCTACTGTGTAAAGAGAGTGGGGTGTAAAGACACCCAACTCTGTTGTGATGCTGGGCATTTATGTCTTCAGCCTCACTCAGTTCAAGATTTAATTGATACAGCAAAATGTCCTAAGCATTAACTTGGTAATAAACCAGAATCACTGAGATTTCTGAATATTTCTGCAAAGGACTTTGCATGACCAAGAGTCTAAGAGACAAAACACCTCAGTGCATCCATCACATGAAAGGCAATTACAGAAAAGCAATCTGTAGCACTTGCTGACAAATAATAATTTAGGAAATGGAAAACAAAATACTCCTCACCTGGTATCATAAACTGTAGTTTCACCAAGGGATTTTCATGGTGTTATTAAGTTTGAGAGACAAGCTCAAGTGGTTTAAATAACAGAAAGAAGAAAATACAACTTCCACAATGTTATGTCTCAAAGTACACCTCCTTATATGTCATATATGGGGCAGACTCACTCCAAATACATCTGAGATTTTCTATTTCATGTTCTGCAGATGATACTTGCAGCTCTGTGCAGGTATCTAATTTCCAACCAATCTAAGACATTACACTGGGGGCAGCATGAGGTTATAGCAACAAGCCAGTCAAAAAACAAATTATTCAAAGACTGCTCAAAATAATACTGTAATTCTATCTATTGTGAAACCTGTGCTTTCAAAGGATAGAACAATACGCTGCTCACTGGACAGGCTTCACACACACAAACACACACACACAAACACACACACACACAAAAAAAACAAAAAAAAAAAAAAAAAAAAAAGTATAGTTTCAATAGCCTTACCCAACTTAAAAAAAAAAAAAAATAAATAAATAAAAAAAATAAATAGTTTGCTTTATTATATTGCTACCATATTATTCTTAGCTCTGCATGAGCCCCAGATAACCAAACACTTCTAATTTCTTTGCCTCAATGGGCAAAAAATAAATAGCAGTGCAAGTCTGCACCAACATCTTGCTTTTGGATAAAGAAATGATCAATGAAATACAAAGTTTGTATGGCAACATGATGACACATCTGAGCTCCATGGCTAAGAAACTGAGATAATAGATTTTCTTATCCAACACTTGCAAGAATAGGATGAGCCTTGGAAGCCTTGTGGCTCCCTCTCTGAAACATCAGCTCAACGTTCAAGAGTGGGCAGAAAAGTATACTCAGTGCTAAGAATTTTAAGGAGAATTGAGAATGAAACAGAAACAATGCTGTTGTGTAGCCATATGAATCTATGAAGCACAGCCATCTTGAATGCTGTAGGCAGCTCAGTACCTCCCATGTCCAAAGCATCAGAGGAGAACTCGTAAAGTCTGTAGCTCAAAGAAGGGAAGAACTCAAGTCAGAGGTCCACAACAACTCCCATATGAGGAGAAACTAAATAAACTATAACACTTGCACCTCAAGTAGAAATAATGGGTGCAGAGGGGTATGATACAATTTCACAAAGTCACAAAGAGTTTATTAGCTATTTCTCACACTCCAGCAAATAGAGACAACAGTATCTGACAGTAGCTCTGAAATAAAAGAGGTGGGCTACTTCACACAGCATGCAACTGCATTGTGGAAGTCATTGTCACAAGATGCTATGGAGACAATAAATAAGAATGTGAAAAGTAAGAATATGAAACAGGTAAAAATAGCTGGTTACAGCTGGAAGCCTCCACATTTAGCTTGTTTCTTTCACACTTTTGCTAGATATCCAGCACTGGGCATAGTCAAGAGGAGGATACCAGACTACGTGAGCCTTTGATTTTACTTGGTGCAGTTCTCATATACATTAAGGGTTAAACTCAGATTTCCGTCTTCACTCAGGAGTTTTGCCAAGAATACAAGTTTGGGCATTTTGCCTCCTAAGCACTGTGACAGGAATTAGTTAAATCCGACTTTGTAAGGAACACAGTGCTTAAAATTTGTACTGCTGTCCTTAGTGCTGCTGTCTGTGGGTGCAGGACTGTCATCAGCATAATCTCCTTCACCTTTACTCTTCGATCTTCAAGTACAATAATAACCAAAGAATTTCTCCTATAGAATTCATCCTCACTCTTCCACCGTATCTGCTCTTGTTACTTATCAGCAAATCTGGAAACCTTGCTTAGTAACAGCATTCAGTCAAACTTTTCATATGGTGTATCCATCACCATACAAAAAAGGCTGTATCGTATTGATCCTGAATTAACAACAGGGCACTGAAGTGCAAACTATAGCTGCTACTCTGTTTTTGCCAAAATTGTACTTAAAGTAGCTCAAATGCTGAGTAAACATAAAGGCAAATCACATACATGAAACAGGAAATTTTTAGGGTGATAATATACATTGCTTTGTGGTAAGAATTTCCAGAAAGAGTCAGCTTTTATGACTAGACTCAGATGCTATTTACTCACCTAAATAATTATTAGTAGGTTTTCAAAGGAGCTCGGCACTCAGTGTGCTGAAATCTTTTGAAAACCTGGTCATAATAGTCACAATGGGAACTGAGCTCTTTTGAAAAACTACTCACAGCTGAGAGTGCCAAGCCAGCAAAGGCTGGATCTCAAACAGAAAACTTGCATCATAACACTTCTTGAAATACTCAGTGGTTGATGGGAAAATACGAGTATCTACTCTACCCTCTGACTGCAGCCTGCATCAGATGAACAACTGGTTGTGATTTTTCCACTATATTGATTTCCCAACAGGAAACTTGGGTTCCAAAAAATCCTCTTCTGAGAGAAGATATTGATTTTGAGGCATCAGTTTGATTTTCCCTCAGAACATCATTTCCACACTCAGCATCTCCCAGGACCTCCAGGCAGCCTGTGCTTCTCAGCTTGTGGATCCACTGAAGCCAAACTACTGAACAAGAAGTAAATGCTTGTCTTAAAAATTGTGTATCTGTAGAATTCCGTCTAATGCAAACTTGGGGAGGAAAATTCTGTGGTCATTCTAGGCCCAGCTCTCAATATCCCCATAAACTCTGCATCTCTTCATGCTTTCTGTTTTCATTGTGGTTCTTACGCCCATGGTGTGTTTTCTGAGTTACATAGGATCGTTTTAGATGCCTCCCAGTATCCCACGTGGCTGCCAGCTGCTGCTCCAGAGGCCAAAGCACACACCAGTCTTGAACATCTGAGGATATCTGAAAGGGCACTAAATGTCTGCATTTAGGCACCTGAATTGCTCTGAGTCCTTGGGTTCATCAGCAGACTTTGAACCCAGTAAGCAAGACAGAAAGGTGACAGATTTTATTTTTTTTTTCCTGCAGCAACATTTCTTCACCTGGACCTGTGAATATTTATTTCCTGAGTTCACGAAGAACTAAGTTATTCACAATCTGTATGCTTTCTACAAGAAAGAAAAGGCTGCTGTTTCTGGATTGTAGCTAAATGCTGCATGGCAAGTCTAGGAAACAGAGCGTTTTCTGCCCAGGTCCTCTCAACCATCAATCTGGTTTTACCTATCTACAAATGGAAAAATAGAAAATAAAAAATAAGTTGCACATGCAGAAAAGGCTAAAAGTTTTTAATTTATTTCCAAATAAATACTTTTTTATTATTTTTAAAGGTAAATGTTTTCCATTCTCTCAAACCTTCTCTCACTGCAGAATTACAATAAAAGGTAATTTAAGAATTTCCTATTTACCCTCTCTACACATCTCGTAACACCTGTAATAATTTAAAATCTTTTTTTACCTTGTGTCTATTCCACATGGGCATTTATCACTTTGTGTGTTTTAATCATTACCACTTTCATTCCTCAGATCCTTCCAAACCCTTCTATTTCCTCCATGGGATAGGATGATCAGAACTAGACACCCCAGTCAGAGGGATACTCCACTGGTACATATCACAGTGAAGCAAACAGAGTTCGTTACTAAAATATTCAGCACACATCTTGAGTTACCTATTTGGTCTTCTGCTAGAAAGAAGAGAGCCTTCTGTCCCAGAGGTGAAACCAAAAACTAACATTTTGTTCACCTTAGCATATTAACGTTATTGAACAAAGTAAGATTCACAATGTTATGCCACAGCATTCTTCTTTAATAATGTAATTTTTCCAGCTGATACCTGAAGTTTTACTGCAATTTCACATCCACAGGCAATAATTTTTTATCATTTTTTTTTTAATTTATTTTGAAGTTTTAAATTCATTGTCTTACAGTGCTACTCCCTATCTCTAAATAACTACACACAGCTCATCAGCATTTATCACATGTAACCACACAGACAGGGTACAACTCATTGGTGCTGCAGAGCTTTCCAAATTCTGGCTGGTCTAATATCACTGATGACGCACAAGGGATGCCTAAGGAGGGCATGAATGTGAGAACATCTTTACAGTGTGAGAACATCGTTCAGGCTAAATGATGTTAAAATACATTCTCTCATCTTGAGAGACATGCAGTGCTAGGTGAGAGACTTGGAAGAATATCTGGCAGGGCCGGGACAATATACATCTGCAAAGACAAGTGATGCTACTAGAGCCAAAGAGTTAACTTTGTTCCAGCTTAGGGTTTCAAATCATCAGGCTTCAGTTTCAATTGTGCATAACCTCGGTGAGATTAAAAAATAAATAAATAAATAAATGGAAAACTCCACTTACAGGTGTTGGTTTTTTTTCTTTGTGCATTTTTTTAATATATATGTATGTATACACACAAGTATAATATTTCCACTTCTGAAATTTGAAAACAAGTCAAGTACTCAAAACCGAGAAATCTTCTAATGTATAAACCCTCCATAACCTATTTTTTTTTCTTGTTTTGTGCTACTGTCTCTTCTTGCTGACCTGAGTAATCCTCTTGGGGAAACACATTTAATTCTGGTCTTTTCATACTTTTAATTACTTGACTTCTCCAACAGAACTTTCAAAATTGTAGCATTTTTTATTTTTATATCTTTGATATGTCCTAAACTTGTCCACATTTAAGATGAAGACAAGGCCGGGTTCCCTACTAGTGCCTGCTCCCCTCTGTAAAGAGCCTGGCAACATGCATAAGAGCCCTTACAGAGGATTTTTTGCATGAGCGTGCTCAGCCTCATCTCGTTGCCAGCTACCCTGGCTTCACACTTGTGTGCTTTTTTAGAGTTCCCAGTGTTTTTTTTACAGGTGGAACCCCTCGGTGTTCCCATTCCCGGTGGTGGCACCAACGTGCCGGGTGCTAACCGAGGCTCCGAGCACGCCTGGCGCCGTGGCTCGGCCTCTGCTGCCCCCCGGTGGCGCCGCGGGGAGGGAGCGCAGCGGCCTCGGGACGGGCCCGGGCCTTGCCCAGGCTTCGCGGGGGGGGGGGGGGGGGCCCAGGGGGAAAGGCCGCCACTGCTCCCAGCCCCTGGGCTACAGCCTGCGGCAGGACGGAGCTTTTCGCTCCAGAGGGATAAGGGATGTGGGTGAGGAAGCGAGGCTCCTCCTCAGCATCAGTTCGTACTGCAGACAGCCCCCACAGCCTGTCCTCCCCCGGGGTGGAGGCAGCCTTCACCGCCAAGTGCTGCTTGGACAGGCAGAAAGGAGAAGAGGCGGCCAAAGCAGAAGGGAGAGTGGTTTGTCCACATCTGTGAGCAACAGAGCCAAAAGCCCAGCTGGAGCTTCCCTATGCCAAATCCAACTCTGTGGCTTAGGGCAGCGGTTTACAACCATTGCTGGCCTGAAGCCAGGCGACCAATGCAGGCCCAACTGCTCTTCCATGCAACACCCAATGTCCCTGCATGCAACATATTGCCCCTGAGTCACAAATTCAGGACTACTGAAGAAATGCTGCTGTATACTTTTAAAATCCATAGAGCCCAACACAAAACAGAACCCAGTAGTCTGATGCAAACCACAGGGAGTTTATATATCGGAGGCACAAAGGTGAGGGAAGGTATCATTGTGCTATTCCATTTGTGGAAGTTAGGCCAGCTTGTTTTCTGCACAACCTTCTTTCCCAAACAAATTTTGAGATGGCTTTTCCTAGACAAGATAATAGGCTGAAATCAATTAACTATAGCCGTAAACACACACATTTGGATAATGTTATAAAGGTTGTATTTAAAAGGGGAAAAAAAAAAAAAAAAAAAAAAAAAAAAGCAAATGTTGATTGTTCCTCATCATTATCTGAAATTCAGTTCTATTACTAGTGAATTATTTACTATATTATGCTAACTTTAAGTCTGACTGTGCAAAACAAAGGCATTACTATGAAAGCATACAAGCTATGTGTAAGCCAAAATTACAGTGAACTCTCAGCATTGTCTAGAGCAAGGAAGGAAATCAGCAGGTAATAACACCACAGTAACAACATAGCCTCTGCTGCTTCCCCTAACTGCATGAATTCCCTTATGTTATGGTGCCTAGGATTTCCAAACGTCCCCAGTTCTGACACAGCTGACTGCTAAGATCTAGAAGTTGTGTGCCATGCTCTCTCCTTCTTGTCTACCATGGGGTTGGAGAAACTAATGCAGCATTTGCAGCACCAGAAATCCACACTCCACATCCCTCTGTCCACCCTAAGTATTGGGATCTCAGGTTTTTCCTGGTATTTTGGCCTTACACTCTGCAACCTTACAAAAGTGTGGAAATACAAAACGTGTACAAACAGCCCCACTCTTCTTGCTTTCTAAATGTTTAGAAACTATAAAATAGGTTTGATTGAGAATTGTCCTGAAGATCCATTTGAGCCACCTTCTGATTTTGTGTAAGCCCACTAGGAGTTGTTGCCAGTTTCCAGTTTCCTTTGATCATATCTTAAAGCTGAAGTTTCTTACATGCTGACACATTATTATGCAAGCAGGCAGATGTTAATTCAACACACAAGTTTATTTTGGTGTATTTATCCACCATCTCATAATTGTGATTCATTTTAATCCAAATTTTTGTATGTGTAATATTTGTAGTCCAATAAATAACATTCTTCAGAGTCATTAAAACTGGTATGTTGCCAGGAAGAGTCACAGCACTTGTTCAAAAAAGTCACGATACTGCACCAAGACAACATCTTATGCATTTATCATACCATTAGCTGGCAGCAACATGGGCCCAGAGTCTGGTCTCTCAAGAACTGCAATGCAAGAAATGCTGCAGAGCAGACACAGGGACACAAAAATGGCTCCAGTAGTCCTTTACACCACCAACACTTCCAGGTCTGGGTTGCTTATTCTTTCCCTTCATCCCCACGGCATCGCCAGGCAGGAGACCTGTAGCCTCATCCCCCTGTACATCTTGGCCTGTCACACAGCTGAACACAGGCAATGCTTCCTACAAATCTGGGAGTTATTGTACGTCCCATATCCTGCTGGACCTACAGGACACAGAGCCTTACCAATGGCTAGAGATGAACTTTCATTATTTTAAGCAGCATGCTATTAAGGCATGAAAGGGTAGAAGCGGTAGCCCTGAGCATGATTTTGGGGTCATTCCATTTAGAGCACTGTGCTGATTATACACTCAGCCTTACAGCTCACCACCTAACACCACCTTAAAATTCATAGTAAATAACATTGTCTAGGGTTGCGCTGCTGCTCTCCTGATGTCTCCCTAGCAAAGCCCTCTCTGCTATGGCCTCAGCTAGAATGCCTTTTGTTTACAATTTCACCAGCTGAAAGACTCTTTTGAGAACAAAAAAAAAGAGAGAAGATAAAGAAAACTGAAGAGGCCACTATGAGGATCTAATCTATGGCTAAGACCACCCCTTGACTGGCAGTCTGCATTGCCATCAGCTGTATGCATCGTGAACGCATTCGGGTTTAGATCAGCTGTCTGTGCCTTCTCCCTCATTAACATTGATAAAAGCGATGGCCTCTGCCGTGTGCATGGCATTCCTTAGCATACCAGCTGCAGCTCTATCTTAATGCATCCTGTGGGCTTGGAGAATTAATTAGTTCTGATAGTCACCATGTTTCAAAATGACGCCTGTCATAACCCCACGGATAAAATTACACACCCCTAAAACTCTCCACATTGCCCATTCAGACTCTCCATAGGCCACCATTGGCTTCCTCAGATGTATGGCACTGGAGGGATTTAATTTGCCAAACTTTTTTTTTAAGCCTCTTTGTTATGTTCCAATTAAGTCTGTGCTAATCAAAGGCAGTATTTCCCAAATATTTCCCCCTCCCCTTTCCACAAGCCTCCTCCTAGGCAACTTGATGGCTTGTGCCCCCCTTTCTCCCACCTACAATTAGCATTCAAACATTTATCTGAGCAGAACCAAAGCCTCCCTCCCCCGAGGAAGCTTTCTTCCTCTGAGCACACTTTATCTTTTCCTACCCTCCGCAAGGTGCTTTATCAGTTTCCAAACAAAGGGAAAAATTACTTCCCTTGGACATGTGGAACCTCAAACTGCAGCTATTCCGACACCCCGAGGACAGTTTTGCTGTGATCAGTTTAAAAGACAGGCCACATAGAGCAAAAAATAATAATTTATCTGGTGCTCACTTACAAATTACTAAGGATATTAAATTTTGTTCCAGACTGCCCTCAGTCTTGCAATGGCTGCTCAATTCACTCTGTAAGACCTCACAAGTGAAGATATTCCCCAGAGAAAGGACTTGGACCATGCAGTGGGTTCCTCATCAGAAGCCATTCCTGCAGATAGCATCAGGAAAGCGGCACTAGCTTTTGTTACACAGAGTTCCTGAGCTTTCAGACTGTAGTAACTGTTCTGCTTCAAAATGGTCTTCCATTCTTTTTTATTTCTTTCTCCATTTTTTTTTATTATTATTATTTTATTTTTTTTTTAATATTCTGAAATGGCTGAGCTTTGTACGAGTCTCTGAGAGCTCTTCATGTGTTGTTCAGCTACCTCCAGCTGCACATTCAGAAAGTTCAGGGAAACAATATTCAATGCAAGTCATCTAGTCACTAAACAATTAATAATTAAAAAATAAATAAATGTAAGGAATAATGGAGTTATCAAAACCACATAGGGCTATGTGAGCATTGCAACCACCATGTCAGTATCTCTACTACTTTTTATTCACTTTTAAACTGACCTCACATGCCAGTTCCTTGCTCTGAGAACTATCTCGTTGTTATGGTGAAATAAACTGCAGCACAAAATACTGTTTTCAAAACCACCTACATAAATGAATGACTGCATTTTCTCTGGTTGGTTGACATTTTCAGCCTAGAAATAAAAGGAGCTACTTGGAGAGAGACAGTAGGAGGCTGAAGAAAGTAAAAAGGCAACAAGCTCATGGCTACTCGAAGCAGGAATGCAAGAGCAGAGCAGAGGAAGGCTGTGATGGTGTGCGTTACACACAAATGTATACCACAGCAAATGGTATTTTATGGCACACACAATGAGCCTTACTAATCTTTTTCACTGGGCTGCTTGCAGCCTGAAGGCTTTCAGAGGTACAAGGGTGACAAGTGTCTGAGACAGGGAGCATCCGAGTGGCCCAGATTGCACCAGGGAGCCTTGGCTAGGCTCCTCCACCTCACCTTGCTCCCAGCTTTCAGGTGCATTTGTGCCCAGTCACCATCATTCCACATTCCTTCCTTTTACTACCTTTGCAAAAAGGGCGGTCAGCGAAGGGGCTAGCAGAGACCACACTTGACATGAAGGGAGAGGAAGGAAAGACAAAAAGGGGTTGCTTCACATGAGTGCATATATGGGAGTTAACAGCAGATAACGTAGAGCTGATGTGTGTTGGTTTTTATCTTGATCTACAGCACAGGAAAGGGACGTGCTTGATTTACAGTTCCTTTCAGCACTGCACTGTCTGAAGTGGCAACAGGCAATAAGCCCTGCTGCCCTCCAGCTACTACAGAAGCTGTCAACTCCTGCTGTGACACACATAAAATGTGTTTTGTACAAGTAGCCACCCTGCCCAAGCTCCCGCAACCTGCCCCCCCTGTTGCTGGTGGCACAGTTGTAGAAGAGAGAAGATAAGTTTTATTCCCAAACTTCACATTTATATTCCCTTGAAAAATGTTTTCCAGTATTAGTTTAAAAGCAGGAAGAAAACCAGATTGCATTCCCACTCCTACAGTTTTCAAGGTAAACAAAAGACCTGGCTGGGATCCTCCCACAGGGAAGAAAGGCCAGCTTCCAAGTAATTTCAGTGCATGGCATAAAAAATCCTCATTCCATTGCTGAGTACTGGAAATGTGAGGGAGCAACACATCCTGCTGCACACAGGATGTGGTGACGAGCTGTGCTTGGGAGAGAAGATCCTCCAAGGTTTTGTTCTTTTGGAGAAAAAAAATGAGTGACTCCTTCCATTAGGCCAGATAGTACATTGTATGCAAAATTGAGGGTGAAAGGCCTTGACCTGAGAAAAGAGAAGTGGCAATTCTCAGGGCCATACATACTGTCAACATGCACGTCACAACCTCTGGCTGCTATCTTGTCTGAAAAAAAAATAGAAATGATTTACTTTCCTCATCATATAGCAGAAAGGAACAGGATCTGATGATCGTGCAGGAAACATCTTGCCCTGCCATCTCCTACCAGCAATTTTGCAGTATTCAGTCAGAGCATATAACGTGAGTAGACTACTTTGTGTATTATATGTGTATTATCATCAAGTTCTTTAGGGAAAAAAAAAAAAAAAAAATCTGTACAACTACATCATGCCTTACATTTGTGGTCTAAAGGTGAATGCAGCATCTAGCCAAGACTACAAGAAGGAATCTGGAAGAAAGGCAGGAGAAAGCACTGTGCTTACAGCCACTGTGCTTCTGTGGATTCTTCAGTCAAAAACATAACCTAACTTTAAAATACAAGATTGTATGAAGAAAAAAAAAAAAAAATATATATATATATATATATATGTAAAACTGGCAAACTGGAGGCAGCCAAATCATTGAGAATTTAAGAAATGAGAAAGGCTGCCCTTACAAGACTGGCCAGTGCAGTAGAAAAGAGCAGCACTAGAAGACAGCCACAGAACTCACTTTTGGCAACCTATAATGTCCGTTTACTAATCCCTCATAACCATATGCAAGAAACAGAGCTAAGTTAATTTTCTTCTGACAGTTCCAGGAAATCAGGGAATAAGACAAGATGAATCACCAAAAAGGCAAAAAGAATTTTTAAAATCCTCCTCCCTTCCCCCCTCTTTTTTTTTATCCAGATAACCAAAGCTGGAAAACGTTCTTTTGGCCTCCTGAGATAAAATCAGTGTTTCTCCCTAAACTACAGTCAGGGGACCAACCCTTGCATCATTAGGTTTGATAAGCCAACTTCCAGAGAACCTTTGCTCTGCCTAAGATCAGTTGAAAAATGGAATGATAACAAGCACAGCAGTTGCTCCAGTCCTCTCTTCTTGCCCACCTAAAAGAAGAAAACATCTTCTGTCGTAACCGTTAAACGTCCTTGGTTTTGTACTGTCAACAGCTTCAGAGAGAGGGATAAATGAACAGAGCCCTGTCAGGATATCCTGTCATTCAGTTAGGAAGGGTTTATTCAGCTTTGCAGTGAACACTTTCAGCACAGACCCAGAGTTTTGGAATTTTTCCTGTTTGCAGGGAGGCTTCACGTGTTCTCGCTTTTGCTCATTTTCTTTCAGGAAGACAAGTGTCATTTTAAATTACTTGCCTAAGAATCCCAAAGAAATAGCAACTCTAACAGTCACTTCAGGTCATAATTTTAGTGCTTATGTCTGAAGAGCTCTGAGAAAAAAAAAAAAAAAAATCAAATTCTTCATGATGGAAAAAAATCCATTCGTTTTATACTTTTTGACTTTTTTGCTTGCCATGAAGCTGTGTTTGACATCAAAAGTCCTAGATCAGGTAAGAAGCAGCTTTTTATTGAAATAATGATTTATTATGTGTCTCTATTACACTATGGGAGTGGTGATTTGTTCACTGTTATAGAGAGAATTGTTAACAGATACGGTATCTTATAAAAGGAAAAAAAAAAAAAAACCTTTAATAGTCACTGATGCCATGTGGCACTGAATTACAAACCGATAGCTATGTAATTCAGTCCTCTGAAATAAGATAAACATATCTGTTGTCTGGCTGAGATTTTGACTCAAAAAAAAAACAAATGTGCCAAATATGCTGAAAGTCTCCAAAAATGGTAAACCTGGCAAAAAAAAGACTGTAGCTGACATTCATCAAAAGCAACAAAAGAAAACCATTTGAATTTCTGATAAGTCAGAAGATTAAAGCAGAAATTTTGTCATTGTGAATATCTACTCTTCTAGCCAGAAGGAAGGAATGCTATTTCAGAGATGTGGGGGAAAAAAAAAAAAAATAAAATAAAATAAATAAAAAAAAATAAAAATAAAGAGGAAATCCAGCCATTGAAAATAATTTTATGAAGTTATAAATCTATGTAAAATATTTGTAGACTTCTGTGGAACTAGTGTATGTATCACATACAAATCCTATGCATCTGTGGAATTTCACAAAATCTGTTTTTAACACCCTTGTAGGGAGGCAGAAAGAGTTGTTTTACAAATCCGACCCAGGATTTTGTCCGTGAGATAAATATGCACTAATTTAAACTGCCTTGCAACATGATGCTTTAAATGACTGTGTTCTGGAGAAAAAACACATGTAGAACAGGAAACAAGAGGACAGGGAGAAACTGAACAAAAAATAAATAAATAAAAGGAAGCCACTCTTTTTTTTTTTTTTTTTTAATGGAAAAATACTTTGTCAAGTACAAACAAGTACTGGGAAACGTGTTATTACATCTCTCAAAAAGAGCCACTGACAAATCACCTTTCTTCCAATTTCCCTAATGGCAAAAAGAGAAAAGGAGGAAATGGGAGAAAGTGGAAATAACCCTGCCATTTTAAAATAGCTTTTATAGCTGGTGGGAGGGAAAATGTATACAACCTACTTTTATTTAGAATTTATCTTCCATAAAATCTCTTTGAATTTTCTTGTTGCAAAAGTAAAATTTTGTGGGATGCCTTTTTGGATGAAAACTGCTGCAATGAGATCATTTCAGCTGCTCCTACCAACAGCTTTTCAAGTCTGAACCATACAGCCCCAGACTTATGATGGCTTCCCCAAGCACCTGCGAGGAGCAGGGCTTAAATAGTTGACTTGCTTAAATAAATTGAAAAAATCAGACAATGCTCTGAATTTATGATGATTCTTCAACATTAATGGTACTGATTTGACTCAGTGGAAATACTTGTAGGAATTAAGGTCCCCAGACTGCATGTATATGTGGTGTTGTTTCTTGCTCTGGCGCATGAGGAATTTCTCATTAAGGATGGGCTCTTTGGTGGCTGCACTGGTCCTGAGCACTGGGATTTTGAAAAGGTTGAAGCACTCAGCCCCCCTTATGTTGGTGTCTCATGATGCAATTTTGGGTGGGAAGCAAGGTACAGAGATGCTCTAGCTGAGCTTGTGGGAGACACTTTGGACCTGAAGCCCAAAGAGCCAGGTCAGCCCAGCAATGCTGGGCCCTGCCAAGAGGACAGGGAGGTTGCTCAGTTCATCTGGCACGGCACTGCTTTGTGTGGTATTGACTACTGTTTACTCTAGCTGTATCTGCATTACACCCACATGTGGAAAATCTGGAAAAGGGTCTCATTTTTATCTCAAAGATGCCTGAAATGTATCTGCACTACAGGAAGAGGTTTCATCACCCAAATATAACTCCTATCTCATTTGAAAGTTGCCCACATCAGTTTTCAACAATACATTCATAAAGACTAAAAACTGACAACTAAATAGCTCTTGAAATGTACTTACAACTGGGCAATCACAATCAAGCAGAGTCCCTCAGAGCTCATGTAACTTAATCTCCTTGTCAGCATCTGGGACACATCCTCATCATCCCCATTACTGAAATGTGTTGCTATCACAAACACTGAAGGAAGGATAACCAGCAAAGGGGAGAAGCTGCTGGGGTGAAGGCTTCATGTCAGACTAGCAGGCTACAGCACATGTAGAAATCCTACCCTGGGAATCAGTGTACCCGCCAAGGGCAACTGTGAGCTTCTGCAACAAGGCTGCACATCCCACATGCACACAGAAGGTCCGTACCTGTGCCTGAGCAGCACGTATTTTGTTTGGAAATCCCTGGTCAGAAATAGAGGAGGCTATCACATCAGCAACACAATCATAATGCAGTGGGCTCTGTCATTGGAAGTGATGATTTGGAATAGACTCTGCATAGAAAATGACCCAAAGCTGCTGCTGAGATGCTGCTGCACAAAGGGTTAGTGGTCAGTCTGCTGAGGTGGGGAACAGAAAAGACCTGGCAGGGGGAACACACAGGTCCCATTCATGTGCACCAGCATTGCCCAGCCAGACTGGGTCTGATGTTCGCCATCCAGAAGGGCTACTGGCAAACTGAGCAGGATCTGGAGGGAAGCCGGGGAAATGACTCAAGAACTGGGAAACCAGAGTCATAGTGGGGAATTCAAGCAATGCTATTTACTTAGGTGCACAAAGAACATGTACTTTCATCTTCGGCTGTATGTATTTATAGGTAAGAGAACAGTTTGCTACTTGTCATGCAATCTACAGAAGAGCTCTGTCTGGAGGCTGAAGCAAACCACTCACAGCTGAATTGTGACAGAAACAACATACCGTGTTTTGCTTCTCCACAAGTTGACCAACCATTTCCAAATCAAATGAATGCTTTTTAAGAGGTCTCTTGCTCAAACAAAATTTCATGCAAGAACCTCCAGTATCCTGTATTATACTCCTCTAGTACAACTGTCCTAGTTCTATAATCTGTGAAGTTACCTCTAACCTCCACGGCCTACTATTAACATATCTAAATATTTCTAAATTGATGATTCTGTTGTAACTGGTTCCTGCATACATACATGCACACGAGTATGCACATATATGCAGTAGGCAGGTACAGCTTTTGAAAATAAACTTTTAAGCATTTCCTCCTGTCGGACTGGCAATAGTTCAGACATTGTCTTAATTGACTGCTTGCTACTTAATTGAAATGCCATTCAGAGAGTTCACTTCAATCCTGCTGTGTCAGACAGGAAGTCTGTCATGGTCAGTAATACTTCAGTGAGTTAAGACCACCTAAATGGTCCATACTTAGACATCAGTGGATAAATGGTTATCTTGGACTAGAAAATTAAGCACTTTACAATACTTCCTCTCTTGCAATTATAGTTTCATCTATTATTTTTGTTGGCTTTTAAAGACTGCATTTTGTATTACATCAGTTCTCTTCACTTGTGAATTATGAACTTGCTTCTAGAAGTACTCACCAGGAAGACAGAAGAAGAAACCAGCATTAAATGGAATTCAGCAAAGACTTTTGCTTCAAAATAGATTGACTGTTTTAGAAGCAGGAAGCAGAGACCATTTTTGGTATATAGATGTTTTCAAAAATCTCATTTCTACACCACAAAATACAGTGCCAAAACTATGACACTGCCCTAGGCCTTTTTTTTTTTTTTTTTTTTTTTTTTTTTTTTTTTGTTACCTTTTCAATTCATTTCTCAGATTTGCCTTCTTGAAACTCCACAGCAAGCGGCATGAGCCCTTGGCATTTGAGCTGGAGGGCCATGGCCAGATTTCCTAAGCTGGGCTGTTTGTGGCTTTCTCCAGGTGGGGAAAGAGGAGGGTCTGGCCCATAACTTCTACCAGATTTCAAAGCAAAGCTGGACAACATTCTTTTATGTCTTTTTGAAAATACCAGCCGTAATCCCCTATTTCAATACAGCAGTGCTGATAATGTAAAACCTGCCTTTTGAGAGAAACAAAGGCCTGTGCCATGCTCTGCGTGCACAGAGCCACAAGCAACTTCCTCCACACCTAATGTTTGGTTTTATCACTGGATGAAGAAGGCACTTGCCAGCACTTGTCTTTCTCCATCCTGCTTTGGGATGGCAAGGCAGTTTCAGAATTAACACTCCATAGGCTGATGCTATCTCAGTAACCTCCATTTTAGGTCTGCTGGATTTAGCATTTTCTGGATAAAGTATTCTTAATAGAAATAATACGCTTAATCAGGTTTGTCCTGCATAAACATATTGAGTGTATTTCATGCACTGAACACTACTGGAAGCCCTAGTATGTAGTATGCTACCAAGCTGAGCCCCTGAGCAAGGGTTTATAACTGCTGAGCAGGACAGAGCTTGTGGCTGTGGGTGAAAGTAAAGCCTGGCTCAATTTGTCATTTGACAGCAAAGCTGCTGGGGTCAGAGTTATACCAATTCAGAGACCTATCCCTTCTTTTTAATGAATCTTTTCCCATTACAGACGAAGAAGCAATGTGATCAAAAGCTGCTCATTCAAATGAAAACTGAATGTGTACCTTGCTCTTTAAACCTGGAAACCCAGTGCCCTGCTGGCTACACCAAAATCACCAATGGGACTGGAATACCAGACTGCAGGTATTTCTTCTGTCTGAGCTTTTTACTATGAATATTGCTGTCTGTGAATTACAAGATAATATTTTGTATCACAAATTACCACTTCTATGCAGTTTTCTTAAGGAAAATTTAAATGTTATTTACAGCCGGCATTTCCTGACTTCACCTGCTCCAGAATTCAAGTGTCACTTAGAGCACTTTATGTCTAAAGTTAAACAGTAAATGATATAAGAGGAAAATAAACGTTGGTATCGATGGCCTATGAGATTTTGCTTTGAGTGGTATCATAAAATTGCTTCCTTATTTATTCTGCATGCTTGAAATGAATGAGAGTGTATAACCAATAGAATTTTCAAACTGCCAGACTGGGTGTGTGGAGCTAGATGGGGCAAGAAAATATCTCAAAAGAAATCTGAAAATTTGCCTGAATTTCAATTAAGAAAAAAAAAAAAAAAAAAAAATCTTATTGCTTACTTAGCATTTAAGTATGCTTACTTAGCATTTAAAAGAACCTTGATATTAAATAATTTTTCAAATGCTATTTCAAACGAAAACTTGGATTAAATTGTTGTGTTAAGGTTGCAGAAGTGAAAAAAATAAATATATACTTTGCAAAAGGAATGTCTCTGAGGTTATTTTTAAGCCCTTGATATACAGTGTATATTTTAATGTAGAAAAAAAAAAAAAGTCAAAATCAATACAACTAAGCTTGAAATGCCCTTCTCCAACACTGAAAGAGGAAGACAAGATTAGGAATTTTATTTTTCACCACAGAAGGCTTTTAAATGCTTTAATGCTGTTCCAATTTATTCTCCTTAGGTATTATCTAGAAATTAAAACACACACACTTTCTTTTCCTGGATGCCGACACGCTTGTATGAAGGAGTTTGAACAACCTGAGTGCTGCCAGGGACACTGGGGCCCAGACTGCATGGGTAAGCTGCTTTTGGACGTAACTTGAATAGAAGTAAAACAATGATTTTCTTGCTCTCAGAAACTATTTCCATGAGAATTTTGCTCCTCAGAGTTTATTACAGGAGTAGAAATAAACAGCACTGGTTAGCCAAAACTTGGATGATTTGGAGAAAATACACATCCAAAGATTCACCAAAGAATAAAAATTCATGGAAGATTTCCAAAAACTCTGGGATCCCCTAGATTTTGAGATTTTTAGAACAAATCATTTCAGTCAATGGCTGCAAAATGACTTCACAGAATCACAGAATGTTTAAAGTTGGAAGGGAATTCTGGAGACCATCTGGTCAAAATCCCTGTTCAACCAGGGCCACCCAGATCTGGTTGACCAAGACCGTGTTCAGGCATCTTTTGACAAACTCCAAGCAGGGAGACTCCACAACTTCTTTGGCAACCTGGGCCAACGCTCCATCACCCACACAGTAAAGAAGTGCATCCTGATGTTCAGACAGAATCTCCTGTGTTCTAATTTGCGCCCATTGCCTCTTGTCCTTGCACTGGCCACCACTGAAAATAGCATGGCTCTGTCCTTTTTGCACCCTTCCTTCAAGTACTTTCACACGTTGATTAGATTCCCGCCAAGCCTCCTATTCTCCAGATTTAACAGCTCCAGCTCTCTCAGCCTCACTTCATAGATGAGCTGCTCAAGTCCCTTGATCATTTTGGTGGCCCTCCACTGGACTCTTTCCAGTATGTTCGTGTCTCTCATGCCCTGGGGGGCCCAGAACTGGACAGAGCACTCCTCATCTGATCTGAATGTAGGGGAAAGATCACCTCTCTTGAGGTGCCGGCAATATTTTGTCTAATGCAGCAAGCACACATTTCTGACTCAGATTCAACTTGGTGTCTACCAGACTCCGAGGTCCTTTTCTGCAGAGCTGCTTTCCAGCTCTGTGGCTCACAGTGTTCTATCAGCTGGGAGCATCCCTATAATTGATTTTTTTTAAAGTTTTCAAACAACAACTTTCAAGTTTTTATTTTAGGTCAAAAGTGCTTTCTTCTGAATCTGAAATAGTTCCAAATCTATTTAACTCTTTAGTTTCTTACTCTAGGAGGGTCTTTTCTTTCAGGGTTTTTTTTGTTTGTTTTTTTGAAGCCAGTGAATGTTCAAGGCCATTACTCAAGTAGCAACAATGAGGAGTACGTCTCCTCCAGATGCCTCTTCCTCAGGAAAATTATTTCAGCATCTCCACAAGTACATCAAATTTCAGGCTACTGATGCAGTCATCAAAACCTGCAAAGGATGTTTCCCTGCCCAGGCAGAGTATTTCCTCCTTTAGTTCAAGGTGTCAAGGTCTGGTTCAATATCTGTGAAGTCCTTTTGTCCACAAAATAGATAAACAAATAATTTTAGTATGGCCTAAGCTCTGGTTTAAATGCAAGACATCTCTCTACTAAAGAAAGAAAAAAAAAAAAAAATTGAAATCCAACCAACATGTACTTTTATAGAAAAAATAGGAGTGTGGTGAGCAATGCAGTATTTCTCTGAAGATAGCCACTTCTGCAGTAATTTACTCTTTTCCCACCATATGTAGCCTAAATGCCCAGAAAGAGAAAAGCATTTCTACATTCAACCAACCCGTACTTCAGGGTGCTCCATGAGACCACACGAGGTGTATGGGTATTTACAGAGGGGGCTGTGAGCTCTGCTCTGCTGCAGACAGAGGCTGCAAGAGCAAGGAGGCCTCCTCTTCCTTCAGGCATATTTCCTGGCCTCAGAAAGCAACACCTCTAAAAATCAAGGTCTCAGCATTGTTTCTGCTGTCATTTGGAGGAAGAAAATAGCTCTCTGCATTATCACAATCTCTCTAAGACCATACAGCATGCCTTGAAATGTTTGGAGGAAAACCTGTCCTTCCTGAGACTGGAAAAGAAATCCTGACTAGGAGTTTACTTCACCTTTAATATCTGATGGCAATGACAGAATTAGGTCTTAAATACTGCTTTGATTTCCTTAAACAATAGCACTCACTGTAACACATGGCATGAATGAAAAATGTTTCATCTGTTTCCCTCCCTACTAAGTGCCCTGAGCAAATGAGACATCCTACTGTAAGCAGACATCAGGATAAAACGGAAAAGCAGAGGGGAAAAGAGCACAGCTTTCTAAAACTATCACTCTGCACCTGCCTTGTCAGAACCTTAAGTGGCACCACCAGGCCAGCAAGAATATAGTTTTATAGAGACAGCTAATTTCTCTCCATCTCATCCAACTGCAGAAGCCAAAGCTGGCAGAGCTTGTACGGCCAATGTGTGTCAGTGATGAGCTCCAGTGTGAGCTACCTGTACCTCATCTCATATTGCCACACTGGGCACATATTTGCATGACTCTGATCAAAAGCCTGGGTACAAACCCAAATGTGCACAGTATGGATAATTGAGGGGAAAGCATTGCAAGAATAAAGAATAAAAAAGTTTAAAACAAAAGGTCAAGAGGAAAGATAATACACCAAATTCTCTCAAATGATATGGTTCAAACTATGTCTTTACAAGTGCTTCAGTCTGCAGGGAGCTGGAGAAGATACATAATCCAAGAAGAGGATGCATTTGAAAACACTTAAGAAAGCAAAATTAAACTCTATGAGGAAAAAAAAAAAAAAAAAAAAGCTGATAGATTTAAGCTTTTATGAGCTAGGCATAAAGATTTGCCCTGCAAACTCCTATAGTTGTAAAGAGCTAAGCAGAAACATCTCTTTTTACTACTTTTTGAAAAGCATTCTCAACTGAAACCAAATTCTCCCAAACACCAGGGCTGGGCCAGGTGACCATGCCTGCGTCACCCCGTGTTGTTCTGGTGTCCTGGAGCGGAGCCCTGGCACTGCCTGCTGCAGCACAGTGAATGAGAGGAGAGGAAGTGCTTTATCTGCCTAACTAAACTTGTCGAACAATGCGGTAATTTGCTAAGCTTCTGATAAAGCTGTCCCTTGGTGGTGGTATCAAAACAGGAGACGAGGTAGTGAAGACAAGGGGAAGTGGAATGAATACCAATAGCAAAACACTGTCTTGTCAGCAGTTTTGAAGTGTACTTTCCTGGAATTTACATCAGTAACTTTGAGTTTTCTTTATCTTTGCACACTAAATAAAAGCATCAGTGTAGCTGAAATTGTTTACATTCCACAGCAAACATTAAAGAGTTTGCATCCTCATCAGTCCTAAAGATCCATATACCTGTCACACCATACCCAAAGATTCACTAAAAGCTACTTTAGAGATTAAAGTATATGTACTTGTCACTTTACCTTGTTCCTGCTTATTTCATCTCAATTCTTAATACAGACTTTTGTTTCAGCATGTACAAGATAAACCAAATTCTGATTTTTACCTATAAAAGTACTGATTTTTCCTTAAAAGCTTACTCAAATCCAACAGACCTCACAAACTCATCAAGAAATAGACAGAAGAAAATTGACAGTGCCAAAGCCTTCACCAAAATTAAGTGTATACATCATCTTACTTGCTCATCACTCCACACAAATCAAATTCATTTTCATGTGAACTTCCAAGTCACTTACCCACTCTAAATCAGGATTAAGTTCCTCAGTGGGAGCATAAATCCAGTGCTGTCCACCCCAGCACACATAGAACCAACCGAGGCTCTATAACCAATAAATCCACCACTTAATGTACAGCAGAGCACCTACAAGGGCAATAGGAGTTTCCTACATTTAGATACCATCTGCATCAGCATTATGGTACCTAATGGTAACTCCAGCTAGGCTGACAGTTTACGGGATGAAAGAGCTTATGCAAGGGAGTTAATAAATCATTTCCACAGAGAGGCTGTTTGACTTAAAAATAAGGATTCCCAATGGAAGGAAAAACCAGACAGAACAATCTGACTAAAAACTACTCTGATATGTGTTTTCTACAGGTAACCTCTTATTAAAAATGTGCATATTGAAACATCTTAGCCAATAAATAAACTACTTTGACTGGGAAATGCAGTCATTGTTTCTTATCCCCTCCACGTGGCTGGGTTTTGTGGTCAGACATTGTCTCATCTGGTGTACCACCCCCTATAATAATAGTATTAGCATGAGGGGATCTGAAGAGCACACCACATCTTTGGCACCCAAATGTTAGTAGTGACCTCAGCCCATAGGAGAGAAGCAGGTCACGAGATACCCATATTTCAACTTCCAGGGGGATATGAATCAAACATCACAGTCCTACGGGAGGTACCGGGGAGGAACTTTCCAGATACATCAAACATAAATGGGGAGGAGAGGAGGGGAGGATGGAACACATGACACAGCAAGGCTTATTTAAACCCTAACGTACCACCAGATATGATCCTGACAGCAAGTTCTCAATCAATCAGTTGTGTTAACATACAGAAGAATTGGTCACGCAAATGTCACTTCTATTAAACAAGCTAAGAGTTTAGAGGAAGATAGTGGTGAATAAGAAGGGACTAAATATGTGCTGTATTTTAGAATAAGACATCTATTCCTGTGCAATCCCTTGATTACAGAACTTGCTAAGCTTTCCATACTAGAGAGTGGTGGTGGTCTCTGGTGAAGCCAAGGTTCTAGTGAGGAGATTTGGGCAGATACAAAACAGCAGCCATCACCTGATCACCCTGCCTGGCACAAAGCCCCACAGCCTTCAAGGTCCTCACCCAAACATTCAAGTGGGGCAAAAGGGTCAGAGCAAGGTGACTGATCACTTATACATCATCATTTCCAGCATGTCCAGGAGGAGCTGCATCACCCTGCAACGGGAGAGGACACTGCTCTGAGGGCATAAAAGGGGATGGAACATGCACTTGTCAGGTACAGCCTTTTTTGTAAAGGAAAAAAACAGAACATCAGCATATAAATGCCACTAAGGAATAATAATAAATATTATTACATAAAATAATACATACTGGATTGCATACATGAAAGGAGAGTATTTCAGAAATAGCAGAAGTGGCCTGCTTGGAGTTCAATTTTTGCTTGGTTTGCACTAAAATTCACAGTATTATTTCTACAGACTTATGCATATTCAGCTGAAATTTTAAAAGGGTTCATCCATTTTGTTTTCTTGAAACATGAGGTTTGAGTTCTATTTTTTTAGTGTGTGCTGCTACTTATGACTTTTTGCCCTAATTAGAAAGAATTATCTTTGGGACTATACTCTCAACATAATGTTTCTCTGAGAGTGCAACATGCACTGTTTAATAACTTCTGTCAAAAAGATTAAAAAAAAAAAAAAAAAAAGAAAGCACTCAAATCTTTTTTTACCTCCCCCTCTACTGGTTAATCTATCCATTACATCAAAAGCATATCCTTTGGCAATGTGTGAAAAGTTGACAGGATAAGAAACAATCAGGAAATACAACCTAACAATTACAGAAATGATTTGGGCCTTAGGCTTAATTATCATTCTCTATTGTTAACTTGATATTCAAAACATGATTTGATTTCAAGTGTAAAGTTAAAAGTTTTTTTTTTTTTAAAAAAAAAAAAAAAAGGTAGAGAAAAAAATATTCAAAAGAACATTTCCTAAATTTCAGTGGTCATTTCTGATTTGCTGACTGATCCTTTTTTTTTTTTTTTTTTTTCCTTGGTGGTGGTGTGCTTTGGGGGTTTTTTGGAAGCTAAAGAAGTTTCTTCCAGGCTACCAACCATTTATCTGTCTATACAGATCAGAGATTTAAGTTTTTATTTCCATTCTGTAATTCACAGAAAGGATTTGGTGGGACAGCCTGTGAAAAATGTGCTGAGGAGAATTTATTTGGTCCTCAGTGCACATCAGGTAAGTTTAAGCTTTCTATATTGAATTGGGGAAAAGCAGGTGAGTGCAAGCTGTATTCAGACACTAAGATATCACAGTGAAATGGGTAGGGCATTTAGTTTCCCACCAGGAGCTGCTCTCTGCTTCAAAAAATACAACAGGGAAAGAAAATAGACAGCTACTAAATTCCTCATTCATAGAGGGGCTGGATTCAACTCAGAGTCACGCAGAGAACACTGTCAGCATAGCACTACAGAAGTATCTTAATCTTATCTTAAATATCTTTGTTTTAACCAACAGTCAAATAAATTAGGGATTGGAATTATTTTTGTATTTCTGCAGTATGCCTCCCTGTTATCCTGTTACCCAGTTTTCATCCTAAATGATGGATTTGCATTTACTTGATCTAAACACTGTGCTTACAAAATATTGGACAGCAACATATTAATGCATAATTTATAGTGGCCTATGGTGTCTCGGTATGGCTTTTAAATTCATCTGCTAATTAGAACATCTGTATTAAGGCATGAAATACCCATGTGGTATTGAAATCAACAGCTTCCACTGCACCATCCTCCAGAAATTATATACATTGTTTCTAAATCTAGTTCTGCTCTTGGTCTCCACAGTGTTGTGTGCCATGGAGCTCCATAGTTCAGTAAAAACTGTGAAAAATGGTGGCTTTTATTTAGTTGTGGGGTGTTTTTTTGATCGTTTCACTAGTTGGCCATACTTCCATTAGGAGTAATGGGACACTGAGGGAAGGAACCCAGCTATTTGCACTGCTTAAAATGAAAATAGGTCGCAAGTGTATACATTTGTATATTTTCCTGTTTTGCTGGTTTCTTAATGATTTCTAGTATTTTATTTACCTTCCTCAACTCTAATGAGCATTAGACAAGATCAAAAAATTACCTGCTTTCCTAAGCAGTAATAGTTGTTTATCTCTAAGTAAAACACTTTTGTTCCCTCAAGATCTGCATAAAAAATCAATCATGAACAGCCTCGCTTTAAATCATCTGTGATGGCCTTTCTATACTAATCCTACACCACGGCTGATTTAAAGGTTCTTTTTCCACCAGACGTCCACTGGATGCCAGTGTTGATACACAGAAAGGCAACCGAGACGTTTTCATGAAATTAGGGTACTTGAATGAATTCAGCATTGTAAATGTAATTATTTTCCATGCAGTTGCTGAAGGATTCAACTACATTTTAATTTAAGGATCATTTTACACTTCAGCTTGCAGATATTTGAGCTTATCCAAGTTTTCTAAGTACCTACAATTACCATGCATTTGTGACTAATTGCTTTTCCACAATACCTTAGATGTTTCTCCTTTTTATAGTAGGACTACTAACACAGGTAAAGTATTAGAAATTAATTAAGGTAGGTGATTTGCATGAACATGGCATATGTTTGTAAAGGGAAGGGAGTAAACTACCATCACTGCAGCTTAAACAGGAAGTCACCAATGCAACTGTGTACATCTTAGAGGCTTTTTCAAGAGGAACTGTACAGGGTGTTTTTTAAAAGCACTATTACCATAATTGAAACAGTTATAACTACAAGGCTTTTTAAGAACACATAAGGCTTCAAAAAACACTTACAGACTGGTATCATAGTTGGCTGCACTCTGCATACAGAGCCTTGTGTGTGTATTGTTACAAGGTTTATAACCTGAAATAACAGAATATAGGAACAAAAAGGACCAGAAGTCTGCTTCAGACCTAAACCAACACAGTGACTAATTATCCTTTTAACTAAATTAATTCCATTTAGGGGAAAAAAAAAAAAAAAAGTTACAAAAGTCATCTTTTCTGGAGACTTTTGAGAGGGAGGCATACAGAATTAAGGTAAAAATAAACAATTTATTATCGATTTGTTAAAAGTTATAAAAATTATTTGTTATATGTTATATTCAATTTTGGCTCAAGATTGTATGTTAAGTTTTTCAAGCTTTAAGTAAACAGCAATTGGTAAGTCTGATATTTAACACGTCCTGAACATTTTCAGGACCTCAGGCTATTATATCGCACTGCAAAAATCAGTATCTGTTATTTGCTGATATATAACTCATGCAGCTATGAGTTTTGATCTTCTCATTAATGGAAACCTGTAATTCATGAAGTCTGATCAAAGCTTGGTTTGAAAACTGTGCTTTGTAATATTTAACAGCTGTTGGCCAGGACACTATTTGCTATGGATAACCACTAATGATGTCTTTCCAAACATCATCCTTATTCATTAAAGCCAATCCATCTCTCCATATAGTTTGCAACTGTGTTCATGGAGTGTGCAACAGTGGAATTACAGGGGATGGAAGATGCACTTGCTTGTCTGGATACCAAGGACTCAGCTGTGATCAGCGTAAGTAGGCTGTTTTCTATATAAGTTATATTCAATAGCTCTGATACAGTTAGAATTGGTGAGGACAAATGTAAAATTAGTCTCAGGTTATTTACTTAAGCAATCAGACATACGCTGAACCTCAAACCCTGCCTGTGAACTTCCATAAACATTGTCACCCCTTCGATCACCAGAATAAAGATGATAGCAATGGGATTGATGGTTCCCAGACCAGGTGGATTTTCAGCTGGTATATGGAAAGACGCAATGTCTCCTGGCACTGTATGCAGACAGCTTAATTTGTCACCCTCTATCCCTCAGGAACAGCTGAATGTGAGGCCTTGCAGTGCCCTGCTAACTCAAGATGCACCATCTCAGATGAGGATGGTAGAAGACTGCAATGCACATGTCTGCCCAACTACCACGGGGATGGTACACAATGTGAACGTGAGTAATTTTAATGTACACTGGGTTCTTTGGAAACAACATCATTATTATTATAGTTCAGATATGAAATACCTTTGAGGCAAATCTCACCATCATCCTTACTTAACTGTTCTTGGGTTCATATATCAAAGCAGCCTCAGGTGCACAAGCTAGATCCCTTCCAGACGAAGCTAAACACTAAAAAGTGCTCCAGATGCACATCAGTCCAACTGCTGATAAACTTCAGTCCATAAAACCAGAATAAACCTAGTAAGCCCCCTTGAAAGGCATAGCATGGATCACAGAATCACAGAATTGTACAGGTTGGAAGGGACATCAAGAGATCATCAAGTCCAACCCCCCCTGCCAAAGCAGGTTCCCTACAGCAGGTTGCCCAGGTAGGCAACCAGACACTCCTTACATATCTCCAGAGAAGGAGACTCCGCAACCTCCCTGGGCAGCCTGTTCCAGTGCTCCGTCACCCTCACCGTGAAGTTCTTTCACATGAATACTGAGTCACCTCTTGGGATCTCTTGGTCCTAACTGTGGCATCTCTTGGTCCTATGTGGTAGTCCTCTCTGAGTAGACTTGACCACGATCCAAGAGCAGGACATCAGAAAGTGACTCCTCAGGGAATGCAAGGTTCTACTGGTAGGCAACATAGACAAGCAACCAGCAGAGAAGGATGCTA
This sequence comes from Nettapus auritus, assembly GCA_011076525.1. Lineage (NCBI taxonomy): Eukaryota > Metazoa > Chordata > Aves > Anseriformes > Anatidae > Nettapus > Nettapus auritus. The sequence continues at coordinate 57,834,512 of CM021765.1, read as the reverse complement.
GTATCCTTACCTCTTGAGTAAGCCCACATGAATGTTGCTCCTCTGCTCTACCGACTGTCATTTGCTACTGGGGGTCACCTGTGGGTTAAGCCAGTATCTTTTACTTTTGACTGGCTGGTAGACAGAGGACAAGCAGCTCCAGCACAACTAAGTATGTAACAGAGGATAGCAGTGACTCCCCCAGCTCAACTTGGAGGTGGCATTGTTCATGGTCAGTTTGAGCATACAAATTTGTACGCATGTGATTTTGCACCAGAACAAAAGAGAAGGCTTGAGAGAGTGAAGCTGAGCATTGCCAACTCTCTCAGTCCCAGCTGAGGGGTACAAAACGGACAAGGAGGAGAGGGGAAGATGGTGAGTACCACCCTTCCACCTGCAAAATGGGCTTGACTGTGTCTTAACTGGACACAAAGGTGTGTAAAAAAGCTCTCCAAGCACTGCTGTATTATGAACAAGGACAAACAAAGCCATTGACTTGGGAAAAAAAAAAAAAAAAAAAAACAGTTCCTGGAAATAAACAGTGAGCTTCCAGTACAGTCTTGAACCTACAACAGTGTGGAAGACACAACTAAAGAACTTGCTGGCCAGTTTTCCATGCAGCTGAATGGTTGACATTATATTGTTTAATTACCGGAAAGAAAACAGCAGACCTATTGTATTGAGAAATAGTTTCCAACTGATCTAGCACACACTTAAAGCCTTTACTGATTTCATATCACATACCTGACATACTGTAGTCAAAATCCACCACAGAACAGGAAAATAGTTGTAATATTTTAATGAGCACATTATATCTTTTAATCTGTTTATAACATAATTTGCCAAGTTAAGAGATCATTTCTGTACAAAAGCAAACAGTTGCTATATTAGTATGTTAGTATAAACACATTCCTCCCTTCTGTCTTTATGTCGCCACGATACTTCAGACTTGGCTGTTATGAGAAGTTTAGTCTACCCAGGCTTTGTTTGACATAGAGATGCTTGAGCAAATCCTTGTCTTCAGTTTTAGAGGGGTGGGCAATAATTCTTTCACTTTTTTTTTTTTTTTTTCTTCAAGCTATCAACCCATGCTCCAAAAAGGTCTGTGATCCTAATGCCAACTGCATTTACCTTGGACCAAATCATCACAAATGTGCCTGTCAAGAAGGATACAAAGGGGATGGTCAAGTCTGCTTACCCATAGACCCATGCCAAGCAATATACGGGAACTGCCCTGCACAGTCTACCATTTGCATATATGATGGCCCAGGAAAGGTTAGTGTTGAACTTGTGCCCCAGATGTTTCCTTTGTCAACTGCCCAGGAAAAGAAATTGGTTTGTCTCCAGAAAGAAGCCATGAAGGTACAGGCACAGGCCTCAGGGAGGCCAAGATCTGCTCCTAGCTTTGGCGTAAGCCCTGCCAGGAGGGATCCCATTTCTTTATCTACACATGCTAGTGTGTTCCCCTCTGACAATGGGAATTACATTAGTGTGGTCTTTTTTGTGGAATGTTTTGGCTCAAATTTGTCTCCTCTGAACGGAGGCACTGAAATGAAGCTTCTCACAGTTAAATTTCTGTGACTGCAAGGACCAGTAGGGTCCTTACACGGGTACTGCAGATAAACACATAAAGTTAGCAGAACCTGGGTCTTTAAGAACTACTGATGAAAGGCGCCATGTAAAGGCTGCATATTATTCATGCTGTCAGGAGCTGGCTCAGATTTCTGCATTGTACTCCTGACACTGAGAAAGCAAAACTTCTAAAGACCATGCCCATCTTGCCTGGAAACCCTGAGGAGCAGAAAATTGAATCAGTTACCCAGGGTTGTCCTGAAGCCCATGGTCATATAAGTTTCTCCTCTTGGGGGTTTTTCAGCAAGCTGCGCAAGGCTGGCACATGTGGACTGGTGTGTACTGCTGATACACCTCACTAGTAAATAATGTGCTTTGGTACTTCTTTTGAGAGGCTGAGGACTGTGGGAGCAGAGGCTTTAACCTATCCACACTGATTTTAAATGTTCTCTGGTCACAGAATTGAATCATTGAATCTAAAGGGCTTTAACTGAGTGTCAGTAGTTTTCTGGAGTGGATAAATCCTCAAAGGGAGTTAGATAAATATGGATAAGCTTTATACTTGCATCTGAACTCACCAGGTGATTAACTAAGGCTTTGAAAGTTCTCCATTTTTTAAATCCAATAGCAGAAAGTACGCTGAAACCTACAGTTTGTGCATGTCTGATTTTTCTCTCTCCTCTTCCATCCCTCTGATGTAGTCCCACTGTGAATGCAAGGAGCATTATACAAACTTTGTACCTGGGAAAGGATGCAGCATGGTAGACATTTGTGAAACAAACAACACCTGCCACAAAAAAGCAAAATGTTCAATGGTTGCACCAGGACAAATCACGTAAGTCTTTTTTGCTTTTTAAAGTTTTCACCCAGTTTCTCCCTCCTCCCATAGTAAGCATGCAGTTAAAATAAACCCACTGGATGAAAACCTCCTGAAGTTATCATTAATAGTTTCATTATCAGGGACAAATTACAAGATTTAATGGGGTTAGGGTGAACCAGTTAGGACATGCTTAATTTCATCAGTCCAATCATAATGCCTACTAAGTTTTATTTTTATTAGTTCTCAGAGGTCATTTCTACACTAGTAAATAAGGATCAAGACCTTTTTTCTGTTCCTAAGGGCAAGCAGCATGGTCTGGCTCACAGCTAAATACTCTTCCTCCTCCAAAGAAGAGTAACTGCCTCTTGGCAGAGGTCCCTGGCACATGCTATCCCTTCAGCTGTGGCTGGGCATTGCCTGGGAAAATGTGTGCGCCAGAACCATGCCAGGCAGCATGCTAAAAATTAATCAGCATTAATTATCCCAGGACAGCACTGGAGTTCTGGCCCTTTTTAGTATACTAATGCAGATACAACCAGGGCATCTGTTCCCCATGCTGTGAAAGCAACACCCACCTCCGCAGATTCCTCAAAGCATGTGGGAAGCTGCGCAACTTCTGTCAGAATTTGTTTTCCTGGACAGAAATTTTCTAAGTAGATGTTGGGAGGAAAGTTGGCTTTAACACTGGAGTTAGCAATGCTATATTAAAACAAGAAACTGGAATTACATGTTTCTATAGGCCAGTGACAGCTAGTACTGAGTCTACAGAGGTGTCCCATAAGTGCTAGATTTTGGGAGCTGAGAGTTAGAATTTGAAAGACAAGATTGGCCATCAGTTGTAAGTTGGAGAACAAATAATTTATTTTAGAGATTTACAGACAGCAAGTGTTCACATGGGAGAGCATTCTTATTGCCAGTGCTTCCTTCATTATTGAGCTTTTTCTTACAATTAAAAATTAGCATTGCATTTGTGTGTAAGCTATCGTGCATTTCCAACAAATTTCTCTAGAATATCCCATTTGATTTCTGCAGCATATTGTAATGCTCAAAAGTACATTTGGCTGCTGCAGCACACCAGCAGAGCCAGGTATAAAACTTTAAAGATTGTAAAGTATTTCAATGTGAAATCAAGACCAAAATGCTGATTTCTGTGAATTGAAAGACTAAAAACAAACTCCACAGCACACAGGTCAGCACCTGTCCTTCCTAATGCATCACTGTTTCACTGTTGCAACTTAATTTTCAACAGCTATGTTGGTGGTGGTGGTGTTTTATTTTTTTTAATTTTAAAATGGGAAATTTTAAAATTTATGACAGTGAAAATTTATGACTTGTTACTGAAAAGAGCAAACAAATGCCTTGCATGTCATTCATTTCATGACCTTTAACAGAAAAAAATAAACACAGAAGAAAGTTTTAATGTGATTTGAATCCCACTCCTATCTATTTGGCAAAAAGAGAAACTGCACTGCATAATTTACAGTTAAGGTTAATCCATTTACAAAAGAGGAAATTTGCAAATAAAATAATTAATTGGTAGATGTGGACAGAGTAAATTTTTTCTGATACATGTAAAAGTATTTTGGCTGCAGCCCAGATTTTAAATGCATTTGAGGTTAGGGAGCGGGGGTTGTGGAGATAGGCTTTTGCGGTTTTTATTTGGTTGGTTTTCAAACTTCTAAAAGAAAGAGCTGTAATAGAGTCCACAAACCCATGTTTCTTCCCTTCCATTTATTTTAGTTTTTAAAAGACTGTTAGCTTCCCACATATTGGTGCTTCTGCTTTCTCCAGAATCAAATTATTTGTACTTACATAAACATGTAGAAAAGACAAATGTTTAGAATTTATGAACATAACACAGAAACCCCTTGGAAAATCAAGATCATCTCTGTTTCTGCTCCCAAATAGATCTTTTCTGAATTTTTCTGAATGAGTGCTGACACTTTCTATAGCACTGCTTCAGCCAGTAAATAGCCGTGCCCAGAAGCTATGAAGCTTCAGCTGGTGAAAAATTACATTGAATGTTTGACTGCAACCTCTCTGCTTTCCAAGCAGAACTGGCTTTCCCTCAGCTAATCTCCCATTATTTTATTTTCTAATTCTACTCTTATTTTTACTCTGACTCTGTCTTCAGTGTAGAAATCCATAGCTTCATAAGGCAAACCCTCTTTTTTTAACAGATTAAAGTAAATAGAGACAGAAAGCCGAGCATCTGTTTTTCCAGAAAGATATAACTCTGCTCCCCTTCTTAGTTAAGCTGAAGTCGTGGCAGCTCCCTAGTCTTTTTCCTATGCTGTCCATGCATTGTATCATGAGAACAAACAACTCAGTTTAAGTAGTCCAGCACGATTTTTTTTATAAAGCTGTTCCTCTTCAGAGGCACCCAGCCCTTACAGTACACAACGCATTCAAAGCAAAACCTGTCCAGCCATACGCAGTGTGAGTTGTAAACCAGACCCACCAGGCACACTAAGACAAAATCGATGCAGACAGCTACTTAGCTGATCCTTCCTTATTCCAACCACACAGAGTAAATTACTGCACTGGAGAGGGTGAGATGGTGGTCAGATTGAAGGCTTCGAGCCGATGCAATAAGTGCTACTCTGCTACTCTGTAATTGTTAAATGCTTTCCTTTGGCAGCCAAATCCAAAGCATGTTACTGGACTCATACTCTGTTATAAGAAATATTTTCCTCAGAAAATTAATTTCAAACTGGGTAGGTATTTCTGCAGTTCATTGTACCCCTAGAAGTGATAGCCAAAAATTTAGTGTTTAACCTCTCTCTTCTTTTATGATTGTTTGCTGAAAAAGAGAGATTTATTTTGAAAACTTAATCTAATTTGTTCAATATTTCAAAGGTGGTTTCTTTTTTTTTTTTTTTTTTTTTTTTTTTTTTTTTACTAAACTGTTCCTCAGCTTCTTTAAGGCCTCAGGTTTTCCTTCTCCACTCAGAAGTGAAAGGGGCTACGTACATCAGTACAGTGATATTTATGCCATCAGTCTCCACCACCACAAAAGAAAGAGGCCAGCACCCAAGGAGGAATTGCTTCTACTCCCAGTCCCAAAACCTTCATCAGGGCTCCAGTCTTACTCTCTACCCAAGAGATCCCCTTAAAAAGAAGGTGGCTCACCATCCAAGTTGAATTCTAACAATTTACAATGCTTCTAGGCTACTATTTTTACCCAGGACCAGAAAGAATCAAGCTTGAGCCTCTTGGCCAAAATCCTAGTTTATATCCCCCCCATCAGATTGCAGGAATTGTGGACATTTTAGAATAAGATTGCTATCATCAAGAAAATAGCTATGATAGATACTTTCTACCCAGACATGGGATAACTAACATAGCAAACAGGAGTTAACTTGGCATCAGGTTGATACTTCTGTGGGGTGTGATTGGCAAATCTGTGTGTGTAACAAACAGCACATGGAAATGATTAGGTCATTATTTATATTAAGGAGATTTTTCAGTTGTGTGGAATAATGTTTGATATCTAATGATACTAAAAATAATAATAATAAAAAAGCCCGTATAGATGTGTCATTATGGATAGGGCTTACATAAATACTGAACATGCTGGAGACTTGATTAGGAAAAGCATTATTAAAAGCCAACGTTTGGCAACACAGTTGTTTAGCCAAATATAGTTGTTTAGCCTCCTAAATATAGTTAGAATTTCTTTCTGTGCATGCTACATGTTGACAAGTGTCTGCTTTAATTTTAGCACTGGAGATGAGTAAATCACAGAGCTGACATTTCCAGCTCATCCCCTAGGTGCAGCATTTCTGAAGGGTGCAACAGAAATTGCTGACTGGCAAAAACTGCAGGTGTTGATAACTGCTCACTTTGAGGCAGGCTTAAAGAGTCCAGATTTCCAGAAAGTACTAACCACCTCTCTTTGCCCATAGTCAGGCTGACACAAGGTCGAGGCACGTGCAAGTCAGTTGCTTGTTGAAAATCACAACCACTTGTACCCATCAGCACCTAATACAAGCATGTGTCGACCATGTCAACAACCAACAATTTCTTCCCCACCTCTCTTGGAACACTGAGTCTTTCATGGCTGTTAGGTCCAATTTTCATGTGTTTCCTCCCTTGTGAGATGGCAAATGTCAGACTGACTATTCAGGGTTGCTTTTCCATAAATTTCCTTTACATTTTGCCTTGGCTGCAACACATTACCTTCATTACCTTTAACACAGCCCACCTCCAGGCAGCAAGGCTGTTGATCCCTTCTCAAGGTTTTGCCCATCACTTGTCTGGGCAACACAACGCAAGGCTGCCCTGGAAATACATAGGACTGGGTCTACCATGCATTACTGTCACCACTCACAGGCTGGCATCCCCATGGGACAGCCAGGGTGTCACAGATGACGTGCTCTTGCCACTACAGACGCAGCAGCAGCACAAATTATACATCGGAAAAAGCATGAGATTTCATGCTTCTGCAGCTTCAGAAGAAAATGTTAAAATACCAGTATCATTGCCCAAAATGGTTGTGTTACTTAAAAGCCATCATAACACACTCAACCACTCCATGGCTTGCTGGGCTCCAGTGACCACCATGTTCAGGAACCCCAGAGGGCATGGGAGGCCACACACTGCACCATGGCCAAGGGCATCACGTAGCCAGAGCCCCCTGTCAAAAAGGCCCTGCAAGACAGACACCACTAACACACCGCTGCCCAGCTGACAGAAGGACATCATGTCAGGCAAGTGGCCACCACACTTCCCTACACACCTGCAAGTATAACACACTGAGCCACTGCTCACACAGCTATTGTTCTTTAAAACAGCTGGGATTTAAGGTCACTCTTACTGCAAAGTAATGCAGTTTCACATTCATCACACTGCTGAGGCAAGGCTTGCTATAAGCCACAGAAGTGGCTACATGAGCAAGGGAAATTTACAGCTAGCCAAGTGATGAAAAACAAATTAATATAGTTATCCATTAAATGACAAAATGCATACACCATCCCACCACCAACTGTTACCTTACAGCATGCTGAAGGAAAGATGCAAAACTAAAATGCATTATTGTTCCTGAATAAGCCTTCAGAGAAGTAGTTAATAACACCTGGAGCATGCTTAGCTAGAGCCTTACTGACCCCACAGTACATCAACATACAGCTAATGTGACAATCCCTTCACAGGTGTACCTGCCAGAGGGGCTTTGTGGGGAATGGGTTTGTGTGCTACGGAAGCATCATGGAGCGCCTTCAAGACCTGAACACCGAAGTGGGAGGACGATGGCAAGGCAAGCTGACATCCGCCTTATCACTCATGGGTAAGTGAGCACTTACACATGGGTCACCTGCTGCACTGTCTTCCTCACCATGTCCCTGGCAGCAGGATCGTGCCACCAATGGCGTGACACAGTGCACACCACTCACCACAGGCTCCCTCTGGCCACTTAGAGCTGTCTTTGCTCACCATGTTAAGCAATCTCCAAAAATTTCCAAGCAGAAGCGCTAAATATGCTCCCATGATCCCTCACACGTGCTTTGGTATGACCAGTGGGTTTTACCCAATAGGATAAAATCCTCTCCCCCCCATTGCTTTGGATAACTTATATTTGATAGAGAGCAAAGCATGGAAATCCACCAAAACATCACAAATACCAGCTGGGTCCCTCTTTTCCAGACCGCAGCCATCAAAGGTGGCATTGCTTTCACCAGAAAAGAGTAGAGAGAAGAGGGGAAGAGACCGTTGCCATCCACTGCCTTCATCACCCCCAGGACCTCCCTTCTGATCCACCCTAAAGCACCTTGGGCACAGCTGGGGGACAGGGGTCTCCAGGTTTCTAAATTGTCTGCAGAGATAGGTGGAGCCCATTAGGGCTCATGGATGAGATGTCCGCCACCAAAGCATCTGAAATGTCCTGCAGAGCTGCAGGATAGGACTGCCAGCTGCAGAGCAGCTATTTCTCCATCAGAAACTTTGCTTGCATTCGACAAAAATCCTGCTAAACCACAATGTGTTGAGTGTTTCAAACTCAGTGCATTGGCACTTTCTAACATAAATTTAATCTGTTTTGTTACCCTTGTTTTAGGAAAGTATTTTAATAACATAGTAAGGCATGGGGAAGCTAATTCTTCAGCCACGCTTTAGCGCATTTGGGTTTTTAATTTTAAATACCAACTCATATTATCCCACACTATCTAATAATAAATTTACATCCATCATGCCATAACACCCAAAGCAGTCATCCTGCATATCAACTAATTGTACAGATCAATGATAACATATCAGATAAAAAATGATGAAATTCAAGAAAGGGGAGAAATGTGTTAACTACTTAATTTAGATCATAATGTAAAATCCACTTCCAATGCAAATCCAAATACTTGCTCTGTAGCTGAATTTTATTATTCAGGACAAATGCAATCCTATAATCAGATGAGCTGCAAATCCTTGGTATTTATGGGGTTTGGAAATGCAACAGGAGAGCAACAGAAGGAAACATCTCAGAAAGCACTAAACAGGAAGGATGGTGGCAGCAGAAGGAATTTCTTATGGCAGGACAAAGATTTTGGAAAACGTACATTTGTATACAGAGCTTTCCCTGGGAAATGAAAAGCAAATTATTTGTGAACTGTCAAATGAAATGGTAAAAAGGTATATATATATATATATATAAACAAACAAAAACAACAACAACAACAACAACAACAACAACAACAAACCATTAAAGTATTCTTTTAGCTATCTAGATGAGTAACCCTCCTCAAAGGTGTTCATATCTGTTTGCAGTTGTGGCACAATACTAAAAAATCCGAGGTGTCCAAAGAAATGAGTGCAGCCTTTATCAGTTACTGCAGCCACCTTGTGAAGTGAACAGAACTATCTTTGCTACCTTCTGTTGCAAAGTCAAAAATTTGAGCCATGAACAAACACTGCTAGAATCAAGATGGATTTTGGAATTAGATCTACAAATATGAAAAAATCCCTCCTGTTTAATATAATTTGCTTAGTTCTTACTGAGCCCAGCAACTAAGAAAAAAAGGCCCTCAATTACCAATCAGAATAGAGTAAGAATCCTACATATTTGACCTTGATACGGCCAAAAATATGGCCATCTTATATTTAGATAAAACAGATACCCATTGCCTCAGCACTGAGAGCTAAGTTGAAATTTTTCTGTTTCTCCTTCTGTGTCTGAAAAGCACGTGGCATGCTGAGTGCCACCATTTGTGGCACACCATTGTGCCACAACAATCCAAATGTGATGTTATTTGGTTAAATTTTGGACTTAAATGTGCCATATGATTCACCAGCCAGCAACTATAAAGATACATTAACTGCATAGGTTATTTTACAATATATTCACTTCACATTAATGTCTTTCAAATACTAAGATTATAAAGCAGAATTGTCCAGACAATGTATTAATTTTAAGATATATTCTGTGGTACAACATACCCATAATAACTATAAAGATGTTTTTTTTTCCCCACTTCTAATTTCAGAACTCTGAGAAAAGAACTGATTATTAGAAATATTTAATGGCTTCAGCTACAGACTCAGTAGTCTTCTATGGCTGTCTTGGAAATACCATCTGGGTAGCAAGCAAACTCTAATTAACTTGCAGTGCATCAGCTTTTATTACCAGCTGTGTATTTGCTGATATTTGCATAACCAGCAGGTTGTCAACCGCATATCCCTCACTCCATGAAGCCTGAATTGATTTAAATCAGGAAGAGATTTCCCTGCAAAAGCACAGCACTAGAGCAATGCTGTTTTCGTGGCCATCACCGTGGCTTGCATGCCATGGAATCCAGGGTACTAAAAGCATTCTGAGTATTTTGCCTAATCCTGGGTTTAATACGCAGCAGACCCTGGATTTAAGATTCCACTGTCTTTCAACAATTCACCTTACAGAATCTTAAATTAACATTTTGTAATCACAGATACTATACTTGCTTATTCTGCCTTTGCATACCTCACACAGAATATAGAGTCTCTTCCTTTAATGAGCTTTTAAATACTCAATTATCTTTTTTTCTCATCTCCTTATAAGAAAATGTCTATGAATGGCCATTGAGTAACCTGGGACCATTTACCGTGCTTGTACCAACAAACAGGGGACTCAAAGGTACCAATGTAAGTAAACAACAACAAGGGTTTTGAATGAGAGAAATTTAGCTCATTCAGAAATCTAATCTGCATTGAAAGTACTTTGATTCAACAGATTCAGAACTTTTTGCTCTAATATACTTCTGGCATTCCATTCAAGTCTAGAGACCAGAGACTGTCTTTTTACTATTTGAAATAAAAGCAAAATAGTTTGGTGAATCGGAATAGAATGCAGTCATGTTTTAAGTAAAATATGGATTGTCCCACGTGTATGTTTGAGGTGTTTTCACTTGAATTAAGAGCTGAATTTTCAACAGGAAGACCTGAAAGTGACCCTTAATATAAGAGTGATTTTTTTAAAAATGCTTTTACTGGTGGGGTGGTTTGGTGGTGTTTTTTTGTTTTTGTGGTTTTTCTGTTTTGTTTGTTTGTTTGTTTGTTTTTTAAAGTGGCCTCATTTTCAAAGGCTTAACATACAAGACCTTCCACGAAAGGTCAGGACAACTCCTGGAGGCACTACTTACCACACATGTAGGTACATAGGAATGGGATCTGAACTGAAACCAAGAGACCTTTACTTTGTTCAGACTACCACCTCACTTCAGAAGAAAACATATCATTTCAGAATTTAACAGTTGGAGGAAAAAAACACTAACTATTATTTTATTTATTTATTTATTTAAGATGAAGCCTGTATTGAAATACATCTCTTTTCTTCTGTTTTTCAAGATAAAGGAGCTTCTGAGTAATAAACTAAAAGCACAGTACTTTGTGAAACTCCATATAATTGCTGGTCAGTTGGATACCAGTAGCTTGAATAATACTAATGTAATATATACTTTGACTGGCAAGTCAGGAGAGATATCAAGGGGAGAAAAGGTAAGTGACCTTCCATCAAGGATACTACTTCATGGTTTTAATTCAACAAGAAGTATAAAATGTCTTTCCTCTGTGAGGCATCAGGCTGCAGAAACTTAAAACCTCACTGGCAACAAAATCAGTGAAAACAAAAGTTACCTTTAGAATCACATCATTGCTGAGTAACCACAGCTCTAAAATGTAGAGTAACACAGCTCATCTTAAGTCATCTTAAATCTGCAGACATAGCCAACAGAGCTAGAGGAGACATTTTTGCCAACAGAGCTAGAGGGGGCTTTAAAAGTGCACAAAAACAATGAGGTGGTGTGGGGAGGTAAAAGCCCAGTGCTTATGCTGGAAAACCTGAGTTCAGCTCGCACAGAGCAAGCACTGACTGCATTGCAGATCCCACCTTCCACTGAGTATCAGCCTGCGCATCCTTTGAACAATGAAGGAAATAGAAGTCTTCAACACAAATAAAATTCACATGGCAATTTATCATGAAAAATGTGGGGTAAAGTTCATCACAACCCTGTCCATTTGATGTTAGCAAACATTAGGGCAGTCTGACGCCACGGTTTCAAAAATGTATTCTCTACAGCTGTTATAACAGATTTTATTAGATTTTTCAAGAGCTATTGTTCTTGGTCCACTAAATATCTTTTAATGACTTGAGCCTGTGTAAGGGCTAAAATAAAGTACTTCTCATGTTTTCTAGTAAATCAGTGACATCTAAGAGAAGAGATCTATTGTATTTCTTTAATGACCACGCATTTCATTTGTAACAGGAAAATATCATTGCTGTCTGAGGCCTGCTAGCTTCCTGCAGGCTTCAGAACAGTGCACAATCAGCAACATTTTGTTGTTTTAAATATACATATAATATAAGGAAATGGTTTGTAGTCCCTTAATATTATGGGAGTTGACCCATTCACTGCAATCACATTTTAAATCATTTCCTGCCAGATTTTTATTAGTAAGAGTCATCAGAGCTCTCTCAGGTATGCTGCTACCAGGTCACTTCCCCATACCTGCTTCTCTTCCAAACTTTGCTGTTCTGAAACAAAATAACATGGTCCCAATCCAAATTCAAAGGATTTTTTTCCATTTCCTTGATAGGCATTGGAAACAACCTTTAGCCTCCCCAGATTTAAATGGCCCAGATGTTGGCGATGGAAGCAGCTGTTAGATATTATTCAACGTTCGTACTCCGCCTGTTGTCATTCCATGATAAAGAGCTCACTACTCACTCCTGTCTTCTTTCAGGATAATCAACTAAGAATTCGAATCCAGGGGGGAAGGAGGAAAGGAAAACTTTTACAGGGCAATATTATTGCTTCCAATGGAATTTTGCACATCGTTGACAAATCCATGGACAACATGGAGCCAACATTTGAAAGCAACAAAGAGGTGAGACGTATGCTACACACATACAGTGTTGGACTTGCTTTTACAACAGTTTCACGTTCATTTAATGCAAAGGAGTGTGACTGACAGCAGCTAGACAAACTCTACTGAGACACTGTGCATCAACTCAGAGAAACAACATTCAAGGTGGAAAGTAGCAATCCAGTTTCTAGGGCAGACAGACACTTGCTCTTCTGCCAAGCTGGTCCGTAGACATGGTTGTACTCACTGCATTTGAGTTGTTCATTCATAATCAGTACATTTCACTGAATAGAACAACCTAGAACAAGGAACATTTGGACAGATTCCAGGCAAGACTTGTATTCAAACCAGCACATACACACACACACCCCAAAGGCTAAAATTACAAAAACTTATCATTTGGGATGCTTTGGGATTTTTAGTGCCCAGCTTACTGTTCACCATTTATGTGCTGTTTTTGTGAATATTTTCTCCCTCTGCCCTTTTTCATTGAGAATGTGCAAATAACTTCACACACATGTTTATATGTTCTGTGCTCTGACAGTATTTCAGAACAATGACAAACTCTACCTCTAAGCCAGAATTGCATGAAGACTAGAAGACCCTACCATCTCAGTTGTTTCCAAACAGCACATCCACACAAACCACACGAAGACACAAATATATTCCAATCTCTAATAACTGAAAATTACTGTACTCCATACAGTAATTCAAAAACTGTCTTATAAGAACTGCCATTCATTTTAAGTAACCCAACTAAAATAAATCTTATGTTCATCTTATTTTAGGAAACCATAATGTCATTGCTTCAAGATAATGGAAAATATAGCCAATTTACATCTTTGATAGAGGTAAGGATTCAGAGAAGCAATTCCATACAACTATTTCAGGATGTTTTCCAAAATTAATATGTAATTTCACTTTTATTTGTAAACCAAAACAGAAAACTGGCCTGGGAATGGATTTACAGCAGGAGAACAGACCTTACACAGTCTTTGTTCCAAGTAATGGAGCTCTGAATAATATGAAAGCTGAAGCTATGGATTACCTGCTTTCTGCAGAGGTACAGACTTTCTATCGTGCAAATTGTTCTTAGATAGTAGATATGTGAGCGGAATATAAAGTAGATGCATACATACATAGTATTCCAGCTTTAGCATTCATTTAACTTAGGGAGATCAGGGCTTAAGCTATCTAACAAAGATCAAAAAGATACTACAGAAGAATAAAATTTGGGGCCTACCATCATATGAAGTGATGCCAAGGGCCCCACACCAGGTCCCTGCTCCCTTGCTCTTGTCCAGCCCAGCCCTGACGGCCACCTGGCAAAGACCCAAACTCTGCCATAGGAGACGTCACCCCTGTTGGGAATGATCAACGGGAGCAGGTGCCACAGGGGCCCTACCAATTGGGGTTGCCACTGGTAGAAGGAGCTCAGCGTCATGTCCCCTGAGTACCCCCTGACTCTGCCACTGGACACGCAATTCATTGAGAACTGAGAGGAAGGAGTGCTTCTGGGGAAACCAGGGATGTCTTGTAGCATGTGAAAGGCCTGTGTTTGAAAATAAATAAATAAATAAATAAATAAAAAGACGAGGGACAAGGGCATGGACTGGCAGGACACGTGCCATGAGCTGAGCACCACCACTGACTCGGAAGTTTCCAGCTTCAGCTGGTGACCCCATGCCCATGCCCTCTCATGGGCCAGGTTGCGTTTGCATTACTCACACTGGGCTAAGTCCTCTTTCTTGTCTTTGCAGGGTTCATGGAAGCTGCTGGAGCTAGTCCGATACCACATTGTTTCCAATGCTGAGGTGAATGTGGATGCTTTACCGGCTCTGGAGCATAACAGCATTTTCAGATCTTTTGCCACTCTGAAGGCAGTGGTTTTCAAAGAATGACATCCACTCAGTGCACCCCACAGCAAGGCTTCAAAGGCAGCAGTGCCTTTGCTAAGGGCAGTCACACCCAGAGGCCCCTAACAGAGGCCCCTGTCTTAAACCAGGTCTACCAATCAAAGTAAAACCCTGGCAGGAGACATGGGATAGTTCTTGAATCATGGCAAATAAAAACCGTTGTGTAACGCTAATGTGTTACATGCATGGAACTATTTCTACTTTTAAATGTACCTTTTGGTATATTGAGAGACTTGGCCCAAGCAATAACATATATATATATATACACACACACACACACGCACGCACGCACGCACGCACACAGGCATCCTGAACCTGTTGGGGGTGCTGTCTGCCTAGTAGGGCTGCAGGAATGCGTAGCAGGAAGAGAAGACTTGCTGTTGAAATAAAGCTCTCTCTGATCCAATTCTGCAAAGATTAGCATCTGTCTTCCATTTAGCAGAGACGGGTGGTTTTGTTATTTTCTAAAAAAGCTCCCTGTATTTTTATTCCTTTCTGTGCTGGAAACAAAAAGCAAAAAAGCAGAAGCCAGCAACCCCACCACCAAGTGAAGCTGGAATAGGGTGAAGTTCATTCCCACCTCAGCCCCTGCTTTGAGGAAGAAAGGACGTGCTCACGAATCCTCACGGACAGGGCCCAAAGCAAAGGTCACCCCCTCACCCCCTGTCCACAGCACAAGACCTATGCACCTCTTCATGGGCTATCAGCACTGCTATTTCCACAACAGTCTAAGGATGCAAATGGGGCTATTTTTAGGGAGAGGCGATAACTTTACTTAAAATGAATGCTATAGATAAGAGGGAATATTAATGTACTTCAGATGCAGTAAGCTCAGCTGAAAGCTGAAGTTTAAAATAATCATTCTAACTTCATTAGGTTAAGAGGTTAGCCAATGCAAGGCTGCCCACAAGGCTAGGGAAAAGAAAAGAAAAAAAAAAAAAAAACAAAACAAACAAACAAAAAAAAACGGTAATTTGCTCACCCCAAAGATAAAGGTGTTCTTTCTTGTGAAAACCATCTGGACTTGATTACAATAAATGTAATGGCATTATTCTTTTCAACTTATATTCATTTCAGCTAGAGGTTTCCAGCCTCATCTCAATAGAGCACATCCGAAGCATGGCAAAGCAGTTCCTTTACTTTAACAGGACCAGCACTGTAAGTCCAAGACAGCTTTCGCCTGTGACCAGCTCCCTCTGAGCCTGGCAGCTGTTTGCATGTGGAGGGGAAACAGGGAGGCTGGGGGGGAACACCAGAGGAATTTGCTGTAATGAGGCAGAAATTTCCAGCCTGCCATACCCAGAAACTGCTAGAGATTAGTACTGTAAAGGATATAGGGCAAATGACTGGTACATAAGGAAAGCCTACAGACTCTTTTCTTATGATTATCCCCAGTCCAGGAATGGTTCTTATTTATGCTCTGTCTAGTTTTTGGAATTATTTTAAAGACTTCTCAGTGTGTATATAGATATTTTTCATTCCTTTTAACACTATATTCTCTGATCCTGATGAACATAGTGAACACTTTTAAAAAGTGTTACTTAGCCAGTTAGTGCTTTTGCTGAAGCAGATTCCTCAATATATTGAATTCCCTTCTGTTCTTTGCATATTTTAGCCAAAATGTGAATATTCTAGAGAAAATCCCACTTTGCTTCTTTGTCAGAGAGGGCACCACAGAACCCTCTCCTATGTCCACTTTTACCAGGGTCCTGGAGCCATCAGTGATCTTCCGATTTTGGCCAGTCTTTTAGTCACCAGTTCCACAGGATAACAATGCAGATTAAGAGGAAAATGTTAGAGGCCTGTCATAGACCAAATAAATACCAAAGAAAATGAGCAACTTAGGCATGCTTCTTGCATTACTAAGTGTAAAAAAAGAAAAAAAAAAAAATCTAGATATACAATCAAAACTGAGAAATATGACTGAAAAAAAATTAAAATGAAATTATCAGAAATTGAGAAGCTATAAGATTGATTATTAATAATAAGTTATTGTTCCATAGGGACAAGTCTTGGTGAGCAGAGAAGAAATGGAAGAAACAGACATTGTTGCAAAAAATGGTCGCATTCATACCCTTGCAGGAGTTCTTATCCCGCCCACCATCATTCCAATTCTACCACATCGGTGTGATAAGACAAGAAGTCAAGTTGCAATGGTAAGGGAATTTAAAAAAAAAAAAAAAAAAAAAAGTCAATAGCTTTCAACTACTCCATGTAACATGCATAAAAAAATGGAAAATCGGTATACCAATGAAATATAGCCACCTGGTTAACAGTGCAGTACAGATAATTTGCAAACAGGGCACTCATTTGAGCGCACCCAATATCATTAAGATTCATCTAGTTCCTGCACTAGTCCTTTAAATATGTCGTCTCTGGTCAAACATTCTCCTCCACTTCTTGCATCCCACTTGTGCATACAAGTGCACCTTAAGCAATGATGAGTTCCCAAGAAATCTACTTAAGATCCATATTTTAATTTCTACTAAGTATATAGGAAAAGGAATCAAGATAACTGATTTAATATTGGTATACGATAAATCTGTGATTTTTCAGAAGCCAAGACTTCTCCTAGCTCTACTTTCTGCCAGTTTTCTTCAAATTAGAATTTATAAAACTATTTTGTATTTCCGTGATTGGGTTTCAAAGAGTCACAGAATGTTTAAGGTTGGAGTTGACGTATCTTGTTCAGTTTGGTAACGTTACAGGCATTTACACTTGGTAACACATAGATGCTGCTGTTTCTGGTAAGAATCCCAGGCATCAAACTGAGCTTTCAGTTTGCAGTAAGCAAGTCTCCTGTGAGCACTCACTGGACAGAGTTCAAACATGTATCTGGGCCAGTAACAGTTCTGGTACAATAATGTAGAACAATTATCAGCCAAACTTACAAGAGCCCAGAACCACAGCCTCAAAACAGATTCTCAGCAGAGCTGGACAGCATCAAAATTTGATGAAACACAAGAAATGATGAAAGCACAAGAGCTGGCAGCAAAGAACTATTACCTCTGGCAGTACTCAGAAGTGCCACATGCACAATATATTCATAAATCAGACAGAGCACCAAGCAGCACTGATACCTAGAACACTGCAGTAATTTGAATTCCTTAACGAAAACTTACCTATAATCAATTTATGGCATTGCTCAATCCTAATGTAAGACTGAGAAAAACAATTTAAATAATAAATAAATAACACCTGTCACAAAAATGCTTCCTCAAACTCAAGTTAGGCACTTTGTCAGATTTGAAACTTTCATGCATAGTTAAAAATACAGTTTAATATCCAAGGCTTTAAAGAAGAGCAGTACTGCCAAGGAGAATACCAGAATGGAGCGATGGCTTTGCTATTCTTTGCTGACATTTTGAATCTTGATCACTCTTAGAAAACAACAATACCACCTTGTAAACACAACTTGTGGTACCAGTGAGAAGTGACAAGGTTTGTAAGAGCTGGCAGTTACACACATCCACAACAAGGATGTACAGTTGTACATCCCTAAAGGCAGAACTAACTAACACATGCATATCCACACAGCTGTACCTGAATACTGGTAATAACTGCCAGACTCAAAATATGCAGAAAACTGATGGAGGTTGAAACAGTACAAACGCATTAGTGTCCAGCACTCCTAAAAGCTTAACTGAACAAGAGCACTGCTTATTAATAGTTTCATGAAGCACAAGGGAGGCACTCCGGCTCCTCAGCACATGCTGAGTGTGGGGACTTGGGCTGTCTTCTTGGGCTAACTTGGGATGATCTCTGAGAGGACGTGCTCTGACCACTGGAGAAGCAGCTGTCCTCAGACATCTTCTACCTCCTCACAGAGAACCTCTCTCCCACAGCAGACTTGGTGGTAGGGAATATGCATGTGTGCTTCAGATGATTCCATGCAAAGATGGTATCTTAGTCTGCTGCTGAATATGGGCAGAGCTCTGAAACAAGGCATTGCACAGAAATGCATACACATTTCCCTGTCCCCATTCTATGGCATGTCTGTGGGGACAGAGAGGAATCCCATCCTCCAGAAGAGGGAGGAGCAGGTACACATCCTGGCTGAGACTGTCCCATGTGGAGAAAGGAAGTGATAGGTGATGCTGAGCAGAATTGAGCATCAGGGAGAGCAATGCCATCAGAGGCACTGCTTACCTACAAGACAAATTTCACTTGAGTCTCACACATAGACAGCGTGTACAGATTTGTGGTCTCCCTAGGAAGGAATAAAAATTCTTATAGAAGTTAAATATAGACTGCACCAGATCCTTAGACAATCTTAATTAATGAATTATACCATGTTGAGCAAAGGACACCCGTTCATTTGTGCCCATGGTTGTCTTTTGTTTAGGAAGCTGCCAGGTCTTTAAAAGAACCTGGGAGAAGGAGTGAATATCAGAGCCAGCAGATATAGCTGCTGTTCAGTTCCAGATCCATGCTGTAACAGTTAAAATTCACAGGAAAGACATACTTAAAATTTACAATGTCCATTGTCCATAAGTATGTGTCTCAGTAGATGGTATAATGCCTTGTCAAATGAAAATCCTTACTGTCTCCATCTAGGGTATCTGTGCAAGTTGTTTCTCACATGCATTGACTCCCTGTCCAGCGGATTCAAAGCCAATCGTAAGTGACATTTCCTGACAGATTCCCCCCACTGTACAAAATGCATATATTCCTCTGTGTTGTTTACTGCTCTCCCAATACAGTGAGCAAAAGAACCAGATAGTAATACAAAGAACTGCATAAACATACAAATACAGGCAGTATCTTAAACTCTTTGGCAATGATCTGGCATCAGGTAATTTCAGCATTACTTTGCTGTAGCAAAGTAATCCTTCATAGACCTCATAGTAGCTATGACTTTTTTCTCAAGTAAAAGATCTATTTAGGGTACGGTTTGGCAGAAGAGAGAGGTGAGGAATGAGAATTACTGTGATTATGCTTTTAGAGTTAGTAAATGAAAAATAGAGGAGGGATACATTTAAATTAGGCCAGACATCTGTTAAAAATTTCCTTTTGATTAAGCATCCTCCCAGAAGTAACTGTCTGCAGTAGAAGCTTCAGAATGGACAGAAAATCTTCCATCTGCTTCCCTCTAAGAGATGCAAATCTAGCTGTATGTTCCTCCACATATAAAAACTGAGTCTAGCTGTCACAGGAATTTTATTCTCCATGTTATAAAAATTTACTGGTAGTTTGTCCTATATGCCATATTCAGTAATAACCACAGGTAAAAAGGAAAATCATATTATGAATGATATGCATAATTCTATAAATTTTAAAAATGGGAAAATATGTGACACTATGACAAGGTGCTCTGTTCCCCAGTTAAATTATGTTTCAATATTAAGTCTGTATCACAGCACTGTACATTGCTTGGAAATACTATTGCTTCATTTTTTATTTTTTTTTTCATATTTCAGCCTTATGTAAAGAAGAGATGCATTATTGAAGGCCCAACCTTTCCAAAAACTGGCTGTGCTAGATACTGCAATATAACAGTAAAGGTACACAGTTATGGTTCCTTAAGGTGGAATGTATGTAAGTTTTGCAATGGGTTGTCTTTTGCATTGTGAACTTTCTTTTTGAAGTAGAGACACTTGGAGATGTCCATGTACTTTCCATATCACTTTTCTACAGGTGGCTGAGAGCAAAATGCCTGCCGGTATTCACTCTACTACCTGAAATAACTCCTCTCCACAACACATGTTTACATCAGTACCTCCACAATGAGTTTTTTTTAGTTGCCATGTGTTATTGACAGCAACAATCTCATACTGAAAGGTTTTCACATCAGACTTTTAGCCAAAATGTGATGGTCCCATACAGCTTCACTCATGAAGAACAGCAGAGTGTGGGATTCCTGGTCCCAGCTGTTCCTGTCCCAGGACTTCACGTGCTACTTGGTAACAATGAATGGCAAACAATCCCAAAAACCATACTTCACTTGCTCTGCTTGGCAAGCCTAGTCCTCTTGGAAGCCTTTGGCCTGTGGGAGGGGCTTACACCTTCCCTGGCTCCCGGGGCTCCTAAACAGGCTGCATGTCTGTAAGCTTTGAAAACCTTTTGCTAATTATTTCCTTGAATTACACATGTAAATGAGGTGGTTTGCTTTTTTTTCCCCTAATACAGTTTCTGTATTTCTGATACATAAATAGATCAAGCAGCCAATTCATGAACAGAACAAACAACACATCCAGAAAAAAAAACATTTAGTGCTGTGTAATGTTTAAATCCCGTATTGATGCACTGGGGGAAGGAGGAAGATCAAAGCAGCGTGTCTAGCTTTCACAGCATCTCTCAGGGGCAAAATATCTCTTAGAGTTCTCCATCTCAGATGCAGAGGAGACAGACTGACTCAAATTGCACTGCACGTCAGCAGGCAAATATGAAAGCACTCACAACATAAGTTGACATGCAGATATATCCATAACTGGTGACAGGACATGCATATCTAATGCTGATGAATTTGACAGTAGCAATGGAGGGTATGCAGTTGTTTCCCTTGCCCCCTTTTGGGCTGCCTACACCCCTCCTGGTTTTAACAAAACCACTGCAGACACAGTTCAGGTTCAACATAAGCCTTTTATGAGCCAATTACCCCAGCAAGCCTTTGCCAGAGGACTAAAACCAGGTGGAGACATGTCTTTTGTGCTCTGCATCCACACAAAGGCTCTAGAAAAAAGGATGCTTTCAATGTGCCGTGTGGTACCTGCCAAGGAAGAGAAACCTTGAAATGTCTGAGTCTAGTCCAGATGTAGAAGCCAGGTTCACTCGCTCACTCTGGCCTCTTCCAGTCAGCCCAGAAAACAGATTTCATGCCATCTCTCTATTCCTGCAGATCTCTCTCTCTCTCTCTCTCTCTTTTTTTTTTTTTTTTTTTTCCCTTCAGAAACTGCTGCAGCCCCCAGCCCTGAGACCGGCCCTGGTGTCTCCCCCTAATTGGCCCCCTGTAAATACAGGGTAACTCTGGCTCCATCTGTCCTGCTTGGAACAAAGGATTATTTCAGATGACAGGCAGCAGTATTTGCTTCATTTTGCAGGAACTGAAGTGTTGCAGAGGCTTCTTTGGCCCCAACTGCAGTCCATGCCCAGGAGGTTTCTCCAAACCCTGCTCAGGAAACGGGCAGGTAAGCATAGCATCCTGAAACATCCTGCATTCACTCGACACTGGGGAGGATGGACTGTCTCCCAGAATTCCCTGAACTCCTGCATTGCAGGAATTAGGGGCTCCGCAAGAGCTGCACACTCCTTTTACATCCAGTGATGGTGTGAACTTCAGGTTCAGCTATTCAGAGGAGGGAAAATGAATTGGTCTCTTCTCCAATTGACAGTTTCACTGATCCCAATATGCAGCACATGTGCAAGGCTGGGATTGAGTGACCCACTGATGCTTTTAATTTGCACAGTACAGGGGAACGATCGGGTCACTATTCTTGTTTTCAGACTGCAAAGGTAGAATACGCTGCAACAGAGTATAACTACATGCACAAGGAAAGCTTTCGCACTGAAAGCTGAGATCCTTCCTAGTAGACTGTCACAGGCACAGCATGGACAGGCCTACAGTGTCTTCACAAAGGAGAGATAAAGACTTATTTCAATTTATACATAAAGGTCACCTCTCTTCTATATTGCAGTGCATGGATGGCCTGGATGGAAATGGGACCTGCATTTGTGCTGAGGCATTTCAAGGCTCGCAATGCCAGTTCTGCTCAGACCCTGGCAAATATGGACCTCAGTGTGACAAAAGTGAGTACAGCCACACTTCCTCCACGCAAGATCATGGGATTCCTTCTTTGGGCCCTTGCCACCATGGCAGGGCGTAACTGCTAGATAAATTGTATGTCTAGCAGAAAGCTGGATGTCTCTGAGGCAGGTTCATTTCTTATTTCAAAGGAATGCACATAAGCCCAGAGTCAGTGAAAAATCTTCTCACTGGTTTATGTGGGTTTTCTGTAAGGCTCATTGCTCACTTTATATTGTGTCATTCCTTTCCTTTCTGTCTCCCTCACATGAGTAATTGAAAAGAAGATCTTATCTAATCATTGCTGTTCTGCTGTTGCTCACACTTAGAATCTGCCTACAATGATAAACATATGCAATCTAAGAACAACTAAATCTATAAACAGATTGTGTTTAGGGACACCTAATAACTATCCCTGCTAAATAATTTCTGATTGTTTGAATAGTTTATAGTTCTATCTGTCATCTTCTATAAACTGCGTCAAACTATACTGCATTTTAGAGTCTACAGAATAGGTGACATCAAATATATTTATATTCCCTGTCTCTGTAATTGTTTTTTAATCTTTTTGCTATGAAACAGCCTGTCATTCAATAAACAGAGCTCACTCTAAGGTTTAGAGGTATATGGATAACAACTGAAAAACAAATTCTGTCAGAAGATGTGGTATTGCCTAAGTTCCAGTCCTGGCCAAGCAGTCTGTGTTGGCTTAACTAGCCACCATTGGCATTTCTTGGGATTGTAAAAGCCTCACCTACCATGCCCACTGGGCATTGCTACGCCTAGCAGCAGCACTCAACCTATCCATAACAGTGCCAGGAGGTCTGTGCAGCTACTATAAGACACCTACAAAGACATGGATACAATAAAAAGTAAGTCCCCTCAGTAAAGAGAGACTTTAAAAATACAAAAGGTTAGATTCTAGAATAAAAGAGGAATTGATTTAAAAGAACTGCTATGTAACGATAGATGCCTTTTACCACTATAGAATTGCACATTTTATTTTATCTCTGGTAGAGTGCCTCTGCATTTACGGGAAGTGTGATAACCGAATAGACAGTGACGGGATCTGTCTTCCTGGATCATGCAGAAGTGGATACACTGGGAAACTCTGTGATAAACCCATTGTTCCCTGTGAGCCCTCCCTACGGCTCTGCCACGCACATGCAGACTGTCAGCTTAGCGATGGTGCAGTGAGGTAAGTCAGCAACTCGCATCTAATTAATATTAATGAGGATGCGGCTCTTTCTCACTTTCTCGATCAAAACCACACCTTATAGCAGTACACAAATATAAGCCAATGAACTACTGCTTTGCAGCACATAAGCATAAACATGCACCGCGTCCATCTTCATTTACAAGACAGGAATTAAGAGTTCTCATTGCACCCAACCTGTACATCATACTTACCACCAATCTGATAGATGTATATGGATCTGACCCTTGTCAGGAGGCTGCCTTCCTACTAACAGCTACAAGGATTCTTCATTTCTGACCTACCCTTAGTGAATTAAGATTTTGAGTTTTGCTGTAAAACGTTGAAACTCTCACGTGGTTTGGGGTTAGATAGATTGATCCAATCAGCTCAAGTGCAATTTGGATGCCACAGCACTATGGGCTTGGACTGGCAGGACTGGTTAAAAAATTCTGTTATTACAACAGCTACAACTTGCTTATGCTCACCTTCACTGTCACATGCAGCACATTTGCCTCCCACCACAATGCATTTGTAGTGAGTCACTATATGAAAGAAAATGCAGGATGGTTCATAACTGAGCACTTCAGAAATTCCCTCCAGTATGGTTTAATCTTGGGGATGGGGGGCTGGGGAAACAGAGGAGCTCAATCTTCTGTGCACTTCAGGGGGAGCTATCTGCTAAGTCAATATAGGAAAGAGAAACCGCACCTCATAATTAATTTAGAACTATTAGCTCACCTTTGCAGAGATCACGTTAGCACAGAATTAATTTCACTCTCCATCTTGTACACAGAGAACAGATCCCTCATTTGACTTAACCCAGTCACGTACTTTGGAAAAAAAAAAAAAAAACACACATAATGTATGCACTTAAGCTATTTGCATTGTGAATCCAAGGTTACCGATTTTAAGCTGCCTATAAATAGCACGTTATAGTGGAAAACAATCCCTTCATTTTACAGCTGTCCTATCACATTTAATGACTCTCCCCTCCTCTCATCTCTATAGCTGCGTTTGCAAGCCTGGCTACAAAGGAGATGGCATGACCTGCAGTAAAGTTGATCCCTGTGCTAGTTTATACCCAGGTGGCTGCAATATCAATGTAAGTATGGGCTTTTCCCACAGGGCCTGACAGCACAGAAAAGCAAGCAGTAAGCAAGGTTTGGCTGAAACTTTTGCAAAAAGCAAGTGTCACAATTTTTACTGCAGTTTCAAGTTATTTCTCTGATAGTGGCATTGCTATTGCTTAGACCTAAAGGCAGATGTCACCTAACTGTCCTGAACAGTGCCATGGAATTGCCAAGGTAAGCTGTGACACATTCTTGACAAAGAACAGCAACACAGCTCTGTTTTATCCCACAGTGAAGATAAAAGAGGAATTTTACTTTGTTTCAGAAGTGGCTACAAGACATAAAATATTTTCATTTTGTTACTTGGGTATGCACTAATTTAGTTGTTAGCCTCTCTCACAGGAACTGCTCGAAAGTCTGCATACATGGGACTTTCCCTACAGCTGGCATTTCCTGATCCCTGTACGCAGGCCTAAGGTCTGATGCCAGAGACACAGGTCTGATCCCACACAGGGAATTTTATTTCCCTTCCTGTTCTGGGATTGGATGCTGGCTGGCTGTTAGCAGGAGCTTTGCCTTTTGGTCCCTGCCAGAAGCTCTCTGGATTAGGAGGATTTGATGTTCCATGGTTTTCAGAGGAGGAAACTCCCCCTTTCTGCTGCCATAGCCAAGGGTCTACCTCTTTGCACCAAGTGTCAATTTTAACTAAAGGATCACAGCATGGTCCTGCTGCTGGTTGATGTGAGCAGGCCTCCCCAGCCCAGCTGCTGACCTCCAGGTTTGCATGCCACAGCCTGTACAAATGGAGATGATTTTGTCTGGCCTCTGCACCCTCCCCAGGCTGAGTGCATACAGACAGGCCCAGGAGAGTACCTGTGTGCTTGCCAAGCGGGATGGACAGGTGATGGACGGGACTGCTCGGCCATCAATAACTGCCTGATGCCCTCAGTGTCTGGGTGCCACGAAAATGCTACCTGCATCTATGTTGGACCAGGCCAGGTAAGTCCCTTCGCATTCATTTCCACCTTCCACACCCGTTCTCTGGTAGTTTTGCTCTGCCAGCATTTTCCACCCTTGTTCATCCACAAGTTCTCCCCGTCCTTCATAGCCACAAACCCATTTCCACACAGAGCAGCCTCCTGCCGCTCTTATCCCTGTGCTCACTCTGTGTTGTCATTCCAGCAGCAAATACTGTTAAGTAAGCATGCTAGGTGTCATGTATGAAGGTCTTCTGGATGTATGTAGTCAGTGTCATTCCACTCAAGTCAGTGGAATGACTTCATGGAGCCGTGCAGAAGAACCAACACACTAATCTGTCGCCTCTAGAATATGTACACAGTTTTAATCATCATAATGTGTCACTGTCTTTTATTGAAACAACAGAATGACTGCAAGTGTAAAGATGGATTTCGGGGAAATGGAATTGAATGCACACCCATAAACTCATGCCTGGAACAAAATGGAAAATGCCATCATCTGGTGAGTAATAAGTCATTCCCTGAACAAAGTGTTCAGATAAATATCACACCTCACCTCCTGCACACACCATAGAATTTCATTGCTATTTCAACCCTGCAATTTCTGCTCAAGATGGAACAAAGCTTTCGAAGCAGCGGTATAGCCACCAAAAATGCTATGTGAGCCTCATCAGTTTGGTGCATGCACTGAACACAGACCACAAGGCCTGCTCCCAATCCCGTCTGTACAGAAGGACTATCTCGAGCCCAAAGTAAATGCATGCTGCTTCTCTGCCAGCAACTGCAATCTGGATGCAATAGTCTGTTGAGATGTTTACCTGAGTCACACATCTTTATGCGGGCATCTATCAGCTTTATTAGTAGCTGTGTGCAGTCAACCTGCAGGCAGGACACAGGGACAGAGCTAAATCAAAAAGTACAGGGAAGCAGAGGATGGATCTACCTTAGTAAGGGAGAGGGACAGGACTCTTTATCTAGGGAGGACACAAGGAAGGGCACAGCAAGCGTTTACACTCCTCAACTTAGTACAGGCGAGGGAGCTAGTGCCCTCATCTGGTGGAGTTTGTTCTACAGGGGGGTGAGCAGTTCCATGGAAGAAGGTACAGAGATACTTTGCTAAGGTTATGTCTGTATATGAACGTAAATCAGGAAGGGTTTACAGGCTATCCTTGCTCTGAAGTAGCCTCCTGAGTATCTCACAATATTTTTTCTGTCTTTCTGGTTCAAAGGCAACTTGTCAGTTTGAACCTGCTCATGGCTGGGAGTGCGTGTGCCCAAAGGGCTATGAAGGAGATGGTAGAACATGCTACGGAAATGCTGCAGATGTAAGTAAGACAATCATCATCCCTGAATACAGGACCTGCTGCATGGTTCTCACACTGGATCTAAACCAGATAGCAAAAACATTATAAACAGTTAGGAAAAATATGATGCCCACCAGTGCTATCTGCAGACTGTGTTCTTTCTGGAGACTCTTGCCTGATACAGAAATGATCTGTTGTGTTTAAAAACATACCTTGGAAAGGGGCCTAAGGAATCTGAGGATATTTCCTTAAGACAAATTTTAAAAATGCCAGCCCCACAGTCCTAACTTTGTGGGTGCTCACCCCCCAACTCAGAGCGATGGGCTCCCAGCTCTTCCAAAATTCTGCCTTGAGCTATGTCTCAGTTGAGACGGTCAATTTGTCATGTTCAGTCAAACCATGCAGACTGGCAGACAAATAAGTCTGAAACAAGTAAATTGGCAAAATAAATATGCATTTAACAGTATAGGAAAAATGAAAGTGTCAGCTGTCACAGTCATTGGCAGTAATCTTACATGCCTCTTAGCACTATCTGCCATCCTTGTTCAGAACATCATCTATCTCTGTTTCAAGCACTGTGGCAGAATTAAGGCTCTCCACCTGCAAGATGATATGTAAGATGCTGTACAAACACCAACCAAAACAACATATCTTCTTTAAATTCATTTTGCATTGAGTTAAGAAATTATTAGTGTTTAGATTCCCAGAAAATAAATGCTTAGCCTGAGGTCAGTATCCATTATATACTGAGATCAGATGCATCTAATTACACCTAATTACATCTAATTAAGCATTAGATGGCCCAATTTTCAAAAGAGTTGTTAACTCACCATTCCAATTACCAGAAGCTATCAGCATTAGAAAACATAAATGTCCTCCCTTTCATAGATACTGAAAACCTGTTTCCATGTCACATCAGCTGTGCCAGGCACAGTGGTTTACTCCACAAGGTACATCAAGGGTACTTTGGTACAGCTAGTTAGAGCTCATATACTCATTGTTCACTTTCTGTTTCCAATCAGGAGTTATCTGCTCTGTCAGAAGCAGCCGCATTTAACCAGTGGGTTAATGTAAGTAGATTTCATGGTTGATATTTCAGCATGTTCAAGTCTGCAGAAAAACATGAACCTTTTAGCCTTTAGAAATGGGAACCCCAAAGTGATATTCACATTCTGCAGCAGAGTCCTCAGCTCTGGATAGGTACTGAAGTGCCTCTTCCACCAAAGGGAAACTGATTAACTGGTCCTTGGTTTATGTCTGAAAACCAATTTCTGATCCCAAATCCCAGCAGGCAAGAAAGCTCTGCAAGCAGAAGAGTTAGTTACAAGCCCACTTTCTGAGGCAGGGGGCTACCCAGGCTATGACCTATTCTGTACATAAATACACCTTAGTCCAGAGGACAACAGCCGGGTACAAGCAGAGCTTGTACACAAAGCATACACAAAGCATATTCAGGTCCTCCCTTCTTTCATTTATCATGCAATAATATTACAAGCAAGTGGAGAGGGAAGGCAATGAGTTACTATCCCTATTTTTACTGAGCCCCACACTAGGAAAATGTGACTGTATGGCTGGTCAGTGTGCTGCTGCTACAGCAAGTAAGAAGGAAAAAAAAAAAAAAAAAATCAAACCCTGTCTGGACTTGAGTTAGATCCTGTAAAAAAAGAATCAGATTAACTTGTTTGGCTTTAGATCAGGGAAGAAACACCAACTTAGATTACTGCTGACTTTATTTTCATATGCTACCACCTATTAGTATGGCAGCGGTAATATTAGAGGTCCTACCCCACTGGGGTTGACATTGGTATGAATAAAGATCAAAACCAGATTCTTCTATGAAGTTTAAAACCTAAATATAAGAAGTGTATAGAAAATACATGACAAAGTGAACAGAACAGCGATACATTAATAAATAGCACAAGAAGCAGAAGTTATGGCATATTAGCTGCTTTTGTGCTTTTCAAACTTAGACTGCTCAGGGACCATTAAAGCACGTGATTACAACAGGGACCTCAGGGAGCTATTTGAAAGCAAGGCCACTGTGGCTAATTTAAATCAGTTATCTGCTTGGCCCTGGGCTCAGACTGTAGCACCAGCAGCTCTAAAGAGAGTGAAGCTAATGAAGCTAAAGAAATGAGCACAATAGGAAAGGCTGCCCACCTGCTAATGAATGTGCTCTTGAGATAATGAAGCAGGAGAAAAAGAATCAGGGAGCAGATTGTTTAATCTGTTGAAACAGAGATGTGGAAATTTCTGCTATACTTCAAAGAAATAGTATTCCTTATATAACGGTAACTACAAACATGAGCAAGATAGAGAGGTATATCCATCTGTGTGGTTTTTAACTTCCTACTTCAGCAGGAATGTGATGTTTACCACATTTCATAACCAAATATTTTTCTTGCTGGTCAGGAAGGATGAGAAAGGGAAGTCTGTTTCTCTTTCTATATTTAAATATTTGGAAGGTGGCAGTGATACTAGCTAGAAAAATAAAATAAAAATAAATAAAAATAAATAAAAAAAGACAAAGCTCCCAGCTATTAGGAGGAGATAATTCCCTTCTTGACTTAAAAACCAGTATGGGTACTGAAGAAACATCCAGAATAAGAGTAAGCCAGTTTTCAGGCAGCATACCAGCTGCAAAAAGGTAGAATGCAAGCTCATATGGCTTCTTCAAGTTTTGCAGTATCAAAAATGGCAAGTTGTGGAGCCTGGAAAAAGTTTGGCGAACCTCATCTTCACCAAAACCACATTCAAGACTTCAGCTCTACTTTTCCCCCTACCCCCCTCTCAAAAGAAAAAAAAAATCTACACTACTGGAAAAATCCTGTCCAGTGAAGACTCTTTCCATCTGTAAGGCAGACACTGACACATGGGAGATGAATCAGTCCTTGCATACTACAGAGCCTACATCCCCCAGCTAAAATTAGAGCTGTCAGCAGCAAGCCCCACTGCAGCACTGGTAGGTATGGATGTCCCTTGGACATCTTAAAAAATTCCAGCCACATTAAACAGTCTGACTCCAAACGTGAACATTGTGTTACGTGGGTTTCTTCTTTCATGCTTCTATCTATTAAGTAGAGTGGAGTGCTCTGCAAGAGCAGGTTACCTGAAGCTATCAGTAACCACTAGTACTTTGCAGACTGATTAATTTATTATTATATTTTTAAAATTCAGGTAGATAAAATAGATTCCAGGAAACAGGCTAGCTTTTGTGGGAGTTGAGTTCTCTCATGTGTTTCATGGTTTAAAAAAAAAAAAAAAACACCAATTCTGACCTAAACTTCCCTGTTGCCCTTTAAATGCTGGCAATCTATTATGTAAAACATAGGCACTCATTTACCATTTTTGTACGGCTCTAAGTACTTTTGTTCAAGTCATTGCTCTGTATAATAGTTTTTCCTTTCCAGACCAGTCCCAAAACACGTCATATACCCCACCTTGCTAAAAAGTCACCAGTTGCTATTTATAGGTCATCATTAAGATGAATTATTTTACCTACTTTGTTTTCATGCAGGAGGCTGAGATAAACTCAGTGTTGTCCACCACCTCAAATCTAACTGTCCTCGTGCCTTCTCTTGAAGCAATTGAAAACATGGATGAAGATGAGAAAGCTTTTTGGATGTCAAAGAGTAACATCCCAACTCTACTGAAGTACGTTGATGGTTAGGTTTTGTTTTTAATGAATTGCTTTTAATTCCAAACAAGTCTTTATTATATGAAGCCACTACAGCAAGACAGGTCTTACATTTTTAAGGGAGGGAACATGGGATATTTCTTCTAGTTACAGTGCTATAAATCTCTGTAGCAACTCCACTGAAAGCAAGACATTATTTGTATCATGCCAGAAATGTTTAAAAGGTCAAGCTAAGATCAGAACATAGCTGAACTAGGCACTGTTCGAACAATTCCTGCTTTAAAACCACAGTTTTAGACACACTGACAGTATTTATCTAGGAAAAAAAAAAAAAAAAAAGAGAGAAAATACAAAACCTTAAAATCCAGTTAATTTCCTTTAGGTATCATGTATTGACAGGAGCTTACAGCTTTGCTGATTTCCAGAATTTATCGTCCTCTGATATGCTGCCAACATCTCTACAGAGCAACTTCCTACACTTGTCTAAAGAAAATGGGGTGAGATGACCTGCAAACCACTGTGGTACCATACACCAGACCCTGACCATCACTGCCACCAGCATTTTTGTGTTACAAAACCATACAGACATTATGTACCTGTATTTTAAAAACTATGCCACAAAATTAAAGGAACAGATCAATTACAGGGGGCCCTCTGGGAGGAACATTAACTTGGCTTTCCCCACAAATTTTCTCAGCTGAGATTTGTCAGCAATATCATTTATTCCTAATGTCACAGTAGCTGCTGCAAACTCTGAACAGTCTTGTAGCAAAGTGGAAGCATAGTCCCTGCCCAGCACAGGCTGTGAACTAATTTAAGATAAAATGCATCAGGAAAACCCAATAACTTATTTTAGGGAACCGGGAAGGTAGGAGGAAGCGGCGGTGCTGCACACGTCTGCATGTGCAACCTGATAGTCCCAAACCACACAAAGGTATTTTTAAAGGTAAATAGCTATATCTGAGAGCCCTTCCACCTCAGCCTTTTTATTTAGTGCTCCATGTTCTGAGGAGGATTTTCTGGAAATACCTATGACACATTTAAGTACATCAGCCCTGTTATGGGAGGGAAGAGTTTTCCCCATTGAAGGAAAAACCATGAATGGGGTTCTTGAGGGACGCACAGACACAGGAGCATGTGATAGCAGTGGTGTGGACAGGAGCCCATCCTGCCATGGGCAGGGGTGAGTGTACCAACCCTGAGTGGCCACCTCAGTGTTACCTCATGGCTTTGCTGTCCTGCACATGAGGAGCAGCATAGAGTCCCCACATCACCTCTTCTCCACATGTTTTCCTGAGGGCAACCTGGCCTCTGGTCTGGCCTGGCACTAAGCAAGGCTGTGGTGGAGCCCCAGGCCAGTGTTTGGAAAGGTGTGGAAACCCACAGCTCAAAACACCAGGGAGCTGCAGCCCCCACAGTACCAAAGCAAACCCTCTCTCTTCTCCTCTCCTTTCAGAACCTCACTGTCGAGGGTGCTCACATCGTGGCTGGCGACATCGCATCCACAAACGGGATCATACATGTTATTGATAAGGTATACGGCCAGGCAGGGAGGATTTGTTCCTCTGCACCGCAAGCAATGGAACATAGCCAACAACTCTTGCAAAACATTACTTGTGTAGAACAACATTTTCTACTGCATCTGCTTCTTGCAGCTGCAACCATATCACGTGCACATGTATTGACAGGGGATATATCTGCTCTTTTTCCAGGTTCTGACTCCCCTCCGAAGCACTGTCATGCCAAGGCTGCTGGCCCGCCTGGAGCAAATGCCTGATTACTCCATTTTCAGGGGCTACATTATTGTAAGATTTCACACCTTTTTAAGTGTAGAGATTTGCATTTGAACTACTATCAGAATATCAGTGATCATCCTCTTTTGTTTGTTTGTTTTAAATGTGTTTCACAACAGCAATACAGCCTGGCAAACGAAATAGAAGCTGCAAACACATACACGGTGTTTGCTCCAAATAACGATGCCATAGAAAATTACCTAAGAGAAAAAAATGTTTCTACTCTGGTACGTATTACTCACAGGATATTTCTTAACAACTCAGATTCTTATTTCAGTGTCAAGTGGATGAATTGAAAGGATACAGAAATAGGAAGAGGGATTAGTTTTCCTGGAATCCAGTAACTTTGTTTTTACCACCAGAGGAGATGAGGAGGGTAGGATCCACATGTATTTTCCTGGCTCTCTAGAGGAGCCTAGCTGTTTGTTCTGGGTTTTGTCCTTCTCTAAAACAAAACAACTCCAATAATATCCAAGACATTTCATCACTAGACTTCCCCATCCTACACCCTAAAAGGAGATCAGTACAGGAATGACCAGGAATAACACTGAAATTAATTTCTTAGGTGAACAAGTCCAGTCCCCCATCATCACTGGCAACACCATCATTAATAATGCCCCAAAATATTCTGACTCTTTCTTAGAACTAGTGAGACATTTGTCCACGTCACTCCTGCTGGAACAACATTCACAAGCCACTTCCTGCAAACCATTTCTAGTCCCATCTTACAAGCACTGCTGGCCAATCCCAGGGTTCAGGATTCAGAAAAATATCTGCAGTTTTCCTAGCTAGAAGAATTTCCTCTGGCAAACTTGTTGCTGCTGCCCTCTCCCAGCAGTCCACACCAGGCTCATGCCCGACCCCACTACCAGCTCCTCATACCAGCACGGATGTGGCCATCCACCCCTCCCATGCCAGCCTCTGGCCTCACTCCCAGAGCCAGTTTATATTATTTTGACAGCACACCTCTGGCCAGTTCATATTCCTTTATTCTGATGCCAGCATCATGCTTTAGCTGAAACAATTTCTGTTTCTCTGGCATTTATGCCTTGACATATTTACAAGGCCAAACGGCCTTCTCAGTCCTGTCAGTCTTCTCCCACATTATGCTGCTTCCTGGGTCATCCCAGCTCCTTTCTTCACATTTGCTCCACTTTGAAACTGCTTTACTGAATCCAGGTATCAAGAATCACCCCTTGCAGAGGAAGCTTCACTCATGACTTGCACAATGACATTAATACTTCCCTGCCTCTTCCATAAATACTCACCCTGTGCTCTCTCTCCCTACTTCCATGGTCTCCATTTACAGCCAGGAAGCTGAGGAACACAGAGTTCAAATAACTCATCTCAAGACATTTACCTCCAACCAGTAGACCCATGACAGAAGTCCTGATTGCTGCCTCATCAGAAGAAATCACATGTGATCAGCCGAAATCTTCTCAAATGACTTTTGAACACTATTTATTTAGTTTTAATGGTATCCTCATTTCCACATCACTATAAGAAGCATCTATAATAAATCTTTGAGAGACACATATGTAGCTTTAAGGCATCAATCCTTTTGGACTCATGTTGCACACAAACAAAAATTCTTTTCATTTTCACTGCTTACAAGTATGCTTCTTCCATTTTTCTTCCATGCTCCCAACCTTGCATGGTGTGGTGATTTGACAAAGAAAATCAGAAAAAAAAAAAGAAAATAGAAAAAAAAAAAAAACACAGGAAGATAAGGTCTGCCTAAGCCCAGTTCTTTTTTACAAAGCACCTTGTGTTACAAAACTTTCCTTCAGAGGGGAGAGCTCAGCACAGGGAAGAGATGCCATTTCTTGGCCTTGAGGAAGCAAGGTTTTGTTCAGAGTGACTTTTCACTCTGTTAGTGATTAAACACAGAAATGAAGATGGACCAGAGATAACCTTTCCTTCAAAGCATGTAAGTCAGCAGGATTAAACAGGGTTGGACATTGATGGAGGTCTATACCTTAGCAGTTAGCTCTATCTTAATTGCCACCTTCCTGCCTGCCTGCAAATATTTCTTTGTCAAGCCTGTGGAAAACAAAACAGAATTGGTCCCACCTACGAGATGTAAAGGGCACTACTTCACCCTGCCATGCAATGTCACAAATCTTGCAGCGTGGGGTTACATCACACTTTCACATACCTCTGAAGGAGCCAAAGAGCAAGTAACAGTATGAATGTTCAAAACAAGGGGACAGTAGGAAGTGGGATTAGCACAAACATTCATTTAAAGGTTATTCAGAGTTTGCCATCCGGAGAAGGAATGGGTAAGGAGAAGAATATAAAAACTTTCTTGAATGAGCAACTTTTGATATCAAATGTAAAGTTCAGAGTGTATCCTAAGAAAATCATCTGATTAACTTTTCCCTGCATCTGTCAGCCAGCCCTATGCACAGAGACACTGCCAAACACAAACAAATCTTTGTCCCCAACAGTTCATTAGCCTTTTATCCTCCAGGGTCAGTAAAAGTTGCTTTATGACAGGAATGCAGACTCTGCACAGTAGAAAATATGAAATAACCTGACTGCTGGAGAAGCTTCTCCTTAAATGCAGGTGATTTTGTTCATACCCTCTGGGGAAAGTTGTCCAAAATAACTTTTCATGCTTTGTTATATAACGCTGAATTTAATTGCGTATTTGCAGGTTGAGGATCAAATCCGATATCACGTTGTGATAGATGAAAAGCTCCTGAAGAATGACCTGCACAATGGCATGCACAGGGAGACCATGCTTGGGTTCTCTTACCACATTGGGTTCTTTCTCCACAACGGCCAGGTACTGCGGTCCTCACTTTTTCAATTTCGTAACAAGTAAGCAGCCATAAGAGCTGTGCACACCACATTAGCTTCAGGGATGTAAGAGCACAAAAGATGTCACTCAAATCGAATGCCTCTTTCAAACCTGCTTAATTCAAAGTCACTCTGGAAGGGGTCTTTGGATTTGATTTCAGTTACTCTCCTCACATTCAGCATTGCTTCTTAGAAGCTACTGTGGTGGATATGCATCTCTAGCAGCTACAAGCTTACATTACAAAGCAGTCATTAATCTGACTTCCAACAGCTATTAGAATCCTGCCTTCAATTATAACACATTAATTCTATTTTCTATGGATTTATTCCACTTTCAGACCTAAGAGCTCAAAGCACTTGGCAACAAATATGAATCAGTACCATGTATGGGAAAGCCAACCACAGAAAGATTAAGCAACCCACCCAATTCTGTGGCACAGCCAAGAAGGGAACTTAGCTGTCCTCCCTCTCTGTCTCAGAGCTTCCTCTGGGTACAGGCAAAGGAGGACAGAAAGCTCCTCAGCAAAACAGTTTCAGCCCTGCTGCTTGCTCTGCAGAACCTTGGAAAAAACAGCTGTTCATGGGGCTGAGGAGGACATAAAAGGAGTGTGCGGTAGCAGTGAGATGCTGGAAAACCTCCTTGAAGGAACAGCTGGCGGAATGTCTTCCCTGAAGCTCCCTCATTCCCCACCCCCAGCCTGGCTTGTTTCAGACTCCTTCAAACCCTTTACCTTTACACCCCACAGTGGAAAAAACAGCTCTGCCAAATCCTGTTACTAAAAATCTTCAACAGGCTTCAGCAATCTCATGCTGAAGTCCAGCAAAGGTCTTAAATGCATGAACTGGGATGTGAGCAAGTGCTTGAAGGTGACTGCACTCTTCAGTTTTCCTGAAGCAAGCCATATGCACTGCTTTTTCTTTCACCCACTACCGCTCCTGTTACCATATAACTACAAAACATCTCTGCTTCTTTCTGATTGCATTTCTTTTGCAGCTGTTTGTAAATGATGCATCTCTAAGTTATGCAAATGTTGCAACAGACAAAGGAATTATCCACGGATTGGGAAAAGTCCTGGAAATCAAGAAGAATAGATGTGATATTAACAATACTGTGATCACTGTAAGTGGTTCTGTTTGTATAGATGCTTAAAGGCCTATCGGAGGCCATAGCAAAACTCAGCTAAAGCATACAGGATACATGATACTATTTGCCAGAAAGGAGTGCATGCAGTTTCCACTAAGGATATTCCTACCAGAGTTTTGGCAACAGTAAAAACTGATTTGATTCTGCAATCAGTATACTGACTATACCAACAGCCTGGATAAAATAGAATACCACAGTAATAAGCCAACTCTTAAGTTTTAATTTTTCAGTAAATAATTATGCACTATGGTGACACATCTTCTCAGCCAGGCCACTTATTTATAAAGTTGTTGGAGGTGGGAGCAGTGTAAAATATTCATATTAATAGAAAATTGGTTATTTTCATTCCAGATAAAAATTACCTCTGCATACACACATGAACTCCTTGTGCCCTCTGAGTAAAGCATTCTCCCCATACTTTTTTCCTTTTACATATGAAATACGAATGGTTTTAAATTCCTACAAAGAATAAGATGTGGTTTCCTCAGACTAGCAGAGAAAGGTTTCCTTTGTCTTTTCTCATGAACAAGTGAAAAAGGACAGCAAACCAGCAGCATACCTTTGTTTTTATGGAACATACAACAAGCTAGACAAGGCAAACAAAGTGAGACTTGTGTTTTAGCTAAGGCATATTTTACAGGCATGAACTTTTGTAGACTAATACTTTTCCTTGGCACACAGCCCCATATTTTATTATATTTCACTCACAGCTTTTCCTCAGCTTTGTTTAGTTGGGCACTAGGCACAGTCCTTTACTTTCTCATGGAAAATTATCTTCAGTGCTATGTTTTAAATGCAGCATCATACTTAAACATACATTTAAGCCTTTCTAAAAGTAAGCACAGATTTAGCTAAATAAGATTAATATTAAACATTGTATATCAGCTATATACCATATACCTAGGGGGGTTGCAGGACCTGATCTTACAGGTGCGAATAATTCTACATTATATCTGCATACACACATAGCATAGGACCACATGACGTTTCTCTAAACTGCCATTGCCCTTGTGACACAAGTAAACCATATCTAAGCCTAAGATTTGCTTCATATTGTGATTTCAATGGGTAGGGTTTTGGAAAGCATTACCTTAGAAGAGCATAGCATAACCAAAAGAGCTTTCCCTCTCCTTTCTGTGGCAGAAGGCTTCCTGTGAGCAGCTGGTGAGGATGTTCTTCCATATTGAGCAGTCCAGCTACTCTCACCACTTTTAACAAAGGGTTTATCCTGACTGTGCACCTCCTGACTCAACTTGGGGCTGGGAAAATATAACAGGAAATTATGCATTCTTCTATTAAACAATCTGCTTGTAGCTCTGCACAGTCTTTGTTAACACCCTTCTATTTGCATTTAAGGAAAAGTGCAGAATTTGTTCACAGCCATCAAGTTGTCCCCCAGGAACAAAAGAAATAGTAAGTACTTTATCATCAGTACTATTATCTTTTTTTTTAAAAATCAAAACTGAGCATAGATGCATTCAATCCTGATTTTGTTTGCTTTATACGATTGCCTCAGTTTCAACAAGTCATCATGGTTACTTTGGCCTGCTACATACTTTACACACCATCAGCAGACTCAATCTACTCTTGATCTAAACCACCCTGGGAGCAAGGGAGCAGACTCAAGAGCAGCTTAAAAACAGTTTTATCTTGAAAGAGTAGTTTCTAGTTTACACTGGGGCACCTGAAGAATCCTTTAACTGTAAATGTTAGCTCCACCATGCAAAACTATGAGGGAGCTGAGCATGGTCCAGAGTGCTTGCTACACAAGGAATTACAGCAGCAGCTTCTACCCTTCAGACAGAGGATACAGAAGGGCAAAGTCAGCCTGACCCCAGCACCATGCCGTGTGTTACAACTACACAGAGACTTGGAGGGTGTAAAGACTTCAGGTGCCCAGGTCCCACACATGGGAACTGTGGATATTTAGCAGGCCCTTGTCAACCACAAGGAAACCCAGAGCCCCTTGGTGTCTGAATTTCATAGAAGGGCCTGGGTTGAAAAGGACCTTAAAGATCATCTAGTTCCAACCCTCCTGCTCTGGGCAGGGTTGCCAACCAGTAGAGCAGGCTGCCCAGAACCACATCCAGCCTGGCCTTGAATGCCTCCAGGGATGGGGCATCCACAACCTCTCTAGGCAACCTGTTCCAGCGCCTCACCACAGTCTGGGTGAAAAACTTTCTCCTAATTTCTAACCTAAATCTCCCCTGTCTTAGTTAAAAAACATTCCCCCTTGTCCTATGACTATCAACACATGTAAATAGGTGTTGCCCCTCTCGTTTATATACTCCCTTTAAGTACTGGAAGGCCACAATGAGTACTGGAAGGCCACAATGAGTTTTCTGGGAAAGCCCCTTTGTTGGCTTATATAAGCATATTTTTCTTTATACTTGTTCTTTTTTCTTTTTTCTTTTTTTTTTTTTTAATTAGACTAATTATGTCAGTAATAGGATTCCAAAAAGAGATCAAGTCCCTTATACCCAATTAAAATAATTGGCTGGCAAAGCCCTACCAAAGTACTCATGGGTAGAACTCAAACACATTAACATTTAACTTATAATGAGCAGCTGGATGTTTATCTCAATCTCCTAACAAGTGTACAGCCAGACTGGTACATATTCTCCTGAAAGCAAACTTCCCCGACTGTTTCCAGACCTGGAAGATAATGTATTAACAGCTGTTTTTGCAGTATTTTGACACTTGGTTTTCCAAAAGAGAACTGGGAAGAACAGGAAATGTTGCAGAAAGAAAATTTGAACAGAGACTTATTCTGAGCAGAGGCAATATTAGACATCTTTGCCACAGGGCACTTAGTTAAATTGAACATATATTCTCTAACAAAAATTATTTTAGCTAACTCATTTTTATTGCTAGAAGTATTTCCTTAGCTTTCATTGCAAATGTATGAGTCAGTGCATAGCATACATAAAGTTAATGTCCAATTTTTCAAAACATTTGAAAGTAGCTGATCAATATTACACAGAAATGCAGGTCTTTCTCCAATGTTTCTCCAGGCAGGAGAGAAGAAATATTGTGTCTTCTCGGAAAGCAACATGAGGATGTACACCATCCAGATTGGATGCCAGCCAAAGTGCGCTAAAACTGTCATTGTGAGTACACCGTTCTTGTCACGGGAAAGCCAAGAATCCCCATCCTGGAACTTCACCCTCCTCATAACTGTCTCTGAACAAACACACAGCACGTCCAGGTGGTCCCTAATGGCTGTACACAGAGGTCTTGTATTCATCTGAGGACTAGATACAGCAGAGATATGAAGGCTAAAGGCTGCTCATGGCTGGAGCAGGAGAAGGCCTGGGATGCAGAGGGAGTTTGGGAAGAGTAACACCATGTTTGTCCCTAGCAATTCCTCCACCTTTCCCTGGGGCGGCAGAGGACACCCATATCCCAGCAAGGACTTCGGGTGGCAGCCTGAGCCCTGGCACAGTAAAGAGCAAAGCCACAGGCAGCAGAGCTCAGGCAATCCTAAAAATCCACACCTACAGCTCTCTCTACCCAGCAGCAGTCCCGAGAGATGGTGCCCAGTGGCCACATGCTTACAGCCATGCCTGGAGGGGCCAGGGTCCCCTCTGCCCCAATGCTGACCCTCGGCACGGTGTTTCTTGACCTGCAGACCAGGGAGTGCTGCGCTGGCTTCTTCGGGCCGCAGTGCCAGCCCTGCCCTGGGAAGGCCGGGAGCGCCTGCTTCGGCAACGGCGTCTGCATGGATGGCATCAATGGCACTGGCACCTGCCAGTGCGGAGCGGGGTTTGTCGGCACGGCCTGCGAGAGCTGCACCGAGGGCAAGTACGGCCGCAACTGTGATCAAGGTACCGAGCGCCCCCGAGCCACACTTGTGAGGGGGGTGCAGAGAGGGTGATGAGGATTGAAAGGAAATGACGAGGACTGCAAGATGCAAAAGGAAGTCACTGTGGTTAGTGACCTACATGGCCAGCTTTAAAAATAAGGTGTTTTCCCTCAGGTTTCCAGCTGACCTGGAGGGAAGTCCCATGTTAGGTCTCCAAGGGAAAGGTGAAACCTCCTGAGTCCTTCTAGCTGCATTCATTCTAGATCCTGGAAACCTATATTGCTTTCAAGATAATAGGCCAGTCCTAGAAATATCACTAACTCATTTTCTTTCCCTGTTACATTTTCTCACTATTCTCTTGTTTAGAGAAGTCCTTACTTAGAGACAATGCCACATACTCTGGCACTTTGCAGGCTTAGAGTGGCATCCAGCATGAGTAATCCTCTGTAACAATCCTTTTTCACCAATGTTTCCCATAAAATACAGTTTCAGTCCCTGTATTTGGGAAGAGAAGAAAATAAGCAAATTTTAAATTCAGATGCATTCTAAACGCTGTTTTCCTCCCATTTCTCCCCACAGTGTGTGCATGCGTCCACGGGAAGTGCAGCAGTGGGATCGATGGGGATGGCTCCTGTGAATGTGACGTGGGCTGGAGGGGAGTGACATGTGAGAGTGGTGAGTGCCCCTCCTTTGTCTTCT
Organism: Nettapus auritus; assembly: GCA_011076525.1. Taxonomy (NCBI): domain Eukaryota; kingdom Metazoa; phylum Chordata; class Aves; order Anseriformes; family Anatidae; genus Nettapus; species Nettapus auritus. The sequence continues at coordinate 57,793,729 of CM021765.1, read as the reverse complement.
GGGGAAAGCAGCGAGCATTTCAGGAAAGGACAGAACTGCAGCAGTGACCAGAGCCCAGTGTCAGGTGTCCGAGTGACCAGAGCCCAGATATCCAACAGCTTCCCATAGGCCCGTGCTCAAGGAATTAATCACTGTACTAATAGAAAAGCAGCTGCTCATGAGACTTAAATGCCTCACTTAGCTAATTCTCTAGCTGTGACACCCTGTAGCTGTCCCAAAAGAACATCCTGTTTATTAAGGCTGTGTATTTTGCAGAGCAGAGTTAGCTAGCACATTCTGATCCTCAGGTCCTCCTTCTAAGGGTTTCGATAAGTTGATTTAGCTATACAACACTGGATATTAAATTATGTTCTTGTTAATGCAATAAAAATTAACTAGCAAATAAATCAGTTTGTCTTGATTTAATACAGCTCCTATACCCAATTAAATTATATTTAGACATAATTGAAATGTATTAAATATCCATTTCAGAAATCTGTAAAATAAATTTTATAAACACATTAATAATAGCATTCAATATCTATTGTAAATTTGCTCAGGACAAAAACAGTAAAAGAACTTTATAGCTCATGCTGACAGAATTTCAGTGGAATCTGAGCAACTTTCAGTTCCTCTGGAAACCCTAAACTTACGTAATTAAGCTAACTAAGTTCAGGACTCACCAGAGTAAAGATAAATGACAACAGGTGAAATGTTTTGCTGACAAGATGTTGACATGCCTCTTCTTCAACACCACATTTAAATGGTATCTGCTGATCTGTAGAGAGAGTCATTTAGCCAGAGGGAAGGCTTGCTTCCTTGTGAGCAAGTGATTGCCTGGTGCAGGAGCCAGAGACTTCAGCTCTGCATGGTGGTCATGTAAAAGTGGCTAACTAGACGGATATTGACTTGAAAAGCTCTGATTCCTGTTTCATTTTTTTTCTCTTGCAGAAATCAAGGATGATGCATGTAACACCTCATGCCATACTAGTGCTAAGTATGTATAAAGTCTACTTTTTTGGATGAGGGAGGAGAAAAAAGGGATCTCTTGCAAAAGTATGGCCTGCCTTGCTCTTTTTGAAGACTTCTCAGCAATACAGATAACACTCATGCTTTTCACCCCAGAGATAGGGGGCAACGTTAATATAATATATTCAGTGATTAGGTTGAAATGTTCAAAAATGTGAGGGGGCAAAGGGATGTAAGACATCCCACCACACAGTGAAGACATTTAAACCTACACTTGCATACAGAAGGCTAAACAGTACCACAGTACCCTTCGGCACTTCTCCCCTTTAAAACCTTGAACCTGGAACACTCAGACACTCAACTACCAGCCCATGTATGTCAGTTCTGCTGTGTAAGTTGAGTGGTTTAGTGCACGCAAACAAAAATTTGTGCAGTTTTTGGGTGAACAGGATTTTCTGAAGTTCTGCATGAGAAAATAGGACAGCTGATAGCCAAAACATGCATGTAAAATAACATATCTAAAACACTTTCAGAGAGCTTGGTCTGCCTGAGTTCATTTTTATGGTTGTTACTGCAACATACTGTATGGTGAAACATTTCTTTATTTCTGTGCAACTTTACCTTTGGAATAGTGCAGAGCAAAAGACCTGACTTTTTCTTTTTAACATCATCTGCCTCTTTTCATGTCTCTAGTTGCCTTCTCCTGTCGAACGGGACTGCCTACTGCAAGTGTGCAGCTGGGTTCACAGGGAATGGGACATTCTGCACAGGCAAGTGGACTTTGTCTCCCTGTTGAAAAAGAGTGCCTGAAATGCACTGTGATCACAGTGAAATAGTGGAGCTGATGAGAGATGAGCACTCCCCTATGCACCAGTTAAAAACAGGAATTGCTGCCAGTTTGCTCAAAATGAGTGAAAGTGCAACAGGTGCAGATTCATAGCAAACAAAGGGCTCAAAACCTTCAAGTTGTGGGGCATTGTGCTAAGGGAGGCCAGGGAAGAGGGAACATACTGTGCACAACCCAGGCCCCATTGTTTGCAGAGTAATGAAACCTGGATTATGACTTTTACTCCTTTTCCAACAAAGCCCAGAAAACGGAGACCAGTTCAGGGTACAATAGCACTTCCAGCTATTGAGAGCCGTATACCCCTGCCATTTCCTCAGCCTTTTGAACTTGCACAGATTTCTGGGGTGATAAAATTGACTTCTGGAGCAGAGAGATCTGAGACATCCTCAGAAAAGGGCAGCAGCAGCTTATCCTAGCTGTCCCTCCTAGAGCCTTGGATATCCAGATTTATGAAGTAGACTGTTTCTAGCTACAGTGGCTGTAATGTTACGGTTTCTTTACCTAATCTGTAACTGATTAAAATCCTAATGCTCATGGGAACAGAAGCATATCTGCCTGACAATGGCTGGCAGGGTCCTAATCGAAGACCTTAACACTCTTAACTCTGGCTGCTTTGATTTTTTTTCTTCTGGCACAAATCACCCAAGGCCATTTTAATGTACCAGTATGAAATCTCCCATGCACAGGGGGATGTAGGTCACCCCACAGGGGCTCTGTGATCACCCCTAGACCTCTGCAGAAGGGTTCCCAGACAAACACGTACAGAAGTCATCTCCCCAGGCTGGCTGTTAGAGCTGCTGGAACAGCCATTTGAGGTCATTGGAGGCAAAACCTAATGTTTGAGCTAGTTTGATTCACACTGGAGATCAGAAGAGACTCCCCTCCCTGCTTTCAATGTAGCCCAGGCAAGATCATTTTTTGAGCCTCTGACTCATCCAGGGCTGCAGAACAGCACAAGCTTCCGTCTGAGTAAAAACCAGGACTTTTTCCTCACAGGGGGCCTGGGTGGTATTAGAGTTAAGACCTATTAGGGTCAAGACCTCCTGCAAGAAAAGGCCATTTGATCTGTGTGCAGCAAAGGGCATGCTAAGGAAAAGCTCCAAAAGCCTGTTTAATCTAGAGAAGAGTACAAAGGGCCCTTTTTCGTTGGAATGTGCAGAATCATTAAATGGGAAGTTATCAAAAGGCAGTCCTGGATGAATTTTTGTCTTCCAGACCAGACATCTCAGCTTTCCCTCTTGCAGTAACAGGTAATAAAAAACAATAAATAAGAGATAATAAATAGCTAGCACTAATGACATCTATGACCTAAATAAGAAACATTCAGAAGATGTCAACAAATCCCTTTAGGAGTTTGAGACAACTATCTGTAAGAAGCTATGTAAGCATATTGGTTTTAATCTGAGCTGTCACCCCTGTTCAGCTATTGACGCTTGTGAGACCAGCAATGGTGGCTGTTCTGACAAAGCAGAGTGCAGAAAAACAACGCCTGGAAATAGAGAGTGCATCTGCAATGCTGGGTACACTGGAGACGGAGTAGTCTGCATTGGTAAGCATTCCTGATGTCTCATATATCACCAGGAGGGAAATTACAAGAGTGAACTTTCCTGTACATGGAAGGAGATCCGTGTTCTGTTATGATCCTAAGTGCAGTTTTCTGATACTAGAGACCTTGGTGCCAAAGGCATCTCAACAGTCTTTCTTGAAGTACCACGTGGTTAATACTACTTGACAAACCTTGTCACCAAAGCAGCACAGTGTGATACCAAAATTAATAGAGATCTACCTCTCAGCAAAGATAGCCCCATCACTAGCAGGTTCATACGCTCATGTTCCTCTGACCACTGCAGACTTGAAGACTTTGAGGGACTGCTGTACCATACCTCTCCCCAGGTATTGTTTTAAAAATGCTGACAGCAGTGTTTTAGCTTTTACCAAGGCAACTGCAAGGCCCAGACTGAGTTATCAAATAACTAAATCAAATGACTTTAATTCACAGCTGTGCAAAATTTGTATTCCTAGCATGCTTAACTAAAGATTCACCCTTCTTGGGTTTCCAGAAGTCACTCATTTTTATTTTTTGCTACTGTTTGTTTTACAAAAGAAATAAACCCCTGTCTGGAGAACAATGGTGGATGTGACAGAAATGCAGAATGCACCCAGACTGGACCCAATCAAGTGAGTACTTTGTCAGCACAGATAAATAAGACTGGCCAACTGCTTACAGTTGGGGGGGAGAAAACATTCCCATCTCAACTTTTTCTTTTTTTTTTTTTTTTTTTTTTTAATTAAAAACTGGGTTTCATACCAAAAATTCTGAAAAGTGTATGCTTCCCTCAAAAATGTATTTGGGGGGGAATCTGCACAAACATGAAAAATTGGATATCATTGAGAGAAATGACATCCTATGATTCTATAAAATCCAAAACTGCAGAGGAAAGCAATAATATGCTATTTCAAACATTTTTTTTTCTCCCTTGGGAGGATTTCATGTGAAAACCTGTTAGTTTCAAAGTATTGCTAGACGTTTCTTTTTACTGTTAAGGATTTTTTCCATGGACAGTTCCAATTTCAGACTAGCCCTTCTCCCAACATAAATCAAATGTATTCACAAAGAAACAAAAGAGACTGAATCACAATTCTTCTACAACGGTAACAAAATACCAGCAACACCTCCCTCCAGCGTTCTGCAACTCCCATGCAGAAATACAGAGTATTCTCCAAAGAAAGAAGTGCCAAAGGGCTAAGGGGAAAAGGGTTAACAAGAAACAAATTGGCCCAGGCAATCAACTGACAGATTAGTGTTTCTATTTTTATACCAGATCCATACGAAGCTGAATTCCCGGACTGCAACACTTCCTTGTCATCCCTCTACAGTTTCATATTGGTTAGTGAAGGACTGTAATCCTCCAGGAGGAACTGTACAGCTGTATTTATTAGGGAACAATGCAGAAAACAGATCAGGAGTCAGAAGCCAGCTCCTGCCTTCCACTTGTCCAAGGACAGGAGGGGCAATAATCCCCATCAGCCCTTTTAGCCTGTACTGATCAATTAACTCTTTCCTTTGACTGTCATTTGCAAGTCAGCACATTTCTGATGGGAACACAGAACCACTTACTCCTTCCCTGGCCCTCTGAACAAGACAACAAACAGCTATTTTTCTTCCACAGACTCTCACTGGTAATAGAAGTAGTGGCTACGATATAAGTATTTATCCTTACTTACCCATGGGAATAGAGTTGACAAGGGAGCAGTAATAACCTCTGCTACAAAATCCCATCCCTCCAGAGCCAAGCCTATAAAGGCCAGTAAACACTTTTGCTTTCTGTAGGAGTTTCAGCTGTTCAGATACATAAAATTCTGCTATTACACTGCCTATCACATTTTTCTCTCATACAGAAAACTCCTTGAAAATTCAATCTCCTACATATTAAATGTGCACTCTAAACTGAAAGCGTCAAGCAGTGAATTGGAGAGAAGTCATTTCTTTGCAGCCATGTTACAGTTATCACAAAAATGAAAAACTAAGTGCAAACCAGAGCAATCCTGACAAAAACATCAAATACATTGCCACCAAGTGCAAAGCTATCAGTAACATTAGGACACAATCCCAAATGTGTTCTGCAGATATGTTTCATCACTTAAAACAAACAAACAAAAAAAAACAGAGGAAGAGGAAAAAAAAAATACCAACTTACAGAGGTAAAATAGGGGAAATGAATTAGGATTTTAGCCTGTTTTACTGACATATCTGCAGATGTCCAAAGGGTCATTTCAAGTGACCAGAACAGCAAAGGTGAGACAGAGAGATGGACAGGCAGGGAAGGGGCACATAGGATCTCTCAGAAATTGTTATTTCCCAGCCTCAGTCTATGGTTTCTCAAGCTGGCTAAGAAACATCTGCAGGAGAGATTAAGTACTTTTAGCTTAATACGTAATACATCATCTCAATAAGAAATGGGATTCTGAGCTCTTCCCATTTACCAGAAGTGTTAACTTTGAGTAAAAAATAAAAATAAAAAAATAAAAAAGACATATAAACGTGCTAAAATATAAAAATCAAACACATTTCCCTATATGTATGTTTGCTGTTTTTCCTCTGCAGGCAGTATGCAATTGCTTGAAGGGATACTCTGGAGATGGCAAAAGATGCACATACATCAGCCTGTGTTCACAAGTAAGTATCACTTTAAGGAGAGTATTTACAGTCTTGTGATAACCATTACCCTCTGGGGTTTGGTATGCATTCAGAACTAAGTCAGATAGGTAGATCACTCCTTCTCTGCCCGAAAAACACTTAGATTATTATCTAGTTTTCAAACTTGTTTAGTTTAGTTCTTGCTTTAGTGCTGTCACTATTTTGGAAACTATGCAGTAAGGACTTTTCCTGGATCACAGCCTGGACACAATACAAGGGCCTGGACTCATCACAGAGTCCCAAAAACAACTTGAAATCAGATCTAGAGAAACAGACCCAGGTCTGTAATGGTAAATTGTAAGTCACATCTCCTAAGCAGATTTTTTGTTACTGAGAATTCACATAAAAAGCCACTTTATCTAAATGCGTATTTGCAACACAAAGGGCTAACCAACATTTTAGTTAGTATGAGGGAAAAAAAAAATGCAGTTTCTAGGCAAAACAATTAAAGAGCATGGGTCGAATGATAAGAGACGGAAGCAGGGACTATAACGTTACCTATAATGACAAAAAAAAAAAAAAAAAAAAAAAAAAAAAAGAGATGTTCAGGGGCCAGTTCTAACTGTTCTTGGAGTCAGGTGATTGGGAACCAAAGAAAAGAACCTATGATAGGTCAAAACCACCATGTATTTTTAATATTTTCCTGTCACTAAGCCCACTAGTGTGATTTGGGACCATGTCTGGGCAGCCTGATCAAGAGGAATGACCAAGAGTCCAACACAACATCTTCTCAGGCCAAAATATTTATAACTAAATCAGAGCAGCAAGTCCTCACCCTTGCTGGTTCATTACCAGTGAAATCCATTTTAGGGCAAACGATTGGAGGCCTGGGCATGACTGGAGTAGATGATTCCAGTGGAGGTCCCAGGCCACACTCTCACCTGGAGCAAAGCTCCCATGGAGCAAGTGAAAAGCCAGAGTCCCACAGCCTGACATGCATCCCTGGAGATGCATCATACAGTGCATAACAACACTGCAAGCTGCAGCAGAGGCAGATTACTGAACCATGACAGAGGACCCAGGGTTGTAGGTGGGTGGGAAGATTAAAACTTTTCTTCATCAGAAGGTCAAAAGAAAAAAAAAAAAAAAAATTCTCCATGCAAATATTTTCTCTTTGCCTCCCCAGCTCCACAAGCTGCAACCCAGGTTTTCCCATGACATTCCCCATCCCGACCTTCATCTGTCACTGCAGACTGAGAATTAGCCACATCCATTTCACACAGTCACTGCTAACCACGTGTTCATGAGCAATGTGGTGCTCTGCACCAGCCGCATTGCTCTGCTTCTTGGCAGGCTGCAGCAGGGATATATCTACTCTCCCATACACATTAATCCTTTGTGCTCAGAGCACAGTGACAATAATTCTCATCGTCCCTGACTGGCCTGTCAGCAGACTTTCTCTAACCTTGAAAGGTTGCTGAGATGAAAGAGCAAGGGCAAAGTCAGAAGCTGGAGGAAGGATAGCTCAAAATGATGAGCCACTGTTCCCTACGCGTTTTCTTTTTCCTATGCCATGTTCTGGCTATTTTGCTTCCACCTGGCTAATTATGCATGCTAATTATTGCATAATTATGCAATTATGCAATAAAAAAAAAAAAAAGGCACCTTAAAAAGTGTTACCATCAGACTAGAAATTAATCTTTCTTCAATGTAGCCAAACCTCTGTGCAGCAAATCCTCATTAAAAAGCTATAATAAACCCAGAGGAGTTTCTGCTCCTACTCAGGGCCCATAGTAAAAGGTCCCTGAGATAAGCATCACTGGGAAGGACACCACAAAACAAGCACATAGAAAGAAAACAAGACAATTTCCTCAGTTTTTCCTGATTTGCTCTCAAATTCAGTCCTCTTAAGCTATATATATGGAGAAAAAAAAAAAAAAAAAAAGACCTAGAATTGTTTTATTACACGTGGAAATGAAGGAATATTTTAAATTTTGGTCTTACCAGAATAATGGCGGCTGCAGTGAGTTTGCCATCTGTAATGACACTGAGCTAACAGAAAGAACCTGCACCTGCAGACGTAACTATGTTGGAGATGGATTTAAATGCCGAGGCAATATCTACCAGGTAAAGCATTGTATATGTTTGCTTGTTTTTCAGATAGCTATTTCATACAACAGCTGTCTCTTGAAAGCATGCCTATTTTTTCTCGGATGCCTTGGTAAATCTAGCCCACAGTTTGCAGTTTGTAGAAAACAACTACACTGATGGACAGTTGATATGACTGCAGTACTAGCACATTAATACTGGTATTTTTAAGTTTCAAAGAAGCCTGTTATATCATAGAGCAAGGTAAGATAAAACAGGAGTGATGGGAAGCATTCACTCCAAGCCACAATTTCCTTCTTTTTCAAGTGCTGCATTTGGTAGGATTCTATAGACATTGCTCCAGATTTGCAGCACTGTTACAAAGTCTTGTTCTTGGTTGCAGGAACTTCTCAGGGACTCCAACACATCTAGGTTTTATTTTCACTTAGAGGTAAGAAAAGGTTTTGTTTGTTTGTTTGTTTGTTTTGCATTGAGGGTGTGGAAGGGGGTGAGAGCAGGCAAGGATCTGTTGTGTACCAACACCCTTCAACATAATCAGGACTGGATTTGGATCACCAGTCCCAAGCGTCAGTCACTAATACCAGATGCTCCAATTTAAACTATTAACTGCTATTAAAAACCTCTAGAGAAGTAATAATTAAGAAAATTAGGGGAACGTAAGACCTCTAGACAAGGCATAAAATTGAAGCATTTACCCATTGGTCTGAGATCTTCCAGCACTTGTCTCAATTCTGAGGTGAGCAAATATCATTTTTCTACCACCACTGTTGCATTTCCAGTTTGCTACACCATTTCCCGTTCTCCTTCTGAAACATCACAGGATGTTGATGTGCTTTGCTGACATGCATTGTCAGTTGTTGCTGTTTTCCAGAGAACAGCAGCAGCAATTACCTGCTTACCCATGAGGCTCAGAATGGCATAAATCTATATATTAGCTTACTAGTCAAAGACATGTTTTAACCTTGATTCTGCTACCATGGTAGATGAATGAATTTGTCTCACTTTAACAGAACTCTCTGCTTATTTCAGATTACTAGTGGTCATTGCAATGTGCCTGCAATACTCCAGGTCCATTTGTACCACTAGCAGTAATCAATTTATGCCTAGGTACGAGCAACCATGTATCAGCTGAATGCATGCACAAACACATGCAAACATACATTTTTAGACCTCTCAAGATGAAAGGATTTATTCAGTCTCCTTGCCCAGAACGAAATAGCCCCCTTCATCATCCCTACACTTAGCACTGATTGAGAGCTTTCCCTCATGTTGTCCTGTTCATTATTGTAGAGGAAACAGGCTAAGCAATAAAACAAAAGAATGAACAAAAGAGAGAAAAAAAGATCAGTTTTATGCACAGTGGTGGCAGGCAGGGATGAGAAGGAAAGCCCACACCATAGAAAGAAATTTCTCTCCCCCTCACATTGCAGTGAAGGGAGCTGAGCATGCGGCATCAACAGGACTGTGGGCACCACGACCCACACAGTGGGGTTGCCCTGGCTCCACATGAGCTATGTGCACTAATGACTCTGTTCTGCTTTGTCCTTTTAAATCTGGCAGGCCCTGTCTATCAGAGATATTGCTGGCCCAGGCCCTTTCACTCTGTTTGTGCCTCACACAGATGTATTAAACAGCAACCCACAAGTAAGTAAGAAGGCTGGGAGTTTTCAGATTGAGACACCTTCCTCAGCTGCATCTCAACTCCTCTGCTCTCTGTTGCAGGTGAGGGACTGGCTCGCCAAAGGGGAGATGGCACAAATCCTTCGGTACCATATGGTAGGCTGTGCCAGCTTACTGTATAGCAACCTGAAGACAGTCAGGAACGTCACCTCTCTGCATGGGGACCAAATACAGATCACTTATTCTCAGGTAACAGGGTGAGGAAAAGGTAAGGGTCTGAATAATAACACCGTCTGCTCTCATTTAACCTTTTTAAAAACTGTAATGTTCATTTTCCTCCTCTGATGCATAAAAATAAATAGTATTAAAAAATTAAAAATTGTCCATTCAGGCAAAACATTCAGTACTTACCTGCTACATTAAGACTGGAGTTGTACCATCCTTGCTTTGATGCAAGTTGTCTTACCCTCCAACTCCAGTTTGTGTTCTCCAAACAACCTCTCCCTCTTATCATGCTTGTAAAACCAAGAGGTAATTTATTAAAACAGAAGCTACTATTTGTTTCCAAGAAAGGAGGGTCACTATATTAAAAAAATTTGGCATAAGCCTCACTGTCCAACAGGGTTCCACAGAAAACATTTTTGTTGCCTTTTCAGAATTCAGTGTATTTGAACAATAAAGCTGAAATTATATTCAGTGATGCTGTTGGCACAAATGGTGTGATTCATATCATAAACCAAATCCTGGTCCCATCACATATTCAGGATTTCCCCCCAGGCCCTAAGAAGGTGAGTGCAGCTTTTTGCCATTCTCATCTCAGGGGCTTTTATATCTAACCGTAACTGTAGTTATCATGCAAGTCATACAAAAAGCAGCATTGCTAAGACAACCTTATTTGTCAATGTCAAGTTATTTTTATATACATTTAACACTATATTTAAAATTCTTCTTATACTGTGCTTAGCATAAATGTAATTCCTGAGTAAATTCCACACGAGGATTTTACAATGGCTTTGATTTCGTAACAAAAAGCTTACAGGGGAAAGCAAGCTAATATCTGCTTTTAAAATATCTGTATGATGTATTTATTTGATAAATCTCCTGACTATTTCTTTCTTTGTAGGAAAGCCTAAAAATGGTTGCAGCCAAACATGGGTACATCCTATTCAGCAATTTGCTAGAGGTAAGTGAACACAAGTCATCAGCCATCAGGCACAGGTTTTAAACAAATACAAGCAACAACAACAACAACAAAAGCACAGACAGGGTGCACATTACCACTAGCAGGATGGTCCTCAATGGAGCCAAAGGACTCACAGCAAGGTACGTGACACCCCCAGTCACCACCTGGCTCCCTCCAACAGACATGAGGGAGTTGTCAAGCAGACCCACCGCCAGGTTTCCCCTTCCAGCTCAGCTCTGTCCTACCATGTCAAATTACGTGGCCAAGGTTTGGCCCAAGTATGACTTTAAGCCCAAAGCTAGGCCTGCAACATGATTTTTGGTGGGCAGATGAAATATTTCTGGGTCATTTAACTCAACTTGGGCAGCTCAACTGTGTTTTTTAAAGTCATGACATTTGCAAGCTGGTGACCAGGCAGCCCACGTGGCCACTGCATTCCAGTTATGCTAGCTTTCACCTTGTAAGGTCAATATCCTTTTAGAGGGAGCATTAATCTCATATGCATAGAATTTTGCTATGTTGCAGAAAAACAACCTGCTTGGGCTGATCAACGATCCCATTCACAAACCCGTCACACTCTTCTGGCCCACGGACACAGCTATCCGTGGGCTGCCACAGGAACAGCAGGACTTCCTCTTCAAGAAATCCAACACGGACAAACTGGTGCAGTACCTCAAATTCCACATCGTCCGTGATGCTGAGGTAAGACCCATGCTTTTTTAGGACTATTGCCAAGGCAAAGACAGAGAAGCCTGGACACACACATCTCCCTTGTTTCCAGGTTTTGGCATACCAACTCCCTCGCTCCACCTCACTGAAGACCCTGCAGGGCTCCAATCTCAGCATTAGCTGTGGAGATAACAGGGAGATTGTAAGTATCTTCCCTGCCAGCACCTCTACCCCTTACCTCTGCCACTAGATTCACTCATGCAGACCCCTCTGTGCCTGTGCTCAGTCCATAGAAAGGATCAGTAATACCAAAACTTCATTTCTCCTTGCCTGTCCATGCCAATAGCCACAAAACTGCAGCAGCCACCCCAACCCATTCAACAGGCTAGATGGTTTACAAGATTTTTTGGAGTTGTCATTTTCTCTCTTGTAAGATGCTATTTGTTCAAAACAGCTCTCAGTTACCTCAAAAGACAAATTACCATCACATTAACTTCTCCTACAATGAAATACACAATGAAAAACCATTAGGACAAAGCTGGCTTTGGCAGAAGCCTCATGGATACAGCATCTGCATGCAAACTCTGGTTTGCAGGCATTCACAGGCCAAGACTGTAGGCAAGTATGCAACCCATCAAGCCAAAACAATGGCATGTTTTTTCCTCTGCAAACAGATCATACCCACACATTCTCAGGCAAGCATCTGCCTCTGCACATGTGACTAAGCTTAACTACATATAAGGTACACCTGTGGACACTATGTTAGCTTTAGGAAATGGAAAGGATCTGCCATCTGTGAGATTGTAGCACTGTAATCTGTAGGAAAAGAGGTCTCCAAATTGGTTTCAGGCCCTTGCAGCCATCAGGGTTACCTACAGGTAAGAGCATTCTTTACCTACATGAGAGCATTCCTACAGAGGGAGGATCATCCCTGATTCCAATCCAGGATCTGGGTCCAATCTGACCCCACAGAAAACTGCCTCACCATTTTTCACACCACTCTCCCCATCCCCTCTCTCAGGGCGCCCTTTTCCTGAATGACAGACAGTGCAAGATCGTGCAGCGGCAGCTGGAGTTTGATGGGGGCATCGCTTATGGCATCGACTGCCTGCTGACGGACCCCAGCCTGGGGGGGCGCTGTGATAGCTTCTTCACCGTAGAATTCATGGTCAGTCCAGCTTTTTTGATCATTCTCCCACATGCTGAAGCCACAGCCCACAGGCCAAACACTGTCCTCAGAAGGACAAGGGACAATGCTCACATCTGCTTTGACACTACCAAGGTTAAGTCTCATCACTTCAGTCTGGATTCACCCGTGCTTTGTATCCACCACACTGGTTAGAGCCATGCCCTTGGTCTCTCATTTTTCTTGCTTTCACAGAATCTCTCTCAACACAGCTAAATAGGCACTGCTAGCATGGAGGAAGTTTCCTCCATGAACTACAATGTGACCTACAAACAGGAAGTTTTGAAACTTGCAGATTTCCAGACGTTCCCAGCACACACAGGGTACTCATACACCGCCAGCGAGGTCCATGTTGGCATCCATAGGAAGAAGGAAGGCTTCTGGAATTCATCACTGACATTGAACATCCCAGTGATAGTATTTTTCAGAGGGCAGGCACTTCTTGCTAAAAGTGGACCAAGTGATGGTGGTAAAACAGGGGTTTCCTGACAGGCTCAGGCAGCTTTGCATCCTCCTTCTCTCCCTGGCTAGGGGTTTTGTTTCTGAAGCTTTTGTTATTTTCAGTATTTCCAAAACAAAACATTTTTAAATGGTTTAAAGACCAAATTTTCTTTAGTTTAATTCAAAACTTATAAAAAAATACTTAGAAGTAAATACATTTTCATGTAATTAATCTGAAAAAAAATCTTGGAATTTATATTTAAGTTATAAACCCAGTGATTTTGCATGGCCCATATGCTTCAATTACCTTTTGTTTCATGATCCAACAAAATGGATATAATGTCATCAGGTCAGGTCAGTGTTTCCTGAGAAGTAACTGATTACCAGTACTCCAAGTTAGACAGCCAGATCTGATCCACCTCATGTCCATATTTGGTTGAAGAATATCCATATCTCCCTTGCTTGCTTGTTTAGATCAGGAGTAAATTTCTTCTAGTACAAACATTTGTTTCTTGCATTTCAAAGCACTAAATTAATGTAACTATTTTGTTGTCATTCTACAACAACTTTAGAGAAAGGAGAGAAATCTGTTTCAAGCATGAAAAACCCACATTGTTTTCTGCTCATATTTACTGCTCACATCGAACAGACGCTTCTTATCAGTTTAGAATTGCCTTTTGCTGCAACTATGTTTAATTTCTCTCCCCTATTTTGTACAACAGGGGTACTGTGCTAGCTGTTTCAGCGGTTCTAAGTGCCCCCCAGGGACAAAACCAAAGGTAATACATTAAAATCTTGCATTTAAGCAGCCTAACTTGCTCTTCTCTGTACTTCAGCTCTACATATACCTGAGGGAACAATGTAAAGAGGACAGCACCAAACTTCTCTTGGTGGCAGCCAGTGATAGCATGAGGGGTAATGGGTATAAATTGAATCACAGGAGGTTTCATTGCCATATGAAGAAGAAATTCTTTATGGTTCAGGTGACAGAGGACTGGAACAGCCTGCCCAGAGAGGCTGTAGTCTCCTTCTTTGTAGATATTCAAAACCCACCTGGACACAATCCCGTGTAACATGCTGAAGGTGACCCTGCTTGAACAGGCGGGTTGGACTAGATGACCTCTAGAGGTCCCTTCCGACTTCAACCATTTTGTGATTCACATACACAGCTAGAATAAGTTGCTTGTCAAAAAGAGTGAAACCTCAACACTGAAACCATACTCTAAAGTGACACCATAAAGGCCCAGGAACAAAGCTGCCCAAAGGCATGCACTCACATAGTGAGAGGATGATTGTTGGCCTCACACAGCATCTGCCATAGCTGGTGCTTCAATTGACTTCAGAGTAATCCCTCTGTCATCATTAACAGAGTTTAGCAAGCTGAATGAGAAGACTGCAGCCTCCCACATCACATTTTGATTCAATGTATAGCAGAAATGGCAATTAAAAAAGAAAAACAGCCCAGACTTCCACATAGTACTCATCTTCCTGTGTTTTCCCCCTCTCCACACTGCCACACACAATGCCCAGGAAGGGATCCAGCGATGCACATACGAGACCTATGGGCTGCGGAGGGACGGGTGCCGCAGGAACTGCTCCATGCTCATCCACACAGCCAAGTGCTGCAAGGGCTACTTCGGGCCAGACTGCCAAGGTAGGACACCCTGAGCACAGCCTTTCAGACAGGATTTGTAAGAGCATCTCAAGGATCTCAGCACGTGAAGCTTGCTGTCAGAAACGTCACAGCTGCTTTTACAAATCCTACCAGAGATGCACTTATAGGTATTTCCATGTTCAAGATTTGACAAAACAGTAATGAACAGCAACAATGAACAAGCATGCACTTGACCTCAACAACCTTTTTTTTTCTCTCTCTCTTTAAAACAAACAAAAACAACACTTTTCAGCTTGCCCAGGGGGTCCAGAGATGCCATGCAATAACCACGGCTCCTGTGATGACGGATATGCTGGGACAGGAGAGTGCCGCTGCAACAGCGGCTTCAATGGGACTTCGTGTGAGCTGTGTCTACCAGGCAGATACGGCTCCAACTGCAGACGTGCGTTTAAGTTTCCTTTCCATACTGCTGCCCACCTCAAGCCTAAGCTATTTTGTCAGTGATGGGTTTTTAAGTAAACCAAAAAATGCTTCCTCCTTCCAATGCTACCATTTCTCTTGAGCTCTTCCTCACACAGAAGGATGGCTTGAGATCTCAGAATGGAGGGGGAGAAAGCAGTAGGAACAGAAGCTTTCCTTCACTTTCCCTGCAGGGCTTTTCCTATTTTTGCATGGTGTGTAAGTAATGTGAAATGGAGGCACAGTCACCAAGCATTTTCAACTACAGCACAGCCTTCTCGCACATCCCCATAAAGGGCATGGCAGCACTTTAGCAAAATCCTTGAGGATTGCAGGAGGCCAAGTCCCTAAACTACTTTCGCAAAAGAAAAGATAAAGGGCACTGAGATGAAGGTAGTTTTTGTAGAGGGACAACAGCCAAGAAACTGCTCTCATAATCTACTTTGCTGTGGTCTTAAACGTAGTTGAGGTGGAACCAGGATCAATATCATCCTTTGAACTCAAATGTTTTCTCAACATAATACCTTCAGAGGGTAAGCTACCATATTAACACTTCCATCATAACCATACATCTGTAGTGCTCATGAAGTGCATAGGGCTGGGGGGGTTAGAGGCCAGATACCTTTAGGTTGAAAGTAAGGTATCAGGCTTGGATACCAATGCTCAGGACTAAGCTTATCTCCAATTTTTCCATTTTATAGGGCACCACAGCATACATTCCATCTAAGCTGATAGATACCATGATCAGTTTCAAACTAACAACAACAAAGAAAGTCTTATAGCCCCTTCTTTTTAATGCATACTTACATCAACCAAAAACTAGGTAAATGGACTAAAAGAAAGTCACAGCATGAAACTCCTTTTGAGCAGGACCAAGTTTTCACAGAATGAGAATTTCACCAAATCCCACATCGTTATACTCATTAAACAAGAACATTTGAGGAAGAGAGATGAGGCAAAAAAGGATGATACTTCATTATATTATAAAACAGAGAGTTATTAATAATTGTTCAAGAGGGACTCAGCATGAAAGTTATTACAGCACCAAAGGAGTGGGGGAAAGACATCACCTGTGGATTAAAGTAACCCCTCATGCTTCAGCTACAGGGCACAAAGGGTAACACCCCATATATGAAAGGAACAGAAGGAATGCAGAAGCTTTAAGTCATGAAAATGTCTAAAACCTAAAGAACACATTACAGGTAACTTATCTATATGGCAAAGTTCACTAACCTCATTATTTGACTTCCTTAATCAGACAGACCTTCTCTCTTCCCACATACCTTACATCTCTCTGGCTAAAAGGCTTCCCCACAACCTGCAGGTGTTGCATGTTAGGACAGGATCAAGCTGGGTCTTCATCTCAACCATTAACTCCTTCCTGCTGTAGTTCTTTGTGAGGTTTGCTACTCTTATCACTGTGCAGTTCAATACTCATTATCAGAGTCACACTGAACTAATGCCAATTATAAAATTGTAAGATCACAGGATAATTCAGGTTGCAAGGGATGTCAGAAGCTCTCCAGTCCAATACCTGCCCAAAGCAGGATCAGCTCTAAGCTCAGACAATGTAGTTCAGGGTAGATAGAATAGAATAGCATAGCATAGGATCAGTAAGGCTGGAAAAGACCTCCAAGATCATCTGGTCCAACCAACACCCCCCCTTCCCCCCCCCAATGTCACCCACTAAACAATGTCCCTAAGCACCGCATCCAACCTTTCCTTGAACACCCCCCAGGGACAGTGACTCCACCACCTCCCTGGGCAACCCATCCCAATGCCTGACTGCTCTTTCTGAGAAGAAATATCTCCTAATTTCTAACCTAAACCTCCCCTGGTGCAACTTGAAGCCATTCCCTCTAATCCTATCACCTGCGAGAAGAGGCTGACCCCCAGCTCCGCACACCTTCCTTTCAGGTCGTTGTAGAGAGCAATAAGGTCTCCCCTGAGCTTCCTTTTCTCCGGACTAAACAACCCCAGATCCCTCAGACACTCCTCATAAGACTTGTGTTCCTGGTACCTTCACCAGCTTCGTAGCCCTTCTCTGGACATGCTCCAGGGCCTTGATGTCCTTTCTGTAGTGAGGATCCCAAAGCTGAACACACTATTCGAGGTGTGGCCTCACCAGAGCTGAGTACAGGGGAAGATCACCTCCCTGGTCTTGCTGGCTGCGCTATTCCTGGCACAAGACAGGATGCTGTTGGCCTTCTTGGCCACCTGGGCATACTGCTGGAACATTCATGTTCAGGCAACACCCCCAGATCATTTTCCTCTGCACAGCTTTCCAGATCTTGATAGGGCTTGCAGACCTCTGAGAATGGAGACAGTCCAGCTGCTCCAGGCAGTTAGGTCCACTGCGTGCCTGGCTTCATGGCAAAAAACAATGAGGTTAGACTTAGGTAAATTATTACTAGGTAATACTGTATCTGAACTGAGAGTCTAAGGGATGCTTCTCTAGGGAATTATTTTCTCCTCTCCCAGTGGCAACTGTATAAATGATCTTTCTGCATTTCTTTTGCAGTCTGTGAATGCAAGAACAATGGGCAATGTGAGGAAGGATATTCAGGAACAGGACGATGTTTCTGTGAAACAGGATGGACTGGTCGGCTGTGCGAAACCAAGCTAGGTCTCTGCCTCACCTCCATGGACCCTGTCACTTGGAGCTCTGGGTTGATAGCACTCACAAGTCACCGGGGGGTTGCATAGAGGAGAGTGGGAAAGTGCTAATAATATCAGAAGCTGTCAGTGGAGGCTAAGGGAGTTCCCAAGAGCACTGATTTGCAGAGAGAGGCCATGTACATAACTGCTCTAGACTGTGAACAAGCCTCATCACATCCCTGCCTCCCCTTGCATGAAATAGGAATATGAGCACTTGCCTCCCCTGTGGAGGTGCTTGGGGCTATGTGAGGGAAGGTATTATCCAAGAGCTAAGCAGTCAAAATTTTTTTTACAATGTCTAGTTAGCAAGACTGCTGTGAGGGCTTTCCTTTCCCAAGGGCATTGGGCACTGTTCTGAAACAAGGGCATTGCTATATAAATACCATTTTCATCCCTGCTGTTTTGCCTTCCTCACAGCTCTGCTGCCAGTGTGTTCCCCAAGCTGTTCTGCCAACGCTGTCTGCATGGAGAACAACACGTGCCAATGCAAGCCACTTTACAATGGAGATGGGATCACATGCATAGGTAAGCTGCCTCAAACATTCATGGCTGCTAGAAAATGTGGGTTTACCATCCACCAGGAAATGATGGTGGCTATCAAGCTGAAAAACTTCTGAAATGCTGTGAATTAAACAAATTCAGGAGATGTACACATCAGTGCTTTCAGAGGCAGGTGGCTGGCTGCAGCAGGCTTTATGAAGCCTGAGTATGAGCAAGAACTGTGCTTCAGTCATGTTTTGGAGGGTTTTCAGCAGTATTGCACTTACAGGATTGTCTTTGCTGACTTTAGGCAATGTGGTTCCTCAGTAGGATCGCTGCAGAAACAGTCACCTCTGAGCCTGGTGTCTCACATCATCAAAGTCAACCTGCCTAGAGCAGAGTCCCCAAAAGGCAGGTCTCTCAAAATGCCAAGGGGCAGAGCAGAATCTCTGGGTGTTCGTGCCATGTCTCCTAAAGCAAGGACATCTGACAAAGGCTTCAAAGGCTTCAAAGCCCACAGGGATAGCAATTGCACAAGTTCAGGAGTGCCTCAGGACACCCAAACAGTATTTTTACCCGAACAGGTGTTCTAGTGTTTTTAGTGTACCTTAAAAAATTTGGGAGGTGCTTTGTCTTTGTGAAGAACATCCTCTTTAAAAGCAGACTTCACTGATGCACTTTCTTTTCTCTGCACAGCTGCAGACCTTTGCAAACAAAACAACGGTGGGTGCCACAAGGCAGCTGAATGCACACAGCTCGGGGTGAAGATCTTCTGCAGTTGTCAGAAGGGATATAAAGGAGATGGCTTTACATGCCTTCCTATAAACCCTTGTGCTGATGGATTCAATGGAGGCTGCCATGAACATGCCATTTGCACAGTCACAGGACCTGTAAGTTGAATAATTTTAGTTTCCACTGGAAGTCTGGGGCACTTCTTACTGGTGCCAACAGAAGTCTTTTTCCCAGGGCACCATACTCTGTGCCTCTCAAAGCCCCCTGTTTTCCAAAACAGTCTTTACGTAACTTTCCACATTGGCTTGCCACCATTTCAGCTGAGGAGTGAGAAAGAATTTGAAATGTTTGCTCTAAGGAAAGAGATGCTACAGCAAACGTGGTGTTTTGCATGTGCATGTGATTTGATCTAGCATTTGTCTTAGTGCTTTGGGGATCATCTGTCTGTTCTGTTTTGGTGGTTTGCCTGATGCATCTTCCAGGAACTATCTAGAAAAGCCTTGCTGCTAATCTGTTCTAGCTGTTAACCACCACAGTCCCTGGATGTCACCAACTCCTGCTTGGTTTATAGTTCCCCATGTATTACAATCAGTGGACTGCTAAACCCCTTTCATGCTTCCATGCCCAGTCATTTAAATATCTTTTTGATTGGTGTGTCATCCATTTTTCTTAATTCCATGTCATATAATTCTCTGATGTGTTATTAGCTTTGCTGAAGGAATTATGCCTTGGTATTAATTTAGCAAAGCACCTAAGTACATGCATAAATGTTTTGCTTAAAGGAGCAAACATGAGTGTGACAGTTTGCAGGCTGTTGAATCATGGCTGTTAGTAGCAATTTTTCTGTTTGCCCATTGCTGGCGACATCAAGTGACATTTTTCCAGCAGTTCAGAACGTCACTTGAAGTACCACTTTTATGTCAGTTAAATACTTGGCTTGGCCTTCTTCGTTCTCTCTCCAACCAGGACAAACGCAAGTGCGACTGTAAAAATAACTACATTGGTGATGGGCTGAACTGTTCGGTGATTCAGCTTCCTCTCAACCGGTGCTTGCAAGACAATGGGCAGTGCCACCCTGACGCGGACTGTGCTGATCTCCACTTCCAAGGTGAGGATGGCACACAGTGCATGCCGTGGGACAGGGACATCCTCATCTCTGTGCCACTGCACCGGTGTCAGTGGGTCTGGCCAGGGTCCTCTACCCATGTCCACTTGAAACAATGAGATTTAAGCATGATTCAGCTTAGAACATGTGCATAAATACTTCACAATACTGGATTTATGAAGCAGCAGATGAAGGCATTCCAGATAGAAATATCACTCATGACCCCCGGTCTGTCCTAATTACATTGCATAAAAGTCACAGGTATTCCCTACTGCACAGCTGACTTTTAATCCAGAAATGGAAGCCCCAGCCGGAAAAGTTGTTTCCTGTCTCTCTTTACAGATACCACCGTTGGAGTTTTCCATTTGCGGTCCCCACAAGGGCAGTATAGATTGACTTATGAGAAGGCAAAGGAGGCCTGCGCCAACGAGTCAGCCACCATTGCTACGTATAACCAGCTGCTGTACGCACAGAAGGTGACGCAGCCTCAGTATGGGAGGAGATCCCTGCCATGGACATAGCCACAGTGTAAACAGAGAGGGAGGAGCAAAGGGGCTGCTCAGTGCTTATAAGCTTCTTTTTCCCTCCTATTTCTCCTCCCCACCCCAGGATATGTTTGGCAGGGAGCAGTTTTTGGACTGGTTAGTGTGTTCATGCTGGCCCATATAACACTGAAAGTGAATCAGTTGCCAGATTCTTGTTTCTAATTTTCCAGATGGCGAAGTCAGGGTTTCATGAGGGTTTTAATTATTAGGTCTTCTTAAAGAAATGTACACTGTAGAGTTGTGCTGTGATTTTTATTTTATTTATTTATTTATTTATTCTGGGAATCTTTTCTCCAACTGCTGTTAACATAACAGAGCTATTTCCACATTATTGTCTTTTGCTTGATGTAAGTGGGATGAGCATCACACCTTGGGACTGTAAAATTTATTTTCAGAAGGGTGAGTCAGAGTGAATGTGCCTTTCTGGCTCCTTCCCCTTGAAAGAAGGAAGGAAGGAAGGCAGGAAGGAAGGAAGGAAGGAAGGGAGGGAGGGAGGGAGGGAGAGAGATGCTTACCATTTAGAGAGACCACAACCAGCCTCCTTCTGCAGCAGCAGAAGGTTGGAAGTCTCGGGAGCAGCAGAAGCTGGGCAGCCTGCAGACAGAGAACTTACTCAGATTCCCAAAAAGTGGGCTGGGAGGTCAGGTGCTGCTGGAACACCCCAGGGGGCTTTCCCTATCCACTGGCAGTGCCTGGACCCACCACCCAATTCTTCCTTCTGTGCTTTCTCCCTTTTGGCCGTGCCGGCTGCAGGCGAAGTACCACCTGTGTGCTGCCGGTTGGCTTGACAGCGAACGGGTGGGGTATCCCACTGCCTTCTCCTCCCCAAACTGTGGCGCTGGGTATGTTGGCATCGTGGACTATGGGAGGAGAGTCAACCTGAGCGAAACCTGGGATGTCTTCTGCTACAGGGAGAAAGGTGAGAGCACCCTTCTCGGCATCACTCTGCAAAGGGGAGCAGCAGCAACAGTTTTGGTACCTTTGGTCAGCCACAAAATGTTAGATAACCCTGCAAGAGATTCTCTCTTTTTAATTAAAATAATAATCTGTTGCTGAACAAGTAAATTTTCAGGCACAGGGCACCTAGAAAAGGTTGCTGGCCCACATGGCTCTCTGTGTTTGTGCCTTCCAGAGGTGAACTGCACCTGCAAGCCAGGCTACGTGGGGGACGGCTCGTCCTGCAGCGGGAACTTGCTGCAAGTGTTGATGTCCTTCCCAACGCTGACAAACTTCTTGTCGGTATGGCTTGCAGCAGGCATGTGGTTCCGGTGGGGTGAGCAGAGCGGGTAACCTGGTTGTCTCAGCATTGGCTTCACTGTAGTGCATGGCAAATGCAGGTAACAGCAAGCAAAGTGGGGTGGAGATGTCTAAATCCACAACTGCTAAGTCAGGAATTAGTCACCATGTTTTAATTTCTTGTTCCAAGTTTTGGGTTTCTAAAATACATTTGGAAATTAAATGCTTCTGCAGCTGTAGGTTAGGAAGGATCCTGTGCACTGCTGCTGATGTGCACAGGAGCTCACGATTGCCCTCTACTAAAGCTGGATTTTGTTTCTGCCTAGAAAATCATGGCTTACTCCAACAGCTCTAGGAGAGGAAAAGCGTTTCTGCAGTACCTTACAGACCTGTCAGTGCATGCCACTCTCTTCGCTCCAAATGATAGCGGACTAAGGGAAAATCAGGTAAGGCTTGGTTTGTTTGTTTTTAACTTCTTCATTTTAATAACACTTTTTGAACAGCCACCCTTATGGGTTTCTGCATGCCAATGCAATCTCAATTTAAAAAAATAATAATAATAACATGACATTACTCCCGTGTAAACCCATATAGTTTAAACTTTGCTTCTAGAAGAGATGAGTTTACCATCTCTGCTTCTCTTCTGCAGTCAGGAGTACAAGGTTTCCGGGAGTGTTTGTCACCACAGAGAATTTTCCATCAGGGATCTTAACTACCCATCTGTAAAGGTGTCTGTCTGAGATGAAGTCTCCCCTGGCTTATTAATGTTAAGCACAGTTATCTGAAAAAACAGTGCACAGCTTTGGGATTTCTCACAAATGCATTAAAGGAAGTTGCTCCTGGTTTCATTTCTACGCTTGTCCTTTTTAATTTCCTTCAATCAAACATTGCCTCCAACAGCTGAGGTACAACTCCAGCCATGGGGGGATGAGGCCAGGACTTCTCCAGCTGTCCCAGAGTGGTAAGCCAGGCAGGTGGAAGGCTGTGAATTTGTTAAAAGAATCACACAAGTGATTTCATTTCATATGGGTTTATGCTCTGCCTTACATCTTCAAGCTATTTTAAGCATCTCCGAGGCTCATCACTTCAGGTCATCACACAGAATAAAAGCTTTTGTGCTAGTAGATCCAAGGTGTAGCCTCCTGCAGGTGGTGGTCAAAGGCCAGCAGGGCCAGAGGATCCATTCCACTGTTCACTTGCAGGTTTCCCAATAGTCTGTCCTATATTGCACTTGCTGTAGCATTAATAGCAACAGAGAAAAGGGATCATAAGCATGGGAGTAAATCCAGTGGATTAAACAGATTGATTCATGTTTCTTGCATTTCTCTTTTTAGACACTTACCGGGCGAGACATTGAGTATCATTTATCTAATGCCACCATCATGTTTTATGATGACTTGACCAATGGAACCACTCTTCTGACCCGCGCTGGGGAAAAACTCTTAATTACAAACACCAGGGGCCAGGAGTACCCAGCTTCCACTACTGAACAGGTACCTTTTTAATAAATCTCCCATCCTCACACTTTTTCCCTCTCATCCTGCACCCTCTAATCAGGTGATGCACTGATCTGGGGACTACTCCTGGGGCAGGCAGGAGCTGGGACTTCTGATAGCAGCCATCAAACTGCAAGTTTACACATTTGCAAGCAGCCAAGCTCCAACCTGCACAGCTGGAAGGAAGTTGCTCAGGCAGCCTGCAGGAATCACAGCATGGGGTTACAGGCTTGAGTCAACCCTTCTCTCAGATGGGCAGGGTTAATAGAGAGGGCAGCGTGATAGCAGGAGAGATGGGAGCAGAAGCTTATCGTTACAGAAAGGTGTTGGCATTTGTAAAATCACTTGGTAATTTTCTGCTAGAGGGAGAAGACCTCAGCATGGCCTTACTCAGAGCAAAAGCAAAAAAGGCTATTTTACTGCAATTTCTTTTTTAACAACAACAGCAAAAAAAATCTACATCCTTTTTGTAAATTGAAAGTATCCTTTGATGTCTTTTGAGGAGCAGCTGAGGGAACTGGGATTGGAGTAGAGGAGGCTCAGGGCAGACTGTATTGCTCTCTGTAACCACCTGAAAGGAAGGTGTGCAGGGCTAGGGGTCAGCCTCTTCTCACAGACAACCAGTGATAGGATTAGAGGGAATGGCCTCAAGTTGCACCAGGGGAGGTTCAGGTTGAAAATGAGGAGACATTTCTTCTCAGAAAGAGCCGTCAGGCATTGCGATGGGTTGCCCAGGGAGGTGGTGTAGTCACCGTCCCTCGGGGTGTTAAAGGAAAGGTTGGATGTGGTGCTTAGGGACGTGGATTAGTGGGTGACATTGGTGGTAGGGGGATGGTTGGACCTAATGATCCTGGAGGTCTTTTCCAAACTTAATGATTCTGTGATCCTTTGAAAGCACACCCAACTTTTCTTTTTTTCTAATTATTATGAAGGAAATATTCACTACCCAAGCAAATGACCTCTGTCAGAGCAGCCCCTTGAGACTGAGGCTGAGACTCTGCTGTAGGTGATGTTGCAGAGCTGAATATGAAAAGAAGTAGCCCTGCTTCTTGTGGGCTTGCAGTCAGCATGTGCTCTAGATGATGGCACTTGATCCAAGGCCTGTTGAGTACCCATCATTTCAGCTGGGGTGGGGATGTACACAGACATCAACAATAAGAGAAGAGGTGCTGCAGGAAGAGGTGCCCAAATGATAGATTTGCAGGCTTATTCCTTTTCTCCTTCTCCTTTTTTGGGAATAAATGAATAAATAAATAAAATAAAATAAAACACTCCATTAGCATGAGAATTATCATGCACTTGATTTATATTTGAGACTACCTTATACTGCCAACACAGTAATCACATTAATGAAGTACACCCTCATGAGAGATCAGGTGCACCAGCACAAGACTAACCCCTGTCTCTCTTTAACATGCTAGGAGCTCTTTCAGATCACTTTGATCTGATACTAGAGTTAGAAGAGTTTCTCCTTAAAAAATCCCTGGTATTCCTTTACCTAATGTCTTCCAAAGCTGCCAAGGGGAGACTCTGAGCCATTAACACAACCCTTGCTCCTGCCCTCCAAAGGTGGTTGGAAAGATGTAGCTTTTTGTCCTCCTTGGAGGACCTGAGCAGGCCCCTTCTCACATCCTAGTGAGCTGTGGAACAGGACCAAAGTCCTGCTCCCCCATGCTAGGGCACCAGATAAACTGCGGGCTGCACTTTCCAGTCAGTGCTGGCCCAGCTCTCAAACAGCAACCTCTGTGCCAGGGCATCCTCAGCACAGAAGGCAGCTGTAACAGAAGCAGGCAGCTGGGCACTTCTGCCTCTACACAAGTAACAATGCTCCTGATCTTGCCACCTGTACAATCACCAAAAAAATAAATGAAAGAAAAACGAAAGAAAGAAAGAGAGAGAGAAGGAAGGAAGGAAGGACGAATGGACGGACGAGGTCAATATGTAAGTAAGGATGATAGTGACTTCACGCACAGAAGAACCATGACAAGCCTGGGACCATCTTAGGCTGGTGTCCAGTGAAGCAGCAGTGGAAGCCCACCAGAAATTTTTCTCAGTGTGTCAATAGCTGATGTGGGGAAATAAGCTCAAGCTTTGTTTCAGCCCCAGAGGCAGGAGGGAAAAGCTCAGCTCTCATTGTTCTCTGTCCTTGCAGAACGAGATCAGATATGTGGACAGAAGCGCTATTGTTGAGTGGGATATAATCGCTTCCAATGGGATAATCCACATCATTTCAGAGCCTTTGAAGGCTCCGCCAGCACCTGTAAGTACATGGTGACTTGTTGGGTGGTGGTAGGTGGCTGTGGCTTATATCATACCAAACTCAACACTGACATTCGTATATTCCCAGTTTCCCTTCCCTATATACAGTTTCAGATTAAAGGGATACTTTGAAAGATTTGAAAGAAATTTAGAAACGGAGAGTAAGGTATTAGTGAAGCTTGTTCTTCCCATATTTTATTTTTTCTTCAATTGAATCACTAGGACTAGCTTCCCAGTCATCCAAGGTTTTATAATACTCCATCTGAGTTGTTCTGAGAATACCTTTCAAGCTTCTGAGGAAAACATTTGACTCTTGGCTTAACACTCATTCCTATCCTAAACAACAAGATGCTTTGAAAATTGATTTTATTTCTTTTCATGCATGAATTCCTGCCATATCTCTAGTTATGCAGTCATCTCACCCCCTAGAAAAACCAAACAAAAACCAACCAACCAAATAAATAATAACAATAATGATAATTTAAAAATTAGAGTGCATGGCAAAATAACAGTTCAGAAAGGGATGCAAAGGGATGTTGTCCTTCAAGAGCAGGCAATTCAAGGTAGCTGCTGCATTGCTTCAGTCTGGCATTACAATGGTACAGGGCCCTGTTCTGGGGATGTAGGAATATAATTCTCTTTATTTCACACCAGCAAAGTGTGCTGCTTTGTATGAAAGGGATGTAAGCATTTTCTCCACCCACAGCCCGGATGTCTCACAGAAGTGAGGCCTGTCACGCTTGGGGAAAGTGCACAATAAGCATCTGCAGCTCTTTTTTTTCTTGCCACAAGATATTTGCCTTAACAAAAATTGTTTCTGTTGCATCAGGGTAACCCATTATGGTCCCTCTCTCCATGTGCTGGAGGGGTCTCACTCACATTTCTGGCATGTCTATCCCAGCTCTGATTTAGGCAGTGACTAACTGGCCGCCTCTTCAGTCCATGAAGTAAATTCTATTCATACCTTATTTCTCACTTCCAGTTCGTTCAGAGAATCCCTATCTCCTGATTCAAAATAATAGGCAATTTCTGTCAGTCTATAGCAACATGATATTGCATTGTTTATAATTCCTTTCACATGCTAGAGGGCAACTAAACATTTTCTAGTATTTAGCTGTTCACCTGCACCATGTAAATTACCTTGTTTTCTAAAAAAGAAATAGAGAGGGTGTTATCAGTTAGGACAATAAGGTGATTATTTTGCCACAGTAAGTTTAGTAATCAGTTTTCTAAGCAGGGGGACACAGAGCTAAGGTATCACTTAGAAAAGCCAGAGTAACTACCTATGAATCTCTTCCCCACTGCAGACCCCTCTTCACTTCTATGATTGCCAATAAAGAGCACCATTCTCTGGGCAGATCACATTTCAAGTGCCCTGCGATCTCTCAGGCAAAATTATCATCACACCAGCTCTGCCAGTCCCCTTCATGACACTAGGCTATATCAGGCTACAGAGCTGCAGAAAGCAAACCAAAGCCCTAGTGTGGAGGCATTTTTCCTATTTAGACTAAATCCAGAGGACACATGGATTTCCTTCAGCTCTTCACCTATGTATTTATTAAAAAGTTATGTAGGAACATAGAGTCTATCCTGAAACATGCAAAGAGCTGCTTGAATTGGCACTTTACCTGCTTGACTGAAGAACGATCTCAAGTTAAAGGCAGTGAACATCTCAGAGCAGTTTGATTTGAGCCCTGGTAAGAATGGCTCAAAGGGTTGTCTATCTGTCCACACAAAGCAGTGGAGAATGAGCCTGATCTCATAAAGAGATCTTTAGGGTTTACACTACAAGTTTTGAAGGCCACCTAAGGGACTTTGGTACCCACTTCTCTGCAGGCCAGTGTGGTTTCAGTTTCTGTGGCTACTTTGAAAACCGTAACTAGAAAAAGATGACTAGAAATGCCCTGTATGTTTAAAAACATAAACAAGATGAAGCTGCACAGGAGCCAATGTCCAGTGTAGAGTACATAAGAAGAGCTAGTTTGCAATTATTATCAGAAATCCAAATTAAACTGTCTCAGGGAGTTACATACCAGGAAACTATTGCAAAATCAGTTTGTGAACTAAGGTGTAGCTCATGGAGATGCTGCATGTGCTGGGTGCTGGAAGGTGACCACCTCTTTCTGTGCTTCCAGGTTCCTCTCCATGCCACTACTGGAACAGGGATCTTCTTTGGCATATGTCTGGTTATTGGAGTCATGGCCCTTATTGGATATTCTTACCTCAGATTCAGAAGGAAAAACACAGGCTTCCAGCACTTCAAGGTAAGAGGCAGAAAGGAGTGCAAAGCAGGGAGGCAGCACTGCCCCACACCCACCACACTTTCCAGAATCACGGACTCCAATTTCTCCTTCTGCTTCATTAAGCTGGATGCGTTCTAGATCATGTTTTTTTCACTCATGCTTGAACTGTTCAGACTAACACATGGAGAAGGTGGGGAAGGCTTACACATCTGCCTTAGGCACTAGCTCACTTTTGCTTGCTGCACCCCTCTGGGGTGTCCTGCCAGGGCTCCAGCCCTCACTGACACTTCCAACACCAAGAACTGGCCAAAATCTTGCATCTGAACAGCACCAGAGCAGAACTCTTTGCTTCACCATAAAGGTCAGCTTCAGGGAAGCTGGTAACTTTCAACCACTTGAACAAGTGAACTTGTTCTATTCTCTTCCCTTCCCCTCGTAGCACTGCTAATAGTTTTACAGTTCTGAGGGTTGAAACATTTGATAGGAAAAAGGCTGGACTTAAAGACAAGCAAATCAAAGGGCTTATCAGGATTGAGAAGTACAAATTTTTATACTGATGAACTCTCATGCCTGCTTTCACTCAACTAACCTAGCCTCACATAGTATCATGACGATGAAAACCAGGCACCAACAGCCAAGCTACTCAGAGAAGAGAAGGATGATAATGTTATAACATACACCAGAATCCATCCAAAAGAAAGTCTACCTGGAAGGAACCAGAAACCTCCCCCTAATTCTAGCTTCTGCATAATATGAGTTGTCTTCTAGAAACAAAAAGGGAGCCATAAGCCAGGGGAAATGCTTGTAGTTCTATGTGGTAGCAATGAGAGTGCTCAGTCATGTCCCTTTCATGGCAGGCACAATGCCAGTGCAGTACTACTTCTCCCATTCCTTGCTGCAGCTTAAAAAGGAGGGAGGAAAAAGCTATCAGTGTTAAGTGATCCAAGATATGACAGTCACCCAGAATAGAGTTCATGCCTACAGGCACAGATTTAGATGATAAAGCACGTTCATTCACAACACTGTGCTAGTCAGTGGGGAAACCTAAGTGCCCCACTTAATGCATTGTATGAGAAGGATGGATTTAAAGCAGGTTTGTGTGATTTTATATAGTCAAAAGATGACACTGACAGAACATCACTGGACAAGTCCCAGCCTTCAAATATCACCAACCCCTCCTACGAAAGTTCTTCTGAACCGACTCCACCAGAACCTACATATGATCTTTTCTCAGTAAGTGTACATTTTGAATTGATACACATAACTAAGATCATGATAAGAAGAAATGACTTAATAAAGTGAAAATGTCCGCTTGGGAAGGAAAAAAAAAAGTGTGGGGGAAATACCATTCTTATGGCTTTCTTATCTCAGCCCAGCCAGAAATGGCGTCAGCCCACTTAAAGCAAAAATGAGGCTATGGTCTACAGCTCCATCTCAAGTAATGACTCGTGAGGCTGCAGCCTACCTTCAAAGACAGCTGAATTAAATTGGACTTCAAATGCTGCTAGATGCCAGTGATGCATCTGTACAAACTTTAAAAAGCCTTTTGTCTTTCCTTCTCCTTGCTGTAAACGCAGCTGAGTTACATGCTAGCACTCTCTGACAGAGTCTGAAATGCAGCGGGAAGGAGGTGGGAAACAAGGGAAGGAAAGTCTAAGACCAGAATGTAGAGATAGCCTCCGTGACCCAATTTAGCAAGACTCCCATATATACAGAGACTTTAAAGAACACAGTAAACCTTTTTGCATGCAGTAAAGAGACTTGTTTGGTGCAAAAGTAGCAGGCGCAAACTGCCATCTGTGTGGACAAATCGCCAAAAAGGGAAGTTCGTTTGTTGCACGGTGTTCAACTCTGATTTTCTTTTTCCTTCTCTTCTACAGGACTCAGATGACCAACAGCTTGTGATGAGTGGTCCGCATGATCAGAACTAAAGATGGAATTTGGCATTAGTCAATTATAAAACACACATATTTGCATTCACTGTGGGGGAAAAAAAAAAAAAAAAACAGCACCTAGAGCTCTCAGGGAATAAAATCCGATTATAAATTAAAAAACAAATCAAAGAGTACAGCCTTGTTTAACATGCAGTCTGTAGGGTTTGCAAAGTTACCAACCTCAGAAGTGTTACCTCTGTCTTAGAAATACCGACTATGAGTGCAAAATGCAGTAATGTCCAGAGACACTTCTCTATGACAAGTGTAAAACTTTCACTAGCTTCCTATTTCACTACTTTCATTATTCTGTACAGAATCAAAACCTTAAAGTCCAAAATCTTCTTCTGTACAGTCATTTAGTCAAATGGCCTCAAACACACAGGGCTGCTAAATTGGCAAATAACCTAAATTTGCTGTTACTCCAGCTCTATGTCTTTGTTTTGGCTTGGTTGTAAATATAAACACCTAGCATAAAACAGAACATGTATAAAACCTGTATTTTCAAACTGAGGGGATTTTTTTATTAGTATCCTTGCTTATAAGGATTTCAGAGCAGGAAATGCAAGCTTCCTCTCTGTCCCACTTGCCTGCTCCATCTTTTGTCTTTTCTCCAGCTTTCCTGGGTTTTGTTTATATCTCGTATCACTGTACAAAGAGAAATATTAAGTGTATCAGCTTTAGCAAGAAGGATAGGGTATATGAGGGTATTAAAATAGTAACCAATTTTTACTTGAGCCATTTTTGTGAAAAGGTAGATAATGAAGATGAACATACCTTGCCATTCCATGACCACATTCAGATTTTTAGGTCTGAAAGGAGCAGAAGCTGTCCTTTTCTTTACATACCACATTCGTGCCAAGCACATTAATGTTGCCTTTCAACCAATGCACAGCAATAGCAGTTGTCTGCACCTTACTATTAAATGTCAATCAGACCCTACTTTGATTGCTAGAAACCACAAAATAGCAAGACAAGAAAGATTTTATTGCTGGCAGCAGCAATGTTCAGCTACAACATACCTCCTGGTGTTTTCTGCATGGGGGTAGGGAGAGAAGATGTCACTGCAGGAAAGCATCCATTGCCTCTGAGAACATCCCCAGGATGCCTCATATCAGAGCAAGGCACACAGGCCAACCCAGGGTTGATGATGCAACTATCAAGGACAGCCAAGGGAATCTAATGTGTAAATATGACCAAATGAAAACCATAGATGGAAGTAATTTCCCCAACTCCTCTTCACGCCCCGACACATTCCTTCTTGATTTTCTCTAGAGACAGTAAAACAAAATTTTAGAAGGGACACACACCCTTACATACACACATTTGGGGGAGCTTTCCCCACAGTTTTGCAACAATACAATTCCTGTTCTTTCCTTCTCCCAAGTCACCCAAAAATTAAGGCTCATAGGGACCAGAAGACAGAGTCCAAGCATTTATTTTTGTAATAATCATTAAATATTTTTTAATCACAAAAAAAAAGATTCCACAGTTCATTAAACTCTTCTTTTACCGACAGACTATTCTCCTCTCCATTTTTACAGAACAAAAAAAAATTTCTTCTTTGGAGTTCAAATGAACTACACTTCCAAATTGAACATAAACTGACACTGCCCTTTCAACATGCTCAAAAATCTCTTGGAAGTCAGTAACATAAGGTTAAAATAAGTTATGCAGAGAGCACCAAGGTATGCAGCTCGAGTTCTTTGAAATAATTACAAAAACACATTTTAAAAAGAATAATATTCTAGAACTGAAAAATAAATAATGCATTTTACAATTGTCACTTAAATTGATATTGTATATATTTTTTAAAAGAACATAACACTTCCATAATTTTTTTTCTTTTTCATGCAGTGTTGTTTCAAAAAGTCATGCAACATAAACAAGGTTCTACTTCAGCTGCCTGCTGTCACATAGCTTTGTACAGAAGTTTGATGGGTTTGTAAGTTGAGAGGGAGGAAAAATCATCTTGAAACAAAATGGGCAGTATGTGGGTAATAGCATCCAACCCAGTCAGACTGTTCCTGGTTAACACAGGAAAATTACGCAAACAAACTGACTCCTAGTCAGCTTTCAAAGAAGAAACACAAGAGCTATAACCAAAATATTAGCAAATGCAATAATGCAGAACTGAAGAACAACACTCTTAATTGCTTGTAGTGACATGAAGAATGTACAGTGGGTTTTGTTTTATTTTAATCAGTTCATTGAGATCTCTAGAGCATGAAAGGTGCTACACACCAAGTTCAGTTCTAGCTGAGCATGAGGATAAAAAAAATGAAGGCAAATTGGGGATATTTCCATCCCCAAATTTCAGCTGACAGAACAGCCTGCATTGTCGAGTTATGCTAAATATTTCTTGCTCCACCAACAACTCTCCTCATAAAGCCAAACTACCTTCTTCTTCAACGAAAACAGCAGGACTGTCAGATGAACTTACTCATTTCAGGTATACTCTTCTGTTTAAACACACCACACACACACACACAAGCACTCATTTTAGGAGTGTTGCATGTCAAGTTTCAAATAGGAACACAAGAAAACCATGAACGTAAAATCCATAAGCACCTCTCAGGACTTCAGGCTGATTTCAAGCATACAGGAAAACTGCATATGAAATTGTGCAGGCTAGATTAAAATACATTCTTTACTTTGCAAACATGCTTTTAAAAACATGAAAGATACTGCATCTGGAATTCAGTACAGATTCTTGCATATAAGACAAGTTAAAAAACAAACAAGAAAACTTTTGGTCACCAAAAGTTTGTTTACCTGACTATTACGGTATGAACCAAGTGATATCCCATAATGAAATGAAAGATACCAAATGCTATGTATTTTGTCAATTATACGTTTTTAAGAACAGAACCCTTAATAACTAAAATTTGAAAACCATTAGTCATTATGCCTTCTAAAATGGCTGGAGCAGGAAGCACCAGTTCAAAAATAATAACTTTCCTTTGGATGCAGAGATAAGAAAGCATCCTGATTTAAAAACAACTACATATCAGTTCTATAAAGTGCCTGTTCGAGGAAACACATCAACAGATGTTTTCCTTGTGCAAAATAGACATTTTTCAGCTCAAATCTTTGGAACATGTATGCTACGCAAAGCTTGTGTTCGTGCCTTTCTTGCAATTTTAGTAATCCTATAAGACTTCTCACCTGCACAGTTAAAATTGTTTTGCTTGATGCAAACTGTCCATCACCCCCAATCAAGCTCTGGGGGCTTGAGCTAAAAAAAAATGTCATCAGAAATCTGTTTTTCATCTGCTCATGTCTCCTCTCCCTCCTCCCCCCCCCCAAATTCATGTGCCCATTGTGCGTGTTTACTTTTAAATGCAGAAGTCCATTACTGAAGGCTACATCAAGTACTTCATCTCCAAGGGAACTTCAAAACTGCTCTGCATGCCACTGTAAGACACTTGTAAGTTTTAAAAGCAGCATTTATGATCAATTTAAAGCCTGATGGAATTCTGCCTCCACTTTGAAATGCACACTGTGAGACCTGTTGCAATGGCTTTATCATCAGAGAGCGGGTATTTAAATAGTTTGGAAACTTAAAAAGGTGTCAAAGTCAGCACAAGGAAGCTGAAGCACTCCGAGCTTCCTGTTACTGTCAGGTTTAGGTTCAGGTCCACGTACAGCCAAGCACAGACAGTACAAGAACAGAAAATTATGTACAGGCAAGAAAAGAAGCCCACCAGGCTGAGCATGCCTGTACTGTAGTCATTGCAAAGCTCCAGAGATGCACCCAAGCATTACACCAGTTAGTTCAGTTGCAGGTAATGCTCTAGCTATGGCAACAGGAAGTTACTGCTTATGCCATATCCCTCTCAGTCTCACCATAAACTGGCTAATAACAGTGTATCACTGAATGACTAACACTGGATTTAAGCTATTCTGTGCCAAGAGCCATGACAGGCTCTAGCTAGAGTTCTGAAAGGAACTTCAGCCAGAAAGGACAGCACAGCTATTTCTTTGTAAGCCACAAGGCTGCAGTTCAAAGTTTCCAATGAACAAACAAAAGCAACCATCCCAGAACATCACCAGCCTTTCCCCCTCAAATCTGTCCTCTCTCCCAGCCCTCTGCTATTTTGGCAGTCCATTATATCCTCTGTGTGTAAGAAGAGGTTTCACATCTCTGAGCAGGAGAGGAGAAAATAGGTGCTATGCTTATTGAGAACAAGTATGAATTACATCTAAATCAAGGTAACAGATTTAAGTGAGTTAAATAAAATGCATCCATATTCAAAAAAAGGATGTATTTGCCCATTTTAGAGAGAATAAGGCAAGTGCTTATTTGATCTGAACCGTCTCTTGTAGGAAGGGTATTCTGAATGTACCAGTGCACAGCTGATCTGACCAGCCAGGAAGTTCATGCTGCAAAGGAGTCCTCCTTGGATAAAATGTGTAGTCAGGCTCATAGTTCAAGAGACAACTCAGCGATGCCATGTAGATATCTGCAAATCTAGAGAGACGTCTTAGGAAGTACGTGGGATTCTCATCCGTTCTGAATAAGCTTCCAAACTGTGCATTGAAGAAATTTCTGTTCATTTCCCTGTCCCCCCAAAAAAAGAAAACAAAGAGAATGAATGGAACGTACTTGCACACCTTTCTTTATCACCTAATTTCCAGAACTTAAAGCAAGCAGCTCCTATAATCTGTGCTGTGTGTTATTCTCTCACCATTTCACTTCAAAACACTTAAGTGTGCCATATAAAGTTTTTCCACTTCTTGCATATAAGAAGCCCAGATCTAGTCATCACAGTAGTGAAAAGACGAGCTTCTTATTTCTCCCGCTAAAACAGTGGTAAGATGCTCCTTACTTCAGAAACATGACATCTCAAGCTTTCACTTCTAGAGATTTTTAGAGAAGACTTTTGTGTTTATCTAAATGCTGATGATATCCATTGGTCCCAGAGACAAAAGACTTAAAATAAAATAAAAAAAAGATTTACCTTAATATACACAAAATACTTAAATACATCTTGCAATTAACCTCTGTTATTAGTCAGTCACTGCCAAGCACTACTCCTAATTACTTCCTCATTTCTATGGAAGGCTGCTGTTAGCTCAGTTGCTGTCCTCACCAACAGTGCACTTCACACACTCTGTATTTAGGAATTGCTCTCTCATGCTAGCATACTTTTAGGCGCTTTAGCCCTGTTGCCTGTCTTTGTGATGAGACCATTACTAAATCCAGTGTAGCACACAGCCCCATTTCTGTATATTCCAAAATACATTGTATGTAATCTGAACAGATCACCTAAAAAAAAAAAAAAAAAAAAAAGAGAGTGAGAACTGAAGAACTGACTTAGTGGTATTCCCTTGATACAGAGCTGGCTGATGTCATTGCGGGACCTCTCTCAATTATTTTTCAGTGGTCTTGGGAATCTGGAGAGGTCCCAGTAGACTGGAAGCTGGCAAATGTACCAATTTCCAAGGAGGGCAAGAAAGAAGACCCTGGCAATTACAGGCCTGTCAGTCTCACTTCAGTGCCTGGTAAAATTACGGAGATTATCCTTGAAGTTATTGAAGTGCACCTGGGGGACAATGCAGTCATTGGTCCCAGCCAACATGGGTTCACGAGGGGTAGGTCCTGTTTGACTAACTTGATTTCCTTTTATGATAAGATCACCCACCTAGTTGATCAAGGGAAACCAGCTGATGTGATCTTTTTGGATTTCAGTAAAGCTTTTGACATGGTTTCCCATAGAATCCTACTGGACAAAATGCCCAGCATACAGCCAAACAAAAACGTCATACAGTGGGTGAGCAAGTGGGTGACAGGCAGGGCTCAACAGGTTGTGGTAAATGGGGCCGCATCAGGCTGACAGACAGTCACCAGTGGGGTCCCTCAAGGCTCCATTCTAGGGCCAGTCCTCTTCAATGTGTTTATAAACAATTTGGATGTAGGACTAGAAGGTGTTTTGAGCAACTTTGCTGATGACACTAGACTTGGAGGAGTTGTTGACTCTGTTGAGGGTGGAAAGGCCTTGCAGAGAGATCTGGACAGGTTGGAGAACTAGGCGATCACCAACTGCATGAAGTTTAACAAGCGCAAGTGCCAGATCCTGCACCTGGGATGGGGCAACCCTGACTATACATACAGGCTGGGCGATGAGACGCTGGAGAGCAGCCCCACAGAAAGGGATGTGGGTGGGGGTTTTGGTTGATAGCAAGCTGAATATGAGCCAACAGTGTGCCCTGGCAGCCAGGAGGGCCAACCGTACCCTGGGGTGCATCAAGCACTGCATCGCTAGTTGGTTGAGGGAAGGGATTGTCCCAGTCTGCTCTGCACTGGTGTGGCCTCACCTCGAGTGCTGTGTGCAGTTCTGGGAATCACAGTACAAAAAGGATGTAAAACTGTTGGAGAGTGTCCAGAGAAGGACTACAAAGATGGTGAAGGGCCTAGGGGGGAAGACGTATGAAGAGCGACTGAGGTCACTTGGCCTATAAGCCTCGAAAAGAGGAGGCTGAGGAGAGACCTCATCATGGTCTACAGTTTTCTCAGAAGGGGGAGTGGAGGGGCAGGGACCAATCTATTCTGCTTAATCACCAGTGACAGGACCCGAGGGAATGGTGTCAAGCTGCAGCAGGGAAGGTTCAGGCAAGACATCAAGAAGAGGTTCTTCACCAAGAGGGTTGTTACATAGTGGAACAGGCACCCCAGGGAAGTTCTGCACCGAGCCTGTCGGAGGTTAAGAAGGGTTTGGACTTAGTTACATGGTCTGAATTTTGGGGTAGACCTGTGCGGTGCCAGGAGTTGGACTCAATGAACCTTATGGGTCCCTTCCAACTCAGGATATTCTATGATTCTATGACCTGACATTACTCTTTCATGCAGAAAACTACTATCTATTCTAAAGGGGAAGAGGGTCTCATATGCACAAAGGTCAGAGGGGAGAACAGCTGAAGAAGAAACAGGTAAAATTTGCTATGTAAAGCAATACTGTAGAAAGTCAGTAGCTACCAGAGAATATAAATCAAGAATTGAAAGAAATTCTGGAGAAACCTGTGAAATACATTGCATTGAGCTCTTGGCTACCATGAAGAATATTGCAAATAGCCCAACTTCCATTTCTTACCTCATTTCCTTTCTTTCCTTCTTCCATTCTTCTAAAATCATCTGTGAATCAGGATCACGGTGAACCTGAAATGTAAAGCGTAGATGACAGATAATTAAGGATGCCTTCATAAATGAACCTTTCCATTAATAAACTCTTATCAGCTAACAGGAGATGAGGAATGCTTCAGCAATCATTATACAACAATCACTCATGTACCTTAACCAACTGAAAGCGGGAATCAACACAGCATGACCAGTGGAGGAAGGGGTCAAAATTTTGAGAAAACTAATCATTGCAAATAATTAAAGCATTTATTTATTTGCAGTTAAACTGGGGGCTTCAGTGAGACAGAAACCACTTGCAACATCAATGTTCAGCAGTCAGAAACTTAGACGGATCCTTTCAGCTATAAAGAACCGATTACACATACGCAGAACAAACCTGCATGTGTTCGAGTAATCCTGTCAGAGTTTGTAGCCAGGTCATGGTTTGAATGTACTTCTCTGTGTTCATGATTTTAATCTCTGATCGTAACTCTGGAATAATTGCACCAGTGCGCCAGCCATGCTTCAGGGTCAAATCCTATTTACCAAAAAGTATTAAAAAGAACGCAAGAATTAGTCTTAAAAAGAACTACTTAAAGGAATTGAATAATTTGATCATTCTTTACTCCCAAAGTGTACTAATTTAAACTGCTTCTTCTGCATAAGCAGACATATTAAACAGTGGGACTTAATTGTGCCAACATGCAACAGATTTTAATTTTAGAGTAAGCTCCAAATCCCACATTTTCCAAGAGGAAGATATTATAGATGAGATCTTTGCTGCTGTCAGAAGCATATAGAGGAAATTGTGTTCAGTTCATGGTGTCTACCCATACACTCAGAGTTGACAGAAAGCCCTACCAGGACCTCAAGCTATTCAAGCTTCTCCTCAAAGTACAAGATGAGGCAGCCACTACTGGTGTTCTTTCCTCCATTGTGCCAGAGAAGAGTAGAGCTGCCTTCCTCTTTACTTGGCCCTCAGCCCTACGTAGCACCCAGGCTTACTTTTCTTTTTAAAAGCATGTTGGGCAAAAATATTAACATCTACTGCTGAAACACAATAGAGCAGCATGGCTGACAATCAGTCTTGTAAAGGAATTAATACACAAGGAATTACAGAAGAGTTAAGTGATGGTAACTTACTCTGAAGTAACAGTGAACAGCACATTTGCTTGTAAGGTAATATGAAAACACACAGAGAGGGAGGCTGCAAACCCCAGCAGCATCTCAGGAAGAAAGTCAG
This sequence comes from Nettapus auritus, assembly GCA_011076525.1. Lineage (NCBI taxonomy): Eukaryota > Metazoa > Chordata > Aves > Anseriformes > Anatidae > Nettapus > Nettapus auritus. The sequence goes on along the minus strand of CM021765.1, from coordinate 57,755,466 downwards.
TTTACTAGTAGTGACAGAAAGATTGCCTCCTGCCATTCAGAACAGAAGTTCATTCAGCTCTTATTACACGTAGTAGCAAATGTCATCCAAATCAGCTACATCCTGTACGTTTGGATATCCGTGTTTACTTTCTGCTACATCTGACACAATTGGTATCTGGATCAGGAATGCAAACTCACATCCCTGGGCTCATGGTGTAAACAAGTTAAATGCTACAAGTCAGATGGAAAACAGGGTCAGCCTTTTATGGCAGCAATTGTCTTCAACGCAAGAAAAGCAGCTATCAACTGGAATTTCGCTGTATTCAGAAATCTCAAATGGAAGAGCATTATACTGAATAATTGTGGAAGAAGAGAAGGAATCCAACAAAAAGTCTTGTCTTTTATCTCGTTTCATGAAAGCAAACTACTTACTGCCAAGTCACTGTAGATGTGATCACCGAAGTAGAGAACCTTAGAGCCCCTCCAGCCAGTAAGCTTCAGAAATTCATATAAGTTACCCTGCAGAAAAGACACATACATTGTAGCAATATGGAGCTTGCACAATCACAGGCAGGAAAAAGGTATTCAGTACACACCTAAATATATTTTTCTATCAAGAATCTTGCTCTCAATTTATCTTATGAATCCCAAGTGCCATGTGTAATTTCAGTAATACTATAACTTTTCACTTGCCACTTTAAGAGGCAAGTAAACTGCAGACATATAATACCAACAGTTAATTTGAACTACCAAAATTATTAAAAGAACTCTTAAAAAATACCTTGTTTTCAGTAGTCTTTATGGTAGCTAAAGAAGTTTAAGACTATAGGGAATGGGTATTAAATCTGAACTGAAAGTGTTGAAAGTTATTTAAAGGATACCTGTTTGTAAATCTGGCCTTTCTGCAATTTGTGAATTTTGTCCCAAAGCAACACTCCCCTTTCATTCACCTTCCGAAACGGCCTAGAACAGAATTACACACAATTGTTATGCTGCTGTAAAAAGTGACAGAATATTTCAAAAGTGAAAAAAGTTAAAATATTAATTTTTCTAAAGAAAAATGTGCCTTATAGCATCTAAATACTTTGTGAGAGAAAAGGTAAAGCTCCAAAACTTCAGCTTTAGCCAGGTAAATGCAACCTATCTACGCAGTATACTGATAAAAACTATAACAGAGTTTGAGAACAACCATTAAGAACTATGGCAGGGAACCAGCCTCCACAGACAGAAGGCAAAAAACAGTGACAATGGCCTGCCACTAAGAAGGAGTGATCCCAAAAAGGAATAAAAAATACTTAAAATCTTGCCAAATACTTCATTTTGTACAACTGAACAACTGAAGGAGGTGGCACAGGACTGGGGGATGGACGGACAGCAAAGTTTTTTTTGAAATTAAATTGAAAATGAAGCAAAGAGGAAAAAATTCCCACTTTAATCTCACTTTCAAAGTCCTAAGTACACATAAAGGAAGAGGTATTTTTCAAGTGCAAAAGTAGTACATATGCTTTGCAAATGTATTTACTTAACTGAACAAGTAGTCTGAATACTACAGCCTGTCAGCCAGTCTGCCTGTTAAATATTACATGTGACTAAACAAAACTACAAGCAATGAAAAAGGTTTCCAATAAGTGATGTTAAAAAGGTATTTAAAACAACCTCTATGACCCTAACTCAGTGCCGTAGGCCTGTATTAACTATTGCAACTTTCTTGGGTAAGAAATGGTAATATTTGTCCTTCAGAACTGGGTGTTTCTGCATTTTGTATTTAATTAAATCCTGTTTATGGTCTTTACAATTTAATTTTACGTTGCACCCAAATCAAAATATTTCATTAACATGCTCTATAGCCTTACATGGAATAAGCTGCTTGAATCAGTCTTTACTGACTAAATACCCACCTTCGCTTATCATTGAAAAAGTTTGGCTTATCAGCCTGTACAATGACCACATCAAAGAGGTCCCTCCAGTCCTTGCCAACTATGAACTTCATGCCTTTGTCCCTAAAAAGGACAAAGGGTTATTAACACCAAAGTCTAACAGAAATGCTATTATTTGTGTAATGTAATGAATTACATTCAACCACCTCATCCTCCCCATCCTTTACATATATACAGTTGAACAACAAACAACTGTTCACTTACACAAAACTGCTAGGACTGTTTGTGATAAGAAACATCTTCTTGCCATGATCAGCCAGCTTAGCTAACACTGCACGAGTTTGTTCAGCATAGCAGATGTATTTCTCTGTGAGGATTGGTGAAAATAAAGTATTAATTTAAAGTTTTTCAATAGAATGTTTTTCTGTTTTCAACGAAGGGTTCAGATGTTATACTTAACAGAGGCAACCTATGCAAGTGGAAGTACCTCTTCCAAGCTTTAAAATTCAGAATTAGTGATATTAAATAAGGAAGCCAGAAAGATCATTACGCAAAGCTTTGACAGATGATCTCATTAGTACTTACCAATATCTGCTTCAATTGCTCTATACATTATTCCTTTGATGTGGACATCTCTGATTGAATCCTGTCAGGAAAGCAACAGAGCACAGAAGAACTGAGAGATCTTTTCAAATACAAAAATCATGCTCACTGTGTATCAGTACTTTGCTTTTATAACAACTGCTTTCTCTTCATTACATTTTCAACTTTACAGAAATGCCATGCAGTAATCATTATGTGCGCACCGCCACTAGACAAAGAGTTAGCTTGTTCTCCAATAAAATAACTTCATGCTTTCGGGAAGTACAAAACAGGAACTGCAACAACTGTGAAAGAGAGCTCAAAAGGGTAAAGTTGGGTGAAATCCCACTGCAGAAGCCGAGTCATCACAGGTTTCTAACGACCTTTGGAGCAGAACACATTCCTTTCCTTGGGCGGGGGGGGTGGTGGGGGCAGGAGAGACACAAGTCAGATTTTAGATTATCACTCCCAAATGCCCTGGTTATTAAAAAAAAAAAAAAAATACAAACAGAAAAAAAAAAAAAGCTAAATCCTTAAGCAAAGGAGCCATAGGCACTCTGAGGGCACTTGGCAGCTCTCAGTTTAGGATATCGATACTGCCACACAGGCTCTTACACAAGGTTTAAGGGCATAAATGCTACAAATTCTTTTAGAAATGCCACTTACGGGGCTTCAAAAATGTTGGTAACACTGAGCAGTAAAATGTATGGACTTTTTTAGAAACCTTTCAGCAAAAGCCAAAAACACTAGCCTTCTGACTATGTAACTACAGGCACAAGGGAAACTTAGCAGGAAGTCAAAAGTTTCTTAAAGCCCATCTGATCTACATGGGTGAGTGATTTCAATATTCAGACCCATCGCATGCACTGAACTACACAGGTTTAATACATTTCAAAAAAAGGGGCCATGAATATAGAGTTTGGGTGGAAAGCTCATACAAACACCATCAACTTGAGAGTGACCTCTTCTGTTCTTAAGTAACTATAACACAACTTTAACTCATCTGGAGGATACATCCTGCGGAACTGGGAGAGTCAAATTACTCCAGTCATTACTACTAGACTTTTTTTGGAGTAGGAACATAAGCAAACAGGTAAAAGAGATATGCCAAAAGCAAGAGACAAAAAAAAAAAAAAAAAAAAAAAAAAATCTTATACTAGTAGAAATACAGAAGCAGTACAACTGAAAGCTCCAAAGCTCCATGGAATTCCCTGCAGACTCTAACAATTCCTGCTAGCAAGGAAAGTAGACCTTCAATAGCAAGCAAAAGAAGCTTTATTGCCATATGAGAGCTTCTTTACTTTACTCCTATTCCCCCACAAACCTGAAGAAAGAACAACTGCCATAAAATACTAGATTTAAAACAAATTGCTAAAACATTCAGTTTATTTCCAAGGTCTACCATAATTTTACTTATGTTTTTTATGGTTTTATAGCAATAATTACTCTATACAAAACCTAAAGTTGATGTCTGGAGCTAACACAGGAGGCTGAGTCTTCAACGTGCTCACAGGTAAGATGCATAAATGTATAGGTTTACCTAAGTCTTCAAAGTTAATACCTTGACGTCTTTGTACAGATGAACAGGCTCATAGTCTATGTTGTTTTTCAGAAAATATTCATTTACACAAGAAAGCAGTGTCATTTCTGGCAAGGAAAATATATCCATGAATTGCTTCATTGTTTTTCTTTCTGAGTTCTACATATGGGTGGGAGGAAAAAAAAAAAAAAAAAAGGTCAAACATTTCTCAGATAATAATTTTCATTGATTTAATATAAACACTTCAGACTAGTTGGAAATACTCAGCTTTTGCCACCACTCTTCTCATTGCTTTAGGATTTTTGCTGAATTAACAGAATTCCAATAAAGAAACTCCAACAAAAGCATTGGCTTTATTTTTAAAATTAATCATGAATGCTTTAAGAGCATTGAACTGCTTTAAGAGCAATATTTTAATTTATAAACACATAAAAGATAGTGCTCAGTTATGTCAAGAAAAACACCTAAAGAGCTCTTTACTGAATGTCTACAAATCTACAAGAAGCACTGATTGTTGACAAGGGGTGAGCGGCGGGGAAGTCTGGTGGGGTTTTTTGAATAAAGTAGAATACTAACTTGGAATGCAAAACAATTTGCATCCTTGTAAAGACATACTAAAAAGCTGTAAAAATCTACAATTACTAATGCAAGAACAGAAGAATAGATGCCCACTCTACGAAAGCTGAAACTATAGGTAATTTTCATGTAAGTAGAGAACCTCATTATACAGAACAAATACTTCAAGTAAAACATCCAGACAGCTTTTCTCAAGACAGCACACTGGTCGAGATCACAGAATGGTTGAGGTTGGAAGGGACGTCTGGAGACCAACTGGTCCAATGTCCCTGGTCAAGCAGGGCCACCTAGAGCTGGTTGACTTGACCATGTTGAGACAGCTTTTGAATATCTCCAAGTGTGGAGACTCCAATACTTCTATAGGCAACTCGTGTCAGTGCTCAGTCACTCCCTTAATTGAAATTGAAAAAAAAAAAAAAAAAAAAAAAAGAAAAGAAAAAACTTTTCCTGATGTTCAGAGCGAACCTCCTGTGTTGTGCCCATGGGCTTTTGTCCTGTCCATGTCCTTTCCAAGAACAATGGATCTGTGGAGACCAAGACACCTGATGAGGAATGCCAGGCTGATATTCCCAACCGCTGCAGCTGCTCCAGAGACCTAAGTTGGTAATCCTAAATTCAGTTCCTTAAAACAAGGAACAAGTGTAGTAAAACAAAGTGCCCCCCAGCATAAAGAAAGGTCTTTCCTGTAAGCAAGGAATGAATACCCAGAAATAAAGGAGCTCAAATTAATTTGGTTTTGGCTAAAAAGACAGCATATATTTTTTGAAAAGTGGAAGGAACTTTCCAGTAAGATCAACCTCTCCATAAAGTCAAATCATAAACTGAAAAGCTGTTCTCTTTCGTCCAATTCTCTGTCACTGTACCAGCTCATATGCAAGAGAAGTCTCCATACGTTTACATGCTGCTACATCAGGGAACCCATTAGACCACCAGGAAGAAGTATGTAGCCACTTCTGCCTGTATGGCTGGGAAAGGAAACAGTGAAAGAAGAAACTACAGCAAGTGGGAGAAAGAAAAAGATGTTTGTCACTTCAGAGGGCAAACTTCCTGTCCAGCACCCTAAGTCAGTCAGGCATTGAGGAAAACAACTGTTAGTAGGAACAAGAACAAAACGTAACACCACTTCCCTCCCCCCTTCAGAAGATTATTTAGTTTTTAAATAGCAGTTGGCATTTTTACCTTTCCATAAAAGTCACTCATTTGTTCCAAGGGGACATGGGAACCATCATACATTGCAATGACTTCTTCATCTGGGACAACGCTGAGGCCTCTGGAAAGCAGTATAAGCTTCAAGTCAAAAGTCACACTAAAATTTTCAAGTAATTACTGAATAAAACTCTAACAGATTAACACTTAAATCTGGAGCTTACTGAAATACTAATAATGACATAGAACACATTGGTCTAGGTTAGAACACCATCTCTCCTTACAGAACAAGTAACATTTTAACATGCTAATGCAGGCGGAACACATTCCAAACTTAAGTCCCTTTCACTTTCTTAAGAGAAGAAAAAGCTAATTAGTCTCCATTGAAAGTCTGCCTCAAGGGTTTGGAAGCAGCTAGAGCTTCCAGTTTCTGAACACAAAGTAATTCCTCAGTCTGCCTTTGTTTCGTAAAGCACTGATGATGTGATAGAGTTTAAACCACATTATTCTGCAGCATGCCCTTGAAGATTGAAGGGAAACAAACACATGCACAACCTCTAACTCAATATGAGTTTAAGCTCTATCAACAGTTCAGCATCCCAAAATTTAACACTACTTGAAGGATAGTTGATAAATAATGAAAAGTCAGCAGCATAGCAACAAATGGGGAAGAAAAAGAGACATCATCTGTCACCACAGTCTCTTCAAGAACTACTAAGTTAGGAAGGGCTTTACAGTGTTTTTGTTTTGTTTTTGTTGTTTTTAAATATTGACAGCATCAAGCATCCTGTATTGAAGCACCTGAACACTGCAGATGTGCAATAATCCTCACCAGAGGACACAGAAGTGGAGGGGAAGAGCAGAGAGGTTTTACTTAAAACTGAAGAACGCAAACAAAAGCTAGATCACGGGCTCCTTTTCTCCTCCAATGCTTTTGCAACTCCGCATGCAAGACAGTTGATTTCAGAGCCTCCGTTTCTTGATCACACCCAAAGTGTTGTAAGACATTAAAAATAAATGAATGAGTGAGTAAGCCCGGTGCTTTCAGCTATCAGCTTGTATCAGCCTTGCAGTGGAATGGCATGATATATGAGCTTCCACCAAGCTGCTGTGACAGCAGAGGCCCATGTTAACTATCTCCTTTAGTGTGCTCCTCAGTGCTACACTGACTTGTACATGGCTCTGTGCTACTGCTGGTAGCACTCCAGCCTTCAAGTTAGTACTGCACAGGATAGGACCAGAGCAGATAACTGTTACAAAATGAAAAAAAGTTATTCATGTCATCCACTCCACAGCAGGAAACAGAAAGAAATGCAACTAAAATGTGAAATGTCTACCAAGTAATAGCATCACAACCAAGGACTGACTCATGTTCTAGTCTGTGGAGAGCTATGCCAAAGGATACTTGAATGCTGACTGCTACAGATCCAGATCTATTTAAACACAAATCCAGAGAGAGGACAATAAACATCTGTGAAATCCAAAGAAGACTGTGTAGGCAAAGCTGCAGATCAGTTCTGTCAAAAGACCCGTAGTCATGACACAGTTCACAGTCCAGCTGTAGAAGTACTAAGTTTATCCTATTCCATTCACAGTATGGCACTAAAACCACCACAGTTCATCTAATGTAGTGCTTCCACTGCTGTTCTTGGAAACGTGCCTTGTCAGAATGGTGCCAGAATTGCTTAAAATCTCTCATTGCAAATGAGGCTGTATACTTGGGCAAGTCCTGCTACTTTCAGCAGTACGATTGGCCTACAAACCTATAAAGCATAAAGAAAGTTAAAACTATGAAGTACAGATACACAGCAACTGACAGCAAAGTTCCATGATGGTACAGAAGAGAAAAGTAATCTTATTTTACATAAAACTAAGAGAATGTATATGGGCAAGCAGTCTGTCCAGAGTTTCGTTGGGTGTGGAAGACAAGCAACACTAGCTCTTCAGCTAATCTCAACATCTCTTTGGTGTCTTTTTCATTGGCACCCAAGTGTTGGCTCTGGATGTGCCTTCTGTACTAGGAGTTGACAGCAGCAAATGTCTTCCTCTTCATCCTGTCCCACCCTGAATCATAAGGCAACACTGCTGACGGACTCGCCACCCACTTGTCTTCTCATCTGGGTCATTCTACAGCTTCAGTCATAACATCTCTCCTCCTGAAGTCTTCTCTCAAGGCCTTCAGTCTCTTTTTTGTTCCCCTCAACCCCATATGGTGGAACAGCAGGTAAACATACAGATATCTTAATGACCAACTGAACCAGGTACCACCGATGCATGCCAGCCTTTTGCCCCTTCCATCAATGTTCCTTCTGGTGCCCTTGGATTAATTTGTTTCCATTCGTACTTCAAGTATAGCACAGTCTACCAATTTTATATTAATTTAGTAAATTCAAAAAGTGTCACTCTGTGTGGACACAAAACTATGACCACATCGCCCTTGCGGAAATGATGTTTACAAACTTAAAAGCGCTGTGCAAATACAGCAAAACCTCTCAGGTGTATCTGCAACCACACTCGAGTCATGCTAACAGGCACTCTGTGACAACTATTTGCATAGAAAGCACCAGTGGAGAAGTCATCAGTGTATTTTTAGATGTCTTTCAGCACTATTTAACAGCCGGAAACAAAGTGAGTCAGCACTTTGTGACCAAACAGCTTGCCAACCTACCCAGATCTGGACTGGGGAAATCAGCTGTACTGTACCAGTCAGTAAATGTGTGTGCACGTCTGTACGTACACACAGAGGAGCAAAGAAACCCCCTTCCAGGTAGACTGCAATATTCAGTCATGCCCATGCTTTTCAGAGAACTGTTCCTGGTGTGAACCAAGATGTACACAAAGAAATGCAAGTAGAAGATTTAAAAACAAGAGTATACTTTAGTATTGTTATTATAGGAAGTTTACCTACCTGTAAACTGTTCCAAGCTGAATATAATGAAAAGCATCAATCTTCATTAATAACGCCTTACAGGGGAAAAATAAAAAGAAAAAAAAAAAAAAAAAAAAGAAAAAAAAAAAAAAAAATATAAAATTATTTGACATGAAACTATTAAAAAAAAAAAAAAAGCAATAAAAAAGCAATTCTATGTATAAACAATGACTGAGCACCATCAGTTCAACCACCCTTAGAGCTTCCAAAATACTTTATCAATGGCTTTTAGGTGGGGCTTGCAAAATCACCAAGGAAACACCCAATGACCTGAACTTAGTCATGAAGAAGTATCTTCTTCTAATAAAAACAGACTGCTTGAGGTTTATTCTGTTGCACTCTCAATTGTCTTTTCTCCCCACTCCCCACATAATGAAATAATCAAAATACTTCATACATGAGAGCTATTATAAAAAAAAAATACCCAAGCTTACAGTGAAGAAAAACATGAAACAAAATCCTTACACATCAGAGTGAGAGATTGGAAAAATTAAGACTAATTTATTTTCTTTGGATTGGTTTTCAGCACAGTGTAACTCAAAAAAAAAGATACTTAGACATACCCGATGTACATCATAATGAAGTCCTCTTATTGCAAAATTCGGATCATAATCGTATTTTCTTATTTCTGCAGGATACTAAGAAAAGAGGATAACAGGTTGATTTAAACCTCTTAATTTAAAAACAAAATCTAAAATCTTTTTCTGTGGAATTTGAATAGCCTATGTTTTCTGTGCTTCTCATTCTTGCCCGTCATTAGAAAATACTTGTTGATAGGTTGGTGAGATTTGCAGGAACAGTGCAAGGCAAGTCAAACATTTCTCAAAGATCCAAGAACAATGTTTCCAACCCAAGTCAAGCACAGTACCTAAAGCTGAACATCAAGGTAGTCTGTTTTGACCACCTTTGAACATTAGCCAACTGTTCATCACGTTATTTTAATATGTGCACTGCTGAAAACAAACTAAATTAAGAATTTAAAAGCTGAATTCCCTTGTACCGTGAAGTCTTCCCATGAAACTGTCTTATACAAAGGTTTCCAACTCAACCTTTTATCTAGAAACCCACGTACATGGCCTGATTTACAGAGATACCTAGAGTTTACTGCTCACTTCTACCGGAATAAAGATCAACCAAGTATCATCAATACTAATAGAAGGGAGGGGGGTGAGGGGGACAAGACACCTTTCTGGCATTCTCCAGAATAAAAAGAAGCACAGCTGCCTGTTTTGACTCCTTCAGTGTGGATGATACTCCTATCTCAGTCCCTTAATTTGAAATGCAGGCCCCCAGACTATTGCAAGCACGAAGATGGGAAGTAAGGAAGAAGAGCATTCACAAAAGCTGACATTGCCTGGAGAAGCCAGGCTCTCCTAACAAGAGTTGAAAAGAAAAAGACTCCCACAGCCTGCAGTTCAAAGCTGGGGATTAGTATGAAGAGGAACAGGCCATGTTTACCACAGCTTCCAAAGACAAGCAGGGAGACTGGCACATCTCACCCTGGTTGGACTTTAGGAATGCAATCAGAATGGCTGGTAAATTGAAAGTTGAAAATCTTGTAATCTTGTAAATTGAAAGTTGAAACTAAGTTGAATCACCAACTTTGCCTTCAAAAAGGTTTGCCTTGGTGATTGCAAACTCCAAGAATTTCACATAGAGTGTGTGGTATTGCCAGACACACGGCTGCTGATCAGCGGGAAATGCCAAACATGTAGACACTTTGCAACCAGCCAGCAGTTCATTATGAACGTAAAATCCAACTGAGACTTAAAATAATTTTCTTCATGTATTCATCATGTTACATCCTAAAACAAATATATCTGAACAACACATCTATACATAAGATCAGACTTTCATCTGCAGAGCTAGTACCTCCCAAGGTAGCTCACAAAGATCAGATCCTGAAGCGAGCAGGGCATTAAGCACCATCCAGGTGAGTCACTCTGGTGAGTCACTTCAGATGAGCATTACAGTGACCAAAGTGTATTACTTTCTGGGGGTTGCTGAACAATAGATACACCCTTGCCATCCCACAAAATCACGTACTGATAAATAAGCAGTACTCATCTGTTTTAGAGAACAATACAGTTTCCCTCTCTCTTCCTTCTCTATAGCACAAACAGAAAAATAATTATCATCAGTAGCCAGGAGGGGCACTTATACATGCACTCATTTTCAATGCAGAGGAGTTTATACAGTTTTCTTTTTCTTTGCTTGTGTGGTTTGGGTATTTCGGAAGGTTTTGTTGTTGGGAGGAGCAGGGAGAGTGCTGTGCTTTTTGTTTGCTTTAAAAGAAGAGGATAAAAGATAAATGATTAAGAATCCTGCTTTATGCTTATAGCTATGAAGTAAAAACAAAGAATCACAGTCATTTAGGTTGGAAGAGATCTGCATGGTCACCTAGTCCAACCTCTGACCTAATACTAACAAGTGCTCTACTAACCATACTCCTGAGCTCTGCATCTAAACGTCTTTTCAAGATCTCCAGGGATGGTGACTCAACCACTTCCCTGGGCAGCCCATTCTAATGCCTAACAACCCTTTTAGTAAAGAAGTTCTTCTTAATATCCAACCTAAACCTCACCTGGTGCAACTTTAGCCCATTCCCCCCTTGTCCTATCACTGGGCACGTGGGAGAACAGACCAATCCCCACCTCGCTACAGCCTCCTTTAAGGTACCCATAGAGAGCAATAAGGTTGCCACTGAGCCTCCTCTTCTCCAGGCTAAACAATCGAGCTCCCTCAGCCGCTCCTGGTAAGACTTGTTTCTCCAGACCCCTCAACAGCTTTGGACATACTCCAGGGCCTCCATGCCCTTCTTGTAGTGAGGGGCCCAAAGCTGAACACAGCACTCAAGGTGGAGCCTCACCAGAGCTGAGTACAGGAGGACAATCACTTCCCTAGTCCTGCTGGCCACACTGTGTCTGATCCAAGCCAGGATGCTGTTGGCCTTCTCAACCACCTGAGCACACTGCTGGCTCATATTCAGCCAACTATCAACCACTACTCCCAGGTCCTTCTCTGCCAGGCAGTTTTCCAGCCACTCAGCTCAGCCTGTAGCACTGCTTGGGGCTGTTGTGCAGCGGCAGAGGAGCCCCTCCAGCTACTGGTCTCACAGCATCTCGCCCAGGCACAGGGAGCGCAGCCCCTCCACAGCACGATTCCTGATTTTCTCCAAACAACCTTAGATTTCTCCTGCACATTCCCACTGTCTCTGGCCAATTTCTACCTTCCCAGGTGGTCAGTTGTTCCTCAGTTTCTTGTGTCCTTATCAACGGGGGAACGCAAAAAGCAAAATAACTTTCCAAGACTCGTTTGGAGAATTATAAAGCAGGTAATCTTTATTAACAGAGGTGCAGCCAGTGACACAAGAGGAGGCATCGAGGTCTGACAGCAACCAGCAAGGGAGGTGCTGAGGACCGCAGGCTGCTGCTAAGCACCTGGCACCAGGGCAGCCTCCCACAGGGGACAACCATCTCCACGCCGGGGCGGCTGCAGGCACCACGAACCGGCCACAGCAGGAGCAGCCAGAGGGGGTCCCCATGGATGAGACGTGCCCCATCTGCCTGGGCCGGCTCTCCAACCCAGCTCGCATCGACCCCTGCAGGCACTCCTTCTGCCTGGAGTGCATCCATGTCTGGGCCGCTGAAAGACTCAACTGCCCAATGTGCAGTGGGCCCATCACAGACATCGTGCATTTGGTGCCGCCCACCCAGGGCAACGCCTCGTCCCGCCAGCCCTGCAGAAGATTGCAGCGCAATGTGGGGCTGGGATGGCAGCAGTGCCAGAGGAGCCCCTCGAGCTATCACTCCTGCAGCGTCCCACCCAGGCGCAGGGAGCACAGCCCCTCCATGGCACAACAACTTGCCCGAAGCTTTCTGTGGCACTCAGGGCACGGACTGTCACGGTCCCCGCAGGATGACAACATCGGGGACATGCTCTGGCTGCGAAGGGTCCAGCTGGAGGAACCGGGGTCCGGTGACCATGCAGGCCAGGTCCCAAGCCGGAGCAGGGGGCCTGCTCACCTAGGGATGGGCTGCGGGTGGCAGCCACAATTACCCCAGTATTAAATTTACTTTTCCACCCTGCAAAGCCTCTGTTTGAACTTATTCCTGCATTGGTCAGTGGGAGGGGGAGGGGGGGGCTGAACGCGGCCCTCTCCTGCTGCCCGCGCCGCAAATTGTTTAGGGGATGTCTGCTCTTGATGGGGAATGGCTGCGGGTGGCAGGTCCCCAAGGGAGACTTGGGGATGAGAAGTCATCTGAGGGATGAGAATTAATCACGGGAATGGGAAACTGTTGGGGACGGGAGAAGCCACAGAGGTGACCTGGCCCAACTGTGCAAAAGGCTGACAGCAAAAGTCTCCTAAAAAGCCTGGCAGCAGAGAATGCCTGCCAGCTGGGGAACGGGGCCTGGCAACCTGGAGCATCCTTGGGAGGTGCTGCTGGCCTCCTGCAAGTGCAGTCTGAGGGTACGTAAGAACCAGAGACTTCCTGAAGATAGCACCACAAAGGGCAAAGGCAAGGAACTGTAGGAGCAATGGACTGTCTGAGAAGGAGGAATTGCTCGGGGAAAGCTGTCATTCTCAGAGACTATGAATCACAGAATATTAGGGATTGGAAGGGACCTTGAAAGGTCATCTAGTCCACTTCTTTGATTAACCATCCGCATTGATCTTAGAACTTGATGCACCTCAGGCATATCCTCCACCTTTCTTACAAGTCTCCATAGGTACATGGCTATCTTACAAGCCTGCCGGAGAGGGGGTAGGTATATTAGGCAGCCTTACAATAAAGGCTCTAGCTACCTGTAAAATAAAGAAATCCTAAATTTTCCACAATGTTTGCATCTATGCTGAAAAGGACTTGCTCTGCAACTGCTGCAGATCATGCTTGTACCAAGCACAGGCATCCGCATTTAAAGAAAACAGACCTTCTGTCAACTTTTCAACTGTCGTCCCTACTACTGGTTCCAAAGAACGTGGGTGAGGCTCCTGATTTGAACAAAGAACAGCACTGCAGGCCTAAAGACATTTTGGGAGGATGTGTAGATTTGGCCAGGGAACATGGGAAAATGTCAGGGGAGGGTCCAGAATGTGTTCAAGTCTACAATGTATTGCACATGCTCAAGACGGCCAAACCAGGTATGAACAGGAAAAAATATTTTTGACTTTTTCAAATTCCTGCATACATTACGTTCGTGTTTTAATTTATTCTGATGGTAAGCTGTCTTTTTGCATGCATGCCAGCACATATGAGAAGTTTGAGCCTATCCTGGCACACAAATCAAAGCTTCCTTCCAAGCCAAACAAAATAATGATAGAAATTGCACTGTGTGCTTAGCCCCCATCATCACTCTTGGTAGGGGGATATATACTGAAACTGCAATCCCGAGAAGATGGCACAAAGCCCATACATTAGGAAAGACACAAAACCAAGAGCAGGAGTTTACCTTCAATACCTGCTGCCAACTCTGAGATTATCATTAAATTGATGTTTCTTCTCTTGGACACCTTTCAAAAATTCCTTGCTTCCTACAAGGTATTTTGCAATTTCTGATGAATTACCTTTAACTGCCATGACCAAAATTGGTCATCTTTCAGGCTGACTGTAACTGTCATAATGGACATCGCTATCTAGAAGTTTTTTACTTACATTAACATCAAGAAAACCACTAATCAGCTCTAGAAGTTGGTATTAAGAAAAACTGCTGCCCCTCAAACTTCAAGAGATTATATACTTCAGCAAGCAGTCTCAAAAAGCAATTGTAGCTTCATTCACTACAGCTCAAGAGATTCTTATTGAAACAAGAAACTGTAAAGGTCTTACTATCTGCATTCATTCAAACAGTAAAGACTGAGCCATGTTTAAATTATTGTTTTCCTACTGCTACTGTAAAGGTTCCTGCAAGAACCAAGTAGCTTTTATAAAGTACATTTATGCATTCTACAGAAATTACTACCAAGGCATGCCAAAATTTTAGGGGGATCAAGTTGTGTATGCCTGTAGAGCCCATGAAGCTTTATTTGTTCTTCCAGATATATTTATAGATGTTTATATATAGCTCCTAACCTTTGGATTAAAACATGAAAGTAGAATAACACCACACATTCACATTTAGGTTACATAAAATATACAATCAGTTTTATTAATTAAAATAGTCCATGGATTTTGCCGTTTATTTTCATGCAATTCCTATACTGCAATTACCTTTACTTTCTCCAGTCCACACTTTCTTCAGTCCTTTTCCCTGCAAACCTTCCATTTTCCCCACAACCTTTAAAATCGCCTATCTCCCTCCTTGATTCCTGACATGCAGTAACTTCTGCCATCCCCAAGCCAGCTCCAAGCTGCCTGGATGTTGACTGGTCACCAATACAAACACACTGCCTGGCCAGGCAGCAGATCAGTGCTCCCTCTTAGGGGACTGCTGAGCTAAACACTTATTTCAATCTCTCTTGGATCCAGCCTCTAATTACAGTGTCACTGCACGCTCTGCCCCTTTAGGTAACTCAGCTGAACGGCTGGAATCACACAGAGTGCCTTGCAGATACACAGCACAATCACAGACTTCGTAAGAGTCGGGCTAAAACATTCCACATGAAAATTAACCACTGAACTTACAGTGATGCATAAAACAGTAAAAACAACTTTCAAGCTTCTTATATCATTAGGGCGACGACTAGAAATGAAAATCAGGTAAAAAACAAAAACAAAGCCCTATTGCCACCACTATGTTAAATAAATAAACATATAAACCCTGTTCCCTAACTGTTGCCAGATTCTCCTCTGCTCAAAACTGTAGCTGAGAATAAACTAGGACTTCTGAGGTTCATATGTAGCTGTTGTTCAAAATGTGTTACAAAGGAGCCAAGCTAGAACTGAGACACGACAAGGTGAGTTATGTGTCCCTCAGCTAGACATGACCCATTACACTCTTTATTCATAAATTTATTGTAGTTCCAATACTTCTACTTACCCGATGCTCATTAATAAGAAGATCTCTAGCAGCATTGAAGATCAGCGTGTGCAGATGTTTAGAATAAAAGACCAATGTGTAGTCGTAATCAAAGCCATAGATTTCAATGTCTGACAGGCTCATTTCATTGTTTGAAAAAATAGCATCCGGGTTCAGCATGTTACTCATAATTGAAGGAACTAACTCTGGGAACAGAGGAGAGCAAAAAAAAAAAAAGTTATACCAACCTTGGAGTTTAAATAAAAATCCATTAGCAATTTCTAAATATAGATAAATGAAGATGGAAATTATCAAACTGATTCACACTAATATACCAGCTAACCTTTAGCAATATGATGCTATTGGCAACGCTGTCCCTAATTAGTCTCATTGACTCACAGTTTTTATTTGAAGCGTTCTTTCCTTGAACATTCAGGTTCATTTCGGGATCATGCTTCACAAGGAATTCCAGAATCAATACACGTAATTTTTGTTAACTCCATTAATACATTTTTATTACTTATCTTTGGAGTATCAAAAAGCTACTGAGGAACTAAGACCGTTTACATACAGCCATAACTGCAGGACCAACACCAACGTCAGTATTAAGGCTGTTTTCATTTCTTGTTTAGACAACTTGAAAGAGCAACTTCAGGAGGCTGAATGATAAACTGGAAGTTCTCCTTCCTTTTCTTCCTGAATACTATCTTTATAATCCAGCCTTTGTTACTAATGGAAAAAAAAAAGCACTCTCATCATAAATCTGTTAATCTGTTCTTGGAAGCGCAATTTTAAGGGGAACATGCCTCATTTAGTTACTTTCTATGTATATGTCTAGAAGGAGGTACTTGAGCTTATTTCAACATCTGGTACTCTGAGGACAGACACACTATGTGCTCCACCATGGGAGGAAACCATCTAAACAAGGCAGGTAGCTGCGGGTACTCCAGATCTGTTAGAAAAATAATGCTGCATTTTAAAACTCAGGCCAATTCACAGAAAGGAAAACATTTATTTTATAAAAGCAATGTCTTAGATAGCTGCACAGCTGACAAGCAGATACAACACCCTAAAGAACTTACACAGATGCCCAATAAATCGGTAATCTGAAACCACTCAACTGTCAGACACACCTCATTTTTTCAGACAATTTCACGAGGTTTAATTCCGAGTTTCATTTAAAGTCCAGCACCTCTTTCACTGAACAAGATCCCAGGAATTTGCCATGCTCAAGCTGACATGAAAAGCTCTGTATTTCATAAATAATCATTTGGGGGGATTTAACAAAATAAGCCTCAACAAAAACATTACCTCCTACCATCTCCAGTCACTTACAATAATGCAGCAGATGAATGTTATGCTCAGTTGAGATAGCAAAATTAATCAAATGGAATTTGACATGCTACTATTAAAGCAAGTACTCTTATTCTATAAACGGGGCCATGAATCATTTAATTAGCTTGAAGTCACAATCTTAGTTAAGTGAACTTCCAAAGCCATGTTACAACACCTGTTTCTACTTTACAGTTATAAATATTTTTTCCAAATGTCAACTGTGGAGCCTGTTGAGTTGACATGTTTCAAGCAAAGATATTTCACATAAAAAACCTTGACTAGCAACTGCCTGAAAATGGACAGTATAAAACACGTTGCAGCTATTAGACGTTCTGGCTGGCAGACAACATCCCCAGTGGCTATAAACCCTGGGTCAAAAATCAGGACAGGTTTATCTTCTTAACATCGTAATAAAACAAAATGTCAGATACTTGAAGCCACTTGGGAATTTAGGAGGTAATAAAATATTCTGCATGATTCTCAAAGCTCTTGCCTCATCTTTTCCTAACGCACACCCACTGACCGCCTTGTTTTCTCTTAGTATTACCCTATGTTCTAACCTCGGCTCTGAAATATTATTGGGTGTGGTTTGGAAAAAAAAGTTAATTCCAAAAACAGGAAAAGAAAAAAAGATTCAAAATAAAAGGCATTCTCTCTCCTCCTCCTTTCCCTTATTCCACCATCCAAAGTCTACAGCATCTGCCTGACACCTGTAACGCCGCATCCTATTCCGCTTGTGAAACGTTGCCCCTCTTTTATGTCTGCAAACGTAGTTTGCCCCCAGCGCAATGAAGACTCACGCTTGTCAGGTTGTGTTATGATACAATACGCTTTTGTTCGTTTGTTTCCTTTTTTTAAAAGGGCAAAACACACAAGGCTAAAGCAGCATCCGGATGAGCACTGCCAGCACAGGACAGGCGCTGCTGCTCCATGCTGCTGATACACAGCCTACCTCTTTCTGCTGGCAACATGCAAGCACCTCGATAACGCTCTTCCCCATCAGAACAAGGGCAGAAGCAACAAGCTAAAACATTTCGTCTTCGTATGGTGGCTTCCACGGCCTATCGGACAGCCACTTTTGGTCACAGAGCGGTGGGTTTTAGGTCCCGGTTCTGCAAATGTTTCCACCTCTCGCATCTCTGCACAGCCTTTGCTTTCTGCTGGAGAGCTGGGCTGCCTCGCTGCAACTGCGCCTCCCGAACCAGTGCCCGCAGCCGCACGCAGCGGTACTGCTCTACCCCGGCTTCAAGCGTTTCACGGTGTTTTAGAGAAAGCACAGGCAAAATAAACTGAAGCCAGGGGCCAGCTACAGCCCGCTCACTCCCCTGGGTGACACCCCGTGGCAGCAGGCACCTCATGGGGACGGCTCCCCGGACCTGCTCTCTCCTCGCTACGGGAAACCGTCTCGCCGGGGGGAAGAAACCCCCAAACCGCGGTGACCCACGCGTGGAAACCCCCCCGGGGCGGACAGCGACAGCGACACCCGGCCCCGCAGGGTCCCTTCTCCCAGCAGCGGGTCCCCCCCCTTCCCCGCTCACCCTTGGTGACCCGCTTGGCCTCCCTGTATCGCGACCACAGGTAGCTCCGCATGTCGGGCGGCGGCCGCCGCTGCTGCCGGGCCACGGTGCAGTAGGGAGCGGCCCCCGCCGCCGCCACAGGCAGGGCCCGGGCCCGGCACCGCCGCCCGCCGCCCGCCCGCCCCGCCGCCAGCAGGGACCGCGCCGCCGCCGCTGCCATGCTCCGAGCCGAGCCGTGCCGAGCCGTGCCGCCGCCTGAAGTCACTTCCTCGGGCTCCGCCCCGGGGCCCTGCAGAGCCAGAGGGAGCCCCGCTCGGCGGCCGCCCGCTGGGGGTGTGAGGGGGCGGCCGGCAGCTCCGCCTCGGGGTGCAGGCGCACGGGTGGTTTGTGCACGGTGAGAGGTGGGGTGGGAAGGCTGTGAGAGCCTCCTAGCGATCCCCCCTGACGGCTGCCGGCACCGCCGCGGCTGTGGTGGTGTCACCGTGAGCGTTACACGCCCGGTGGGCACACAGCTGCCAGCCCGGGCCGGGTACTGGCACAGCTCTGCGTGCACAATCCCTCAGCTCAGCTGTGGGGTGAGTAAAACCTTCGCAAGCTGCACGCCGAGGAGGCATTTCAGCAGCAGGAGGTAAGCGGTGGCCTTGCTGGAATCAAGCTGGCTTCACAGGGTGACCCCGCTGCATTTCTGCAGCACCGCGCACAGCTCCACCGCTCCCTTCGTCCAGCACTTGATGCAGCGTGCTGAAACCGTGGGGAAATCACCCATGTAGACACCTCCACCTGTATAAGTAGAAGCCAAACTCAAACAGTCTCCCATTTTGGTTTTGGTAAGTATATTGCTCACCAAAAATACAATTATCTTTTGTTGTTCAGCACAGGCCATGCCAGGACAAGGCATTGCTTGCTATGTTTTTCCAACACAGGGAGCATCAAACACCGCTTGTTTTAATACCACAAGGATCCACATAAGCCGCTGTGACTCATGCCTGGAAGTAACTCAGCCATTCCTCCCCATGCACCTCTAAAGCAGCAGTCGTGCGAAAGTCTAAAGGATTTCAGCCAAAGCATTACTCCCCAGGCTTTGTTACCTGTAGAGACCAGACAGCTTTCATTAGAGCTCCTATGTTATTTTAATTACCGCAGTATGTGATGTCAGCACACGTTTTTACAAATCCCTCAAGATTCTGGGAACAAGATGGGGAAGATGGTTAATGTTTAGAAGAGACGTGAGAACAAACAGCTTTAGAGGATTTCTCATCAGCAGTACTTGCTTTCTGACCTTTCTAGTAAGAAAAAAAAAAAAAAAAAAGACCTTGTAGAAGACAACTTCTGCTACAGCTCCCTGGGGCAGAGAAAATTGAGACATTTACCTTTCAGCATCAGCCTTTCCATGTACAACTGGCAAAAAAATAATAATAAGTCACCCATGAAATTAATAGCCTCGGTGAAAGTCATTCTGGATTCACGGCATCAGAGGTTTTCTTTTCACCCCAGCTTTTAATTAATCACCTTGAACAAAGGAAAAATGCTTTAGAACTGGACACCTTTTTTTATTCCAGTCTATGGACTAATTATACCCAGGTGCAACTCAATTGAAATCAATAAAAAGGCACAATGTTCTTCTACTGAACAAAAAGACCGGTCTCCAAGTACCAGGAGTATAACTATTGTGAACAATATCTACATTGGTAGGTGAGCTGTTCTCAAGGAAGAGTTACAAGAACTGCTCTGAATTAAAAAAGAGCAGTTACACAGGCTGTTTCCAGCAGTTGGTGGAAGTTTTGCTGTTCTGACACAGGCAATTAAAAAATAACATAGATCCTGGGATTTATGTTCCCTTACACCAGCACTGCAGTTAAAAGACTTATCTGTAACAGAATTCTGGATAAAGACAGTACAGTGCTCTATAGCACAAAGTGTTACTCACCCCAAGAAACCTAAAGGCTTTGATTTTGTTTTAGTGTTTACACTAACACATTAGAAAACTGTACTTTGATTTCTTCTGCATGCATGTGAGGGACAGGGCCTAGAATATGAAACCCACTATTGTCGGTGGTGGAAAACCCTGTTTTCACTGCAGCCAGCTGCCCAAATAGCCAGGCCTAACCTGTAAAAAGGTGCGGGTGTGCTTAAGTTCCTGAGTATCCAAAGATCATCCTCTCAGCATTTCAAATGGTGTCTTTCTGTAACACTAACATATTCCATATGTGTACAGTGCAAATAAAAAGAGAAGTTGTCTCCTTCATGTAATTCTGTTAGAATAATTATATTAGAGCAACTTTCATGGTGTTTGTTTCGGAATGAAGACCGATGAGGCCAATGGGTTATTCACACAAATCAAATGAAAGTGATCCTTAAGCGTTAGCAGTGAGACTGGAGACAGAACTAAAACATGATGTAGAAGTGTTTAAAGATACGTTGTTAACTCAACTTTAGATGACTCTGTGCTTTCCCTGGCCTGTTGGTCTCTGAGTAGTAACTCAAGTGCTAGAAAATGTGATAACGTAAACTGGCACGAAGAAGCACACATGGAAACTCATTTTTCTTTATCTGGGTTCTGTAGATACCAGACTTCCCTCCCCTGATATATTCAGAACCGACCACACCTACGACACTTATCTGGTACAAATTCAAGCTGAAAGGCATGGCTGGCAATAAAAATTGCTATAAAGGGCTTCACAAAAGAGCTGTCCTTCGAGGAAGAGTCTCAGAGGGCTGTTTTACCGCGTAGATTAAGAGAGAGCATAGACCTAAAACCAAAAAGGCATGCAGTGGTGTTAAATGCACACTGGAAACCCTGATTTATATCTGTCATCCTGATATTTGGTGCCCATGGGATTAAGCAGGGTCTGCGTGGGGATAATGTACACAATTTCTTAAAATATAAACAGAATGCTCAGGATCTAAATGTTTTTGGTCTTGACTGAATTTTGTGACTAGGAATAATCAGAGGCTATATACTATCCCCAGCTCACAAACAGCAACTTTTTTAATGTCTTTGAAGGTTCAGCATGTAGATACCATGTGATCTCCAACTGTGCATACATAAAACACCTTTGAGAACCTGTTAAGTGTTTCACATATAGGTCTAATTTGTAATACATGCTATAATTACACCGCTATCTAATTTCTTTGCTTTTCATAGTTTTGTTCACATGGGGGAAACATCCAAGTCTCCCTGCAGGCTGCCCAGCACTGTCAGCTCCTGCTCACTTCTGTGATTACTGAGAGCACTCAACACCTAACAAAGACACTCCTGCACGTAAGTGATGGCAGGATGGATTTCTAATCAGCTGGTAGAGCTTTCAAGTTAAGCCTAAGATGGTGCTACTATCAGATTCATTAAAGTCCCATCAATTGAAATTAAAATGCAGTGCTAGGGAAGCTGATGTCTTCTTACACTTCTGCAGTACAATGTTCCAAAAAGAACAACTTCGTAAGCAATAAAGCCATCTGACATTATATCAGGCAGTGTTTTATTACAGAGGTGAATGACCTTGGACTGACAGATGGCTTCTGTATAGGTTTTGCCCAATCTCTTCTGGAAGAAACAAGTCTCTCACTACCTTAAAAGATTCTGAGGAATGTTATTGTCTTAATCTTTAATATATTGTTTGCTTACATAAGTCTTCCTAAATAAGTTCATTAGATAATTTTGCTCTGAGGACCACAGAACCATCAGATGCTGACAACAGTTTTCAGCCAGTATTGATATAGGTCTTCTTTGAAACTGTATCCTGTTAGGGTCCCTTTAGCTAGCCAGCACCTGTCCCCTCAACAAACGTTTCCATATGGGAACTTACCCTTCCCTTCCCCTACCTTTGCATTTTGCAATAGTCCTCAAATCCAAATCTTGACTCAGGAAAGCACTTGAGCTACTCAGGGCAGCATCAATGCAGTACAGTATGATATTCTTAAACTAATATTTTTCTCCACCACTACTCTTAGCCTACTTTTCAGGACCTCCCTCCTTCTCATGCAATTCACTACAAACTTTTTTCCTTGCTCCTCTGTTTCGAATTAGAGGAGCTTCGGGAAAAAGTAGCATGAATGTTTAATTTCTCTCAACTCATAAATTAGCCATCTATGCCATGAATATTCTTTTAGTATTTCAGCTTAAGGAGACTTAATAAATACTTAGATCTGTATAAAGTCTTGTTTGAACTAGTAATTAAGGAAAACAATATGAAAGATAATTGTTGGATCCAATGATAATCTGTACAAAGTTCCATTTTTATTTGTTTTGCAGCAGTCCAGAAATATAATCAATACATAAAACAAACATGCCACAGATTTTTATGCATAAGTGTACATCTATGCACACAAATCCTCAATATTTCATTAAACATCTCTCTTGATAAGTACAGACATTAAATTCTTATGCATTTTTAACTTCTTGTATTGGTATTAAAAAAACAATAATTGGAGTACCGTTCCTCTTCAATTATTTATAGGAAGAATTTATAGGAAGAAGCTTTTTCTTCTTAGCTCTTTATTTGGTATCTTCAATACCACTGCAGTAATACTAACACTGGATGAAATAAGTTTTAAAACCAATTAAGAAAACAAGAATATAGACGCATACTATATGCATAAAAATAGATGGCTAAACAAGAGTAGAAAAAGGAGGCAACGGAAATCAGAAACCGAAGTATCTGTACTGTTTCTCACAAACTTTGGTATCAAACCAAGCTAAAGAAAATCCTGTTTGACTGTGTCTGGTGAGATTTTGTCAGTCCTTCCTCTCTGCAAAAGGAAAGGTTTAAGCCAAACAAGTTAGGAGACTTCCTGGTAATTTAAGTGGCACAATCTTACCATCCAGGCACCTTGCCATCTGAATTCCGGTGTAATGTTTCAGCCATTACATCAGACATCATAAAACTTGCCAAAGGCCTAAATGTTTTAGTAGAACTCAAAATGGCACAGAAAATCTCTGTAGGTATAGCCTTGGAAAAAAAAAAAAAAAAAAAAGCTTTGCAGCCTGATGTTGTATTAAGAAGGTCAAATATCAATGACCAGAAAAAAGTTTCCTTTTTACATGAAATACGTATCTACTTTGGAGCACACTTGCCAGAGGAGCTAGAAGCCCATCATTCTGCTTTGTATATGCCATCCAGTACAGTACATGCTTTCTATTATGTGATGGGCAAGCACTTATCCAGAATCTGGTCCAAAAGGAAGTCTGACTCTGAAAAGTTAAAAAAATAAAAAAAATAATAATAAGCAGCCTTGTATTATTTTGTACCAGATCTCAAAATATTTTTTTTTCTGTTGATTTCCTGCCATTTGACCTCATAGCCATGTCTCAAGTGCAGTTGTGAAGTCTACCTAAATTCAAAGTGGACACAAAATGAAAAAAAAAAAAAAAAAAAAATACAGCACAGAGACAGCCAAACTGTCTGGAAGAAAGACAGGTCCCATATTAGGCATCTGTCTGGTACTGCAATAAATCACTCCCGCAGGCTAGTTTAAACACTTGTAAAATTCATCAGAACTAAACCAAGGCTTTGCTCTACCCCACAAAACTACATCTAATTCAGTTTTGCTTATCTGCTTATGTTTATATAAATCCTTGTCTCAGCCAGGGCAGCCCTGAAATCCAGGTGTCACACCTATGCTCCTATAAGAGTCAGTGTGATTTCATCTTGCCTTACACTAGGACACTGGATTTTCTACCCCCACTTCGTGCACAGGCTTGACAACTTATCCCCAACATGGCAGCAACAGAAAAGCTATCTAATTAGAACACTTGCACCAGGTCACAGCTCAGTGCAGGCATTTTTCCCTCTCTAGCAGGAATTGGAGAAGGGATGTGTTCCTGCTCCTCATAATGCCTCTGGCTGTCACGTAATAATGCCAGGGAGCACACTGTAGTCAAGTGACATTCCACAGGAAGCACGTCCCACATATATCTAGCAAAAAAAAAAAAAAAAAAAGGTTGCCCTACTCTCTAGTGCATGGACTGCTTCCAAGTCATCTGAAAACTAATCTTCCAGCAGCAGCAGCCTGGAGTTCCCATGGGCTAATTTATTCTGCTCCTAGCTAATAATTCAAAATATCTCCCTCTGGGCAGAGGGAAACAGCCTGAACACAACTCAGTGCTGGTACACTAAACTGTTTCTAGTCCTGGCAGAAATACTGGAAAGGTAGGTCAGGCTTTTCTACATTTTATGAATTGGAATTAGAATAGCACAGTGAGCAAAGAATATTTCTGGACTACACGGACAAGCAAGCACGGGCCAGAGTGTCCTCCACTACAAGTTAAAGAGTTTCTCTCTTAAAAAGCAACCAGCAAGGAGTTGTGGTGGCAGCGTAGGAGCTGGGAAAGTCATTTCCCAAGGCATGCCTCACCTCAGGGCAGCAGAAAGAGGCAGCCTCATAGTGGTTGCTGTCTTGGCTCCCTGCCACTAGAAAATCCCCCTGTACATGCCTGACTCTATTAACAGCATAATGTTATAACATGTCATGAGACAAATCCGGCCTGTCTATTTCCGTTATACTTGACCAGGGCTCAGTAAACATCCCATGATCTAATTTTCAGTGAGTTTATGAGCAGGTGAAAAACAAGAGGCTGTAGCCCATCAGCTGGCAGATTTCCCCCACCTGGGGAATGAAGTTGTTCTCACTCACCCACCCGCCCAGAGATAACACTGACAAGCCTGGGGGAAAATGATGAGCAGCTGCCAGCCATTAGAGAGCCTAATGAAGCTTGAATAAGGTTTCAGAATTATTTAAGTATCATTAAACACTATTTCCTTTATAGACAATTTAAGCAAGGCAGTCATTTAATTATATTTATTTTATTGCTTAGCACTTTATATGTAGCCCTGACTTCTTGCTGTTCTTGAGATGACTTCAGAACTCTGCCAGCTGCCCTTGACCTCCAGCTGAGAGATTAAACTTGCCAGGCAAAGCGTAAGTTGCTTACAAACAGGAAGGGAAATATCCTTCATTCCCGCCCCGCCCCCCCCAAAGAAAAAAAAAAAAAACACCTCAAGCCAACACAATTTAGTAATTAAAAATAACCACTGTTAGTAGAAACTTTTTCTCTCCCTCCCCCCAAACATAAGTACAAGGAAATCTCAGCTCTAAAAGAGGATTATTTTAATGTGCAGCTTGTTTGCCTGAATACACTTAACTGATCAAACAAAGTTACATCAAGACGTAAGATGAATACAAGCTTTGTGTGAATGTCCTAACATAGCCCAGCAGGCTTGCTGAGGCTGCAGCATGCTTCGCACCATAAAATCCCCCAGGAGTCTTAACCAAGTCCCTGCCTAGCACGTGTAAACTGCAGTTGTTCAGCAACACCCAGTCGGCTTTCCAGGGGAGCCATAGGCCACAGCTTCATATTTTAAGTCCCTGTTCTAAACCAGAATAATTTAGTTAACAATGTATACTTTTTCTATAAACAATCTTTATTTGAAGTTAGAAAATAAAGAAAAAGGCCTGCTGTAACAGCTATCAGGTCCACACACTGAAACTTTGTAAAAATCAAAACCAACTGAAAACTGAGTCTTTTAAGTCTGTCATCCTGTTACGAGAGGAAGGGCCTGTAATTCAAAGACATCTTTTAAGAAAAGTTGCTTTTAACCTTATTCTAAAGAACAGTTGTCTCAAAGTCAAGAGGCAATGTGAAAAAAAGAAATGTAAATACAGTAAGACTCCAAACTGAATACATCAGAGATGTATTGTAAAAGTGTAATGTCTTCACAGATATTTCCTTGAAGTTAGACACTTTACTTTCTAATGCCAGACCCACTGGATTTGTCTTCAAACGTGCAGCCCTCTTATTTTACCTGATCTTTGCCTCTTAGCTTTAATTCATATAAAAAAAGACTGGTGAACGTTTCACTCCCCACTGTTTTTTCAAGATTGGAAGAAAGCAAAACAAAGAGAACTAACCATGTTTTAAGCATATTTTTACCACAAATTAAGTCAGAAGCCTCAGTCCTGCAACCAGACCACATGGGTGAATCCTTCCGTCCTCTCCAAGCCCTGCTAACATGGGCAGTACAGACTGGTACAGCCCTAACACCCACCATCAACTATCTAACTGGTTTTGTAGCAGAAGTAATACTGACCCATATCAGCCCATGGGTTTATATATATTCCTTCTCCATAAAACTAATGAGCCAAGCAATAGCACACTAGTAGGTTTATGTCTGTTTTGAAGGCATATGTACTAAAAGAAATAGAGGTATGATGCATATACATGATATCAAGTGTTTAGAAGTATTTTCTACTTGTTGCTGGAGGCTTTAGAAAACTGTCATAGATCTTTAGCAATTTTTCCTCAGTTCCAGCAGCCACCTCCAGTATCCATTGCTCTTGCATTGAGAAAATCCCTAAATTTCAGATTACATTACAATTTACCTGAAAAGTATGATTATTCTCAAGTTCTAATATGAACTAGTCAGGAAGGAAAGTATATTTTGATGTTATTAGCTTAAACAGCATTTAAACAATCAAAAATAAAGAGGAAGAGTTATGCAAGAAAAAAAAAAAAAATCAATGAATTTTATACCACTGGATTAGAATAAGTGGGCTTTAAAGGAAAGCATAAGTTATACTTGACACATTTTAACTTACCCTGTTAGAGAATAGTGCACGATCTCAGGCCTCATTTACTTTGAAAAATTGCACCTGTTCAACTTAATTATAGCACCTGAAAACTAAACGAAGAGGTATTAAAGTTATGTTAGTTTACAAATGTTTTATTTCAGTTTATGCCATTGTGAGATGATTTTGTTCTAGTAGGACAGAACATTTTGTTCTATTCTAATAGAACAAAGCAAAATAAACTCATACTAAAATAAGCATCCACACTGTTTTGCTACACTTACACAGCTTTTTCATAGCCTTAGCACAAATGCAAATGAGAACACGTTTGTCATACTTTTGGCTCTTCTCTATTCCTTATAATATATTTTATATTTGATTATAATAACTAGATTTGGTTCTTTCCAAATGAAAATGACTGTTTGCAATATCTTTTATGTAGAAAACTTTTGTCTTAACTTTATTCTAATTTAACTGCATCTTCCACAGAGTTACAGATAAAAGGCATAAAAATAAATCAGCTCAGTGCTTCTACTCATAACTTATACCCTGAAGACTCCAAGAGAGTGTACTTGATAGAAAAGGCATTATAGCTGCATTCTTCTTATTGTGGCTCTCAGTCTGATGTAACAGTGAAGTTCTCCTTAAGCATGTCCTACTACTTTTTTCCCTACAATCAAATCCATTAATCAATGGCAACATGTTGCTTTGAAGACATGGTATAAAACAGAACTTCCACTACAATTAAATTAGTTTAAAGTTCCATACATTTTGGTATAAAATCTTATGTTGCCACAAATTAAGAGTATGCTTGTCCCAATTAAAAAGCTTTTCTTTGTTACTTCATTACAGTTGTGTTTGAATTGTAACCTTTAGCTGCAAGCATGACGCACACTCACTGAAGACCACAGAAGAACCATTACATCTGTTCTGCACCCTGTGAAGACCTTCAGAGAATTGAATCAAACAGATCTGACTCTCCCCATCTCAGAAAGATGAGACTAACTCCTGAGAATTTGTTAATCCATCAATACCTTTTTCTGATGTGTAGTAGACAAATCTCCCATTTAGCCTATATTTCTAGGGAGCAACTTAGAAAATCTGGCATAGGTGAGTCTTTTAATTCATCTTCTTCCTCTCTTAAGCAAGCTGCTTTCTTTTATTTCTGGAGATTTTAGCAGCCTCCTGTAGGCTCTCAAGGACTTCTGCCCAGCAATGTCACAACATTTACAAGACTTGAAAAAAGATTATGCTACCATTCAGTGGTTGAAAGACGTTTTATTTTCCCCAGTCTTTTGGGCCTAGATCTGAAAGTATGCATGTGGAATTAAACTCTCCTGTTCACTTCTATTATAGCTTTCTGTTGACAGATAAGTTTGATATTACCTCCTATGATTAGAAGAATAAGTGAGTATTAAATGAGGTAAAGACAGATGCTTCATATTCTTAATGTTTCATAAATTAGATTATCTGTCATGTGTCTGCCTCTACACGGCTCTCCTTTCTTCTTTGCAAGGCTGTACATCCTCTCCACAAGATTGACTACATGACAATGCACCACAGTTATATGGTAACTTGTAACTAGCTGGTGTAACTAGCTACACCACGTCTAGAACCTGTGGTGACTTACAGATATCCTTGACTCAGCTTTAGGCTGCTCTTTACCCAAAGCTATTCACTTAGCTAGGCCTTCACAGGCAGTAGTTCAAGAAACATAGGATACAGACACTGTCTTGAATGGGCATAATGCTAAAATAATGATATAAAAGTAGAAAATGGCATTCAAACACAAGTCAATGAAAGCATGTATAAATTTAAAAATGCTACTTCTTCGTAACTTTGTCCACAACATTACCAAGCAACATGAATTTGCAGGCACTCTGCTGCTGAAATTACAGTAAACTTTCTGATAATATTGGTACAGCTTCAATCTGCAATCTGAGTAGCTTTCTCAGCCCTATAATCATTTTTATTGGAAAAAGGACTCAGACTATTTCATTTCACAAAGAGTAAATAGACAGTTAATTTGCAGAATTTTGTCTTCTGTGTATTTTCTACTATGCAATTAAATATGCATATGCCTTTGTTCTGATATACTGAGCAGCAGATATCCAGCCAAGGAATCTCAGTATCTGAAGGAAATGAACCATGTGTTGTAGACTGTATTGCACATTTGCTGAGTTAGTAACAATAGTCTCCCAGAAGCACACCACCAATGCCATCTGTGATGGCAGGCACTGGCAGGTCATTCTCCAGTCATGGAGGATGTGGATGGGGGAAGCAGTACGATGCACAAACACACCTGCTGATCAAACATGGCAAGGTAAGAGCATCGTACAGCAAATCAAGCTGTTTATTCTGGAAACTTCTTACCGATAAGAACTGGACACATAACAAATATGGCTTTACAACCATACATTGTGCCACTACGCCATGTGGCAAGCTCAGGGTGCACATCTTGCTTGAATTAGAGGCTACAGGCATTTTTGACAAGCCTGCAAGCAATTCTTTAAATCAATGACACTTCACCCCACTGAGAGGACTTCTGCTCTTACTTTCTAGTATGTTCAAGTGAAGATTTTCTCATACAAAACCATTCTCTGCAAATAACTGAAAGTATCTCCTGTAGGTCAGTCAAAAATTGGAAGCAATACAGAACTTCTCTTGCATTTCAGAAGCCATGGAAATTCAGTATCATATCGATAACACAGAATAGCACTTTAAACTATGACACACCTCTGTCATTACAACAATCATATTTGAGCAATAAAAATATGAAATAAAACCTTGGAGACTTGATCATGCCCCTCTGAAATAAGTAAGAGTTTTCCTTATATTTCAATGGTACCAGGCCATGAATTAACCACTCTGGACAATGTTTTCAGGAGCTTTCAATGCTTATCATCTCTCAGTAATAATAATATGGAACTGTTGGGTTAAAACTGAATTTGAAGGCTGATTCTAGGTGTCCTATTGAGCCAGTGCTCATCTTTTGAAAGTCTGGATGCCTGCCAAAATGCCTAATTGCAGACAATGTGCCCCTCTGAAATTCCACTCCAAGCTGAATGCTAAAACGCACTGCAACCTATTCACAAGCCATTCTTAAGCAAAAGTTAGTCAGAAAAATCTAAGGACAGGCACAAAAATCTACTGCCATGACATTTAATGAGTTCATTACCTTCATAAGACTGCTAATTTCAGCACATCATCCACTGCGTTCTGCTGCTTAAGACAACACTATAGTTAGCATTGCTATTAATAGAAATTCACAGCAAGAAGCATTCACCTCCAACATCTAGGTCCTGTAGCTAGAGAAACTCTGAATCATGTTGTACAGAACTATCACAACAGATTTCAGCATCCTCATCTCTTTTGATTACTCCAGTCTTTCGGCAGAACACAGATGATTCACTTTTTCTCCCACCTTAGTTTTAATGAGCTTAACTCAGACTCAAGAGCATTTTATCTTACACAGCATCTCATCAGTTTAATGTCTTCTTTTCTTTCCTAAACTTTATTGCTGCCTGCTTTTGTTACTTAATTGTTCCTACAGGTATTTTCACAATGATATCTGCTGGATATAGTGTCTTCTTTATGTTCAGACTTCCAAATTCATATCACGGCTCTGGGTAAATAACAGTGAAGTACAATGGCTTTATTGTAGCATCCATCAGTATCAGATTGCAATTACCTCTGAATCAAAGAAAAACTACAGCTTTGCATTACATCCTAGTAGTCCTCATACACTCTAAAATCATTTTGCTTTCAGAAATACTGAGTTACAACTGCATGACAACTTGCTAAATTTCAAAGTAGTTTCTAAGAAGTCTTTACTCAGACAGAACTGAATAAGCGCTGGATTACAAGAATGACCCCCATTAAACTTTTTTATTACTTTCCTATGACACACAGTCGTGGTCTCAGTGGTATCATAGCCCACAGCCAACTCATCACCTGCTGTAATACTCTCATCCCACCAACACCATTTATCTTATTAGATGTGCCCTTGCTGCTATTAAACATCCCACCCTATTTTACACAGATTATTCTGTAGAAAGACAACCCCAGATCAGATCTTCAGAAGGACTCAGACAATGGCAAGGAAACAATTTTCAACAGCCTTGGCACAACATGAAACACACACAGGTAACAAAGACTGAAAAAAAAGTCTCTTAATGCATATGAGGATAGCGAGGCAGCTATGGATAAAACCCTCATACACCAAGAGATGAAACAGAGACCCAAGTCAGTTAGTCAATAGTTCATTTCTTCCTCATTATATTATCCTGTAGCCCACTTACCAAGCTGCTCATGCTATCTGAAATTTCTACAGTGATGAAACTGCAAGTGGCTACTGGAGTTTCCTAAACTCACACTGTAAGGGCAGCAAGAGAGATTTCATGTCTGTTTGCACAGCTAGAACATCCAAAAGCTAGGATACCCCAAAGACAGAGAACACCATCTTAGAGCTAAGCACACAAGCAGCTTCAAACCACCCTCCTCCACACAGCTTTTTCTTCCCACCCCTGTGGGCTTTAGGTGCCAGCGAAGCTATGCTCTGACACAGTGCAGCAGTGTAACCTGCATCAGGCTCCCGTGAAAACAGCTTTGGGAACCCTTCCCTTGCCTTGGCTCCCGATTTGCATTTAAGTTCAGACCCGTTCTTTTATCCTTGTGTGGTCTATGCTCCAGGTACCCCAGCTCGGCTGGAGTGACCTCCCAGCTTGACTCAGACCCACCTGGTCACTGTAGACTATCATCATTCAAAGTTAATTATGGAGAAAAATGTGGTCTCATCCTTAAAATACACTTCACAGTCTCAATATAAAGAGCTTCCTTTATTCTTAAATATATTTGGCCATATGATTGGTATGCAGGTTTTTATATTCCTACGGATGTGGATTTCACAGAATGATTTATGAAAGAAAATATTTTATGTAACTCTGACAAAGCTCAAAGATTGATTTATTTTTTTATTTTAATTAACTTTCTTTTTCCAGGTTTGACCTAACATACAAGAAATGAAAGTTAGAGGTAATAAATTGTGCCTCTGGCTGTTCACCGAGATCCTGGCACTCATTCCTGTATATTCAACAGGCTGAGTTCTCTGGCTATTGCAGTTTACTTGTGCTGTCTATGAATGGAGGAATGCATTTTTTTTTTTTTTTCCTGACACGAATAAATGTTGCTGAAAGGTTGTCTATTAATCTTCCACATTTCTGGAACACAAGAAGAAAAAAGTCATGACGTATTTGCAAGGAGGCAGTAATTTGTCTAACTGGAAAAAAAATAAAATAAAAAAAATAATTAAAAAAAATCCTATTAAAAAGAGCTAGAGAAATATTCATTTTAAAGATATGCATGAACACACACACGTATATATATGTAAATAATAGTTTAAAAAACGTACCCAAGAGACAGCTCTTTCCAGCCTGTCTCTTAATGGGGATGAGCATATAAAGGCAAGGCTGCAATCAGCTACTCTGCTGATTTTTTTTGACAAATAATTCTCAGTTACTTAGACCTTGTAGAAGCAAGGACCAAATGTAAGCAATTCATAGGTCGCTATGGGAAAGCCGTAGAAAACATGATGGTAAAACGTCTCAACAATAGCAGAAACTTCCTGAATGGAAACGCTGCCTGGGATCCGCTAGGGCGAGCTCTCCCCTCACAAATGGAGCCCAAGTCCCTGCTGCCTTGGGTCGTTTGCTCTGCAGACAATTTGACCGCCTTATCCTTCCTCACCCTTCCCATACTCAAACTTCAGTCCAGCGTTGTGCAGATGCGTGTGCTTGAGCTCAGAGATCGGAAGGGTTTCATGGCTTTTTAATCTGAACACTCAGCTGGAGGTGGCCTCCTAAACTCAGTCATGCAGCACCCTGCTGCACCCGCTGGGAAGCAAAGGGAGCTGGCAGTGGGTGCTGGGCTCTGCCCTTGTGCTGAACCAGGTCACCCTTAGGCTGTCCGTGGCTAGAGAACAGTAATAACAGCTCCGAAAAAGCCTTAACTCTTCTTAGAGAGGTAATATTCCCTCTGATAGGGTTTTTATTCTTAGCCACAGAAACAAATTACTGCAGGTGCAGATTTCCAGCGATACTGAAACTCACAGGGGGTTTAGCATCTGAAGAATCTGGGAGGTTCGTATAGCTATCAAAACATGGTTGTTTTCTCTGTACAGTGATCTTCTAGTTACAGTTCTTCACCTTCACAGCTTTTGCCCTTTATCTTAGGCTCTGTAAATCCCATTCCCTTCTGCCAGTTCATCTACTACACGAATGCAGAGCATGAAACTTCAAAAATACTCAGGGTTAGGGAGGGTGTGGGCACAGATTACTGACTTCACCACCAGTGTCAGCTGTAGTGCAGCCATCAGTCACGGCAGGAAAGGGATAAAGTAGCCCAAAGGCCAAATGAGACTTGAAGAACAAATGCTTTTATCAAACTTGGAGCAAAGCAAAAATAAATGATTCAAGTGTGATACTGAGTTTTAAGCCAGTATTAAGTCAGCAATTAACATTTTTTTTAAATAGGTTAATACTAAAAATATAAAACAGCAAAATATACAGATGAAGGGCTCTTCCTAACATGATTTTGAGGATGTTATGAACAGTCTTAATGTTGAAGGAAACATTTATACCAAAAAGCATTTGCTGAAGGAACAAGTTAGACCCCAGTCTTTTAGATATTTAAACACTAACTCTGATCATTGAGCAGCCTGTCTAGCACCAGTGAATTTTTCCTCAGACTCACAGGACTTGCATAGCAGTACAAATACAATGTCTCCTGCAGGTGTAGTGTCTGGAACAAGTACTTCAAACCAAGTTCCCACAAGATGCTTTGGGCCTCCTGGAAATTCCTGAAGCTTGAATACACATAATGTCATAACGTATCTCCAGGCCCTTCATCAGACATCTGAGTCCCAAACTGCTGCTTCTGACATGCTGCCTCAGCAGCTGCCTGGTCTTGAAGCTGCCTACACTCTGTCAGCACCTCAGTCTTCATTCTGAAGTTCCCAGAGCACTGAAAGTCTCTGGTACTGCCAAATACTTACTGCATCAAGTAGTGATGAACCTAGCTCTCATTCCTGACCTTCTCAAAACAAACTTCCCTCCCTCTTCCCCATCTTTTCAGTCCAGAAGGGAAGCCCAGAGCATGTTTAGTAGATCAAGTTTCAGAAAAGTGGAGAGTGCTTCCTTGCTTCAAAAGGCAGCTGGTATTCCAAGCACTTACCCTGCTTTTATCCAGCAAATCAATGAGTAAAATATTAATCCAAGATGAGAGAAGCTTCAGTTCAATTCATTCTCTGCTTTAGGGTATTCACCTTCCTATCTATCACCACTCTGAATGGTGATCTAAAAATGGTGGGGACATGAAGAAAATGTTGAAAACATAAGGGAAATTGAAAATTTTCATTGCAGTTGTTCCACTTTCTGTGATGAATGATGATGGATTAATTTGATTGAACATTTTGGTGCCCAAGGCTCCCTCCAGATTTGGTTTTGACTGTTTTCTACACCCACTGCATTTGAGCCTCTAGGCTTTCAAGATGTTCAAGATAATGAAGCATGTATAAACCATACATAGTACTCAGGAATGGACACCTCGGATCAGCCCAGTATCTTGTCTCCAACAGTGGCCAACTGTGGATGACCAGGCAAAAATATAAGGACGAGCAAAATGAATCAATAAAAGCCCAGATAGTTCCTGTTCACATTACTAAGCTCATAGTTCCCCTGCAGAATTAATTGGCTTTTTCCTAAGTCAACAAAGAGGACTTGTTGCAATATTAATATGGAGACCATTAAATAAATAAATAAATGGATAAAACTGACAGAGTCTCTCAAGTCCTTAGATAAAATGAAGTACAGTGTCACATTAGAGCTCCTCGGGTTCTGGTTTGTGAGTGCACTGATACTGTTTTATATACCTTGCTATTTTTTACTTCCTGTTGTTTCTCCAGAAACCAGAACTAAAATAGGTAAAGTGAGAGCACTGATATTACCGTAACAATTAAATAACATACAATCATGGAACAGCTTGTGTTGGAAAGGACCTTAAAGACCATCTAATTCCAACCCCCCTGCCATGGGCAGGGACACCTCCCACCAGCCCAGGTTGCCCAAAGCCCCATCCAGCCTGGCCTTGAACACCTCCAGGTTATGGAGGACCAACAGCTTCTCTGGGCAGCCTGTGCCAGTGCCTCACCACCCTCTGAGTGAAGAATTCCCTCCTAACATCTAACTTCAATATCCCCTCTTCTAGTTTAAAACCATTACCCCTTGTCCTATCATTATCTGCCTGAGCAAATAATCTTTTTTGTAAGTCCACTTTAAGTACTGAAAGGCCACAATGAAATCTCTCTGGAGCCTTCTCTTCTCCAGGCTGAACAGCCCCAGCTCTCTCAGCCTTTCTTCATATGAGAGGTGCTCCAGCCCTCTGTTCATCTTCGTGGCCCTCCTCTAGACCCACTCTAACAGGTCCATGTCCTTCTGGTGCTGGGGATCCCAGACCTGGATGCAGCACTCCAAGTGGAGCCTCACAAGGGCAGAGCAGAGGGGGACAATCCCCTCCCTCTACCTGCCGGCCACTCCTCTGTTGATGCAGCCCAGGATGCAGTTGGCCTTCTGGGCTGCAAGCGCACACTGCTGGCTCATGTCGAGCATTTCATCCACCAGAATCCCCAAGCCTCTCTCCACAGAGATGCTCTCAGTGGGTTCCTCTCCCATTCTGTACACGTCTGGGATTGCCCCAACCCAAGTTCCGCACCTTGCACTTTGACTTATTGAACCTCATTAGGTTCACATCGGCCCACTTCTCAAGCTTGTCCAGGTCCCTCTGGATGGCATCCCTTCCTTCTGGGGTATCAACTGCACCACTCAGCTTGGTGTCATCTGCAAAGTTGCTGAGGGTGCACTTGATCTCACTGTCTGTGTCATTGATAAAAATATTAAACAGCACCCGTCAAAAGATGGACCCCTGAGGGACACCACTCATCATTGTCCTCCACCTTGACATAAAGCCATTGACTTGCATAGAACCATTGACCATGACTCTCTGGCTGTGGCCATACAGACAATTCTTTATCCACCAAATTGCCCACCCTTCAAATCCACCTCTCTAAAATGTAGATAAGTGTGTCACATGAGACTGCTTCAAAAGCCATACAGAAGTCCAGGTAGATGACATTGGTTGGTCTTCACTTACTGTGATGCAGGCACTCCATCACAGAAAGCCACCAGATTGGTCAGGCATGATTTGCCCTTGGTGAAGCCATGCTGGTTGTCTTGGATCACCTTGTCTTGCATGTGCCTTGACATTGCTTCCAGGAGGATCTGTTCCATGATCTTCCCAGGCACAAAAGTGAGTCTCATCAGTCTGTAGTTCCCCAGGTCCTTATTTCTACCCTTCATAAAAATTGAGTGTTGTTTCTCATTTGCCAGTTACCAGGGACTTCATCTGACTGCCAGGACTTCTTAGACATGATAGGGAGTGACTTGGCAATTCCATCAGCCACTTCCCTCAGGACCCTGGGATGCATGGCAGCGGGCCCCACAGACTTGTACCTGTTCAGTTTCATCAGGTGGTCTCAAACCTGCTCTTTGCTTACAGTGGGAGGGATTTTTCTTCCCTAGCCCCTGCCTAGAGGTTCACGGACTGGAGAGACCTGGGAAGACTGAATGTCTGTGAAGACAGAGGCAAAGAACTTGTTGAGTATCTCAGCCTTCTCTATGTCTGTCATTACCAGCTCTCCCTTCTCATTTATCAGAGGGAGCACATTCTCCTTGGCCTTTCTTTTCTAGCCAATGTACCTGTAGAATCCCTGTTATTCTTTGCATCCCTTGCCAAGCTCAGTTCTGTCTGTGCCTTGGCTTTCCTGACTGCATCCCTGTACATCCAGATGGCATCCCTGTATTCTTCCCAGGCCCCATGTCCCTGCTTCCACTGCTTGTGCATTTCCTTCTTGCACCTCAGTTTGACCATCAGATCCTTGCTTAGCCATCCTGTTTTCCTGACTTCCCTGCTTGATTTCTTACCCATGGGGATGGAGAGCTCTTGAGCTCTAAGAAAAGCACTCTTAAGGAGTTTCCACCTCTGGTCAGTTCCTCTTTCCTTAAAGACACTTTCCTAGGGGATCTCATCCCCCAATTCTTTAAAGAGTTAGAGTTTTTTTCCTCTAAAATTCAGGGTCCTGACTTTGCTTTTTTTGCCTGGCCCATATTCCTAGAGATCATGAATTCAGCCAGGGTGTGGTCACTGCAGCATTCCAATTTAGTGTCATTATTAAGGGTGATCTCTGCATTGACAAGCAAGTTTTGCAAGCTGCAGAGTATTTTGCCATGCTCAGTGGGGAAGAGGAGTGGAAAGCAGGCTTGTGCCTAACTGGATCCAGGACTCTGACCCGTGCTGCAGCCAAGCAAGCAACTCTTTGGACAGAAGCCCACCATCATCATCCATTGCCAGAGCTCAGGGAAAACATTGCTTTTCTCAGAACTGTTCTTGTTGCATTTGTTGGCATCATGGTGACATACATTCAGTATTAGTTTTATCAGGACAAGTGTTCCCCTTTCAATTCAACCTCCAGGGTAAGGAAGATGCTCACTACAGCTCAGAGTTTGAAAAGATTCAAAGAAACAGGCCTCAAAGTTTTTGTATATGAAGATGTAGAATATTTGGCTGAGTAGCCTTTCACTGTACAGGAAGGAAGGAGTTACCCTTTTAGTTAGGGTTCTCTGCTCTTAAAACTAGAGCAGGGGTGAAAGCCCTCTTTGGTGGAGATCAATAGTTCTGAGACTAAGTAGGTAGTGGGTAAAAGATGTATTTCTCCTAACCAGAAGGCAGCTGAAGTCAGAACTAATTTGTTCAACAGAATTTCTTGATAAAAAGAGAGCAGATAAGAATAATTCATAGCATGAGCATTTAGTAAAGATGACAATGTTTATAGACAGAAGTATTTTAATCTTGCCTGTATGTAGTTACTCTTACTATCTTCCAGTATCTGAATAATCAGCTTGAAAAGCTAATTAATAGCAGTACTTTTTGCTTTAGTCCCCAAAACTGTATAGCATCTTAAATAAGTGAATATGTCTTCAGATTGTTTTGTACATATGATTTCAATTTTACTGTGTATTGAAAGAGGCAACATGCTTACAATGCAAATTCAGTGTTTACTTTTAGGGTTTCCTTATACTTGCACACATGAACACATCTGTCCTACATTAAGATACATACAAGGTTTCTAAAAGTTGTTGCTCAGCTCACTGTCATCAAAAGAGGGATATCACCTTCTCCTAGCCATAAACTCCTGCTCTTTACCATGCTCTAATCTGGTGCATGCTAGATCTGATATAAGCTGATTTAATTACGGACTATTTTGCTGGGCTGGAGAATTTAATCAGCTCAGCAATGAGTCTGACATATGCCAGAGCCAGTACAGTGAGAGAAGAACTGTCCTTTTTACAGATGGAGCCTAGGAAGATTAGCTGGCTAATTTAGCTGGTTAAACCAAATATCCAAAGTTGGGTCATCTGAACTCCTCAGTTTATCTCTACAGCTATTGCTGGCAAGGTTATGCTTCTTGCTAGTTACAGCTTATAACTGGAATTGTGTGGCATGCTTCACTGAGCAGGCTGCTCCTGGAACAGGTGGGTGAGCTGACACGGTTGCACTCAGCACTGGAGAGGCTTGCTCTACTGTTTGCATGGAAAAACACATTACCTGTACTGTGTTTCTCTTATCACCACATGCCCTTGTGTTTTTAGTTAAAAGAGTAAATACAGCACTTAAATACACTTTCAGTCATTATACACACAATCAAGAGTGTTTAGAACTGCTTTGCAGGACCTTTGATGTAGTTAAGTTCTCATCCTGAAGCACTGTTAGCTCTTAGCAGTTACACCTTTACTTTGGTATTAAAAGCTGAAAGGTGATATTCAGACTTCTTTGAATGTTATCAGTAGTCAGTGCAACTAAGATTTCTCCCTTGATTTTTCTTAAGCAAAAATTAAGAATGAATTAAATTTAAGTGGAAATTCTGAGATTTGCTTAAAACATTCACAACAATACTTGATGACATGTTCTTAGTTTTAAAATAGCTACAATAAACAATTTTTAGAATTTTAATATTCAAAGGTATTTTCTTCAATTGCCAACCTCCTTCTAAAGAGGCGAAACTTTCTTTGAGAGAATGTAAGTACGCAGCTGCCTCATTCTTGTCTGTCACTTTTGTGCTGGGTAGGTAATACAACTGGGCTTTAAGGAAAGCAAACAGTGTAATCCATATGCAGCAAACAAGGCTAGTCTTGACCTCTAAATTCGAAGCATAAAGCAGAAACAGAGATTAATCAGATTTCATGTCTCCTTAAAAAAAAAAAAAAAAAAAAAAAAAATCTATATTGTATAATAATAAGAATAAAGTAATCAACAAGATTTGGATTTCAACAAACTTAATCTAAAATCTCTGTTGGTTTAGCATAGTCAACAACAGAATTGGTTTGCATTTCTGCTACTCCAGCTGCCAAAGTTCAAAAAGATTGCGATGAAGCATTACGTTTTCCCACTGCCAAGAAAATGACTACTAAAACGAAACTGTCACAAAACATGTTAAGGCAAGAGTTCTACAGGTTGGAGATAAGTTTACTCTGCAAATATGTATGGAGATTAAATGCCTATTCATTGAGCAACATACCTCCCTCTAGGAAAATACACATTATTAGGAAATCAAATCCTGAAACTGCTTATAGGTGAGTTTTAGAAAAGACAAACTTTGTCAGTTTGAGAGTGACAAAACTGTATTTCCAATTAAGTATTTGTAAAATAATTCTCTGAGCTCATATAGGCCTTTATGAAAACATGGCAGATTTTTAAATATAATCCTGACACTGAACCCTCCTAGACATATTTTCCTAGTCATTCTGACATACGTTTCAGCAGAGTAACTTTCTCAGGAAAGCAAGGTGAGGCTTTGACACTTCAAGCATCTTATTAACATACAAATATAGGTGCATTAGATTGGATCGCTTGTCAGCTGTCAGGGATGGGAATATCCAGCCTTCTGAACATAGGGCCTACTTTTACTCAAATTCACAGACTCTAGCTGATTTTCACATTAAATTCCTTGTCATTGTCACTGCAGGAGCCAGGTATGTGCATGCTTGTGGGTCCCCCCACATCAGCCACTCGTGGCGGCAGCTGAGGGAGGCACCACCAGCACTGCAGCAGGCAGGGATCCCCAGGCAGGAAGGGAACCATTGTTCTCGACCTCAAGCTGACAATGCCATACTTATTCTGACCACACTCATCACCATGGTCACTTGGAAAACTACATGTAATTTTCAGATGTGATCTTCAGGAGCCAGGGCAAACAGGATAACCCTGCAGCCCTGGCAAGGCGGGACATTAAAAATAATCAATGCCCCCAAGGGCAGACTAAGTAGCCAGAATTAGCCCTCTGGAGGGTGGATGTTGTGATGAGCACTAGAAAGCTAGAAAACACGGGGACCTGCCAAGCGCCCAGCTTGTTTTATTCCATCTTGCTTTTTGTACAAGGGAAGTTTAGATTGGGTATCGGGAGGATTTTTTTTCATGGAAAGGGTGGTCAGGGATTGGAACAGGCCACCAGGGAAGCAGTGGAGTTGCCAACCCTGGGGATATTCAGATGCGTGGACAAGGCGCTTAGGGACACAGATCAGCGGTTGGCTTGTGGTGGTGGGTGAGTGGATGGACGTGAGGGTATTGAAGGTGTTTTACAAGTTTTTATTTTGTTTGGTTTTTGTTTTCTCAGTGACTCTAGGACTCCGTGACCCCACGAACGCGGGCCCCTCAGGGCCTCATGAGGCAGGAGCGGGAGCCGAGGCCATCACAAGCCTCCCGCACGGCCCCGTAATGGCGGCCTGCGCTGGGCCAGCAGGGGGCGCCTTCCTCCCCCCCAACCCAGGACTACAGCTCCCAGCATGCCGCGCGGCGCAACCGCGCACGCGCACCCGCCAGCAGCAAGGGGCGGAAGAGGAGGCCCTCGGGGCTGACGGGAGAGGCCCGCCGGCGCTGCCACGACCGGAAGCGCCCGTTGCCGTGGCAACCGTGTCCCCGGTAAACATCCCGGCTGCCCCCGGAAGCCGTCGGGGCCGGGCTGCCCACGCGGGGAGCGGACGCACCGCTGCCGGACGCGGACGCGCCCCACGCGGCCGGGGCGCCAAGCATCGACGCCTGATTGGTCGAAAAGGAGCGTCCGGCCCCGCCCCTTAAGCCCCTCCGCCCAAACGATTGGCCGGGCGGCGTTGCGTCCGGCCAACCGGCGCCGGCCACGCTCCGTCCGCAGGAAACCGCACATGGAAAGCCGGGATTGGCGGCCGCGGCCCTCCTCCCCGCCTCCGCCGACTCGCCATTGGCCGCGTGTTTGGCGTGGGGCGCCGCGATTGGCCGGCCGCTGGGAGCCCCCCTTGCGCTGCGGAGGGGCGCCGTTGATAAGGCGGAGGGGGAGGGCCGCGGCTGTGCCAGCGGCATCGGCGGTGGCGGGGCCGGTTGCGTGAGGGGCCGCTAGGGCAGGGCCGTGCTCTTCGCTGCCACCGCGGCCCGCGTCGCCATGAGGTCGGCCTGGGGGCTCGCTCTGGCCTGCGCGCTTCTGCTGGCCGGTGAGTACCCCACGCCCCCCGCCGGCCGCCTTCTGGAACCTTCTGGCGGCGGAGGCCGAGGGGAGGGGGCGTGGGGGGGGCTGGTGGCACGCGCTCGGCGGGAAGGGAGGGGGGGCGCGGCGCTGGGCACGCTCCCGGGGGGGGGGGCCCCCCCCCCCGGGGTTTTGGGGCCCTCCCCCCCCCCCCCCCCCCGGGGGGGGGGGGGGGGGGGCGGGGGGGGGGGGGGGGGGGGGCGATAGTTTGCGTGGGGGCACACCGGGGTGCTCAGCTTGCTGCCTGTCTCATTCTATCTAGCTTCCGTTAGCGCTGAGGAGGTGGATATCGATGTAACCGTGGAGGATGACTTGGGTAAAAGCAGGGAAGGGTCCCGGACTGATGATGAAGTTGTGCAGAGGTTAGTAGGTGGGGTGCTGGGTAAGCAGCTTATAATGCGTCAGGAGGTTCTCTTGCTTTCCGAAAGTCGATTTTCGTATCAGTAATGCTTAAAATGGCAGAGGTTGGAGTGTGGGGGAGTAGCATGCAAAAATAAGCCTAGTCAGATGTTAAAAATAAAATAAATCAAAAGAAGAGTTGCCTTTTATATAGAGGTGAGACTGAGAACTTGGACTCAGAAGTATTTAACTTGTTTTTGTCCAATTTCATCAGTTCTATAAGAAGCAATAAATAAATGAGGTTATTCTTGCACATAACTGCATGTGGTAAATGGTGCAGGTTAGTGCCCACTGGTTGAGTAACTCTACACCAATGAATTCCTTCAAATCCTCTGAAGTATATCTCAAGTTGAGCATTGCAGTAGTTGTAATATACATCTGTTTTTCCCTCAACTTCGTAATTAAATATTACTTGCAATCATGGATTTTCACTTGCATTTTAGATTGTGGCTATGCAGTTGATGATAGTAAGTCTTGCAAATCTCATTTGATTACTACATTTAAGCTATCAGTGTTAGTGGTTAAAAGTTACTGTTTCTCTATTTAGACCATTGTTGTGGTTGCTAGACAATTAGTGGAAACTGTATGTCGGAAAGGTTATTTGACAGTTTTTCATGATTCTTACAGAGAGGAAGAAGCTATCCAGCTAGATGGCCTAAATGCATCCCAGATCAAAGAAATCAGAGAAAAATCTGAGAAGTTTGCATTTCAAGCAGAAGTTAACAGAATGATGAAACTCATCATCAATTCTTTATATAAAAATAAAGAGGTTAGTGCCTGTATCAGTAGAACATGCTAGAACTGTTAGTGTGTATTCTTGAATTCTGACAGCTGGATTCTGTTTCAGATTTTCCTGAGGGAACTTATTTCAAATGCTTCGGATGCTTTAGATAAGATACGGTTAATATCCTTGACTGATGAAAATGCTCTTGCTGGTAACGAGGAGCTCACTGTCAAAATCAAGGTAAGAAATGTTAGATACATCGTCTCTTACTGAAGAGCAGTGGCAGGAATGTAAGAAGACGGTGTATCATCAGGGCATTCAATTTATTGCCTAATACTGATGCAAATACAAATTAGGACTACGTTAGGACCAAGTCTCCTTAACACTCTTCCATGATAAGTGTATTAGGTAGTGAG
Organism: Nettapus auritus; assembly: GCA_011076525.1. Classification (NCBI taxonomy): domain Eukaryota; kingdom Metazoa; phylum Chordata; class Aves; order Anseriformes; family Anatidae; genus Nettapus; species Nettapus auritus. The sequence goes on along the minus strand of CM021765.1, from coordinate 57,712,266 downwards.
ATTTAAAATAAAGTCAAACTTAATCTTTTTCTTTTTTTTAGTGTGACAAAGAGAAGAACATGCTTCACGTTACAGATACGGGTATTGGCATGACAAAAGAGGAGTTGATTAAAAACCTGGGTACCATTGCAAAGTCTGGTACAAGTGAATTCTTAAACAAGATGACTGAAATGCAGGATGATAGCCAGTCAACATCTGAGTTAATTGGCCAGTTTGGTGTTGGCTTTTATTCTGCCTTCTTAGTAGCAGACAGAGTTATTGTCACATCAAAACATAACAATGATACTCAGCACATTTGGGAGTCAGATTCAAATGAATTCTCTGTGATTGATGACCCAAGAGGAAACACTTTAGGACGTGGCACAACCATAACGTAAGTATTAAGTTTCCTTGGATGTTTAACGAATAAATGTACCGTAGATAAATCTTTCTCACTGGAGTATGTGGATGACTTTGGCATTGTGACTACATGTAGTGTTTGATTCTTGGAGTATGGATGTTTTCAGTTGAATAGAAACATCCAAACTATTAACTGCATGCAGAATGTGGACTGGTAATGGTTCTTTATTCTGTTAGATGAATGAAAAAAACAAGGAGCATATTGACAACGGTTTGCAAGCAATTTCAGACTTCAGCAGCCTGTAGATTCATTCAGTTTCTTGATGCGGTTGTGGTACAACAAAATGTCTACAGGGTTGTAGAGCCTTCTCTTAGAAACTGGTGGTTGTTAACACACCCATCAGACTGGTGTGATGTGACTTTGAAGTTAGATGTAGTTTGACAGCTCTATTTTTTTCCACTGTCATGTGCACATAAGTTTATTTGATCTGGGCTTAGAGGAGCCCTTCAGTCATTTTCAGGACTTCTTACTACTGAAGAGTAGGGCATTAGCATGGCCATGATATTAATTGGTAGGAAAACGTTTGTCTTGGTCCTGTGGGTCCAAATGAAGTCAAAGTGCATCAGTGTTGATTAGAGGCTTTTGTTTAGACTTAGAGGCATTGTGTTATGCCCACAATTGTTTTTTAAAAAGCAGTTTTCCATGTGATTAAAGTATTTTTAATAGAGATCTGTATTTTCAAAGAGATCCCAGAGTATTTGCTAGTTGAACTGCAGTTGAATAATTTTGGGTCACTAGAGCTGCAACAGTGGAAAGATGAGTCTCCTCCAGTAGAACTACTTTAAATTACTAGTCTAAGACTTACTCTTTTTATTTTAGCCTTGTCTTGAAGGAAGAAGCATCTGATTATCTTGAGTTGGATACCGTTAAAAACCTTGTCAAGAAATACTCACAGTTCATAAACTTCCCCATATATGTGTGGAGCAGCAAGGTAAGTGCATTTGACAGAGCATTGTACACTGAGCTGTATTTCATAGCTCATAGTCTTTTGAGGGCCAGATATTTCAAGGAGGGCATACTATAGAATTTCTACTAGTCTTTCTAAATTTTTACTGGTTTTGGCTACTCAGATTCAGTGGAAAGGAAGAACTGGCTAGTATTTTGCTAGCTACTTACTACTCAAGGCGCAAACTTGGGCTAAGATCACAAACTTTGGAGGAATTTGGTTTTATTAACTCAATTTTTTTTTTCTTTACCCAAAGAAGCAAAACTGTGCAAAATATTAGGAAGCAATCTTTATTTCAAAATGGTATCTGGAAGCTTTAAGCTCTCAAGCATAGTTAGGTGTCCTCAATATTGGGCAGCATTTTAACTTTTAAGGCTTGTTCTTGCACTGTTTTCTTGGTGTGGCTCTAACTTGACATCACCCAATCTGATTAAAGGTGGTGTTTTATTAAAGGTAAAATGTAAAGCTATGAAGATGTTAATTTGAGTACAATGGCCTCCCATATTACCAAAGGATAGCATGTGGTCATAAAAAATGCGACTGAAAAAATGTACCTATCTGTGAGGAAATGCTTGCAACAGGCAATCAGTCTCTCAGCAGTATTTTAACTTGGGTGATTTAGGCCATTTGAGGGAATGAGCTACCTAGCAGGTATTTCTAGTAAGTAGTCTAAACACCGCTTTGAATTGTCTATTTAGACAGAGACTGTAGAAGAACCTGTAGAGGAAGAGGAAGCAAAGGAGAAAGAAGAAACAGATGATGATGAAGCTGCAGTTGAAGAAGAAGAGGAGGAGAAGAAACCAAAAACGAAGAAGGTAAGTTTTGTTTTTTTTTTTTCAGACTAGATAAGGTCTTCTAAGTCATGTCAGATACTTCAGCAGTTTTCATAGTCTTCTAGAGGTGTTTTCAAACAGTCCCGTTCAGCTGGAGTTAGACACTGTATAAGATGGTAAATACGATGTTGTTGAAATAAGCTGAATGTCTAACCATAGCCTTGTGAGGCAGGGAGCCCGCGAGCGAGCTTCTCAAAGTGATACTGGATTAAGGAAAAGGGAAACTGACTGGTTTAAATTGAACATAGTCTTTGCTGGAAAGCTTCTTTCAGTCACAGAGGAAGAGTAATCACAACGCTTGAGTGAATGTGAAATGTGCACAGGGTACACTCAAGTGTGGACTTGCGTTCTGTTGCCATGTGCTTATTGCTAATACATAGGCTTATGTGAGATTATCCAGGCAGTCGAATTTAGTCTGTAGATTAGAGATACATATTAATGCTGTTTTAGGACTTTAGCCTCAGTGGAGTTTCTTTAATTGACTCAAAACCTGAATTAAAGAACACATCTTTATTCTTGTGTTTACATGCCTAGGTTGAAAAGACTGTCTGGGATTGGGAGCTCATGAATGATATAAAACCTATCTGGCAGAGACCGTCTAAAGAAGTTGAAGAGGATGAATACAAAGCTTTTTACAAAACCTTTTCCAAGGTAAGCTGTAAGCTTCAAAAATGTTCCAAAGCAGTAGGCTTGCTGTAGTATTTCTTGCTGTGTAAGCAACACTGAGTGCTTCATTCTGAAGAATTAGTTGCTGCCAGTAAGAGCAGCTTGCACTGAACTGCAGGTTTTCTGTGAGGTGTAGCATTCCAGCTAGGAGCTGCTCTCTCTTCCAGAGAGAACATAATGCCACCCAGCTGGCAGGTGGCCTAGGTAGGGAGGTGATGTCTGAGCTCCTGTGAAGCTTTCTGATGAATTTAAATAACTGACAGGGTAATTATATGTAGTTTAAGAGTGGCTTTGTTTGTGTTGTACGTGATAGAAGAAAGAAGGAAATGCAGCTTTGTAGAAACACACTGTTTACAAGTAAAAACAATCTTAACGTGAGTTAAGAGTATCTTACTGTGGTCTTGGCATCACCTTGGTTGGCTTTAAAAAAGGAAAGCATCTAGTGGTTCTTAGAAGATAACTTCTGTGAGTAACTCAGTAGAATCTGGAACTTTCTGTTCCAGAAAGCATGGTTAGATAGTTTAATTATGTAATAATTTGCAAATTCATGTTATAAATAGAAGAACTGACTTGCCAATACTTTGCCAACATAGACTTTAAAAAAAAATTCACTTCACAGGAACACGATGATCCAATGGCTTACATCCACTTCACTGCTGAAGGGGAAGTAACTTTCAAATCAATCTTGTTTGTTCCTAATTCTGCTCCACGTGGCTTGTTTGATGAATACGGATCTAAAAAAAGTGATTTCATTAAGGTAAGACAAGCAAGTGATTATTGCTATGGTTTTCTGTTTAAAAAATAATCCATAACCTGATTATTGTTCTTTTTGTAATTCAGCTTTATGTTCGAAGAGTGTTCATCACTGATGACTTCCATGACATGATGCCAAAGTATCTGAACTTCGTTAAAGGTGTTGTAAGTATTAAAAAATGTAAGTAAGGCTTAATTTTTATTTCCAAATGCTGCTAGCTATAATTTAAAAAATTCTCCTTCAATTAGGTGGATTCTGATGATCTTCCTTTGAATGTATCTCGTGAAACACTTCAGCAACATAAATTGTTAAAGGTAAGATAGTTGGTCTTAAATTTTTAATTGGGGGCACATTCAAAGTAAATAAGTAGATGAATAGCAAGATCTAGATGATAAATGGCTTGAGTTCTAAATATTGTTAGGAGTGTGAAAGTGAAGTATTGGTAAGCAAGCATTGCTGTTTTCAGACCACTTTTGTTGAAGTCAGAACACTTGAGTGTTGTGAACCCATTCTTTGCAGTGAGGCTGAACTGAGGGATCTTCAATTGCGTATTGCTCTAACTTTGCATTACTGCTTTTCCTAGGTGATCAGAAAGAAGCTTGTTCGTAAGACTCTTGATATGATCAAGAAAATTGCAGAAGAAAAATACAATGACACATTCTGGAAGGAGTTTGGTACTAATGTCAAGCTTGGAGTTATTGAGGATCACTCCAATCGTACACGACTGGCTAAACTTCTTCGCTTCCAGTCTTCTCATCATGAAAGTAACCTTACAAGCCTTGACCAGTATGTGGAAAGAATGAAAGAGAAACAAGACAAAATATATTTCATGGCAGGTGCCAGCAGAAAGGAGGTAAGTGAGCAGGGAAGGAAAGAAATGTTGCTCCTGTGGTTTTATGGTACTATAAACATTGTGAACTGCCTGTACTTGATGTAAAGCATGGCGTAGCCACGGTCATGTTACTACTTCTGTTCAATTTTCCTTGTATTAACACTTGCCAAATAGCAGTACAATTTTCAGTAGCTGCTGGTATCAACAACGTTAAACTGGTATCTTGGTCTGTCCTCATATAGGCTGAGTCCTCGCCATTTGTTGAACGTCTTCTGAAAAAGGGCTATGAAGTGATCTACCTGACTGAACCTGTGGATGAATACTGTATTCAAGCTCTGCCAGAATTTGATGGCAAGAGGTTTCAGAACGTAGCAAAAGAAGGAGTGAAGTTTGAAGAAAGTGAAAAATCTAAGGAGAGTCGAGAAGCCTTGGAGAAGGAATTTGAACCACTCTTGAACTGGATGAAAGACAAAGCTCTGAAGGACAAGGTTACAAATATTTAATGCTTATTTGTAGGTGCTGCTCTTGTTCATACAAAGCCTTGGAAATTCTGGGGATGTAGAGCAGACCATAACTTCTTGGTCTGTTCTATGGATTAGGAAATGTTTTAACACATTTACTTCAGGAAGGCAGTGAGTTAGAATGTCACCACAGAGCTTTCATAAAATACTGAAGTGGCCATGTGGTAGCAAATTTGAGCTGTTAAACTCCATTTAAGAGTTATTCTGTGAACTAATTTCAAGGATTTTTTTCTACAGATTGAAAAAGCTGTGCTCTCTCAACGTTTAACCCAGTCTCCGTGTGCACTTGTGGCTAGTCAGTATGGATGGTCTGGTAACATGGAAAGAATCATGAAAGCTCAAGCTTACCAAACTGGGAAGGACATATCTACAAAGTAAGCTTTCAGTTGGCAGCAAATGTGAAATGTAGTTGGTAAAAACCCTTGGTTGGTGCGGGCACAAGAAGCTTCCATGTGGTTCAAATGATTCTCCATAATTTAAGGTCATTCATAAATAAGTTACAACCTCTAAAGTAGTCACTGTTTCAAAACCTGGTAGGTAAAACTCTGCTTACTAAGCAGTACTCATCAGTAGTATTTGCATCTGTCACTCGGTGACGTAAGATGAACTATCACAGTAACTTGTTTTTTAGAGGCTCACTAATGGTGAAGCAGGGAGGGAGGAGATAATCTTGTTGCTATGGGTACAAACAGTGTTCTTGGGTTTAAAGGGGTGCTTGGGTCCCATCCTTCAAAACTTAGTGATGTGACTTTTATTCTTTCCAGTTACTATGCTAGCCAAAAGAAGACATTTGAAATAAACCCCAGGCATCCACTGATCAAAGACATGCTGAGGCGAGTCAAGGTAAGGAAGTAACAGCAGTGAAATGCTGACTGCAAAGCTGTCAGTGCAGCCTAACTTACAGCTGTGTCTGTGGTTTTTCTGTGCTTCCATATTAGGAAAATGAAGATGACAAAACAGTTTCAGATCTTGCAGTGGTATTGTTTGAAACTGCAACTTTGAGATCAGGATATATGTTACCAGACACCAAAGAATATGGAGACAGAATAGAAAGGATGCTTCGTTTGAGTTTAAACATTGACCTGGATGCAAAGGTTAGTTGCCCACGATCTGTAGCAGATATTTAAATCTTTTAAGATGTAACTGCAGCAGTAGACTTGCACATGTAGCTAGTTTCCTGTACTTAAGGGGGCTCAGAAGCCTGGTCCAAGTTTCTGTCTGGGAAAGTGATGAGCCTTTCATGCTTGTATCCTCTTCCACTGTTCAGGTATCGCTGTCTTTAAGTGTGGTGGTTCTGTGGGTGTAAATTAGGATCTGGACAGATGCATGTGCCCATTTCTCCAATAGAAAAAAAATGTAAGTTGGGTATAGGTCTTCCTGCAATGCTGTGCAAGAACTTAGGCTGGCTATCCTGCCAGGGGAAATATGATAATGTATTAGTGGAAAAGAGAATCTGGCTTCTCCTTCAGGTAACCTGGAGCACATGTTATGAACTAATAGTACCATAGCCTATATTTAGCTAGTCTGTGACTAGCCAACAATGTAAGCAAATACAGCTTTGAATGCATAGTGAAGTGTTCGTGACGCTCCCACAGGTGGAGGAAGAACCTGAAGAGCCTGAAGATGCAGCTGAGGAGGCAGAGCAAGATGAAGAAGAGGTGGATGCTGATGCTGAAGATAGTGAAACACAGACGGTAAGGTCTCAAGTTTGATTCTTCTCTTTCTTCTTATATCCATGTGCAGCTTTATCTGGTGCTTCCTGACAACAGGTTTCTTAACTTAGCATTCTGTGACCATAGCTGTCAGTGTAAGGTTTTCCAAGCTTTTCTTGGAGGGGAAAAAACCTACTGCACAAATAAATCTTTTATTCTGTATCAAGTTTCTTTTGTAAGAAGTAAAAAACTAAGTTTTCAGGGTTTGGAGCTAAATTAAGCTAAAGATGTTGTAATGAGTGCCCCCTGGCAAAAAGTAGTAGTAAATCCCCTACCATGAGCTTCCTGTTAGCTGTTGGATTTCCACAGCTTGTGGGGAGTAGTCTCATCAACAAAGTGGCCATCAAGTACCGTGGCTTCTCAGTGATGTTGCCTTCTAAGTTACTGTGAAGTCGCGACTGGGCCTGCTTGCTTAGGCTGCTTTTGGAAGAGTCCTGTAACATTACATCTTGAGACTAATAAAAATACAGAGCTTTTAGAGATGTTTGCCTACTGCTATCTGTCAGATTACCTAAGAATACACTGAAGAACAATACTGTAGATAACTATATTAATTTTGATGCTATCACTACTGCATTTACAGAGTAGTACAACCTGTGGTGATAGCAATAAATAAGGGAGCAAAGTTACAGGATGTTAACAGTACCAGTACTATGCCTGAAAGGTAACAAGGTATTAAAGATGGTAAGCTAAATCTGAATGGACTGAGAAGTTTTGTTTTTTAATGTCTACTCGAAAGTCATATTACTTCTGTTAGCGCTTTAGAAAGCGTCAACAGTCTTTCGGTTCATCTGAAATAACTCCTGTAACTTTTTGCACTTTGAAAAAGCAATGTTCTGATTCTCTTTTTGTCTCCACAGGAATCCACAGATGTGAAAGATGAACTGTAAACTGCACTTGCCTACCATCCTGCATTGGGGGGCTAGGAAGGGATGTGAATTAGATTTTGTTTTTTTCCACTGTAAAAGGTTGAGGGATGGTATGGGGGTTAAGGGCAGAGGAGATTTTTTTTAAGTTGACTTTTCTAAAACATTCCTCATGAATGTAAATTTGTATTATTTAACTGACTTGGTGTAAAATCTTGTCATGTACAAAATAAAATGTTCCCAAACACCAGTAACTGTAAATCCTACCTAGTAAGTTCAGCTCATCTTTGAGAATTAAAGGGATTGTCTGGAGTGTTCAGGTCCTTTGTCCAACAGGGAATTTGCTGTCCTGATGCCATTCCACACTGGTACAGCCACACTTGTGAAATACACAGCAGTCAACAGCGTATGCTTAAGGCTGGGTTTTGTGTTAACAGATCTGCTGTGCTGTTCAGTCCAAAGTATACCTGGCATCTAACAGCTCTACTGAAACTTGTTTGTATGGAATAAGTATTCAGGAAGTTATGTAATACTGACATCTTAAAGATGAGATAGGACATTTAAAAATAAGTGTTGGAATTGAAAGTCCTGCTGGCTTGAATGGAAAAGCAATTAAAAAAAAAAAAAGTGGGTTTGTAGCAGGCTTTCTGAAATGTGCTTAAACTACAGTGGCACTGGATATGACTTTACTGCACTTTACAGAGCAGGCAGGGGTAGCTCGTGCAGCTGAGATGAGCAAAACACCTTTCCTTTCATTAAAAGGTCAAAGAATAACTGGAAGTGGCTTACTCCCTGGGAGACTATTGTTATCCTCCCCTGTAGTAACCCTGCCTTTAACTCAGGTAGCTTTCCCAACAGCTACAGTAGTCCTTTCTCCATTTTTTCATGTGGAAGTTCTTTGCTGTTACAGTTACTCTTTAATGCTCTTATTTCTGAACTTTTTAGCTCTTGTTGTGTGTCCCTACTGTGACAAATCACTGTACATACTGAAGCTAATTCAAGCTAAATCGACACCAAATGGAATACTGTGTAACGTAGACAAGTTGAACACACCACTGTCTCTTCTACTCACTACATTAGCTTTGTGGTGTTTGCATGAAAACTGTTTTCTCACTAGTGCCTCTACTTTTGAAACAAATTTTCACGGAGTTGGTAAGAAAGGTTTACATTGATTCTTTATTTGCCTTCTGTGAAAGTACATAGAGTTGCTGTCGAAGTACTGCTCCTACTTGAGAACCACTCTTGTTAACTAGGCAGACAAAAGAGTGAAATTTAAGTCTCATGATCTGATTTGAAATCAGCTGCACTTGGGTGAAGACACCTAAACACTGAGGTGAAAGGCTTGTGTTCTTGTTTACTTTTACTAGGCTGTGTTGCCCAAATACTTAATTAGGGTTTATTCATGGGTGTAGAATTTGTTTATTAAAGTATGCTGTTTGATACTTCCTGGAAGAGGAGCTTAATTGGGATGGGGGTTCACTGCTGAAGCATCTTTAATACACAGAGTTGTGTTAGGAGTGGTCCAACTCTGGAGTTGTTTAGCAGGTAGCAGTAGCTGCTGTAATAGCAGCAGTCCTTCGTTAGTAAATTCTTGAATAGGGCAAGAGCGCCATTTTTAAGGCATGTGTTTTGTAGCAATTAACTGCATCTAAGGTTTTAATATTTCCTAAAATAACTTGTAATGTTCCAGCTTCACTATATAAAGCTTGAAATACGAAGTAAATCCTTTAATGCATTATAAGTACGCATGCCCATCTTACCTATGCTTGACTGGCCTGAGTAGCAGATGTGGCTTATGCCTGCTGTCTGGTCTTGCAGCTCAGAAACCTGGTAGGAACGAAACCTGGTAGGAATGTTACTAGAGGTGTAGACTTGTTTGCTATGGAATTCTTTTCTTTTTATTCCTTACAAACTTCAAACCACCTTTGCTGTGTTCCATGGCTGGAGTTCTGAAGGCATTGCTTGGTTGCAGGTTGCCCTATCTGATTCAGATTCAAAAATAATAAAGAGCACACTTTGGAGTCATGCTTTGTGCTTCTTCATCTTCCTTAGCTGAGGCTGTCGTGTGCAGCATGGCTGTGGTCCAGCTGCTTTATTTACCCTGGAGTGACAAGTGTTTGCTATGAATAGGCACAAACACGCAGCTGTAACTTTTCGTCAACTTTGTGAAGCGGTATTACCCCTGGAAGAAGTGTCTTGCAGTCATACTGAGTTGTTTTCTTTTTCACTCCTCTAGTTGTACTCAGTCTGGGCAGTAACTGCTATTCAAACCTGGCACCCTGGCAGCTTTGCTGCTACTACAGGGGCACTCATGGTTCCCTCAGTGCTAAAACACGCTCCTTGTTGCTCAGTTTCCACTAGAGGCAGCGTGCATTTGGAAAAATGAGGTGGAATTTGTGATTAAATTTGCTGCAGCCTTTAGATTTGAAATAGAATCCATCTTGCATTAGCAGCAGAATGACAGAGGTGATAGTCTGACAAACTAAGTAAATTAGGTAAGGGTTGGTGAATCCTGTCCCTTTAAAGAGAAATAGTGGGTTTCAGTTATCCCTATTCAGAAGAAAATATTGCCAAAGTGCCTCATCTATCTTCCATAAGCTGTTTCCTGGCTCTCAAAGATAGTGAGGTCTACAGTTAACAGTCTAACCAACATATAGGTGCAGGAAAGCACAAACTGTCACCAGAACTGAGCCTAGCAAGATGTCTTCTGCTGGATTGTTTAAATTTCACATTTTGTGCCCAAATAAAAATGAAGTCTTTCACTGTTGTCACTGGTGGAGGGGCCTCTGAGGTGGTCTCTGATGTGGTAATACTAAGCCCAGGCTGCAGCCTGAACATCCATGGGGGCATGTGAGCAGGAGACGATCTCATCCCACCTCAGCTGCTTTTCTCAATCAGCAAATAGTTGCAAGAGCCATGTGAAAGGGCAGGCCTGTAAACATGCAGAGGGGCTACAGACTTTTTTTTTTTCCGTAGGAAAACCAGTTCCAACTTAAGCATGTATAAAATACCAGCTTCACAGCTGAAGTAGATGTAAAAGTACTCTGCGATCATTTCTAGACATCTGTGTTTTTACAAGAACTCAAGTACACAGCCACTAGGAATTAACAAGCTTTTTGTTTCCTTATATGAATCATCTGCCAGCCTGTGGCTTTCTTTCCCAAGTCAAATGTGAGATTTGAGGTTGAAGCTTGTGCCTAATCTGGGAGCCTTTGTCAAGGGAAGGCGATTCCCAGCCTTCACATGCTCTGCTACGTACTGTTCAAAAGGGGTTGGCGCACTGTGACACACTGACTTGGCATATCTTCTTGAGTTCCTAGTGCAAGAATGTTGTGGAGAGCCTGAGGCCTGAAAGGTAAACCTGCACTTAGAGCTTTGTTCAAAAGTAGTCAAAACTTACGCAGAAGATGCCCACATGAAGTACAATTTTGCTGCTATCTGCACATATTTGCTCCATTTTAGCTAATACAACCCAGTGGACCAAAAGAGATTTCCTGTCACTAATACTAACAAACCCCATGTAACTGCTCTAAGAGCAGTTAACCAGCATTAGTCCTGTGCAAGAAGTGCAGCAGCAAGGAGTTATTTGTTCATGCCATAATTTACTGTACTAGGTTCTGTATTACATAGAACAAAACTGTTTTTATAGTGTAACAAGATGGTAAGTGCCAACAGTCAGTCGGGGTTCTGTTACAGAAGAACACACTCTCATTAGCCCTAATAAGAGGCAATAAAAATTTGATTTTTAAAATGTTTTCACGTTTCTCTAGCTTCCTCCATGTGTTCATCAGCTGTTGTGGTTTAACCCTGGCCAGCAGCTAGGCACCACGTAGCTGTTCCCTCAGTAGCCCCATGAGAGGGGGGAGAGAATGGGAGAGGTAAAGGTTAGGAAACTCTTGATAAAGACAGTTGGGTAGGTCAAGTAAAAGCTATGCCCCCAGGCAAAGCCAAGCAAGGCATTCAGTTGCTGCTTCCCCTCAGCAGGCAGATGTCAGCCATTCACAGGAAAGGAGGGCTCTTGCACAACAGCTTCCTGGGAAGACAAAGGCCACCGCTCTGGTCACACCTCCAGTTTTAAATTTGGGCACATTACAGGGCATGGGCCGTCCCTTGGGCCAGCTGCCCTGGCTGTGTCCCCTCCCAGCTCCTGGTGCATCCCCAGCCTCCTCGCTGGCAGGACAGCATGAGACTGAAAAGACCTTGCCTCTGGGCAGGCACTGCTGCAGCAACTAAAACATCCATGTTACTGCTGCTATTTTCATCAAAAATCCAGAACACAGCATCACATAGGCGTCTATGAAGAAAATTACCTGTACCAAAACCAGGGCATCAGCTGAAAAGCTTCAAACTCCATCAGACACAGTCAATGTGAGTTCACACCTTTTATTTTGGAGGATATTTACACTGCAAATCAAGACTAAAATAAAATAATATGCTCTTTGGTAAACAACTGATTGGGCTTTTAACAAAATTCATCATGCATTTATTTACAGTGTATGCTGCCTGTAATTATACTTCACTGAAAACCATAAAGAATATTTCACATGGATTGCTGCAGTCGAGATAGTTGAACAAACGCTCTATCAGTTCTAGTTTTCATAACGTCAGTGAAGTGTGGTCAGTGCTGGGATGTTTCAGCTTTGCTCGATCTTGCTTTCACACCCAACAGTTCTGTCCTCAGCTCTCCAGGCTTAGGAGGTATTTCGGGTATACTCTGTTTAAAACAGAAAGATGTCAGTGCTGTAGCAGAAGAAAAACTAAACTCACAGAAACAGTACATTAATATACCCTGTAAGAGATGGCATTATATCCGAACGGACATTACATCTCCCTCATAAAACAGTACATTAACGTACCCTGTGGGGGATGGCATTATATCCAAAACATACAAATTGTCATTAGATCTCCCTCAGTTTTGAGCAGAGTATAGTATTTCTTACAAGCAAAACATCTTGAAAATTAACCTATCGCCTTTTTGTAATTTGACTTTTATTTCAAGCAGCAAAACACACTGAATTAGAGGGAGAAGGAAGCACAGGCTGTTTAAAGGCACAAGGCTGCCCTTCGCCATTTGGGAGAGGAAGCTCGGTGGAGGTGTCTAGCACAGCTTTAAAGCACCAGCTGAACCTTCTGTGAACATTTTTCTGTCACCAAGAGGAAAAACAAGTTTCACCGCTTCTAGTGTTCTGTTTTATAAATTGAATGGATGAGATTACATTTTTAAAGGGTAACAGGTGATATTTTTAATATCTTTCCTTAGAATTGTTGCTAGTTTAAAGAGATATTGATCATTCTTAATATGTGCCTATTAATATGTACCTCTAATAAAGTTCTGCTATTCAAAACATGCGTATCCTTTTACTTATCCGTGAGAAGCGTGGCACCCTTGCTTATATTCTGACACGACTGCAAGTTCTAAGGCCTTTAAGAGACCAAACCGGCCACCCCGGGGGTGGTCTGTCTGCCACTTCCTAATGAGAAGCTTCGGTCACCTTCATTATTGGGGCGGGACAAAGCCCTGCTCGCAGCCCCCTCCCCGTCCCCCTCCCAGACAAACCCCCACAGAGCCCCGCGGCCCGGCCTCCCCCATGCCCAGAGCCCCGGCAGCACTCACGAGGTCGGGCCCGTAGTACCTGTGCACCACCTCGGCCCCGGCCAGCATGGCCAGCAGGCTGGCCGCCAGCGTCTTCAGGTAGGTGGGCCAGGGCACGCCGGCGGGCATGGCGGCGGGGCGGAGCGGGGAGGAGCGGAGCGGGGCTGGGCGCGCAGGATGCGCGTCAGGGGGACGGGGCCGCCGCCGCACCGGGCACGGCGACCGCTTCCAGGTCGGGCGGGCGGGGAGCGGGCGGCGGGCAGGGGGCGGCGGGGGGCGGCCGGCGCGGACAATAGCCCCATGGCCGCCGGCGGCGCTCCGGGGCCGGGCGGGGAGGCCGAGGAGCTGGGCAGGTAGCGGCGGCCTTCCTTCCCTTCCCTTCCCGGGCCGGTGGCGGGGATGGACGTTTGGTTTGCTGAACGTCCCGCGACGCGGACAGCGAGAACAAAGCGCCGGGGAGGTGGGCTGGAGGGCTCCCGGCAGGGGTGGAGGGAGGCTTTCGTCTCGGCACCAAGCCTTGGAGGGCCTGGCTGCCACACGGTGCGAGGCCTCTCGTTTAAAGGGGGCTTCCCTGTGAAGGCAGTTCCTTTACAGGAAGGGGATTTTACGAATATATCCAGTAATAAGACGCGCGTTACAAGGAGACATCTTGTTCGAGGCCGTCCTTGGCTTAGACGCCTTCGTGTCGCTCTCACTTTGTGTCTCTCTTGCCGCTTTGCTCCGTGGATTTAGGCAATTAGGGCACAATGAACAAGACTCTTCGTCTCTCAGCTGTGCTCCCTGATGCAAACCTGGAAATCTGTCTTGTTTGGTTCAGTAACTGCATCGGTATTTTACATAAAATGAGACCATGCCAGCTGCTAAGGGCTGTATTCTGCTCTGAACATCCCTGGTGACTTTGCCAGGCAGCCCCCCAGAAACCTGGGCGGCCGAAGTTCAAATTTATTCTTCTTGAGTCAGGGCAGGCGTTTGGGTCAGTTAGTGGCCGATGGCACACCTGTGGGCTGCTCCGGCCTAAATCTCACCGACAGTGGGGTTATTAAAAATTATTAAATATCCATCACCTGATAGAGAATGATCCTTTTGCATCATGAGGGTGGCCTTTGAGTTATTGCTATATACCCCAAAATATTTCATGTTTTTATTGAATAACTTTCATAAAAATATTTCCTGAAAATTTACCGTTCATGCCATCTGTTCAATGTATTTGTGTTGCCGTGTAATCCATGGCCAAGGCAGCTACGTAGGCACAAGGGAATGACAGTATGAAGCAGAAGTTTATCTGGGAGTTTGAGGGCTTTGTATGTGTCTAATAAATACGTGGCACAAAGAAGTTATGTAGAGCATGATGTCTGTGTGCATAGGCTGAGATTGAATCTGTGTGTGTGAGCACTTCCGTGTTGAATATGAGCAATATTTGCGTTGGGATCCAGCGTGGGATAACTGGACAGCATCTGCCATGCTCTTTGTTAAAGTTCTTCAATAGTCTGCCCTGTAACTGATGATTTGTGTACTTGTAATTTTCCGTAGCCTGAAATGATTCATCCACCCATTTGCTGTCACATCAGATAAAGTAACCCATGTAGCATTAAGAAATCTAAAAGTTGGGAAACTTAAAGGCCAAAGAGTTTTAACTGCATTCTGTTGTGAGCTGTTCGGTAGACAGTTGGGCTGGTTAATGTGTGCTGCATGCTGTTATTTTCCAGTGTTAATGGGAAATCTCTGTGCTTTCAGAGAACTGGACTGTTAATTTTGGGCACAGTGTCATCTGCTAAGCAGCTGGGCTTGTTAGTAGAGCAGTTATATCACTACATTTCTAAATTGTTGATGAGTTATGCCTCTTTTTTTCTCCCTTTTAAAGATATTACGCGTACCTTCAGCAAGCTCAAGCTTTTTACACGTTTCCGTTCCACCAAATGATGACAGCGCCGCCTAACATGGAAATCATGACTGAGCAGCCGACT
Organism: Nettapus auritus; assembly: GCA_011076525.1. Classification (NCBI taxonomy): domain Eukaryota; kingdom Metazoa; phylum Chordata; class Aves; order Anseriformes; family Anatidae; genus Nettapus; species Nettapus auritus. The sequence continues at coordinate 57,697,179 of CM021765.1, read as the reverse complement.
GTAGAGGGCATGCCAGAGCCAGAATTTGCTCAGGAACCTCCAAAAGGTAGTTGGACTGGGCTACAATAAGTGAGCGAAAATGTTAGGAGTTGTTGGAAAAAACATGTGTCTGTATTGGTCATAAACAGCTTCTTTAGAGCTGTCAGATTTCCTCTTCTTGGTGCTCTTTGAGAAAGTATCTGGTTAATTGTATTCTTCTAGTAACATTTGTTAGCAAGCAAGGAAAAAGCTAAGAAAGCCCTGGTCATGGTATTCACGTTGTTCAGTCTCACAAAATTATCTTCTTCCAGGAAAAGTAGGCTTTTGCTTCAATGGGTAAATGTATCATTTTTAGCTGACTTCCTGCATTTTGGTATTATGTTAGAGAAGGAAGTTTTCTGTTTTCCAGTCTAAGATGAAGTTTGTTTATTTATTTTAATTTCTGCCAGAGAAGTACAGTATGATATTGTTTGTTTGAAATATTTATGTTTAACTGGTGGTTTAGTGTGTTGTAACCACAAATACTGAATTGTTAATGGACACTAAGAGTTGTTTGTTTGTTTCAGTGAAGCTTATTTAGACAAATACAAAAAATACTGGAAGCTGTCCCACATATGACACAAGTTCTGTATTTTATGCACTTGTGCATTGCCTTTCTTTTCCCTCACTAAGGATTTGTAGAGTTAGACTTCACACTAACCATGCCAAGGAAGGAACCCTTGTTACTCTTGTGCTTGCTGTTTACCACTTAAAAAGGCAGTGGTTTCTGCCATGCTTAAATTCTGATTCTGCAGCAGGTATGAACGCAGTTTAGTCTTGCTTCTAATACCTAGGTGGTCAGAGCTCTCCGTACCAAAGCAATACAGCAACCGATTCATGCAATGACACTGCTTGCTTTCGTGCATCCTTTGATAAGCTTCAGTTTTTCTTTGTTAGCTGTAATGCTTGGCCAGGTGAAATCCTAGGAAGAAACCTCCATTTTTAAATAGATGGGACTGCTGAGTTCATTCGCTGCATTACTCACTGCAGTTAGCGTGCATCCCACGTGCTATATGGTAAGGCTTCTTTTGCAGCTTTATTCCTGGAATAACGTGAGTTACCACGAACACGGGGACTGTACTTTCAAATATTTTTAGATGACTGTAACCTTGTGTTATTAAGCTGTTCACTAATATTTTTGCAAAAATTGGAAGGTGAATAAAGCCTTGGAAGGCAGGGCTTGCAAATTTACCAAATATCTGTGAAATTTGCAGGAACGTGTATGAAAGGCAAAGATTCGATGTCCAACTACGTGCTGTGATAAAAAAGGAAAATGTTCAGGATTGCCCTCCGAAGGGCTGCCCTGGCATTGTGGCCAGGCAGTTCATCTTTCATGACAGTGTCTGGTTGGTTGGTGTCTTACCAGCTCGAGAGTTAGGAGAATTTATCCTGCCTCATTTGAAATACTTTAACTACTCTGGGCTGGATGACTCTCATGTGTTTTGCCATTGCATGAAAACCTCCTAGTTCTTCAAGGGGTAGGAAAGAAAAGCTGCTTATGTTCCTCACCAAGTCTGCACCTTTCTCATCTCTCCTTTGTTGTGACTCAGCTGGCTGGAGTACTGTTACTACAGCTTTCCTAAGCAGTTGCTCCAAGGGTGTGGTGGGAATTTCGTGTGGCTTTTTCCTGCTTCTTGCAAGAAAGCTGACTGCAAACAAAAACAGTCCCCCAAAAAGTTAGCAGGCTTAGGGCAGTGCCTCGGTATCCATCATATTTATTTGTTATCTGAGGGAGAATGTCATCTAGAAACTGAAAATACGATGAATTCTCAATTTTAAATTAATAGATTACTTTGGCTCTTTGCTGATTGCTGCCAAGTAAGTTTCCCTCAGTGGTGTTCTGCAACTTGACGTTATTAATGAACAAAGATAGACAGTGATTTCTAGGTTCGTGTTGTGACTATTACCTGTGTTGTTTCAATCCCCAAGCTTAAGGGGCCGGAAGACAAGGAAATTTCAGTTGAGCAGGTAGTGACTACTTCATGTTTGCATTTTGTAAATAAAAATTAATGTTTGGTGTCACTCATTCAAGCTGAGACCCGTAAGCTCTCATACGTTACCTTGCTATATGATGCACTGGGCTGTATCTGTTCTGTAAATGATAAATTTGAATAGTTTATGCAGTGCTCAGTTCCTGTGTTTGTTTTTCTGACAAGTTTATACCTTACACTCTAGGTAATACTTGAGACGTGTTGCTCTTAGTGTGCAGTTTGGTTTCTTTGGTATGTAATCCATAACAAACTTTCATATTTGGAAGCTGAAGTGTGAATTGTAGACTGTAATGTAGTTTCGCATTGCTTGGAATGCTAAGATTTCATGTTCTGGCATATTCTCCAAAAGAAATGAAACTATTTCCAAAAGATTGGAAATGCATACAGCATGTAAAGAACTTAGCCTGGCCATGAGATGATTCCTCTCTTGTATCCTAAGTCAGCGTAGTTGCCTGTGAATCGAGCGCGTGTCTGTGGTGCAGAGACTCGCAAGGTGGCTCCATGCTGAGCCTGGAAAAATGAAATTCATCTGGTAACTGTGTAAGTTCTTAAATTTTGAAATTTCTGTTTGATTTCTTTTTGTATTCATGCATTCAGTTCAGTCTGTCTGAATGTCCATGCTGCAGCATCAGAAACATATAGAACATATATTTGCTGTGTTTCAGAAGTTAAAAAAGGAGGAAGGAAGAGAAAAGCCAAAGCAACTGAGCCAAAGCAACCCAAAAAGCCTGCTGCTAAAAAAGAAAAACTGACTAAGTCAAAAGGCAAACAGGAGAAGATCACAGATACTTTCAAAGTCAAAAGAAAAGTGGACCGCTTTAATGGGGTATCTGAAGCTGAACTTCTGACCAAGACTTTACCTGATATTCTGACCTTCGATCTGGACATCGTAATAGTGAGTAGCTCACAAAGAGCTGGTAGAAATGCTCTGCGTTGTCACTTGCAATCCACTCACAGTGGTTGTGACTTACGTTCCTTCTGCATGCTCATCTGTATTACTTCTACGGCAAGATCTTGCAAGATAAAGTATCTAAACTGCTTCCTGCGTGTATAGCTGCTTTACATTTTCTGTTAAAATTAATAGTAATATAATTCTGATTCCTAAGAAGTCTCAGGCTTACGTACACTACATAGTCATGAAAGACCATTACTTGACAATTTACTGGAAGTGCTGCACCAGTGGCCATAAAATACACGCCACGAGCTGCTCTTCTGACATCGTACCTCTAAACAAGACCCTGCTCTAAAATCGTCAATTTTTTAAACTAACAATGGAAGATATCAATAACGTGGTTTTGCTTATTGACAGTAACTTCAGAGAATTGAATAAGCTTCCTGGCTGTAACTTGATTACACTTTTGACTAGAAAGCCGTGTTCTAATCGTTAAAACAGACTGGTATCTTGCTTTGTAGATTGGCATAAACCCTGGCCTGATGGCAGCTTACAAAGGACATCACTACCCTGGACCTGGAAACCATTTTTGTATGTTTTTAATATTCCTTTCTTTTTAACTATTTCCTTACGTTTTTTCTTTTCCTGTCTTTTTTTATAGAACTTGCAGAACTCTGTTAGAACTTGTGGCACTTTAAACCAGTTTGTTTTGTTTTGTTTTGTTTTGTTTGGGTGGAGAGCGGGATTTTGCTTTTAGCACTCTGCGATTGATTTAAATGCTGTAACTTTCTGACAAACAGCGTACAAAAAAATGAATGAAGTAAAAGAGGAGTAATCAGTGACTTTCAATGCAGGTTTAGAATTGTCAGATAAACGCAGTTTAACAGGTTATGTCAGTAAATAACTTCTTAGTGTGTTAGTGTGCAACATAAGGAATAAAAAATTAAGTTGCTAGTACTTGAGTTACCAAGGGTAAGTCAGTAGGCATCAGCTTCTGATACAGAATAAGACTACGTGCATTTTCTCCAGGAAGTATTTCAGCAAACCCTCTTCATGCATTTCTTCATTTCTGCTCAACAAGCTTTCTAACTTACGAAAAAGCAACAGCCACTGCCTTTTCCCAGCAGGCAGATGTATCTAGCATACCCAATTCTCCAGACAGTTGTGTTTTTTTCCAATGCGTTTTTCTGTTAAAGTAACACTTTCTGCAGCACGTTCTCATAGCTGAACTCTGTTGAAATCCTCTGGTTTGCTTAGTGGGAGTCACTCTACCTGTGGTAGTAGGGAGTTCCCCGTAGGCTAATTTGCAGCCCTGTGATACTCCAGCCAAAATGCTTCGGGTATCCAGCAGACCAGTAAATCAGGCTTGGTTATTTTTTCTAGTGTTCTGTACCAAGAAGCAGGCCAGATATACTTGCTCTGACAAATCCAAGCGTTTGTAAGTTTCTTGGATCATTAAGAACTACCTGTGCTTAATTTGTCCTTAAGAGATTGGCACCGTACATCACACAAGTTATACTTTTTTACATTAACTGTTGATAGAAGGTGTTAACACGTTCTGTTGGAGAGGGCCCAGCACAAGAAGCAATTACAAAGATGTAAAACAAAACCGACGCTCCTTGCATTCGCCACATCTTTTCCTCAAAATCCATATTCATATTTATACCCTTTCTAAGTGATTTACAAAATGTAAAGCTCCATACTGAGCTTCTAGAGTGTAAGTCTGCTTTCCATGCCAGTGATCGTGGTGAGGGAGTCCTGTTCTCACTGGGCATTTTCTGTCTCTTGGAATAGGTAAAGTGAGTTTGGTTATTTTAAACTTATATAGATAGGGCAATAGTCATCCCCAGATTAGCTGATGCTCTGTTAACATGAACTCTTTCTGTAGCATTCCAGTACTCCAAGTTGCTAGTCGGGGGGGTTTTGTTGTGTTTTTTTCTTTGGTTGGTTGGGGTTTTTTTTTTTGTATATTTGTTTTTAAAGGCAAATACATATCTTCCTATTTCTCAGGGAAGTGTCTCTTCATGTCCGGTCTAAGCAATGAACAGCTGAACCATATGGATGACCACACCTTACCACATAAATACGGCATTGGATTTACAAACATGGTGGAAAGGACAACACCTGGAAGCAAAGACCTCTCCAGGTAGGATAACACAGGAGAATATAACACTTGTTAATTAATTAATTGTTATAATTTTGAATGACTTTCTTTTTTTACCTTCTCTTTTAGTAAAGAGTTTCGGGAAGGAGGGCGAATTCTGATGCAGAAATTACAAAAGTATAAACCTCGTATAGCAGCTTTCAATGGAAAATGTGAGAATCTTAATTTTGAATGAGTTTTTTCTATCAGTGGCTTTTGTTTGGGCACTCACCCTGTCATCTGCTCATTTTCAGGTATTTATGAAATTTTTAGTAGAGAAGTTTTTGGAATAAAAGTTAAGAACTTGGAATTTGGATTGCAGCCACACAAGGTGCCAGATACAGAAACGGTAAGTACTGATACTGAAGAACAACAGCAGAGCACTCCATTTAGGTTATTTCAAAAGCAATGAAATCTTAGGGCTTAACCCCACTTAGAGTAATGTCAAAGTTTGACCAAAGTACAGGAATGTGAAAGGTTTTTATTTAAACAGAGAAAGTGGGATTGGGCAATTCTCAGACACATCTTTAATACAGCTTCATCAGACTTGCGGATTTTATTTGAGAAATGGTGTACTATGGCTAGTATGTTAGCTTATTCTCTGAGGATTATTTAAAATATGAATAAAACCTGCATGCCCTTGTAACTATCTTCTACTTTCATCTGATTATCTGTGTCCGATTCTCTGTATGCTGTCACTGAGTTTTGATACTGAACATGACCGTGGTGCTTGTAGTGCCACAGCAGGGAAGAAAGAATAGCAAATCCATCGTTGTGCTGTTCCACACTACAGCACTGCTGCTCTGGGCATGCCCAAGCACTTTAATCAGACTCCGTCTACTAAAGCTGATTTGCAGCTCGAAATTAAGTTGGACACTGAAAGTACAACATCTTGATGAAGAGCGCATTAATCATAGACATCTGGCGCTGGAAAAAAACTCATTCATCACCGACATCTGGTGCTGGAAGGTATCTCAAGAGAGCAGCTATGTATCATCACAAATAGGTTTGTTTAACCTGCTCTTACAAACCTCCAGCAAAGGCAGCTTATTCCAAAGCTTCACTGCCTGTTCAGTTCCAACTTTTGGGTTGTTTTTCTGTCTATCCCAAATCACCAGTGCTTCAAGTCTAAGCTGCCCTGCTCTGTGGAGCGTTGCCATTAGAGCCTAAAGAGCTGTTGGTGATAAAATGCTTCCTTAAGTAGTATTTGTAAAAGATAAATAATCCTGTTTACAAGTACTTGTTCATAAATACCGCGCTGTAATAAATGTACTGGATACAACTCCTTCTTTCTGTACGAACTTCAAGCCTTTAGAAAGGGCTGTTGGCAGAGAAAGAGACACTTAAATTGGCTTCACTCATGCTGACTCCAGAATTTCAAAGCCTGGCAAACGTGATGCAGACGTACTTGGCCAAGGAGCAAGGCTAATTAACCCGTGATGCCTTTCTCACTGGGGTGGGGTTTTTGCATACTAGCACGTACTCCTCTGCGGACTTTCTGGCTCCAAACTCCACTTGCTCAGAGAGCTCTGCCGTGTGCTCCACTCTCAGGCATACACTTGTAAATTTTAAGTATTGTAACACACACTTGTACTACCTCTCCTGCAGCACGTAATCAAGTGGTGAAAATTGCCCAGGCTTCAACAGCTGATAATCAGCCTCTGTCTTTAGGCCAAGCTGGCCTTTAGGCTCTAGCTGGCCGGGAAAAATGAAGGGCTCCTTTTATCCTCTCCCAGCACCACCTTCAGCATCAGTTGATGTTCGTACAAAGCTTTAAAACAATAACATGAGCTCAACTGTTGAGTTGTTCTTGATGCATTATATATTAGCTAATAATTCAGGGACCAGTAATGCTATTTTTCTTGCTCTATGTCTCAAGCTCTGCTACGTTATGCCATCATCCAGTGCAAGATGTGCTCAGTTTCCTCGTGCACAAGATAAGGTTCATTATTACATAAAGCTAAAAGACTTAAGGGATCAACTGAAAGGCATTGCTCCAAACACGGAGGTGCAGGAAGTGCAGTACACATTCGACTTGCAACTTGCACAAGGTATAGTGTTTATTTTCTTAGTGCTTTATAAAGGTGTAGTGTGTCATACAACTAGCAGATGCATAAGCAAAAGGAAATTTAAAAAATCTTTTGTGGGGGGGGAGATGTATCATCCACCTTAAATCATGTGGTGTAGAGCTAGAGATTCTACTCTTTTTAATGCAGCTTAATTATCTAAGGGGAGCTAGAATTACCTTGTAAAATGTGTGGCTGTTTTTTCAAATGTTCTCTTATAAAAATGCTCTGTGATTTTTATTCTTAATACCTGAAATCTTCTCTTTCTGCAGAGGATGCTAAAAAGATGGCTGTCAAAGAAGAAAAATATGATCCAGGTTATGAAGCAGCATATGGAGGAGCTTACTGTGATCGTGCACCATATGAAAGTGAACAGTGCAATTTCTCTTCAAACGGAACTGGTAAGGGGTGGTGCTTGGGGCATTTGGTCTGTAAACCATTATGTATAGCTTTTTATAAACATTCCATACACTTAATTTTCTACCCTTTCAGCACTTCCACAATTCATACAATATATTTTAAGTATAGCATCAGTTAGACTCATATAACTGAGGGGATGTGCGGCCTTTCTGAAAGGGAGGGGGGAGAAAAGCCATTTTCTCTATTTAAAATAATTTCTCTGCAATTTCCAACTGTTCTCCTAAACTCTGAGTCCCAGGACGTGACAAACAGACATCACTAGTGACTTACACAGTCGCTATTTTCAATTGCATTGACTTTTGTATAAACGCACCATGTTCTCCTGACAAAAGTTTGTTTGTTTGTTTGTTTCATTCCCGAGGAAAGCAAAGACAGAGAATGGTGAAACAGATAAAATCGTAGTGCAGTACAAAGTACAACTGAGATTGATCCTTTGCAGGTGGGGTAGATGAAGGAGGAGTATTTGAATGGTATCATCCAAGTAATGTAATGTGTTAGGTTAGCTGGTGTAGTGACCATACAGTTTGTCCTGAATAATCTGAAGACAAACTTTACTATTTTTACATCCTGGGAGTGAAATCACCAAAACCCAGACCATACAGCAGTTTGGTATTCTTCAGCTTTTAGCGTGGAAGCAGTTTAAGAGTGGGGAGAATAACAAACTTTTGCTATCTGTAGGTTTTCTGTGTTTGAAGTTCATGCAACTTCTTGAGGAAAGTATGATTTCTTTTAGTCCTGACAACTTTGGAAAAAAATTCTAAGTAAAATAAAAAAGGAGCAAAGAAGAACAGAATGAAGACTAGAAAGATGAGTGTAGTGATCTTACTGTAACTAAGAAGTTGGGAATTTTACTTCCTAAAATACCACCAACTGTAATTAAAAAAATTATGAAAAACAATGGCAGAGGCCTTTCCAAAGGGTTGGATGGGGCTTTGGGCAACCTGGGCTGGTGGGAGGTGTCCCTGCCCACGCCAGGGGAGTTGGAACTGGGTGGTCTCTAATGTCCTTTCCAACCCAAACCCTGCTATGATACTGTGAAGTAGTAACTGAAGTCATGAATTTTTAGTCCTAATCTCATTTATGTCATAAATTGAACTTACATTGTCTATCCTATTTTGTCAAAGAGAATGTCCCTTAGAGAAGAAGAATTTTATTTATAGGAAACACTGCAAAATAAGTATTCTTTTAAACATTTAGACTCTTAATTTACCTACATACCACCATTAAATTCGCTTTTCAAAGAAGATATGAAGAAAATATAACTGGGGGGAACGATCTGGATCTACAGAAGTAGACACTCAGGGGAAATAAATTGAAATCTGAATAGGTTGCTGAAAAGTAGAAGGAAAGATGGAAATTGAAAATATCTTTAGGGACGTGGACGTCTGGGGGGGGGGGGGGTCTTTATTTCTAACTCTGATTTTAGTTGATGGTACCAACTGCATTTTTTTAACTCTATATTTTATTGGTTTGGTTTTGTTTTCTAGCAGCCGGCAATCCACAATATTGTGAGGGGTCATCATCCTTTGGTGAAGTTCCTAATGGACAGTGGATGACACAGTCCTTTGCAGACCAGATTCCAGAATTCAGCGCTGGCATGACACAAGGACCAGAGGGAAGCAGTGCGTAAGGGCTGTTTCTTCTCAGCTATGCATACATGCTGCAGTTTTAATGCAGTGGTGAAGATTGGTACCTCGGTTCTCCAACTGAAGCATTTTAATAGTATTTTATCTCCCTTAGTTATTTTATTATAGTCCAAATTAAGTGTGTGGTAGGCTCAAATGAACGAACTAGGTAATTTTAAGGAACTGTCCAAACTTTTAAAAAAAAAGTTAGCCTTTTTTGTATATGAGTTTTATATTTAATGTATGCCATTTCTTGCAGTTTTTGACAAATTGCTTTCTCATTGTGTCAATTTCTTTGGGACGTTAATTTTATTCCATGAATTGTAATGTAGTAGTAAGAACAGCAGTATACTTTTTATTGATGCCTCAATGTTTGGATATGTCATAGTCCTTTTATATATCTAGAGGGGAAAATGGGAAGTGTACCCCCTTACCTTACATGAAGTGGTGTTTTTAATTATGCACAGTTAAACAAATTGTGCTTTTAAAGACTTCCTTTTACCTTCTTAAAAAGTGCAGAAGGTTAAGTTCTGCAGCTGTGAGCACTGAGAATTTTCTAGGGCAGGAATAGAGAGGTCTCTCAGTCTAGTGATTGGACCATATTCAGGGTTAAGGGAGCAGAGACATCTCAAGTCAAAATGCTGGGGAGGAAAATTTGTGTCGTACAGGACAGGACCTTAAATATTCTAGCTGAGCTATCTTAGGGTAAGTTGTTCCTATCATTCCATCTATTTTCCCCTTAAATTCTAATGTAAGGAACTGGAATTCCTTAAAGAGTGGTTCTTGAATCTGTGGCATTTAAATTCTCAGTCACTTGTGTGATTAGTCTCTTCACCTGACCTCTAGCAGGAGAACAGGTTACATTGCAGAGAAGTGAAAGACCATATTCCCTGTAAAAATATCTACAGTCATGTTATTTATACCAGGTACAATTAGCACAGGCTGAAAGAAGATTGTGATTTAGCTGTTTTTAACATTAATTTATCTTCAATCTGTAAGACCTTAGAGGGTGTTCTTATTACTCTTACAAGTGAAAAATACTGAGGTGAAGACAAGGGCAGCTGTTCCATGAACAAGAAGACAGCTGTTGGAACTAGAGCTCTCTTCTTTGGAACTTGCTGAAATAACACACACTTTTGGCCGATACTAGTGGCCTGAGAAAGAAATGAGAATCCGTGCTTGTGCCTAACTATCATCTTCTTTCCCTCTTTTATGATGTGAGGAAGAGATGAAGTCAAAGCAATAAGCTGATCAAAACATTCGAGTTTTGATGATCTTATGAGAGAAGGTGCTTCACATACTTGAAAAACAGATACAAGCAGTATCTCCACAGTCCGTGCTGGTCAGAGATTCCTCTACCAGTCTTATCCTTTCCTCACAGCCACTGACAGTTGCCTGGCATTGAGTGTAACTAGTTGGCATAGAGAGTAATCCTGCTGTAACATCTCTCACGGAGCTTACACACTGTCAACCTGCTGTGAGGCAGGCATGATGTTTACAGTTTTCTTCCCAAATGATGTGGCTTAATTCTGAGCATCTGAAATCAAGAAGTGTGCATTATGATTATGTTGATTAGCTCCAGCACAAAGCTGTTCAATATATTGTCAAAAAGGTATAGGACTTGTCTTGTCTGTTATTTAATGTGTACTGTATCATGTATTGCTGTTTACATGGACATTTTCCTGCAGGTGCTCAAAGTATCTTGTATCAGGGATTTGTTACAATTCAATTTTATTTTTCAGCAACTCAGAAGCATGTAACTAGCACTGCTGATTAGGTGATACAGTAGTACGTAACTACTGTACCGCTGTCCTGTTTGATTCGAAGGGAAAGGTCTCTTCTTGAACAGAGGCACCTACTAGACTATCCAGGTGTAAAATACAATTAAGTATATAATGACCGTTTCACTAAATATTGCAATTTCTGTGTATTTCCTCAGAACTGGTGCTCTTTTCATTACAGTAATATGGAGGTTCTTAACCTGTCTTAAATCTATCTCTTTCACAATAAAATCAGGAATTGTATTGCAGTGCCTTTGAATGTGCTTTTGCATCTTGCTAGCAGTACTCGAAATAGACCGTATTACATACACCAGAGTGTGACTGCACAAGTACAGCGTTCTGCAGAGAAACACTGCAGAATAATCACCATGCAACTGAACTCTACGTATTAAAAGGCTGCATAAATTTTATTTTGGGGATGTTTAATTGGAGCTAGTAGACTAAAGCCACCTTATATGTAATATTGCAACTACTTCCTGCGTCGGTTTTCTGCCAGCAGCTACTGGAGTCTTATTTATAAAGATCTTGCATTAAAACACATTGTTTGATTTCACCTCTGTAAATATTTAATGAAAGTATTTCACAGTCAAGTAAACTCATTTTCTCACCTTATTTTAAAGTCAGGATAATCTGAACTGTAACTAACTCCCACCTCCCTCTCCACCCATAAGCCCTCAAAACTGATGGTCATTTTATGACAATATTTAAGAAATACTTAATTTTCTAAAATCAGGTAATTATACAATTTGACATGTTGCTTCTCAAACTATTGCATGCTGCAAAACAAAGTATAAATGCATTTAAGTGTTTTCAGTATCAGCTGTCAGGACGAGTTAATTTGAACTTCCCTGAAGGGTCAGGAATAAACCAGTTTTCCCAGAGGTCAGTGTGAACACTGGGGTAGTCCCAAGGTTTATATCTCCCATTCCAATGAAGTAATTTAGCTTCTTGAAGGAAATGCTCTGAATAACGGGTATCAGGACTCCAGCCTGCACGGGTACATGAAAAAACAAAGGAAGTTTTTTATAATGGAAGACACTACACAGTTAAACTTTTTGTCTGATTAGTATGGTTCCAGTTACTTGTCAATAGACAACTAGATGTATGAGGACCATTTTTCAATTTAACACCTCTAATTCTGCATCTAAAAAATCTCAGTTTCCTCTCAACAACATGTTGGTATATCTGGGGCATGTAAAAACATTCCTTGTACCATTTGTTTTATTATATAAAGCTATTATCTTTTTCTCAGCATAATTCACCATTCCCAGGTGAATGCTAACTACATCCTCCAGAATGGTGACTACATGGGCTGCCGGGCATCCCACGGTCTTCTACTCTGGCTGCTAAAAATGTTAGTTTTTTTCAGTCTCTGTGACTATATTCACATCTTTCATATATTCTTTCCATGGTTTAGGACAATATAGATCAGTTGGTCTTCAATCACGTAGTTTTCTCCTTGGTACTAATTATTTTTTTCCTTTCTTATCCAATTTAATGATCACTATTTTTTTTCTGCAGGGGTACAACTATTTTGTTTGCTTGGCCTGTGAAGGTATTTGAGTAACAATTACGGGTGGGATATGCACACGTTCTGCCCTTTCCTGAAGGAAGCAGGACTAGTGAGTGTTAGAGGAAAAGGAGGAAGCACGGGTTACATAATGTCGATCTGAGGTATAAAGTAATGTGGTGAGGTAATGTAACATCCTACACTGGAATCTTAAAAACTCACACTTTATTTAGTTCAAACTGCAAATGGGGGAAAGCTAAACTTACCAAGATGCCGTATGTGCCACATAGGATTAATAGCAGAATACTTTCCATGAAATACAATCAGCATCGGAGAGGTCGCCACACCTCCCCCGAGGGTGCTGCTGTAGAGGTTTTCCCTGCAAAAGAACAAAGCGTTCAAAACCTCACTCAAAGAGTCTTTGGCCCAGAGATCAAAATGTAAGTATTCTGGTAAAATTCAAAAGCATTTTGAACAGATTTTTTTTTTTTCAGTGTACTGTTTTCTAATGCTGTTAATTGCTTGCGTTTGCAACTCCAATTCTTGTTGAGTAGATTGTTGCTACCAAGCAAACTGGGAGTCAAACCTGACATGAAGCCAATTACTTCCACATGCTGCCTGTACTCTATGAAGCTAGCAAAACCAAAGCAGAAAAACAAATGTCAACATAAAGGAATTAAACATTTTTTAGTTTGGTTTGCTAAGGAAATGTACATGCTTCCATGTGTTTCTCTCTCTCTTCCTTCCCCTTCACTCCCCTGCCCAACTTTTAGACCTGTAAGTTAACTTAGATCAGATCTGGCAGTCTAGTTTGTATAAACTAACATCTAAAGGATATTAATTCCCTGTGAACTTCGTGAAAATTCCAGGGCTTCAAAAAGCCGAACATTACTGTCAGGAGAGGCTTTAAGAGGTAGCAGCCAGATGTCTGGCCACAGAGTGCTTAAGGCCTGGCCAGGGAGCACATAGGAGCATCGTGCCACCTGCCTAGCCCAATGAGGTGGAAACCTGGAAAGTATCAAGAGGTGTTTAGAGGCTACAGAACAAGAAAAATAAAAACCTTCAGAACTGTGAGTTTCAGCTGCTAACAAAGCAATTTATTTCACTGTCACTTCAAAACCCAGCTAAAAGTAATATGAATGTTTTACTATGGTCAAAAATTGCCTTTGTACCTCGTTTGCAGTTAATACTCATGGATTTTTTTCAAGCTCTTAAAAAGCAGAGCAGTAGCTTCTCAGAACATCATCTAAGCAGAGTGAGAAAGGCATTTAGCTTTTCATTCAGTCACATGCTTATCATTTGTGTCTCTCCTGCTTTGTTCAATTCTGAAAGTAACCAGTAGTGGAGGTAGTTGAAAGGTAGATGCTAGTCTGTTTCAACTTAGTTTTACTAAACTTAAACTTAACTCTGCAGAGAAAGAAAGTAAACATCAAGTTTGCAAATGCAGGTTAGCAACAAACAGAAAAAATGAACAGTGTGTTTCATTGTGTTCATGACTTATTTGTGGTCAAAGCCAAAGTTATCTTCATGTCCAGTTTGGTCTGTCTATAGAGAAAGCAGTGTTTTCTATTGGTATTTAAGAAATACGGTGTCTGATTACTGTTTGGCTGCCATTACAGTAGGAGAGACCCTACGCAAACAAGAAAACATTCCTTCTTCTCTACAGTGGCCTCAAGAAGGGAAGGTTTTAAGTGGCTTGGTCCCAAGTGAGGTGCATTCAAAACAAGACCCACATGGTCTTGGTGTCCCTCAGGATTAAGCGCGGTTTGCAATAAACACAAGACTAATACTCCATTACCATTTTCTGGTACACTTTCAATCAGATATAACCACATGGAAATTCTGGAACATGAGTTACTTTGGTATCTCACAGAACAAAATAAAGTTTAAAGTTGCAAACTTTAAAGAGCTTACAAACAGAGAATTATAGTTTTAATACTCAGTTTACAGCTAAGTGCAAAACTAGATTTCTCTCTACATACTCTACATTTCTTTGCATCCACTTTTCCAACTGCTTTGTAAGCCGCTGATGTTTCCATTCAGTCATGTTAGCAACAATGACGCCAGGATTAAAGGAGCAGGTGCTGGGGCTGATGCCAAGATCTCTAATTGCTTGCTTTCTGTAGTCCAGGAATCCCATGTATGTGTTCTGGGAAGTTAAAAAAAGAAAATTTTGAAGTATGTTTATCCCCTGTGAATCTCAATAAAAGTGTGAGGAAACATCTCTATGCTGCTCACGTGGAGACTAAGTATGCACTTCCAAAGCTGAGTTTCTGTGATGATTACCTGTCTCAATTGCCATGTGACGTGGGGCTGAAAGGCAAGGTATGCCCAGCTACTGAATTGTTTTTTCCATGACATTTTTCCACTGGAGGTGAATAAAGCGCTTTCCTCACCACATTTTTTCTTTCTGTAGCTTACTCTAAACGTCTTTATACTTGTGCAGCTGCGATGCTAGGGGGACCGACACTTTTGGGGAATTCAACTCAGAAATTTGCTTTCAAACATTTTTCTTGAGTTTCGTTCCCAATTCAACTAATACAAATATCATATACTCTGGCTTCATTTAATACTCCAGAAGTGCTCGTGATCTACTGATAGCAAAATTAACTTGATAAAATACCAAACATAATTTAATAGAATCCAAAGGGCAACAGAGATTTAAATTACTATAGGAAACAATTTTCCATTGCACCATATCATTACAGATTTACTACAGCAAGTAGTTCTTAATTACCTGTAAAACTGGTACAAAAATATTTAATTAAAAAAAAAAAAAAAAACTTTAACTTTGGGGAAAATAGATAAAATCATGTTACGTTTATGAGTCAATACATTCATGATCAGAGTTCCAAAATGACACCTTACCTGCATGCCTACACTTCTAACCATTTCATGTGTAGAAGGTAAATCACAATCATCTGAAAAAGCCGCAGCATGTCCAGGAGCTAACTTAGTCTCATAGAGTTCCTGGATGTCACCTGGTTACACAAAGTTGAAAAACTTAAGAGTAAGCTGCTACATAGCTGATAGGATAACTTCTCACATTAGTTACAAACATTAATTTTAGGGGATAGCTCAAATGTTAATGAAGGCTGAATTTTGCTATATGGGAAATTTTCAAGTTTATGTCCCAAATACAGATGTCTATCTTTAGCTATTGCCATCAGTATTCAATACATCCTAAATTTGGTTCAAATGTCCAAGATCAGCTGAAGCAGCAGCAGATTGCACCATTAAGAAGCTGGTTAAGAAGTTATGCATTCAATTAGCTTTAGTTTGGAGAAAGAGGGCATAGGCAAATGACTTCAGTCCCTCAGAAGCATCTCTTCAATTTCCCGCACAGATCATTTTTTTCCTCTGTTCCTGTGTTTGTAGCTTGTAGTAAGACCCCTGGATTCCCAGTGCTTACTAATAAGTACTGGCCAGCTGAAAGGCGCCTGTCATGTTTGTGGCTTCCCAGACCACGCAGCTCCTTCCTGATGGAGGGAGATAATGTAACACGATGTCTCACTCACCATCTGACTAGTGCATACCCACTGTGCCAGAAGGATTTCAGGGCAGGTGGGAAGCACAGCACCACCACTGAACAGCTACAGCAATTAGGGGAGTCTGCATCCCTTCAAGCTACTGGCAAGGGTCACAAGGGTCACACATGGTCCATTAGCCTGAGGTTAGCACTCTCCACAGGTAGGCCATGAAAAAGCAAAGCTGCTATTACCAGGAAACCTCAATAAAAGACCAGAAACTGAAAACATTCCTTATACTGCAAAGAGAGGAACTACTATTTCTGAAAGAAAAATTCTCAAACTCACAAGCCAGCTGCAAAGTTGGGATAGAACTTACATCCCACCCAAAATAAACAGATAGGTAGATAGATAGAAGGCAGCTAGTAAATTGTTCAAGATTAATGAGCCTTTATAGGTATTTTGTCCTGATTCTAAGTAAATTCTGTTTTTCCAAGAGAAAAAGCAGAAAGAAAAATGTGATGACACCCAAAACATTTCATTCTTATTGACTGTAGAAAATAACTGTCCAACACATAAACAGTCCCAAAGTTAAACCCTGAAACTCCCAATCACTCCTTACTCTGTCAGAACTCCCATTCCAGAGACATCTGATAGAGAGCAGTCTCACATTACAGTTAAGACATGAGGAACAGCTGCCAAAACAGAGGCACCCTCCCTGTGCCTCCACTCCCACACGCCCATCTTTATTCCCCTCTTCTGGGCCCTGTGATTACATGGCCCAAGGGTGAGCAAGCAAAGTGGAAAACAAGTTTTGTTGTTGTTTTTTTGGTTGGTTGGTTTTGTTTGTTTGTTATATAGCCAGTCTTCTGCCGGGTCAACCAGAAAATGTCAGCTTATTTCACAGCTGCACAAGTGTAGGTGTGATACAAGAGAAGTAACAGGAGCTGCCTGCGGACAGGAGAGGCCACTTCCGTAGGCAGCAGCCTACCATTAGCTGCAATGTAAAATTACACCTCTATCCTGTGGTTCCAGAAACACTAACAGCTGACAATCTGATACCCCTAATGAAAGAGAAAGCCCTACCTCTCCTCTTTTACCAGTCACCCCAATCTTCTGCTGGAACACTGCCTGAAGTCATGCCAGGAAGGTAATTCAGGCTGAAAGTAATCACCTTTCTGAGGAAAGCCCGTGCCCACACATGAGGGAGGGATGCAGGTGAAGAGGTGGGGTCTGCTTAAAGTGTTCATGCAAATAGAGTTTAAATGAAGACTTAAGAACCTTACAAGAAGTTAATTATTTCTGTTAATGACTGAGGACAGAACAACAAAAACAAAAAGCAGAGATAACCATTGTAACCATACATGTTGAAGAAACTGTAATAAATTACTGTAAAAGAAAATGAGGCAGAGAAGATTAATTGTATTTTATAAAGCAGCTCATAGTGGAGCAGCATTTGTGGGAATTTGAATGCTAGCAGGAAACTCAAGTCACACTTAACTACACACTACAGCATCCAAGTGAAAACCACGATACCTTATCTTTCAGCAACTGACTAAATCCAATAAAAAATGAAACCCATACCATTGATTTTGATCAAAATCAACTATCTAAAACACATAGGAAGAGAAGGCTTTCTTCAGAATTTCCTTTAAACAAACAAATAGAAGTTTGGTAATTTTTCCAAGTACAACGCTCCTAGCAGTTTCCTCACTTTCTGTTATAGGCTGTATCTCCAGACAGCTATAAAAACTGCACAACAACTTTGATTCTAATTCTGCTGGAAACTGCTTTTTGGTTGTCAGCTTACCTTGAACAATGATATCATCATCCAAATATATGACTTTCTCATGTTTCTGGATAAGCAAAGGTAGATAAAATCGAACGAAGTTCAGCTGTTAAATGGGGGGAAAAAATGAAATACTAAGTGTTAAAGCAGTTTAATGCATTAGCCTCTCTTTACGGACTAGTAAACTATTAGTTCTTTTGAAGAACTATTAGTTCTTTTACTGACAAGCTCAGAACTGGACACAGTATTCCAGACACAGAGTTAGCAGTGCTGATGATAAAACAAAACACCTGATTTGCTTCTTCTGACAGCCAATAGCATTTAGATTAGTCTTTAGTTTCTAACTTAACCTCAGACATAGCAGAATGCAGCCAACTCAGCATCGTGGAGGCACAAGAAGCACCATTGCATCTTTCCTCTGATAAACTGTAAATATATTCTTAAAATGTATAACACATTCAAAACACCAAGTTTATACCACCAAGTAGGTGAGGTGCCAGCAAGACAGAAAACTTGCAAGGAGCTTGTTACAATGCGCTCTTCTTTCTTGAGTGACAGCTTAGCATTTGGACGTGGAGTGTGGTTTTTTGGGTTGCACTCCTCCTGTGTAGTGGAACAGAGACCTAGGACATTTAAAAACCTGTAATGTGCATTAAATTCTTGAAAATGTGTTATGTGGTGTTTGTTTACTCACAGGCTGCAGTAACTCAGGACGTGCTGCATCTTGTCTGATTTTTCCCTTTAGTACCATGGGGTTGAATTCCACAACCTTAAATTTTATTTCTTTCAGTTTAGAATTTTCAATCCATTTTCTGTGATAAAAAGAAGCGATAAAAGAAATACTCAGCAGGTGGCGAGTACTTCCAGCGTTAACTCTGTCTCACAGGAAAATAAGAGGCTTTGGAAACTCACTTGATCTATCCTACCCCAAGACAAAATCACTTATGTCTACAGCTATTGCACACAGGCATTTGTTTAACCTGTTAAAAATAAAAATAAAAAATAAAAATAAAAAGTGCCAGAACCAGAGACTCCAGACATCGTACAAACAACCCATTTTATGCCGTTGTGATCATTAAATATCATTTCCTGGACTTTCATGCTATAGTTAAAGACCTTTTTTTTTCTTTTTTTTTTTTTTTCTTATCCTATCTGCTATGATTTTAAAGCACAGGCCAGTTTTCTCCTTTTTACCATTTTATGTCCTTCAAGATAACTGTTACATATTCACAGTTTAGCAGAGGATTTTTTTTTTTCAGACTAATATTTTTCAATATTTTGTCAGATTTCCTGTCATTACTGCTTGATGTTCGACTCAGCTCTCTTCTAAATCTTTCCTGAAGTAAGGCACATAAAACTAAATGCCATACTTTTTCTGATGTGGTAGAAATGCCTAGGAGATCAGAAGTTGTTTTCTCACATCTCCAGAGGTCATTTACATCCACAACTATATCTCACTATAAAGCATGCCTTCCCCTCCCCCCTTTTTTTGCACAGTAGTGTGGTCACTTATCAGTTATAGTTGTGTAGGTTTCAAAATGAGTGTGTCAAAGAATACAGGGTCTCCAAATGTATAGTAAGAGCATATACACAGCATCTATCCCTCCGCTCCTGTTCCCTCACTAATTCATAGTTAATAAAGCTTCTGTCTGACCTACCTTAAATTGTACTTGTACCTGGAGTCCCCGTATTATCTAGCAAGTGCTAACAAACTCCAGCTTCACCTTGAGTCAACACAATTAGTAATTTCCACCTCTCCTGAATTTCATCATGTTTTACAGCTCATTTTTTCCAACTCATTTGGAGCCTGTTTTCAGCTCATCGTTGTTACTCAAAAGAGACTTCTGTCTCTTCCAACTCCACGCCAACTGTAGAGTCGTAGAGAACATTCTCCATTCTATTCTCTAGGTTACTGATGAATGGGATTGGAAAAACTCCCTGTGGAACCCCACTTATCGCATCTTTTCACTTTGACATAAATTGCAGATACACAAGCTACAGTAGTAGTCAGAGGCAAGAACTGCATTAAAAAAAAATCTTTGAATCTTTGGTTTACACCTTCCCTCTCTCATTTCCCCCTCTTTTAGAGAATGTCTGCAAATTTTAACACCCAAACATGCTTTCATTACTAGCTTCTTTGGGCCTCTATTTATAACATTTACCACTCCCCCTTACCTGAAATTAGCTTTAGACAGCAGGCTTTTCTGCTCTGAAACTAACGAGACAGCTTCATATGAGCTGAGTGCAGTGCCACAAAGTGGGCTTGTGACAAGTAAGCATGTAATTACTTACTTTACTACACACTCTCTTCTGCAGCTGATCAACAAAAGGCAAAAAGGCACAGGTACAGGCATGTTATGGTTATGTCATACTCTTTTACAACAGCCAGTCCCTTAAGCAGGGCACAATGATCCTTTTTCCTATGTCCAAGGACAGCTACCAAGACACTACTTAAAAGGAAGTACTTTCTTCCTACAAAAGGAAGAAACATTTCCTGGAAAGTCCACCAAGGCCTATACCAATGCTAAGGAGAACAACAACCTGGTCCTAATTACAGCATGAAATAAAGTAAAGCACTTATATACCGAATATGAGGGATGGTGTTCTTCAGCCCAACTATGTAGAACAAAACATTAGCCTCCGTGTTGCTGTAGATGCTACTGATTGCTGCTATAGCTGCACCCATTCTGCCTGCAGCAGCACAGATTACAACTGGGATTTCTTCTTCCATTTCCTCAGGGCTTTCCAAGTCAACTAAAAGAAACAAAATTATGCATTGTAATAGAAAATTGAGGATCTTTTTGTATCATGTCTGGGTCATATGAGTGAGTTCATAGTTCTATAACACTGGAATCATATCACATTCGCTCCACTTCCTTCCCACATCCTTTACACATCCACAGCTGCCAAGGCACACAGCATGAGCTGTCGCTAATCCAGAACTACATGCAAGTTGTCTGGGCTCTTAGACGCTTTCAAATAGAACACAGAAAAGAGTTCTCTGTATCTTCTGCTCCATGGGAGCACAAATCAACCTGTCCTCCATGTTGCTGCTTATTCACATGTAATCTGAAGAAGTTTGAATGCCTTTGAGACTTCTACTTCCCAGTTATATTTAGTACAAATTGAAAAATTGGCTCCAAAATTATCAAAGGAAGGAGGAAAGTGGAAGAGCTGGTGCAATGGAAGAACACGTACACCACATGGTGTAGTGGAAGAACATGAGCTTCACTTCTTTGGGAAGCAGGCTAGAAAGGAATTTTGTACCACCAGGAAGTTGCTAATGATAAAAGGGAAAAAAAAAATCTGAACAGTACTGAAACAGCTCACATCACTGCTAAGGAAAATTTGTACCCCAGCACTGATTAACTTACAGAGCTTATACGAATACATTTACACTGGTTGAAACATAACCATTAAACTCAACAGCCCAACAAAAACATACTGAATAGAAATGGTTTACACTAAGACAGAATTTGTTTATCTTAGGACCAGTGAATAAGCTATTAGTATAAACACTACATACTAGTCTAAACACACCAACCCTAGTGGGTTTTTGTCACTATAAACATTCCAGCAAGAACTTCTGCTGAAAATTGTATCAAGGTTTGATGATCTATCTGAAATCAACAGGTAGGCCAAGCATATTCCCAAAGGGCAAGTTCTGACTGAAGTTTGTTATCATTTGGCAACTCCAATAGTGTTCAGCACAAATAAGAATATACTCCAGCTTCCATCTGCATCAGTGACATCTGGATAAAAGTGTGAATCGGGATGACAATTCTTAATTGTATTATCAATCTCCCACTATTTTATTTGAAGTGGCTCATCTACTGCAGGGCAAACAGGCTTAGTAATGACAAGAAAAAATGTTAAATGAAGAAGTAAGAAATATCAAACAGGAACATAAATGAAAGGAAAGTAATTTACCTGCTTCATTCTTTAATGCAGATGGCACTTTGTGAACTTTGTTGTACAGAATTGCACATACAGTTAAGACGAGAAGTAACAGTAAGATCTGGTTAACTGAAAAAAAAATAGAATTTGTTAACAATTGTTCTAAATGCTGGAACACTAATTAGTCCTTTTTAAAATCAAATTTGCAAGTAGTACACATCAAAACCTGTATTTGCTGTTTTTTCTCCTTTCTCTCGCTATTTGATCAAACTAAAAACACTATGCTAAAAATGTAGTGATATCTCTGTCCTTTTACAATTATTTCCAACTATCTGATTTTCATGGATTGTTTGCTCACTAAATCATTAAGCTCCCAATACATGTGTTATCCATACTATTAAATTAATGTTTCTAAACATTACTAGAATCCTGGAACTTTCTTTCATTGGCTACATCATAAGACTTCAAGAACTAATTATTTTATCTAGCTTTTTCCTTCTCTCATGCTTCCTTCAGACACAAGTGAAATTTTATTTGATTTCAACTTGTAGATCTTCAAGGTATATTTGAGCAAAACTCTAACAGTACTAGAAAAATAAACCCAGCACGCCACTGAAAATGTTCTAAAATATTTGAGAATACATACACATTTTGACACTGTAATTAGTAAAGTCAAAACAAAACATGCAAAAGCAAAGACCTTACTGTATATTACAATTTTCCAGTGCCTACCAGACTATCTTGTGCAAGCCTAAGTCATTCAACATTAACCAACTGTGAGCATGTACCAAGACAGCTAAGTGATAGGACAGGGAAGGAATACGCTACCATCACCGACAGTTACTTGATGATGGAGTTCTTTGGGTTCACTTCATTACTTTGTACCATCATAAAGGTGATGGTACATATTTAAGGCATGCAAAAGAGGAAAGGGAACCACGTTTGAACCGTTTGATTCAAAAGGGCCAATAAACCAGAACTAGGCATGAGAATAAATTGAAATTGGTAGGCATGCATCACCAAACCTGCACTTGTTTAAATCAGCTGAGGAAAGAGCCCATTGACTTCAGTGAAATTTTGGGTCAATAACTGAGAACTCACAGTGGTCCATTTTCAGTCATTGATCACAACAGGTGATGAGAATCCCAAATTTCTCAGGGCCACATTTTAATTTTGAGTATGAACAGCATTAACGTGCAGATTTCTGTTAAAAGAGTCAGGTTGGGTGCTCCTGGCACAACCCACATGGAACTGGCAGTTACCTGCACTCAGTCTCATGCAGCAAAGTAGTGAGTAATCTTAAATTAATAGGATTTATTACCATACTTATCTGATATAGTTTACAGGAAAATACTTATTTTGATAATAAAAGTTAAGTATAATTTAGCAAAACTAGTAATACATTTGCATGCAACTGTTACAGCAGTTTTACGAGCAATCACATTTGACATCTCTGCCTTCTTTTAAAAATACATATTTTAAATGTTTTTAATCTTTCTTACTTTTCTTTAAAAGAGCCATATGTTCTGTTGGATATGAACTGTGGTCTGTAGTAAAATTTAAAAAATAAAATAAAATAAAAAGAGAGAGAGAAGGAAAATACCATGAATACAAGCAGTGAAAAATAGTTAAATATTTCAGGGACAAGGTTTAGCATTATCAACCAGTAAAAGCACTCTATCTTTGTAAATAACTTTCTTGTAACAAATAACTAATATTCTGAGACAGAGCTGTTAGATATTTTAATATTCAACCTACTAATAGACTGAAATGAATTATTTTAATACTTTCAGACCAATCACACCAGTAATAACTATGATTTTTGACACATTTTAAAATAATGTACAAAAATTATAAAAACACCAACTGATGCAATTTGTAAATACATCTACATTTATCTCTGATCTCACCTAAAACATAAGAACAATCACAAATACTAACCTTCTGCTGGCATACAGTTCCCAAACATAGTAGGTATCATACATTGGAGCAGTGACTTTCAGACTATGAGAAAATTTTAGAGTAATTGTGGATTTTCTAACAGCAGTATCCTTCTAGCAACAGTAAAAGGGGAGCTTGTGCAAAATGGGTTGTATTTAAGCACATTATTTGTGATGCTTAAGATAAAGAAGTAGCCTTCTATGAAACTGTACTTCTAAGCAAGGCCTGAGAATGGCCATGACTTTGTACCTGAGAGGAAAGAGCATAATCCCTAAAATACAGAATTGTGGGAAAAAAAGAAATAATAATAATAATAATAAACACCATCAGAGGTTGGGGCAGGAGGGAAGGAAAACTCAACTGTGTGATCTAACCCTTATACTATTGTAGCTATCTTCAAGATCAAAACCCATTTTTCCTGTTTACATACATGTAGATATGCTACAGTATAGACACTGCAGTTTCTATCCATGTATTAAAATGAAGTTCATTCTCATTCCTTGAGAGGGAAGAAGAAACAGTAAAAATTCTTGAAACTTGAGTCACAGAAATGACCACCTCTCATTGGTTAATGCCGCTGGTGAGGATGCATCCTGAATTAGCCTCTACTTTGATTAACAAGTAAAATGATAATAAAAACATAAATAAAGCTGTGGCTTTGTTTACAAACCACTTATATTTGCATATATTTAGATCCCAACAGATGAGTAAATTGTAGAGAGAGGAATATTTCTGAGATTCCTTTCACATCTGCAGTTCTTGACTGCACTCCAGCAGCCCACTCTCTTCATGTGGCATTAATTTACATAGACATGAAAACAACCTTATCAGTTGAAAAAAAAAAATGCTGCTTAGAAATCCCTTCTCTTGCACATTACACAAGTATTGTAGTCTTAGCCATTTAAAAGCTTATTCATTTAGATAAGGAGAGAGAGAACAAAAAACCCTACACTCGTGGAATAACTTTTTAACCTCGCTTAAGCCAGTAGCAATTTTCACTGACTTCAATAGAGCTGACTACAGTCTTTTAACTAAATTTGTAACAATAGTCACAAATAACACTGATGATCACTGCAAAATGAAAGTTGGATAGTCACAGCCTCATGATCTCTTCAGAGATGATTAAATCAGCATACATTGAACCTTGTTTTAAACTTTAAAATCTAAATGCAGAAAGTTTCATATAAGAAAAGTTTGAATTTCAAAACTACAAAGTTCCTAAGCCTCTGCAACTCAGATTAATTAGCCAATAATTTTTAAAGAAAGGAATATTTATTCTCCTATAAATATTTACTCATTTTTTTCCAGAATTTAGACATTAGTTCCTGGAACCTGGCAGTCCCTAAGTCAGTTGCTAAATCCTGTAATAAAACAAGGGGCTGCAGAAGGGAAAGCTCAGAAACATGACATTACTGCTCAGATATTTCCTGCTTAATTAGTCTTTTTACCTCTTCAAAGCAGCACAGTATTCGGGACTCCTCTCTCCTGAAGAGCTTTTTACTTGGATCCTAGATAGCCCACAGATGTAAGCACTCTTGCCAAAGCTTCCTTGCCCATCGTCCTCCTTTAAAGTCCCCTGTACAAGGGCCTTACAGGGCACAGTAACAGTTTTAAGATTCAATTCCTTTTTCAAACTCTTCAAAGTTTACTTTGGAGTTGTGCTGGTTTTCTTTTCTCTCTGCTGCTGAGGAATAGCAGAGAGTCCAGACGCGGCACTGAAGGAATGAGAGCCCATAAACCACTTCCAGATGTGCTGAACGATGATGCAGCCCTAGATCTGGCAAACTTGCCTTAGAGCTTCATCTAGCAGATTGCGAACAAATCCCACTAGACAAAAAGTCTTAAGGGGTGGAGGAAAGAGAAGGAAACAAACCGTTCCAGAAGTTACTTCAAGTCTAGTTGCAGGTTAGGTTTCTAGTCATTATTTGTGGTAAATGTGAACAAATAACTAGTGTGCAAGAGCCAAACAACAACATGCCAAAGTCAAAATGAAAGCCAACGTTTTTCCAGTGTCTGTTTGCAGAGTTGTTGCAAGTATGAAATGGAGTGAAACTTGCAAAATTCAACTGAACATGCACTCTGACTTGAATTGTCTCATCCCCAAATCTCTGAGAAATTAATCTGAACCCATGGGCTTGGTTTGGATTCATAGGGACCTTAGATTAAGGTATCAGGCAGATGTTAATACTCTGTTGATACTCTGTCTCCCAGACGCCCCTGGAATGCTTTTGCACTTTTATTTCTATATCACTTTTTATTCAAATTCTCTGCCTCCTTTCTAGGAGCCTTCCTCTTACACAGTAAAGCAGTTTATCACAAGACTTTCATTACCAAGGAATAAGAATACACCTTAAATTTGATTTCACAATTCTAGCATGAGACAGCACACAACTTAAAGAGTACCTCATTTAAAATGCAGGGTTTTATTTTTAGAATTTTGACTAAGATTTTTGTTCCACTCTTAGGACCTGAAAACGTGGGCTTTTCACCATATGTCTCAAATATGCTTCAAAGGTATAATCTGTGTCTGATTTACTACAGAAGCTGATCTTTTGCAGAGCTGCTTGTTGGAAAAATACATGAAGAGCAGAACAAGGAGTTACATGCTTCTTGTAGATGGTCACAGCCATCACTTTCTGTTTTGTGGTACTTTTATGCAGGATTATGTTCATGTTCATCGAAATCCACCTGTGTTTTATTAGTGTCCCTTGCATTCTACGTGCACACTGATGAGCTGAGGTGCGCGCGGCGGCAGCACTGGGACCACCAGCCCACCCCGCGCTGCCAGCAGCACCTTCTCCGGGCTTCCCTCCAACCCAAGCTTTTACAGCCTCGCTTAACGCCCTCATCACAGAGGGAGAAGCACAGCTTCCGTCCCGCTGACCGAGATCTTCAGTTTGCCTCAGCCTGCCCGCTGCTATCTGCACAACCGACACCTCAGTTTCTCATCCCAGCCCTCAGCGCCTACCCAGCGCCTGACTCCCCTCACAGGGCGATACTCAGGGCGCCCAGTTAAGCCTGAGGGGCGCTCCTGCGGATGGGACCGCCACACACCGCAGCTTCTCCCCTCCCCGGCTGCGAGGAGCCGTGTCCCAGCCCGGTGGCCCTTCCCGTCCCCCCTCGTCCCCCCCCCGAGGCCCCGCCGCCATCACCCCCTCCCCTGCGGCCCGGCCCGCCGGCGCGGTGCATTGTGGGAGCGGCGGTAAGATGGCGGCGGCCGCCGCTGGGCTGAGCTGGAGGCGGGTGTCTTCCTTCACGGGGCCGGTGCCGCGCTCCCGCCACGGGCACCGCGCCGTCGCCATCCGCGAGCTGGTCATCATCTTCGGCGGCGGCAACGAGGGCATCGCCGACGAGCTGCACGTCTACAACACGGGTGCGCGGCGCGGGGCGGGGCGCTAGGGAGCGGGGGGCGGCGGGGAGAGGGCGGTGGCGGCGCTGCCGCCATGTCCCTGGGGGCCTCCTCCTTCCTCCTCCTCCTCCTCGCCCCCCGGAGAGCTCGGCTGCCGCCGGGATCGCCCCGTTCTCCTCGTCCTTTCCCTGTCTGCTGAGCTCTGGAGCCTGGGGGCTCCCCCGGTGGGCGCTCCCCCCTGTGGTGGCAGCTCGCAGAGAGGAGCGCGCTGGCTGGCGCCGGCAGCCTTTCCAAGCGGGAAGCCGCCAGCGGCTGCTGTCCTGAGTGAGGGATGAGGTGCCCGAGCTGTACGCGGTGGAAGGCTGGAAAACTTCCGTGAGATCTCAGTTTTCGGCCTGAGATTGGAGAATGAGGGGGCTGAGCTGTGCCTCTCATCGCTCGCTGCTCATCGGCTGCTTGTGAAATACACCGCAAGCGTGAAAGATAAGGGCACGTCAACCATCTTCTTAACTTACCAACTTCTGAAAATCAGTCAAAAGTACCCACACGCACTCCAGAAAGATGATGGTATTTTTTGCTGAATGGCTTTTTATTTTATTTTATTGAGACAAAACTTGTGAGGGTGGAAATGTTCTGGATATAGTTCGTTAAGAGGAAAATGAGTAGTGTTAGAGTTCTCCCAAGCAGATTATTCTGTGGGAGCTTAAAGATGTCACATTTAGGAAGGCTGCAATCTCTTAACCTCGCTGTTATGACAAGTAACCTAAATAAACCCAGTAGATAAAGCAGTCACATTGCTGTCTTTTAGAGCAACGGTTGTGGCAGCTGTCTTTTAAGTGAGTCTTAGTGTCACTTCATTTATTTTCCTGTCCAGATTCCAAAGGTGTTTGTCCCTTTGCAGCAGTGGCAAAAAGGACCGGCCGTGACTCAGCCGTTCCAGCCCCCAGAAGTGTGTTTGGCCCAAACTGACCTCTTTTCTGAGGGCTCAGATGCCGGGCTGTGACCTGGGGCGTCTGAGCGTGGGATGGCACCCGTTATTCATGCTCTGGGTGTGGTGACACACTGAAGACCTCTTAATCCCCTACAGCAATGTTCTCTGGAAGCTTTTAATTTCACGCCTTTCCTCTTCTTACTGATGAAAAAAGCTTAGGAAAAGGAGAAGGCTATCTCTGGTAACTGCTTAGTTCTAAAACACCTTGAACGACAATATGCTACGGTACCAGACAGTCTCAGTTGCTGCTCTTGCCTCTCCTTTCCCATGTATCAGTGCAGCACTCCGTAGATATTAACATCCCAAAATAGTGTAATTAGTTTTTCAATAGGGCTATTAAGTCCAGGCACACTGCCATGCTGCTGCTGCAGCTATAATAATTCTGTTTCTAGGACTAGCACTCTCCGAGTGCCACTTTTTTTTCAGCAAGTCTATGAAATTGCTGTACAGCTTTTGGTAACTGACTTACCGTGACCTCATGCTGGTTTATATATTGAGTAACATTGGTTTGATAGAAGTGTGTGTTTGTTTTAGTGTTTTAAATTGGATTAAACTGATTTCTTATTTTAAAAACTTAGTGTTAAACAGCCCGTTTACAGTCATCTGACAGTTAAAAAGTAGTTCTTTAGAAAGTAGAGGTGTTTAAAAATACACTTTGCTTCTCAGTGTTTTTTTTCTTTATTTCTTTTTTCTTTTTTTTTTTTAATTGTAGCTACAAATCAATGGTTCCTTCCTGCTGTAAGGGGAGATATTCCTCCAGGCTGTGCAGCGCATGGATTTGTTTGTGATGGTACCAGAATATTAGTTTTTGGAGGAATGGTTGAATATGGAAGATACAGTAATGATTTATATGAATTGCAGGTAGGAAATTATGAAAATGTTCCAGTTCTGAGGACTACTTCATTTATTTATTTAGGAATAAAACATTTTATAGTACCAACTGCTGAGTGCAGTTAGATGAGCTTTGCTTTGCTCACGGAAAAATAAACTCTTTAAATAGACTCTGAAGATGGAAGAAATATAAATATCTGAAAAAAAGACTTCCATCTAATCAAAGTATAAAATAATTAATGTTTTATGAAGGTTAGCTTTTATGTATCCCCATTAATGTATGCCCTAAGAAAAGCTCAGCACTCTTTAAAAATCATTCACATAATATGCAAGGAGTGTTCATATAGTCTGAATTTATTGAGTACGAACAAATATAAATGAAGATGTTTCTCAGCATGTGTTTCTTGTCTTTAAGGCAAGCCGATGGCTCTGGAAAAAAGTAAAACCTCAAGCTCCTTCCACTGGAACACCGCCTTGTCCTCGACTTGGCCACAGCTTTTCTTTATATGGTAACAAGTGCTATTTATTTGGTGGCCTGGCAAATGAGAGTGAGGATTCAAATAATAACGTTCCCAGGTATGTTGTTTTGGTTTGAATTCAGTGTCTTTGAAAATAAATGGTTAGATGCAGCAATTTTGAAGAGGAACATTCTAGGGAGGCTGTCTTGCTTGCTGACTACTCGCATTTGGGTTGGTTGTGGGATGGATGGCATTGCATGCTAAGAAGCTTAAATATTTCTTCTGCTAATCCCATTTTATGGAACACAGACTGAAAGCTGTGACACCTTTGGAGGGAAACCTAATAGGGTTTGTTTTTTTCCTTAATATTTTGGGGGATGTTTTTAAGAACGCGTGCTTGTGAGGTTTACTTAAGCAAAGTCTCGTGAGTCATCAGGGAATTCACAATGGAAGTTTCTTCTACAATGCTCTGGAAAACAGTTAGAAATTTTTTAAAGTAACAGTTGCAGTTGCCTTTATTATCGGCAGACAGAACTATAACGGTGAAATTTTATGCCATGCTCACCTGCAGTTTAGTGCTTGTATCCCCTGAGCTACAAACTGGCAATCTGAAGCTCATTAAATGGGGTATTCAACGTGAATGCCAAGATTCAAGTTATCTAAAAATAACATGCCAATAGATTCATCAACACATGGCTGTCTCTTGGCCAGCGTGAACACACCAATAAAGAGCCAGCTCCTTTTCACCTTTGTTACCTTAGAGTTGCAGAAATTTTTTAACATCCCGTGTCATAGTGCATTTCTTACAACTTCACGCTCTACTCCAGCTTTATCCATATGTGGTAATATCTGCTAAGAATGTTGTTTACCAGTTTTGAATGTTTCTTTCACAAACTATAGTGTATGAAGTGTGATGTAAGTATGGTGTGCCTTCCTTAGAGGCAACAATTTATAATAGTTCTTTTTTGTTTGTTTTAAATTCACTTAGTTTTGATACTGTCCACAATGCCATCGAATGTGTTGGGATTTTAAAATTCTCTGCTCTTCCGAGGCAGAAGTTGTAAATGCTTGTAAGCAGTCAGGATTTAAAACCACTTAAATAATGTTTTTAAACATATTTTTCATACTGTGTCAATAATACCCTAGATATTTAAACGATTTCTATGAACTGGAGCTGCAGCATGGTTCTGGAGTTGTGGGCTGGAGTATTCCTGTGACAAAAGGTATCTTGCCATCTCCCCGAGAATCTCACACCGCCATTGTGTACTGCAGAAAAGATTTGGGATGTCCAAAGATGTATATTTTTGGAGGGATGTGTGGCTGTCGGCTTAACGATCTCTGGGAACTTGACATAGGTGAGTTCATCTGCCAGTAGAAGTCAGGGGCTTCACTGGCAGCGAGGAAAAATTAAAGTATGTGAGGATTAATGGCATGCTGTCATGCAGATGTTATTGGGACTTAAACTATGGTGTTAATCTTCTGTAATTTTTGGAATGAGATGGATACAGCAGTGTTTGCATTTATTATCCTTGTCCTCACTGATTTGGGTTATGCTGTGAGATTGTTTGTTTTCTTAGGCTGCGTTAAAAAATGTCACTGTGATAACCAAGCTGAATAATCATAAAAAAATGAGCTTAATATATCCTTTTGGGAAACTGATAGAAAATTCTGACTAATTGTTTATGAATTTTAAAAGAGGCTTTAAGTGCCTGGTACTGCACTTTCTTTTTTAAAGTGACCACATTAAAAAGTTGAAATTTAGTTCTGTTGAATGTTAGAGGTACGTTCCCTCCTAAAATCCAGGTTGAGAAATTCGCAGTAGTAAGTTGATTGAAGATTTTTCTTCTTTTTCTTTTAGAAACCATGACCTGGTCGAGACCAGAAACTAAAGGGACAGTTCCACTTCCTCGCAGTCTCCATACGGCCAATGTAATAGGAAACAAGTATGTCTGTTGTTAAAAGCTCAACTCTAGAAAGGTACACGTAGTAGGAGAACAATGATGCTTATCCACTACTGATCAGTATAAACCATCAGCCCTGTAGAGTGCTTTTCTACTTCTATTACCCTACCTCAGTGGAAAATAAAAAGTACTGGGTTTAATTTAGAGTTCTCAAACTGTCAGTGTTTCCGTGCGGCAGGACGATCTGCCCAACCCACAAGTTTTTTTCCCAGCTCCTTTATGCATCTTTGTGCAGTTAGGGGCAGTATCGGCTGGACCTCAGCTGGCTCTGTCAGGAGCCAACTTCAGTGCCTCTGAATCTGCGACAGGGAAATAGGTACACAAATTGACTGACCCCAAGAGTAGAGTTTAGTTCTAGGCAAAGCTGTTCTGTATTTTTGTGGACCAGTTTTTCTGTATTCTGTTCTTCAGTTCTTTGCTTCTTGCCAGCGTGACTTGTTTTGGCAGATAGCACGGACAAAATGGATTTCAGTACATTTTATCTGTTTACAAGCTGGGATGAGGACAAAGAGGCAGGGAGTGGGCAAGAAGTGAGAAAGCTGTTTCCTGAGCCAAGAGCTTAGCATTTTTTATATATACAATGTTATTAGGTTATAGCCTGCATTATGTTTTTAGGTTTTAGATAGCTGACTTAGATACCTGTCTTCTAACTTTAGAATGGGTTATTGAGAGGCCTACGGTAAATGGCTGTAGAAATTCCATGTGAACACATGACTTTTGGAGAGTGTTAGCAGGTTGGTGGTTTGTAAAAGGAACACAGTATTAACTTCTGCTTCTGGGGAGTTGTTTGAGATTTTATTTATTTTTAATCAGTGAACTTAAAATTTTCAGAAGGTAGATGTCTGCAGCAAGACACAAAATCTGATGTAAAGAAGAACTGTAAAGCACTGGAAATTTTCTGTTTTGTCCTAGTTTGAGAGAGCACATGCAGCAGGTCTGGAAATGTTAATTCACTTTTCTTTTCCTCTTCCCTCTTCCCTCTTTTCCTATATTTCAGAATGTATGTTTTTGGTGGATGGGTTCCACAGTCAGCAGGAGGTGAAATTTCTGCTCATGATGGTGAATGGAAATGTACCGGTTCATTTTCTTATCTTAATTTGGGTTAGTGTTTCTGTCTGTCTTGGAGTGGGCGTTTTGAATTAATCCTTTCTTAACGGAGTAGAATAAATATTCTAAAGACCCTGAGATAAGCTTTAAGATAGATGGTTGTAAACATAGTTGACTACGGAAGAGACCTTTTTTTTTTTTTTTTTTTTATCTTTCTTAAGAAATGTTTTTTCCTTTGATCATTCAGCATGTTTGCTGGTGCAAATCTTTGTTCATACAACTTTTAGTACTAGGTAATGTAGATAGCACTTCTTCATTTATAGCAGGACGCAAGAAAGATCCTGCGATGAGTTTTTTTCTGAACTGTGATAGAACTGTCCCTTAATCCTCAATTTCTGATCTTCTGTTTGTCTGAGATGGGCAACCAGAGGTCAGAAAATTGATCCTGAATCAACTGAACATATCTTGCAAATGATTTGGAAAGCGACCTTCTATTTGCAATATCGAAAAATCCAGTGCAGTCATTATAAAAACACGTGATTTATTTTCATTTGCTCTGAGCAGTTAAGTGTATTAACATCTGTATTGCATGCTTTGAAATAGATCTAGAAACTAAATTTTTTGAGTTTCATTTGCTAGATACCACAGAATGGATAGGTCTGATCTCAGATTGCCAGGAAGACAAAAGTAACTTGTTACCAGGGCCGAGAGCAGGACACTGTGCTGTAGCGGTTGGCACTCGTCTGTATATCTGGAGTGGTAGAGATGGTTACAGAAAAGCTTGGAACAATCAAGTTTGCTGCAAAGATCTTTGGTACCTTGATACTGGTGAGTCAGAAATAAATGAGACTTGTACTATGTTCCATATTTTATTAATATATTGGAAGCTGGCATCATCAATGCTCGGAAGATCTGAAGCTGTAGCAAGCACAAAAGTGTTTTAAATTTTAAAGCTTATTCAAATAAAGCCACGCTTCGCTG
Source organism: Nettapus auritus (assembly GCA_011076525.1). NCBI lineage: Eukaryota > Metazoa > Chordata > Aves > Anseriformes > Anatidae > Nettapus > Nettapus auritus. The sequence continues at coordinate 57,664,021 of CM021765.1, read as the reverse complement.
TTGATTGTTTGAAGACTATAGCTGTAATTCAAATGGGAAAAAAAATAGAAAGGCATGTTTAAAGCCCCTGAAAGAACTTTGTGGCTAGATTCTGTATTGCATGCTATAGTTGGTAGATACAAGGTGCTAGAGGGTGTTTTACCTAAACTCAAAGTTCCTGGCCTCGCTTCTTAGAGTGATCTCTTCTGTTGCTACTTACCCTGTTTTTGTTTTTTTTTTTTTTGTTTTTTTAACCAACCCCCTCCTTCTCTTGGGATCATTGCTGCTGCTGCTGCTTCCTCATCTCCTGGACTGAAAAAAGATACTGTTGAATCAGAGAAAGGACCAAATTGCTCTGGGGCTTAGGGGATTTTGGGAATATTAATCACTCATTAGTAGCTGACATGATGGATATTTGTTTGCTAGCAGGACACAGAGATGGTATCAGGAGTGAGGAAACTAGAATAGCACTTTCAGGAGGGAGTTGTTGCCTGCTCAAGCAGAAGCATGAGAATGGTTGCTGGAGAATATGAAACATTTAGGGCAGTGGAGATTTTTTCTTTTTTTTTCTTTTTGCCTTTTTTTCCCTCCCCTCAGAAGAAGGCTAGAATAAGTAAAGGAGTGGCAGGGGAGGGATGTGCTTGATAGTACAACCTAGTCAGGCATCAGGGTAAGTGAGGAGAGCAGGTCATCGGCATTGAATCATGCCTGGGCTTCAGCCTGTGCAGAAGTGTGAGGGAAAGTTCACTTTAGCTAGAGAGAAAGTAAAAAGGAAGTTTAGTCTTCGGTGAATTCCTTCCAGGAGTACGTAAAGCTCTAGGAGCCAAAGAGCTGCACGTAGCCTTTTAGGAAAGGAAAAAGATCTCTTATTCTGTAATGCCTGTGATGTATATACAACATAAAGACATACCAGCAGCAGAAGAGCCATTAGAATCCATTAGAAAAGGCATCAAAAATTCAGCATTTCTGAACACTTCAGCATGTCAGTTTATAATTCTGTGCTCGACTTGGCACACTTGACAATGTTTCTTGTTGAATTTGGTACATATTAGACACAAGTGAAAAGGGAGCTATTGATTTTGCTTGCTTTACATAGATATTTCTTAAGCTGTTAAAAGGGGGCAATTTCAAATATGGCACCTGTATTTTATTGGCTTCTTGTAGAGAAACCTCCAGCACCATCACAGGTACAGCTGATTAGAGCTACAACCAACTCTTTCCAAGTGAAATGGGATGAAGTACCTACTGTTGAAGGTTATCTTCTTCAATTACATGCTGATTCACCAGTGCCATCAGCGGCTGGAGTACCTGGCGCTGGGGCTCCTGAGACATCCATGCTGAGTTCACAAGGTAGTAGTCAGATCACATTACACTAATGTTTGTGCAAAGGTAGAGTAGGGATTTGAGTAAATAATTAATCTGAGTTGTTTGTTTGTTTGTTTTAAATAAGGTGACTCAGAGAGATATACCCTATTTCTTTGGATATTTCCAAAACGTGTACATCGTAATTATGGAAAATTCAGCTTTCACCTGTCTCTTGTCAGCTCTGGCTATCTGAATGCTGGAGGTATTTGTGCAGTACTGGGCATGATTTGAGAAAGGGGACCGCGAGGAAGGGATTTTAACTGACTATTTGGACATGCAGTTTCATTTCAGTCTAACAACCAAGTCATTCTTCAGGCAACCTCATGTCTCCCTTGTGCTTACTGGAATCGATTCCACCCATTAATACTAAGTTTTATGTAACTGATTGGAATTTGCTTTTGTTTACCTGAAAGGTGGCTCTTCTCTACATCAAACTCCACAATCACTGACTAGTGTCCCTTGTCCAGAAATGAAGGTGGATCATCCCAGCCAAGCAAATAATGTCGTTCCTAATAATGTAAGTGGAAACTTGAAAATGCTTAAGTGGCAACGTAGCGTGGGAAGCAAGAGAACTGCCAAAACACTTCCTCAGTTTTTGAAGTCCCTGCTTACTTTTTAGATCTTAGGAAATTCTCAAATCAAACAACAACAAAGACACCTGCTGAAGTGGTTGTATATGCTTTTTTACATCCTTCTTATTTTCATGATTGACAGTCTTTAAAGTCCTCTTCCTGGTAATACAGAGAGCAAACTGCAACTGTGGCTTCCAGAATACTAACTGGGAGCCTGACAACAGGAGAAATACTTTTCACCCTCAAAATGTTGGTGAAATTCATGTGGGAAGCAAAAAGGATAATGCATGTTCCTTCTTAGTTCAGGTTTTCATGCTGCTCTGCTTAGCAGTAGTTTTCTACTACAGTATAAACCCAATTATTATGTATTCTGGCTGTTCAGTTATACATACTCTGCTGTTTTGCCAATAACAAAGAAAATGAGAGGAAAAACTCTGGCTAAAGGATTCCATTTTTAATAGTGTAGACCTTTTCTTAATTGTGTAAGCCCTTAGATCCGTATGGAATTCATAATATGTTCCTGCAGAAAACACACACAGAAGTACTGTGAATTTTACTAACAGTAGAAATATCTTAGGTGCCCAGAAAGCAGTGGTTGAAAGTCTCTGTAATTGTGATTTTGCTCCCCTGCCCATCCCAACCCCTGTCCCCCCACCCCAATAGGATAAACGTATGCATTAATGAGCTTCTATGTGATAAGAAGGTGAGCTCACTCAGATAAAATGTAGCATTGGACAGGGACACTTCCAAGTTAACTTAGTTTCAGTGTTTGTTTTATGATGGCTAGAATAGTGTGGATTGTGAGGTTGGTTGCTTGTTGTATTTTAAAGTGCTGGGGGATTGGTCAGAGGATTTTTGTTTTTGAGCAAGCATTTTCACGCCATGTTTGCAACCGAAATCTATGAACTTTGCAGTTAACCAAAACAACATATTTGTTAATATTTAGGTCCAGGTTTCCCTTTCATCCAACTCATTATTAAAAATAGAAGGAAAAGAAAAGGTTGCAGCACCTGAGAACAAGATTACACAGGAGACTATGAAAAACCATGCGGATGCAACAGGATTCAAAGAATCAAATGCCCCTTCTCTTTTGCCTGTTTGTACTTCAAGTAAGATATCTATAGAATAAAAATTAAAAAGTGAGAATTGAAAAATCAAAATAAGATTATTTCTGTCTTGCAACTTGAAATTATTTTAGATGCCTTTGTAGTTAAAAAAAATCCTTGTGCTATTTACAACTGTGCATAATTTTAGAAGCTACGTGGGGAAAAATGAAATCCAAAGTTCTTTTAAGTTTTGCAAGGGACAAGAAATTCTTAATATATTCAATGTTATGATGGCAAACGTGCCTCTTTAAACATAAATAGCCTTTCTTAACATCAAAGACCAGACGGACAGTACTAGGTTCATTTTACTAGGTAAGGTTATAATAACTCAAGGCTCCTTTTGGTACTACTGTTAACAGTGAAAAGTTACCAGCCTATTTAAAATTGTAGACAATGTAAAGAGGAGCATGTTTTCCTCTGGCTACAGAGGAAAAAGAAACTGACTAGGTATTAATTTAAGCACTTCTTTGAAGGTCTGGTGGGGTGAATCCAGGCCCAAACACCTGTTCTGCTTATATGTGACTTTTATGTAATTTATATTGTTACCACTTTCATTTTCTTTGCAGTGTGATTTAATTATTGTATGGAAGTTTGGGGTCTTAGTGCTGAGCAAGAAACAGACTTCCGCTGATGTTAATATGAAATTGCCTGTTATAAAGCTGTGATACTCATTTGTGTGAATACTTTTTTCCTCCAAATTGGTTAAGAAAGGATAGATACAGAATACATCTAGTGCAAATGAAATTGCTATTTGAATACAACTGTTAACATGTATTTGGTTATGGCTATGCAGGCAAGTTCTTATTAAGCTAGTTACATAAAGAAAGTGTTAGCAGTGCATATAATCTGATCTATTTTAGTCTAAGCCTGAGCTACCCTCTGTTTTTTATGTGAAACTAAAGCCGTTAGATCAAGTTGAGATTTGTTAGGTGTCATCAGTATTGAATTCTGGTTAATATTTTCTTTCTCTAAGGTCCTCAGACTTCAGCAAATGTAGGTGAATTACATGACTTGGACAAAAGAACTGTAATGCCTGATGCTTCTGTATCCAGTACTGTCTCCAGCGCACAAACTATGGTAACCCAGCAGGCTGTTAAAACTGAATCATCAAGTACAAATGGGGCAGTTGTTAAAGATGAAACTTCACTAACAACATTCAATACAAAATCTGAAGGTTTGAAATGTGTTTCACATACTGTATTTTGAGCCATATATATCTAAGGCCATCAGAGTTCCTGTAGTGTGGTGGGAGTACATCTTGGCTAGTACCTGGGATTGAGATAGGGCTTTGGGCCATGGAGGACCTTGGGCAGCCTGAATGATCTCTGCTATGATATACACATCTTTTAAAATCAGGATATTCCTTTTATATTCTAGTAAACAACTTTGTTTCTCTAAGTGAAAAATCCTTTAAATCTTCGTTTATGCAGAAGCCTGTTTTTTAAACAGCAGTGGCAGCCAGTTTTGTTGCCTGTAGGATATTTGCTTTCATTCAGTGATTGTCATGCCTGTTTCATCAGCAAAAGTCTACAGAAAATAACCTTACATGGTTTTGATTTTAAACAATTGACCCCTGTAACAAATATGGCCAGCTTGTGTGGCTGTGGCTAGCTCACCACTAGCCAGAGGTGGTGACCTCTTCACAGTGCGCTTGAAGTATCCAAAATAAGCACCAGTACAAAAACTAAACATAAACACTTTCCCAATTCTGTTTTTCATGAAAGTCAACAGGCTATGCTTGCTATTGTTTTGAGTGTTAGCTAAAGTATTCTCTTACTGAATACAAGTAGTGGAATTTTTACTGAACAGTACTGTTTTTTAAAAACAAACACAAGTATAGAATACTAATATTCCCTTGAGTTTTTCATGTGCTTTGGTTTCTTTTTTTAAGATTCAATTTTAAATTGAGTAAATGTTCTTTTCCCATTTGTTAGATTTGTTTAAAGATTAATTGCTCTTATTCAGAATTCAAACTGTATTAATTTCTGAAGCAGTGTGTTAAGATTTCATGCTTAGGCGATCCATACTGTGTCATCAGTATGTGCCTCAATCTGGTATTTATTACTTGTTCACAAATATTTCATACTGATGTCATAATTCTGTCATATTTTAGGATTTTCTGAGTCCTGTCTCTGTTATCTGTAGCTGTCTGCAGTGCCAGGCTCTTATAATTGTTCTCTGAATATAAAGCAAACCAAAATTAGTTGGTCATGTTACAAATAAAACTGCATGCAAAAGAACTTTGAGACATACTTTTGCAGCAAACACTTGTAAATGGCTATTGAGGTCAGCTTTTATATTCTTTGTGCTATAAAGCTTAATTTGTAAGAAAAACTTAACTGTAATTTTTTATTTCTAGCTGCTGAAACTGCTTATATCATGCCTTCAACAAGGGTCAATACTGGACAGGCAAATGATTCACACTCCTCTGTAAGTCTGCATAAGTATAATGAAGTTCTGTTGCTCTGTTGGTTAGTTGTAAGGACTCTTCTGTTTTTCTGTAATTGTATCTCTTTGAAAGAGAAGCAAAGTATATTTAGGGCTTGAAGTGAATAATACAGGGTAAACGTTTTCTGTTGTGAATTAATTTCATAGTGCGGGTGAGATTTGAATCTAAGTAGCAGTTGTGTATTCGGGAGGAGATCCAAGTGTGTGTTTCAGCCGTTGAATCATTTTTATTGACTGGCACAGTGGAGTGGTCTTTCTGCTGCATAATGTGCAAATGTAAAATGTTTTTCTGTCTGCACAACTGAATTTAAAATATGTATTAGATCAGATGTAGTGTTAGCTGCTGATCTGTAGGTTTGAAACGTAACTGAACTGACATCTTGATGTTTTTCCCTAGAGGAGATGGGGACTGGCTATGCAAGCTGTAAATACTGCCTGAAAAAAAGTAAATGCCTCCTATTTCACCTGCTTACATCTTAATACACAAAACCAAGGTGCCACCAAAAGAGTGGAGCTAAGGATGGGAAGAAGCAGCTGCTACTAAAGGGTTGGGGTGCTTTTGCCAATAGCAGCTGCCACTCCTGCCCCTCTACCATGCTAGCAGGAACATCATCTGTCTGCGCTGGGCAGCGCTGCGAGCGCTCTCCTTGGTGCCTGGAGACAAGCAAGAAAGACAGCTCGTCTTTCTGGGCCAGTCAGGAATAGTTCTCATGCCCTCCACAACCATTGTCCCATGCCACAGTGGAGGCCCTGATCTCAGGTGCAAGTGAATTTAGTAGCTGCTTTCAAGGGAGTGTGTTTGGGGCTGAGATACAGCAGAATCCCAGGTAGAGCTGCTGATGGACAACCACATCTCAAAGTTCTTACTGGCCTCTGAGCAAAATTAACTCACAACTACCAGCTGCTACACACACCTAGTTCTACAGCTGTAAACTTCTTCCCCTTCCTGTTTAAACTAGAATGTCAGAGATGACGTCCCATCTACATCTTTCCTATTTTCTAAATGATGGACTGAGTCTAAATACTTAGAACCAGTTGGTTTTGAACAATATTTCAATAACAGATGCATATTCATTTAAAGTATAAGGAAGTCATTTACTGGTATGAAAGGGGATTCTCCTGCACATACACTAGAGTCTTGAAATGTTGTTTTTATATTACATTGAAGTGTATGGATGGTCTACATAACATGTTCTTCAAATACTAGAAAACTCCACAAAGACAGATGGCACCGGTGAAAACAAGAGACCGGCAGTGGTATGATGTTGGAATTTTTAAGAACAACAGTGCTGTGGTGAGCCAGTTCTACTTGCTGCCAGAGGAAACACTGAGCAACTCTAACAAGGTAGCTGCTGATTTTTCTCTGACACACCTTGCACACAGGTGTTTTGGAATCCAATGTTCATATGTTTGACAACAAAATGTGGCACTCTCTGATACAAACTGCTGCTTATAGCAGTTTTGAGATCAAAGTTCCTGACATATTTGGCTTTTTTTTTTTTTTTTATTGTTTCCTAAGCCAGATGCATTTTCTTCCTGTTGTTTTTGCCTAATGATGTGGAACATCTTATTGTGCCATTGTTAATTCTTTCTGTATTTCTGTTTGTAGCCTTAGGAAGGAATTTTCAACTTAATGACATTTCAAAACAGTAAAAACTCTGAATATATTTGAAAGTTCTTTATTTTTATTTCCCTATAGTACTGAAATACTTGAATCAGTTTCCTCTCTGCCTCAAGGATACATTTTTAAAGATAATAGTAACAGTCTGGAATGTTTAAATAACTAGATGTGGAACAGTAGTGGCTTTTGAATTAGATTTCTATAAAATAATGTTGTTAAATATGTAAGTTTGTATGTGAAAAGGGTATACACATGTAATTTGCAAAGCCTTTTGAAAGTGTAGGTTAATGATGTCCAAGTGGACTAAAAACTGATGACTGTATGTCACTTAAATGGGCAGAAATACCTACAGCCAGGAGGCTGCTTCTCTTACAAAGATGCATGAGTTGATTTCAAAGCTCAGAAATCAGTATTTGCTTCCTTGTGTGTAACCTGTCTGTCAGCAAACGTCTTACGTACAGTGAGTAAATACTAAAGTATTTACTTAGCCTTGCTTTCCTTCTGCCTGAACAGATCTCTGCCTTACCCATAGCACTTTACCTGTTAGTAAACAGCTTAGGTACCTTACTTGCAAATAGAACATGTAAGAGAAAATAAGACTCGTGGATGGATTTTAACCTCTGTTGTGTATGTATGTATTAATAGGCAACCTGAGCACTCTCCAAACCCCTCAGTCTTCTGTACTTGTGTACATACTGACTATGCTGTCCTGTTATATGAGGTTCCTATCTTTTCAAGAATGTATTTGTAGGGCTGATTGTATATTTAAAAAAAAAAAAAACTTCACAAAGAGTAGAACAAGCTTCAGGCACATGGACTTTCTTGTTGATAGTGGTGGTTTTTAAACCTCGTTAGAACTTAGATATTTTTAGTAAGAGGGTGTTTAAAGAAAAACAGGTTTCAGTCTTAACCACGGGTTAGACAGGAGCTGTTGTGTTGGTGTTTGTGTTAGAGTAGATGAAGGTATTCAAGGTGCTGTCTTACCCCAACAGGTTTTCTTAAAACACAAAAGAACAGAACGCTTTTTTTGAAAACACTTCATTATAAATATTCCACATGCCAGTTTTAAAAAGTATATGTAGTATATTTTACGGTGTTTATATTGATTAAGATTTGTTACACATGATTCACAAGGAAAATAGTTCAATAGGAAGCTTCAAAGAAGTATCAATGCATGTGTTAAGCAAGGAAATACACTAGCACCTGATGTTTCAGAAACTTACTTGTTACTAACTTACTAACTCTGCTTTTCTTTAAAAACATTTAGGTTACCTATTCATAAATTGCAACTCTTAACTGTAGGAATAAGTAATTTTCAAAGAAAAATATTTTTGAGGACAGAGGACTGTAGTAATTTACTAATAAGCTATACAGTTAGAAATGCTACATTATTTTTGCTTTCCAAAGTAAATCTAAACAAGAAATGCAATTCAATTTAAATGTCTGGGGTTTTCATGTTTTTTGGTATTTGGGGAGAGGGAATTGTTCTTCGAGACTGAGGCTAGTGCCTCAGTCAGAAACTTTCTGATTCAAATACAAAAGCTGTACAAATACAAAAGGTCAAGTTTGGGTTTCAATTAAACTTAACAAACTCTGTTTATTGCTACCCACTTCATGTCTTTTATAAGGCTAATTGTGTTTAGAATACTTTTTAAAGTTAACAAAAACTTTGTTTTATTTTCAGCTGGAAAGTGCAGATGTACCAGACTACAGGTTACTTAAGAAACAGGATCTTTTTCCAGGCACGGTGTACAGGTTCAGAGTCGCTGCAATTAATGGCTGTGGTGTTGGGCCTTTCAGTAAAGTCAGTGAATTCAAGACTTGTATTCCAGGTTTTCCCGGAGCTCCTTCAACAGTCAAAATCACCAAGGTGAGAAATGTAAATAGTTCTTGTTGCGATGCATAAAATTGTGTTCACAAGCTTAATCTCGGAACTCTTGTTTTTGGCTAGTTGGCTTTTATTTTTTTAAGGGAAAAATGAAATGTTCAATAGTGTCAAATGTTTAGTTGGTGACTTCTGCTCAACATAATATTATTTAAGAAGATCGCTAAAAAAATTTTAAAACACAATGATCATGTTGCAAGACATCTTTAATTGTCTGATAATTTTCCCATTGTTTTCTTTTCCTGCATTCTTAATTTTATAGGGGTTTACCATTTTTAAAACAAAATTTAAGACACTTTGCCTCCAAGCTTTTACTCTTTTTGCATAAAACAACAGTGATGCTAGTAAAATCAGAGGGCAATTCTGGGTAATGAATTGATAAGCTAACATGCATTTTTATCTCTTAAAACTGCTAACTTTCAAATAGATAGCTTTTGCAAACCCATAGCCCAACAAATTCCACCTTAAAAATACTTGGGGATTTTTGTCTTTCTTTTTTCTGGGGTTTGTAACTTGTTTTAATGGTAGATGTGTTTTATTGTTTAGTGTTTCACGTTGCCCAACATACCGTCTTTTTTACTAGTGAAAATTTGGTACATCCACACACACAAGTAAACCTGTATTTAGAAGTGTAGTATCTTTCTTTTTTAAAGAATGGATCAGAGAATAAGCATTCTTATTTTCCAAAATATCCTTTGGCGTCTGTGTTGATTCTGCATTAGTACCAGAAGAAAGAAACAAAAGGTTAATTTTAGAATAAAGAATAACAGAATAGGTTAGAAGTTTAAGATGCACCTTAGGTTTTTATGTACTTATAACTATCTGTATTATATATAGTTGAGTGTCTAATGGCTAGCTGAATAGTATTATACTTTCTCTTTTTCTTCAGAGCGTAGACTGTATTCATCTTTCTTGGGAGCCTCCTGCTTCACCTTCTGGAAATATTTTGGAATATTCTGCCTACTTAGCAATCCGTTCCACACAATTACAGGAAAATCCAAATCAGCTTGTATTTATGAGAATATACTGTGGGCTTAAGACGTCTTGTATAGTGACAGCTGCCCAGCTTTCAAATGCTCATGTTGATTACACTTCACGACCTGCTATAGTGTTCAGGATTTCTGCAAAGAATGAGAGAGGATACGGACCGGCCACACAAGTTCGGTGGCTTCAAGGTAAAGTCAGTGTCAGACACAGCATTTAAGTGGGCTGTGGCAGAGAAAATAGCTGATTGTGTCTCTACAACCAATGCTTTTCTCAGCAGCGCGTCTCAGCAGAGCACTTTTCTCAGCAGTGAAATGTCATTTTGTTCTTTGTAGAAGTTTTAGGAAAACATGGATGTTAACTTTTGGTTTAACGTTAAGAGATGATATTTGTTCACAAGCAAAGATGAGCAGGTACTGAGTGTTGGTTATTGAGTCTCACTTAGTCCCTCAAATAATAAAATGCCAGTAAGCTTCTGATTTCCCTGGACTTCACTTCAGCTTAAAAGTTTTCCATTTTATTAGTAAGTAATCCAGTTATATGCAGGAATGTAGTCTTTTTTCCCCCAATCTTTACCCCTTCCTTATTGGAATAATCATAAAGTAATATAAGGTGCATTTTTGTGATATCATGTACTCTTTATAGTCTGTATTAGAGCTAGTAGGAATGGGTTTTGTCATCTCATCCCTACACTCAAATTTGTGATTAGTTGGGGATGGGAATGGATCAACTTGAAATTCCCACCATCAGGAGAGTAATAGGCTGTGGGCTGGGCTTGACTGTCCTGCCAGTCCCTGCGCTGGGATCTACAGGGTGCAGCTGAAAGTGAATTGTTGAATACACCTCTGGTTGTGCAGTTTTCTGAGATGGGCAGCAACAATGAAGAAGTTACCTTCCTACTGTTTAGTACTCTAGTGCTGTTTTAACCCTGATCTGTATCCCAGAACTATGAAACAGTAGTTGTTTGATAGCATTTGATCATGTACACGTGTGAAGTTATGAAATGTTTAACAGTGTCTCCTTCTTTTTGCAGATATGAAAACATCAAGCTCAAAGTAGAATCAAGATAATAAATGTCAAGTTTCGAATGTAGTGTTTAATGTAACTCTTGTACTATTTGTAAATGCTACAAATATTTTATTTTTGCATTGTTTTTATCTTAAAAATATATAACCTTTTTTTACGTTTGAGACATCAGCGTTACAGAGCCTTGCTCAGGTATGAGTACCATATGGAAGCTATACTGAAGATGGTGGGGTGGAGGACCATACTCTATCCAGTAGCTTTTTGGTAGTGATAGTTAAAATATTAAATATATATATATATATATATACACACACAGTTTCGAATTAAAAAAAATAAATTGGCATATGCAGTACTATTTGAGGTAGAGTCCCCATGATTGCTAGAGGTTTTGCATAAATAACTCATAAAGATTTGGTAAATGAGCAAAATGTTTGATTTCAGTTTCTTATACCAGATTCTTCATTGTGGTGTCTGAGTACAAGGCAAAAATTTCCAGTTATTATATAGTAACTTAAAATGTATAAATATTTTAATATATACCTTTTTTGTAATGAAATGATTTTTCTACTGTTTGTAACAAATATCTTAATCCTGAAAGATACCCCCTGAAAATTTAAAAGGAAAAAGATACTTAGTCATTTGTCTTATTACAAAAAAAAAAAAAAAAAACATAAATTCATTGTAAATGCACTACTAATGTTTAGAATTATCCTTTTGTAGTTGTACAAATCTTAAACTTGTAAATACCAATGTTTACAAGAGACCTTTCTGGTCTTGTATTAAAACTTCCATGAGATTCATTCTCTTTTTTTTTTTTTTTTTTTTTAATCCATATGCTTTGCTTTTAGCATATGCTTGCTTTTTGCACTAATAATAACTTACCTCATTCCTGTGTTTGTAATCACTTGTGTTGCTTCCATAATGTTTCTGTAAAACTTCAATCTGAAAACGTTAACCAAAGTTTAGAATACATGGTAAGCAATTTTGCACATATCGTATGGCAACTTTTGACATATTTATTCCAGTTAATCTTCTTAAGTGCTTGTTTGCTTTACCAGTATATTCTACCAATCAAGTTCAGTATCTCCCTTTTACTATGCATCATTTTACATTAACTAGCTAGCTGATAAATTCAACAAGCATTACTTCTAGGAATAGGTTGATCCATTCCTATGCTAGATGAAAAATTTGTTCACAGTAGTGAAATAAAGGTAAACATTTTAAATGCTATTTATGTATCTATATAGAAACCTATGTTTACCAAAGTGTAGAGGAAAATGGCTGAGTTGGACAAGGTCACTAGGTGAATAGATTGAGGCACCTAAGATTTATTTTAAAATAAAATCTAAATTTCTTTACTGTGCAATGAAGTTTATACTTTGCACTTTAATTTTGCCCTGAATGCCAAAATACAATATACGTCAAGGTAGAATTACTTGCCTCTGCCAGTTAAATTTGTCTTAACAGCGTTTTTAAATAAATAAACTAAATGAATTGATGTGCCTGGTTTGGTGGGAGAAGTATCACTAAGATGTTAGAGATTTAACAGCTCAAGTATCCCAGAGCAGATTTTATAGCCAAGTTTTAGCTACCCTGAAAGTCAGGGTTGTAACAGAAGTGCTGATACAGCCTTAATTATTGCAACGCATCACATGCTATAATAGCATATAAAAAGTGCTGGGGACCGTAAATTGCTATAACAGTGTTAATTGTGGCACAGGAGTAAAACCGCGTGTTTTACTCCAAAGAAAAATCTTGTGATTATGACAATGACGATATCCCAGATTCACTTTAAACAGTGTTTATAGTATGAATGTATAGGAATTTTTCCTGAAGTTAACTGGCTTTAAAATAGTTGTGTTTTAATGGTCCATTTCATCAGGTATGATCTCACTACCAATACTGTCTGATAACTAAAAATAATACTGTACACGAGCTGTTAACTAGAAAAATATGACTTGGTTTTTCTTATTAGTACTGTGAAAGAAGCCTTTAGAGAAAACACTTTAGAGAAAACACTTGTGGCTTTGATTTTGTTGGTTGATAGCTGTGATTGTAGAGTTGTTATTTAAGAATAAAATCTGTTGGGTATGTCTGGGTGAAGTTTTTTTGCACTTGGTTTCACATGGTTTGCACAATTTCTTTTCCAGTGGGTATGTCACAACTACCAAAGGGTAAAACTGTGGCGTTTTCAATGAAAGTTTAATTTCCTTGTAAGTGTGCTTTCTTCAGCTGACTTGACATAAGATGTCACTCTCTCTTCTTTGTCCAAGTTGGGTGATGTTGAATAGTGATCATATGCAAATCTTCAATTCCTTGCAGTTTTACTTTAAAATGAAATTGTGGTACATGCTGTAAAATACACTTTGTGGTCTGTTTTAGAACTGTATTTAGAACATGTCTAAATCTCACCTGTTTGCCTATCAACTAGATATCAGACAAATACTGACTGTTTGATTCAAAATTCATTTGGAAGACTGTTGACATCAGCTCCTTGAGAATCTGTGTTATCCACTCATTTCTTAAGTCACTAAATGACATGTAACAAGCTGAAAGCTATCTTAAGCGACAGAATCCGTGTTGTAGAAATGTCTAGGTTTACTGAACTTGCTAAGGAAGTTGTGACGTGACCATAGGTGCAGGACAGTTGTGCCGGTTATGGCAGACGCTGCTACAACTTCACCTTACGAATGTTCTTGTGAAAGTGGAAATAAAGTGAACAATAACCTACACTTTGTGTTTTCAAAGTAATTATAGCAATATCTTTTGAATGTAGTTTGGAGTAGAGCACATGATCATGCCATAAATTCTGAAGATATAATAAGTATTACTGTTGTTATCTGATATTTCAGGATAGCGAATTTGACGTGAACTTAGTCTTACAGCCTGTTACTTAATGACCTCTACAAGGAAACTGACATTTTGTACAATTAAAGTTGATCAGTCTTATTTCAAAGCATTGTTTGTTCTTTGTAATAAAGTGGTTGTCCTCTCAAATGCGTTGTAAACAGTGAAGTGTACGTCTGCTTTTTCCGAGGGGATAATACAGAGAAGAGATCTAGTGTGTTCGTCTTGGGGAGAAATAAGAGGGCTTACTGATGAGCAGTGTAATACCGATTACTACTCTTCCATAAAAAGTGCTTCCCAAGTGACTTGTTGGTTATGTTATGGTTTGTCTGGTTGCTTTTTTCTTTCCTAGTTGTGGTTCCCCAGTTTCCCACCACCCCTTCTGCTGCAATTGCTGCGCTCTTCACCTGCTCTCTGCCCCCTTCCATGCCTTTGTGCCGTGCAGCTTGCTGGCCCCTGTCTGGGACAGGAGTTTTTCAAATTGCTTTCCTTGTCTGTACAACAGCTGTGTTGGTGCTGTTCAAAGTGATTGGCAAAGAGTTTGGTGTTGCTTTGCTACAGGTGGTTAAAAGGAAGGGAGTTGAGTGAGCATTTAATGCGCTCAGAAGGCTTCCAACTCTGCTCAAAACATTGGAGTCTCGGGGCAAGCTGCTAAACTCAAGTTGTGGTTGACTATGGGAGTCTCCCGGGGAAATAAGTAGTATTTGCTTATAAAAGCAGAGGAGGAGATCAAGAGGACTGAAAGGGCTCCAGAATGGTTTCTGGACCTCTTTAAGAGATTTCACATGACAAACTACTAAAAGCTCCACTCCAAATTGATTTCCTTGTGCTCCCAGCTATTATAATTGAGTAAATGTCTTATTTTCAATTGTTTGTGATCCTTGCATTAGTGGATAACGAATAGGACATCCTAAGCAATCAATGAAGAATTCCCACAATGTTTTTTTTTTTTTTTTTTTTTTTTTTTTTTCTAAAATTCTCAGAATGTAACTTTTCTCATTAAGGCCGACTTGAATTTTCTATGTGAATTTATCCTAAAACCAATTCAGAACTATTGTTGTTTTTTCCTTCATAGTGTTAGCTGGTTTCTAGTGTATTTTTGTAACATTTTCTAGTCAGCCAAAGGCAGGGCTTTTATTCTGTGGCTTCCAGTTCTGCCACTGGAGCTTTTTTAGATTCCCGCGGCAAGGGTGGAGCATTAACTGCTGGTATTGTATGAGCAGTCAGTGTGTTCCTCCTCCTGGTAGTAGTTGCAAAAAAACTTTGGTGCATTTTTCCATTGATCTGAAGCTGAGTTGAGTTCCCTTTTATTTCAATTTCCAGAAGTCAGTTGAATGTAGAAGGATGGGCTTGTTCTAGGCACCCGATTTAATCTGAATTTAAATGGATGTTACAAGTTTTTTTGGAGTTAAACAGCACAACGAAGAGGCAGAGCGAAAGGAAAGGAGGGATCCAGGCTGCATGAGCAGGCATGGGGAAAGGGACAGGCTGGGATGGGAGGAAGGCCCAAGAGATCCATGAGCTATTTATTGGCCCCATTTGTCCAACTCCAACCACATGTGCCTAAGGTTATGTTATGAAAACCCAGCATCTAAAAAGACAGAGCACGCCTCCTTGCTCAAAGTCCCTCAGAAGCCTGAGGTACTTCACAGTGCTTGTTGGATTTATACTCCCCCCAAATGATCTACTTGATTGGGACCAGTTTTGTTTTGCTGTCATTGTTTTATTGAGGAAGCCTTTGCTTCTTACAAGCATCTGCTTTTAATATGTGACATAATGCCTCAATTGGCAGAGCAGCTCTTTAAAATGGAAATTAAAGCTCGGATACGGTATCTTCAAAGAGGAAAAGGGAAGAAGACTTTTTTAGTGTGTCCCAAATGGTAAGTAGTGCTGGGAGAGTTATTTCTGTGTCTGGTGGAATTATAAAATGCTGCTAGCCACACATGACAGTCATAAAAATATTTCCAAGTGGTTCTTAAAATAGATATGCTGGGTGTGCGCCATCTTAGGAGGTTCATGACCACCAACAAGTTCCTTGGGTTGGTTTGTACCCTCTTGTAATCCCTTCCTTCTCTCATGCAAATGACTTTTGCCAGGGTGAGAAACGCTCTGTAGCCAATAACACGGGCTCAGGCGAGGATCTCAGTAAAGTAGCAATTTTATTCGCGATTGCAGTGGCGGGTGTCCCACAGGCAGGAGCGCACCTCCTGGTCACATAGGACCGTTTATAGACTTCATTTCTCGACATCCAGGCCCCTCCCCTGTTTCCTCATTGACTGGGTAACCCAGGTTCACAACCTATCCGATGCTACACAAGACAATGCATTGCTTTCAGTGGCCAGCCTGTTAATTTTCAAATTTCTTTTGACTTTTTTTACTGTTTGAAGTGGTAATGCTTCCTCATTTATCTGACTTGACACCGTGATTTTTGCCTAATTGCCCTAAGGAGTCTTTGTCTGCATTTAACAAGGTCATCTGCTAAGCTTTATCACTGCAAGTGTATCTCAATACCACATTCCGTACCTTTAAACAATGCGACTCTGTGCAAAAACATTTTTATTCCCACACCATGAACTCCAACTGCCTTTCAGGACAGTTCTCCTTTAACAAAAAATGTGTAGGTGCGAGTAGTAGCTCATAACTTCAAGTGGCATTAAGTACCCCAAATATTTGTTTCTAGCAGTTATTTTGTAATTACTTCTTTATTGTATTTTGCATGTAGGGAGGAGACTTTTGAAATAGTTAAACCAGCAGTTTATCATGGAGCGGGCTTCACAGGAAGCAGGTGAGTGCCTGCAGCTTTTGTATTGCTTCCTGTGGAAGGGTACCCCAGGGAAAGTCCCAGCCAGAGGAGTGCACTGTTTGCTTGAACAGCTGAGGACATGTCACTGCCATTTATCTACCTGCTACTAGTGAGCTGTCACAGTTCTGTGCAAGTCATCTGTCCTCATTCAGCTTGATTTTTCTGTTTACTAAATAGCTTCTCTTCAGCAGGTTGTTGGGGGATTTATTTCAGTCGTGGCTGTGCAGTTGTTCAGTGGGTAGTTGGACATATGTTTCATTTCAACTCAACTAACTTTTTAATAAGATGGCTCTAACAGAACCTGTTAAAGCCCATTCTAATTCTAGCCATGTGCCAGATCTACTGGGTTTTATTTTAATTCTATGCTGATCTGGAAAGTTGTTTATATTAAATAACAATAATTGATTTCTTCTGGACACTAATGTTACGTTTCATGGTGCTGCAGATTTTTTATTCTGTATGTAAATCCTCGTGTGTTCATCCATCTTGGAACGCTGTCAGTGAGAGATGTAATAGAAGAACTGCAGTTTATCAGTGACTTGGGATTTGTCTTGTTACTGCAGACTTCAGTCAAGAAATGTATATTTTTATACAGACTAAAGAGTACTGATGGATAACAACATACATTAATGAAAAATATTAACACCCTTAGGTGATAGAATTAACGAATGCTGCCATGTCTTTAGACTCTATGTTCACTTTCTATTAAGGAATGGACTCTAGATACCAAACAAGGTAAAGTACACAAGGTAATAAATATGGAGTGTTATCCTCAGTCAGGAGGTTCATACCAAGAAAGAACAGACAGCTGTTAAAGGCAAAGGATGCTTCCCTGGCAGGGCCATGCAGATCCATGGCCAGAGCCTCATCTCTGTCATCAGCAGAAGACTTTCTTCTTAATTAATATCTTCTTAATTAATATCCCTAAGGACTCTGTAAGAATGGGACTTGCAATATCTGCTGCTTGAGTTGATGCACCTTCTTCCCATTTAAGGAATTCTAAGTAGAAAAGTGAAGCTCAAGTGAAACTAAATGGACAGTGGCTGATTTTCCTGCAAGCCACTGATGCTAACTAACTGGGTGTATGAGCTGGTTGATGGAGGTTAACACTTAAAACAATACTACTGGCAGATTACAGGGGAGAAGAGGGCACGAACAAATCCCACTGCTGAGAGCAAACAGTGTAGAGCATGTGTGGGAAATGGTGGGATCCCGAAGCCAGGGCCCTCTGTAAATTGAAGAGCAGGGTGTTAGCTGGAGGTCTGGCTCCAACAGCAACTTATAATCGCTCAGGAGGAGCTAATTCTTCTTAAAAGTTGCCTTTATAGACAGTCCTCCCATCAACGTAACTCTGTCTTCGTATGGAGCCTGCTCCCCCCATGGACTGGGAAAGTGGCCTTGCCACATTTGGAGAGGTTTTGGATGGGGGTGGCAGTGATGGTCATCTCCTGAAAGACAGAGATGTCTAATCTGTGCTTTTAAGTCTCTCGCCTTTGGCAAGTTATGAAGATAAAGCTGTAAGAAGGTGCTGCCAAGCCCTCTGAAGCAACATGAGAGCCTTCAAGCCAGACGACAAAGAATTGCCAAATATCATCAATATGTATTTTTCTGGCAGGTACAGAGCTTGTGCTCAGTGCACCCGCTCAAGGGAAACTCTGGACCAGATCAAAAAATATAGGCACTTAGCAGAGGACTTAAAAGGATATTTTATATATATGTATATATTTTTATATATATATATATATATATATAAAATATATATACCCCAAGGTGCCTGCCGGAAATTCCAGCCTGCAGCCCCTTGGGCCTTGCTGTGGGTTTTACTGTTTTTCACCAGCAACCCACCCACAGCTCTGGCGTGCTGTGCCTGCGACTGCCGCTGGCCTAGCATCTCCCTCAGCCTAAGGCTGCTCTGAAAGCAAAAAATGAGCCGGAGCAGTCAGGTTCAGGCTGATCTTGTGCACATGGTGTCAAGCCACCTAGCACAGCCTGGCAGCTTTGAGCCGTTAAAAAAAAAAAAAAAAGAAAAAAGAAAAAAAAAAAAAAAAAAAACATTTTAGTATATTCACTTGTAAAATGTGGCTGCTGCTGGTTTTGAATAGAGCAAGGGCTGAACCAGCCTCTGGTGCAGTGCTCCCTGGGCCCCTGGTCTCAGCATTCCCGCCCCAAAAGGATGCAGCCTGCTAGCCTGTGGCACAAACGCTTTCCAGCTGGCTCGAGGTGAGACTTCTGGCTCCCTCCCCTTCTCCCCCAGCACTTAGCTTTTCCTACCGCCTGGCTCCAGGCAGCTTTCTGCTCTCCAGATTGTTTTTCCCGGCGTCTTATGTTACACAGGGAGCTCAGGCGTCTGGCTGGCTTTGGGTTTCGTGGCCAGGGCTGAGACGACAGACACCCAGGGACAAACCTGTGCATCCTGGAGTCCTGTCGGCGCTGTGCTCTTCTCTCTGCTGACGGACCCAAGCTCCGATGGGTTTGGCTGTGAGCCTTGAGGGGTGAGTACTGAGCCATGTATCGCTGCAATTTGTTAGCCAGAAACCAAACTCTTTGAGGCAGAGCTGTCCTAAAGTCAGCTGTTGTCTTTGATTCTGTAGGGGCTGGGCCACTTTCAGTCTCAGGCACACCCAAGTTCAATTCTTGGCCTGAAGGACACCGTTCTCCCCAGCAGATTTAACCCCCCAGCAGCTTGCTTTCATACAAAGGCCAATCAGGTGTCTCATTGTGTCTGATAAATGGATCCTCCTGCCCAGCATGCTGCAATAAGATATTCCAGGAAATGACCCTGGCAGGGTGCCTGGAGGGTTTCCTAAACCAGGGTAGCTGCCTCTGCAGCCAGAGCTGGAGACTGCAATTTAATAAGCTCGGTGCAGCTGGCACCAATTTGGAAACTATTGTGCATAGGAGCAAACCGCGCTCATTCCCAAGGGTATTTGGCCTTGGATGTGAGCGCAAGTGGAATTTGCACAGTTTCTACAGAGCTTTCCATGAAATTTTTACATGCAGAGGGTCAGCTGCGGCATGCAGTCCACCATCATGCTGATTTCACAAATCAATAGGTAAACAGATCAATCTTTAGTTGCTTAAGTATAATTTTTTTTTTTCTCCAGCATTTTGAAGGGTGAAAGGGAGTGATTATGCCAGAACCATCTCTCTTATTTTCAAAGAGGAGAAATGGATCCATGCTTTTAACTGGGTATGTAATAAACTCTACCACAGCCAAAAGGCATCCTCCCACCACTGTTCTTGTTCTTTTCACCAAACCTCTTTGAAACAGGAATATATCTACATTATCAATATTTAACTTCTGCCCCTGGAGGCCTTGGACTCTATAAAAGGTAGTTCCCTACAGCATTATTCGTCCTAGAATCTGCCTATAGGATTTTGATTTACAAACGTTAAGAAAACTCACATTTAACTTAAAAACTTCCTTTCCTTTATTCAGTGCAAATTAAAATTGAAAAAAGTTCAGCTTGCATAATTTGGGGATGCAGTGATTTACAAGCACGTTATCTTCTCTCTGTAAATATAGGTGAAGCAGAAGGTTTGCATGACTTAACTGGAACATTAATCACATCCCAAGCTCTACAAAATGAAGAATTCTATAGCTATAAGCACGGCTGCTGCCAGCTCTTATCATGACAGCGAGGTGGTGGGGAAAATAGTAGCCCTCAGCTCTCCACTGTGCTCTCTGCACCTCCTGTAGATGTGCAGTGGCCCATATGCTTCCCCTTCTGCTGAAGGCAAGAGAGAAATCAACTTCCATCCTTCTGCACCTATGGATGCTTATAGCACATCAGTGGGCATTATTGTGAAACTCTGCATTAGTGACCAGCTTCCTATCTGACTTGATTCACCCTATTTAGAGGGCTCTTCAAGGAGGACAGCTACTTAAAGTATAGCCCACATAATTAATACTGATTTTTGGCTATGGGCAGGTAAGCATGGGTCAGTTGATATTTAGGATGTGCTGCCTCATGCAACAACTCCCTAACTATAACATCCAGACCTATCTTAGCATGTAGCAGAGACCAGAGCCAAGGAATAAATACTACAATAAAGATGCATACGTACATCAGCATGACTGGTAAAGGCAGAGCCTCAGATCCCATTAAACCTGCGGGAATAAAAATGTTGTTTTTGCACAGAGTTACGCTGTTTAAAGGGAAGGAATGTGGTACTGAGATACGCTTGCAGTGATAAGAAAGCTTAACAATGCAGACAAACAGACTCCTTAGTGCAATTAGGCAAAAAATCACGGTGTCAAGTCAGATAAATGAAGAAGCATTACCACTTCAAACAGTAAAAAAGTCAAAAGAAATTTGAAAAACAACAGGCTGGCCACTGAAAGCCATGTATTGTCTGTGAAGCATCAGACAGGTTGTGAACCTGGGTTACCAAGTCAATGGGGAAACAGGGCAGGGTCTCGGTCCTCGAGAAAGTCTGAAAACTGCACTATGTGACTAGGAGGTGCGCTCCTGCTTGAGGGACGCCCGCCACTGCAATCGTGAATAAAATTGCTACTTCAGTGAGATCCTCGCCTGAGCCCGTGTTATTGGCTACAGAGTGTTTCTCACAAACCAATAATGAAAACAGCTTTTCTTGTGACTGCATTTTGATTAGAGAGTGTTCATGTGCTTTTAAAAACCACCCTGAACACTGTACAAAGAAAGATTACAAGGAAAATAAATAATTAAAAAAAAGCAAAACAAACCACTATCAGCTCCTTTGCACCTCTGATGGTACACAAACAACAAACTCAAGAAAACACTTAAACCTAAACTCACAGAAGAGCAGGCAGATTGAGAAAAATATAGCTGCAAATGAGACAGATGACCTTACCTCCCTTTGTGCACGTTCAGCTGCCAAACCTCTAGCTTCTCCTTAGGTGTAACCACAGCTTTCTCCATTGCAGATTTGGGTGCAACTGAGAACAGGGTATGACGGCCTCAAATAAACAGAATACAAACAGAAGGGGCTCTTGTACTGATCGTGTTATTCAGTTGTGTATTTAATGAAAAACTCCATTCGTTTAGTCATAGCTGCTGAAGAATGACAGACTGCCACAAAACCCAGAACATCTGCCCAGACTGCTACAGGATACGCTGGATCTCCTCCAGAGGCTCTGGCAGCATAATGCTGATTTGTAAGAAACACTGTTGAAATCCACGCATACATAAAAGTTTTTGAGTAACAAAGAACTGGCTATTTCAGGCTTCTGGGGTGTCTTAGTTGAAGTTATTTTTCCATTATTAAACTTTTTTTTTTTTAAAGGCAAAACCAGCAAAAAATTATATGGCCATAGATTTAAGGTGTGGTTTGTTTAAATCAATGGTAGGCATATGGAAAGATAATTATTACATTTCAGTCAACTGCAAACAAAAATATCAAAGGTTCCAAAATTTAGTCCAAATAAGATAATTACTAAAGCCACCACCCCTATCCTAACGGGCTAAGAAATGGCATCTAACAAAATTACTCACCCAATTATTAAAGAACAGCAATGCTACTAAGAACAGCTCACTAAATATACAGAACTACATTATCTAGAGTTTATTGCAAAACCAGAAAAGAGACAGCAAACTTGAAGTCTGTCTTTCATTTCAGATTTGTATCACTTGTCCAAGTTTCACTCACTCACATACACACACACACACACACACACACAGCCTGTACACAGAAAGTTGCTAACACATTTGAGTTCCCACAGTCTCGCAAGAATCCTTAAAACATTTCAGTAAAAAGTTAAAATGAGGTCTTTTACCACAAGGACTATAAAATCCCCCCACCCGCCCCCCACTACCATCAAATTTCTAAGTTTTGGATTCTAAAAAGCATACATAAAAAGGAAGTTATTTCAGTAGCACAAAGTCTACCTTAAACATAGCAAAGTACGTCTAAGGAGTTAATGCAACTGAAAAAAAAAAAGACCTGCATCATACACAATCAGTGTTTTAATTAACACTGTTGATAAGCTCTAAATCTGTAGCTGGAGTAGAGCATTGTTTGTTTCTGATTAACTTTTAATTCTCAAGTTACATAAAAAAACCGTTGTAGCAATTCTTCTGAGCTGCTAGTTTCATGAGAAAAAGTCCCTTTCAAAATTTCAATAAATATACTGACATCTAAAGTTAGCTGAGGTTGTCATGCAAGACAAGTTACATAACCAAGACCAACTCAATCTTTATAATAAAGGCAACTTGCATTCAAAAATGAACTTTACCCTTACATTTTTATTCAAAGGGTAAACATGAATTAACCCAGCTGTTTACCTGAATTACAAA
This sequence comes from Nettapus auritus, assembly GCA_011076525.1. Lineage (NCBI taxonomy): Eukaryota > Metazoa > Chordata > Aves > Anseriformes > Anatidae > Nettapus > Nettapus auritus. The sequence continues at coordinate 57,641,107 of CM021765.1, read as the reverse complement.
AGTAACATGATTCAATATGAAAATAAGAAACTGTCTACAAATCTCTGACAGTAATAAATTGCAATATACAATGCATACAGGAGTTATACAGAGCAACAAACTCTTGTACAAAACAAAAATACTTTAATACCTTTAAAATCCAATTTGTTTTTTTAAAATCATTCATGAAAAAGATTTGAGTCAGAATTCACACCTCAATTAGTCTAGCTTCAGGTAGCTACATTACAGCTATTTAATATACAAAGAGATAAATCTCTCCACCAGTCATTAAAACTGTCTTTTTGTTAGAGTTTCACTGCTTCTGCGTCTCATGTTCCCAGATCCAAAGTCGTCTTCAAATCATGAGAACTGAATTTGTTGAACACCGGAGATCTACAGAAAGAAAATGGAAGCTTACGTTCAGCGTAACCTTTTTTTTGAAATTGCATCACAGTTAGCAGCCTTGAGTTGTCAGAGCGTTGGAATGTCATGACAGCCACCAAAAGACTAAATCATTGATTTTTGTTTTTCAGAACAAGGCAGATGAACTAGCGTTTGAATGCTAGCAGCAGAAGGGAGAACAGATGACGGGATACTGTACCTGTTGGTATGATGTTGTATAGACCATAACATTCTGCTGTTGGCCGTCTGTAGTTATTAAGCCTGCTGGCAACTGATTAGCTGAAAGAAAAAGCATTTGAAGAGAGTTAGGCGTGATCTGCAGGATACATGGAGCCTTGTTTATAGCATCTGTTACTTAAATAACAGTTAGTTGTGGTCCACTCTGGGACTACGGAGCAGTTCCTCTCAGGACAGCTACATACTACGCTGCGTTCAGTCATGCTTGTTACTGAGTGTTAAGTGTTGACGAGCTTATTCCCATTAGTACTTCAGAATCAAAATCCATTATCGGATTTTTCATCACTTTTCATCTGCACGTATCTCAACAAGAAACCCAATGAAAAAGTCATGCTTCCTTATAAAAACAGGGACCTGAATGTGGAAGAAGCATGAAAGGTGGCAGAGATGAACAGAGGCAGGCAATGAAAAAAAAGAAAAGAGGGACTGGCAGAGGTATTGACAGGAAGCCAAAGACCTGACATTATGCCAGATGACTCCAGCATTCCTTTCAGGGTACCACACCAAAGCTCTGAATTTCACAGAGGAAAGACAAGGCCGATGAACTGAGTAAAAAGCAATTCTCACATTTTGGGAGAAAATTCATGGAGTGATGCTCTAAGTTAAACCCTCACAGTAATGCATATGGTGAGCTCTGTGACATTCAGAGTAAATACGTTACAATTGTTAGCTGGAAATAAAGCAGCAAAACTTCCAAGTTGAAAGTTACTACAGCACACCATTCTCCACTAGGAGACAAAAAATGGGACTCTTTCTGTTCTGAATGACGGCTGTTACTATGTACAAATAAGACACAAACCCCATAAAAATCCGAAAACACAGCATAATCCTAACAGCTTTAATAGGAAAGCCGATGCTTGGTTTTGCTTAACATCATCGTATTAGCTTTCAAACACTTAAGCTGCACATTAAGAGATGCATTAAGATCAGAGTTAGAAATGGCTTGGGCAGGTCTAAAATTTTAACACCCTTCAACACGTGTTCCACATCCAAGACAGCCAGGTCAGGGGCCTGGCATTAACCTGTGGTGAAGATCTAAGAACAAGAGCTCAGGGCTGTGTCGCAGCAGCACAGTTTTTACTACTACTGCTGCAGCAAGACCATAACCCTGAAGGGATCTATAGCTGCACCTCCATGGAGAGAAATGCCTGCAACACTTAACACAATTAGCTACTTCAGAGACATATTTTTTCCTTCTCTTATCTGCTACTGCAACATCTCCCTTGGCACCCTGCCAGGACTTAGTATCCTCTTCCAAAGCTGCTCTTTTCAAATCACAGCAAGTTAATGCTTATTTCCTTGAGCACACTGAGGCTCCCAGGCCTGGGATATTTGAGAAAGGGAGTAGGAGCAGATCTTCAGCCTTCTGCCACTTCATGGGGGCCATATCAAATTTCTTAAGGGGTCAGGGCATCCACAGATGGAATGGAATGGGATTCCTTTTTTCTGGTTTCCAATTTCTGATGGGCATTGTACTCAGGCCAAGCTGAGCATGAGCATCCCTAAGTAAAAACTTTTGGTGAACTTGCATCTTGGCCCAAAAAAAGGTACTGGATGCAGACACAATCAAAACATTTCAACTATTTTTCCCCTTCAACTCCTGAGCTTCAGTGTAAATACATGAAGAGCAGACCAGAGTACATACAAGATACAGGTTTTAGAACAATATCTATATATTGATTTGATAACCTTTCAAGCTGGACAGACCTCCAATAGCTGCAATCCAGGAACTACAAGCAACTTATCCAAGGTAAATAAATTGGGTCTATAGTTCTGTTGGTACCCTACTACTTCTGAACCAAAAGGGCTATTACGTAAGTGAGTACAGATAAGAGTTTGCTATTTGCATTTCCCAATCTTTAATTGGAAAATTAAAAATATATATACTTAAAAAAAAAAAAAAGAAAAAAAAAAAGAAAAAAAAGCTTTCTGCAAGTCCCCTGTAGCATTTAGGTTTAGATTGTTAAATTCCAGTCAGTTTTATGAACTCATCTTCCAACCTAGGAGAGAGCATCAGAGTCTCTACTGTTTTGTATAGCTAAAGTCATCACACTGGGAGCAAAGTGTGTTTTGTTTCAGAACCTGAGTAGGTCATCTCAGTCCTCAGGCCTTGAATTTTTGCTAGTTCTATAGTATACCAATGATTTTAAATAGAAGATTTATCAGGTACTTAAGTGAAAAAAAACAATCTCATCAGTAACTATGGCAAGAATCACACCTCTTAATTCCTGTACCACCCCTTAACATTTAAAAGACAAGGTGAAAGCTATGCAAGAATCCAGCAGCAACAAAATCAAAGCAGAGACCCAACAAATGTCAGGCCTTAAATCACAGCATAAGGGAGAAAAATTATAGTAAATGCATATGATGTTCCTTCTCCTATACTTTTTAGGTGCTAATCTGTTTGTTCTTTTGAATACATAAGAAATACTAATTGTTTTAGAATCCTATGAAGATCATGTTCTCCTCTGGCTCTTTCTCAAAGACCAGCTCCCCAAGTCATCACATGATGTTTATTTTAGTTTTTCCCCAACAGTCTTGCAAGTAGAAGAAATGGAGCCTAAATGTGTAGCTATTAAAAAAAAAAAAAAAAGATAAAATTCAAGTTTGCATCTTTTATTACAATATGTGTTTATGTGTAGAGAAAAATACTGTCCCTAATGTATATATTTAAAGATCTTCCAGAGTTGACATTAACTATTACTAGAATGTCAGCATTTACCAGTGCATTAGCTCATTCTGACTGTAAATTCGACTGACTGGGAAGAATTTATCTTGGCACAGGGTATACTCCAGACATCTCAACTGAAAGCCTCAGGGGATGTAACACAAGCGGTCAGTCCAGAATGTCTTCCTCAGTTAAGAGTTCTGATGTCTAAAGGAAACGCTGTCTTTTGAAAAGCCATAGTAATAATGAAATCAATTAAGGAGTAGTACTTACTAAATGCTTCCTCTGTGAGCTCTTCACTTAGACCGTCTCCAGTTGTAACTGTTCCCCCAATTCCCTTTTCTCCTTTCATTGCCTAGTGAGAAGAAAAAAAGTATTTGTATTAGAGTATTGTTGGTGTGAGGCTGTTTCAAGGACCCAAGACCTCTATCCAAGGTTTGGAAGTTGAGCTGGAGTTTGCAATCCAAGACCTGCAAAACTACTGCATTTAAGATTGTGCATAGTATGAGAAAAAGAGTATTCTTCATCTTATCCGTACTCCTCAGAAACAAAACCTCTGTAAAATTGAGTAGAAAAGGTTTTCAGCTGCTGCACAAAGTCAGAGATCTGCAGTAACCCAGGAACAGTCAGCACATTTACAAGAAATCACAGAATCTCAGAACTACTGAGTGTTTGCTTACCAACAATATGCAAGCACCATCCTCATACAACTAGGGGTTGACATTTAAAACCAAGATATTGGATTTCTTTCCCCACAGCAAGGACTAGAGCCAGAAAGGGTATCAGCGCAGAAAGCCAAGGCTCCTAGTCATACGCATGTGGTTGTACAACTGTGAAGTTTGCTGATCTATACTATTATATAAGAACACACAGAAAAATACTAAAGGTTAGAAATGTGTTCTCTGCAACTGTTTGATGCAGAATAAATGCATAAGCTTCAAAACAGCATTTTATACAGTACCCTGAAGAGGGAATGGGTGATTAAAATTGATAGGAAAAAACATCCAAACCATTCACTTAGCTGAAAACCAATCCCAATGCTCTGCTACCACAGCATACACATCTGCAAAAAAATCGACCTTTCAGAAGAAGAGTAGAATAGACCTACTTCAGACTTCTCCAAAAGAACTGCAACTAGCTCGGCACCACTTGCATTTTTAATTAATGCACATGCCTGTGCCATCCAAAGTGCTGTAACTGCTACAGAGAAGTAGAAAAAGACAGCAGACGGCAGTGCTTCAACTTTTAGATTTCACCTCCTGTTACTCATTTAAACACCCTCTCACAATCCACCATAAAAATGATCTTCTGGAAAGGGGAAGTTTAAAGCGCTATCAGCAAATTAAATATCACTAATGAGTCTTAGTGCCATTAATTGAAAAAAACTTTCATTTCCAGAACAGAGAAAGCCTGAAGAACATTGTCTTCTACAGTACTGTTAATTCAGACATCCCTGCTTCACTCATGCCAGTAAAACCAAGCTTATTTTCTTTCTTCTTCCCATTATTATTTTAACCCTGAATAATTTCTTCATTCAGGTTTATAAAGAAGGAAGGTCAGATTAAAACACCACTGTAGCAGATAGCCTTCTGTGCAAATCACTATTTCAACATAAGAAAAAACTTCCTTTTGCATATCTGAAGCCCAGAAAAGCAGTAGGCATTAGGCCAGATCCTCAGAGGATGCCGTCTAGTACAGTTTTATTGATTGAACCCAAAGATCAAATTAAGTATTCTTAACAGGCACCTTTAAAGAACAGAATGATTTACTACCAACAATATATTAGACAAAAGTTATTCAGTTGAAAGCTCTAACTACTTTGAATCAGCAAGTCTAATCAAAATGCCTTCCCCTCCCCTGCCCCCTCTAAAGGTTCTGGAACATTTTAAAACATCACATTAGACCTAATTGGTCCCTGACAATAGCTGTGAGATACAAGGTAGCCATTACACAATTGTGATGTGGAGCTAAGAATAAACACAATCAGGTCAAATAAATGAGGAAACACTGAAGTATATACCAACCTCTCTGAATTTTTGGAGGTATAACTTCAAAGGTTCAACGTAGCTATCAAACCCCAAGGTAGACATGGCAAAGAGAATATCTTCTCCATTAATGGTCTTTCTTTTCTCTTGGTGACACCTCTCACTTGCTTCTGACGTTATAAAGCTGATGAATTCACTTACACACTCTTGCACACATTCTTTTGCATCCTTAGCAATCTAGGGAGAAAAAAAGAAATTATCACAAAGTGATTCACCAAGATCAAAGAAAACTAAAAACACAAAACAGAACAAAAACTAAAAAAAAAAAAACACAGCAGGTTGCAATGGATATTAAAGGAAGCATCCCCAAACCTGGTAATAATACCCATTTAGGCAACAACTGTATGAGGGAACCACTGGATGTCATCACTGTTCTGTGGAAGCACAGCTGCAACATGATTTTAACTCAAGTTTCACTGTTTCAAGCAGAACAACCAAGTGCCAGGATCTCCCAAAGTCCTAACTGTGTTCTGTACAAGGTTTTATATTATAGATGCATCTCAATATTGTGCCTGAATTTGCTTACCTACTACTTCTCTTTCAACCTGTTCGCTTCAATATCACAGCCCACTTTCACCTTCCTTTCAATAGACCCACCAGCTCCAACCCCGCTGTGGTACATTCCCACAAACCTGGCAATGACAAGTATTTTTATCCTGACCGCATCAAGGGACTAAAATATATGCCTAGCGGTGAGCTTCTCTAGTGCTTTAATATTCTGGTACAAATTTTGCAAATGACAGTTCAACTGAAGAAACATACGGCCCTGGCAAGAATAAAATAAATTTGATTACGGTTTTCAGCTGGACAAAAGTAATTTACCTGACTTAAAATAACAGCAACCATTAGTCATGATTACTTGGGAAACTGACAGGAGCCAAATGAAGGATTCTAATAATTAAGATGCTTATTCTTCACATGCGAAGAACCTGTTTGTATTTTCTTTTTTTATATGAAGCAGTAACAATATGTAGAATCTTCACTAGTTCCTCTGGTATTTTCAGAGGAACAGAGCCAGATTTTCAGAAGTACTCATCAGCCAACAGCTTCCCTTGCAGCTTTTCACAAAGACCGCCCTGATTTTTCAAGATAGCTCATCATCCCATATGCTAAATTCTTGAGAAAAATCTCATCTTGATTGCTAAAATTTATGACAATATGGACCAGTGAAGAAATTTTCACAGCAAAGATATAAATGTAACACCCAGATCTCCAGAAAGCCCTAAACACTATGAAGTACAAGCAGATGCAAGAAAATTTTACCTTCTATTTAAAGGCATCTCAAAAAAAAAAAAAAAAAAAAAAAAGGCAGCCTTAGCTAGAAAAAAAAAGTTAGTTGGGCAAGAAGTAATACTGGAATACAATAGACAAATGGCAAGTAACAGGAGTCCTGCAAAGTTTTAAGATCATCTGGTGGAACATTCAAACACTTATAACTAGTCTTAGCTTAAAATTGATTTAAAGGGTCTGTTCTTAGAGGAAAGAAATAAAAGAAGTCTTTCAATATCTGGCTTTACTTGCTACGTGATATAAGGCAGGCTTCTTAGGTCATTTCGGCATTTGGACATGTGAAAATTCAGGCAATGGAAGACTAACCATTCGCTTTCCTTCAAGATGAGAAATAGGTTTTTATTTCCCCTACTATATTTCACTTATTCCAAATTTTAAACAACTCAATCAAAGCACAAGATTAAATTTCATAGGAGAGAATTACATAGAAAATGTTCTTGCCAACGGGAGATTTTCAGCAAGTCTGCCTTGTTATGACAATTTCAGAGAACACATCTTTGATAAAAACCGCCCTTGAAAGCCCTATGAAGAGCACTCTCAAGAGCTGAGGCTCATGTAATTACGGAAATCATAAAAAGCTTTCAGAACCCTAAGAAAAGTGGACAGATTTTATTTATTTTGAAGGCTTTCCTCCAATAAACAAGGATCATTTGGAAATGTTGTGCTACCAGCTTAAATTCACTCAGAGGAAGGAGTAAAACTCATTATTACTTTCTTTACCAGATAAGAACATTACCTTTCCTGTTTGGGGTATAGCGTTTTTCATTATCCTTGCAACATTTGCAATTGGAAGATAGATATCTTGTTCTCTAAAACTCTCTTTTGACCCATTTGTATCTTCATGATCATTCATGCTGTCCTCTGTGTCTAATGAAGTAAAGGAAAGTTAGCAGAAATTGTATTTGATAGACAACAGGCAATAATTAATCAAGTGTAAAATATTACACTGAAAGATTAATCATTTTTGAAAGACCAGTGTATTAACATTGCAGAAGTAACTGCAAAAAGCAACAGATGTGACATCAGGGTATCTTTATGGATGTTCAATATCATATTTATTTTACTATGCACAGAAATCTATGTGGTTGCTGAAAAACAAACATTCTTAATGTCATGTCAAAATAAAAATTCTTTCCTGAAACATCAAGTTGTGGTCTTTTTGCTTCTTTGTTTTGTCATCACCCCTAAGGACATGGTATCAACATTGATAAATCTAAAACTCACCTTCAGACGAGAGGAAACATGCGTTATACAGCAAAGCATTATGAATACAAACAATTGCAAATTCTTAGCTTGAGAACTAGCAGCAGAGAACTGTACAAGAGGTGGAAGGAAATTATATACAGAGAGAAACAGCATCATTTACTGGTACATTTCTTACCATCGTGAGGCTGTATCACATAGTGACTGCCACCAATGTAATCTCCAGCAATTCCTAACTGAGAAGCATCCGTCGTGGAGCTATCGCCGTCCATCTAAAACCAGAAGAAGCAATGCTTTCAGGTATGTTTGCTGTGCCGGAAGTGCAGCTATTGCTGAAAAAAAGCACTTCAATAAGCTTATGAGACCTATGTTTACAGAGCGTTAAGTATTTTGCCATTTGAGAACAGCACAATCATTGGTGCTGAGCTTTACTCATTGTTTTGATCAGTTCTTCAGATGCAAAATACTAAAGAATTATTGCAGCTATTTCTCTCATTCATACAAAATTGAGAAGGTAAAGGAACTTAACTAAAGGAGAGGTAGGTTCATACATTCCATTAAAACAAAGGTTAGCACTTCCTAGTAACCTTTTTTTTTTTTTTTTTGACAACCTACAGCCCATTCCCAGATCACGTCATCAGGGCCAAGCACCTATGAAGACGAAAATGCAAAACCACAGGCAATCAGACTAAACTGCGAGATCATGCTAACGAGTGAAGTGCTTAAAAGCAGTTTTGCTCCCCTTATCTTGCAAAGTAACAACAAAAAGTGGAGTTTCATTATTTTTTCAGTAGTAAGGCCACCTAAGACTCACACAGCAGTACAAGATGCTTTTGACATTATTCTTCAAGTCCCAGCTGAATTTCAGCTGTGAGTCTGAACTCCTAAGTCTGCAGAACACACCGTTACAGGCAAATTGTTAGTTGCTTTTTGGACAGTGAAAATAATGAAACTGCTTTGTGAAACCTCCCCAGAAATTCAGCTGAAGGCACAGGCCATACACAAGAACATTTGGTTCATGCACCACAAATACTGATAGCAGCCTTGTGTGGTTGCCATGACAGGCTGACCAGAACAGGTCAAGGCATCTGTTTCTCTGAACAGCCCTCGAAAGCTAACCCCAGTTCACCAAATGCATTACCTACAGTTCTTACACAAAGCGCACCCTTTGCTTTCCATTGCTCAAGCAGCTTTTCTCAAGCTGACAAACTTTCCATAGCCAGACCTCAGGACCAGCTCTGCATCCTCATCCTTCCTGAGGCATCAGTCACTCCCAGGTGTCTTCTGAGTCATGTCTGCCTTTGCTTTCCCTGCTTCTGTTCTGCCTCAGTCCTCTGGGCATCTTTCTTTGCGCCTCTCACAATGTTCCTACGTGGTGGCCAACAGGAACTCTTCTCCTTCAGGTTTAGAGACTGGGTCAGAGTTCAGTAGGTGATTCAAATGCTAGGAGAAGGAGGGATGCCAAACAAGCCACACTGCCTTCCCTGCTGCCTTTGTCCCAGGAGGCACTGACCACGTTTCAGTCAGAGGAGTCCAAGAGATGTGCCCGCCCTTCCTATCCTTCTATCCCAGTTATTTGTTGGTAAGTCCCAAAATCTGGGAACAAGTTTACTTTGTAAATGAGTAAGAAGCTATCTCAGCACTGCTCTGAAGCCTGCTGTTTCACCAGAGACTTTGAACACATTGCACTTCCTTCTCCTGTGGAGGTAAAAAAGGCGAACATACCTCCTACCTCCCTTAAGAGTTTGTATCCCTTTAGTAAGGGCTTTCCACAAGTAAGCAGCAATCCAGTACATCACTGCCTGTTGCATCAACATTTTGTCACAGGATACAACGCTCAGATACACAACAGCAAATGCTTCTGCCCAGGCAACCAGTTACCAAATCACATTTACTTTTCTACAGGAATAATGAAATTTCTCAGAACACTACCACCAGGTGCTCAGTAGAAAGCTCAGACCAATATGAAACTGTGGCAGACAACGGTTCTACTTTCAAAGGGGTTATTTTAGTGGTGCCAAGTACAAGTCGGAATTTGAGTCTCTTAAAACTTGAGCAATCTTGGCCTTTTTCCAGTTGCAGATGTCTTGAACATTAGTGTATTAAAAAATAAACTTTTCCGGAGCATTTAGCTCCCATACTTCCCAGATATCAGGTTTTTGTGGTTTGTTTTTAAACACGTAACGTTGTAATTATGCTGCTTTTGGAGAGGGGAAACTGCAAAAATTTGTGGATGGAGGAAGGGCTCCCAGCACATGCAGATCTCTTTCAACATTGGCTCACAGATTCAAAGGTAAATTTGAGTGCGTTTACAGACGCCTTTGCTCCAGAATTTCTTGGCTGTGGATAACATTTGACAAGTCTGCTAAGGCTCTGCTGTTCACGGGCTCCTAGACAGTCAGCTCTGCCATCCCCATTCGGCACCCCGTGCCATCCCCGCGCTCCTCCTGCCACAGCCGTTCCTGCTGCCCCACCACCACGCACAGCCCCGCAAGGTGCAGGTACCCCTCCCGTCCTGGGGGAACCACCGCTGTCCCAGCAGGGAGTGGTGGAAAAGGAAGGATTTTATCGCTGCCGAGCCCCTGCAGCCCACCTGCCTCCGTTTGCCTGAAAGGGGAGGGAAGGGGGGGAGGCAAACTTGTGCTATTTTTGCACCTACCAGAAACATGAGTAATTCAGCCTCTCTCAAATCTGAACTTTGCCTGTGGCCACAAGGGCTGGGTTTTTGCTTTCAGACTCTGAAGCAGCATCCGGTGCCACGCTTGGCCACAGACGCGCCGTTAACCTGAGTGCTGCTCGCATTCACGGCAACGGTGCCACCGCTGGAGGTGGCCTTGGCGCTGTTTCAAGGAAAAACTCTTCCACCTCTTCTTCACCGTACTGAATGCTGCACACATGCACCTGCTGCTTCCTTTAAGGTACTTCTGGTCGTTTTTGATGGGCATTTGTAATACGTTTTTGCCTCTCACACAGCAGCTCTGTCCAAAGAGAGGGCAGTGCTTTATACTTTGGCTTTCCGCGTGCCAACTGCCACGCCAATTAGCTCTGTCTGCGCGCTGCAGGCTCTTTGCTTGACGTTGATTCTCAATTTTCCAAAGGATCCAGAGTTTGCTTACTCAGCTCACTGTGATGACAATGCAAGGATACTGCAATCCTGGGCATCAAGAACACATAAACTGACATCACCCTTCCTCAAAAACAGTCGTGTCACTTTTCCTTCCTCAATTTTAAGCGATTGCATTCTGCAGTCTGGTAAAACCCAAAAGCTGCTTCCAAAATTAATTCAGGATTTTCTGGTAGTCTTGTTCTCAGTTTCAGCTCTGATCCCTTTCAGAATTTAACTCCAAATTATGGACTCCACAAACTTTGAGCTTCAAGTTTATTTAGCCCCAAGCTCTATTTTAAATGCCTTGAGGTTCCCCTCCACCCCCGTCCCTTTCTTTTTTTGGTTTTCTATGAACCGTATCTTCTGAAACGTTTCCTTCTTCTGACTGTAATATTCTTCAAATTTCTGCAGTGATGTGACAGTTCACTTGTGTCTGCTCACCCATTTTGCAGGCACTTGCATTTTGTACGTTATCCTTAGCGTCTAGCACTAGGTAAACACTAAGGCTTCTCCATACATACCCATCTGAAGCTTTACTGACAAGCCCCTGTAACATTAAGGAACCAACATGCTTTCATTAGCCCCACTGGCCTTCAAAAGACAGTTCCTGTTTGGATCTCTTCTAAAAGCCTCCTGCATCTCTTGGCAGCTTTGACCTCATTAGATTAATGTATCCTCCAGGTTCCGTATTTACTTTTATTCTTTTCTGTGTCCACATTTCCATTTCTACTTATAATCTGTGTCATCTGATAATTAGCGAGAATTTTCTGAGGGGAAGCTTATCAACATTACTAATCAAAACCAGCAATTAGATCAGCAAAACTGAAAGGAAAAGGCTTGCAAAAGAAAAAAGGCAGATCTGTCTCCGATAAAGCAAACAGGCCTTGACAGCCTACTATCTACTGAAATTACTTCTGTGGGTATTACTGTAAGAGAGGTTTTTAGCTGCCAGGACAACCCTGGGGCAGCAGAGTATGGGCGGCCTAACATCCTTTTGCGTAACACTTGGCAGGGCCAGGTGCTAACGCAGGATCACAACTTGGCTGGATCACAGGGGAAATTATGGTTGGAAGGAGCTCAGGAGGTCTCCAGCCCAACCCCCTGCTCAAAGCAGGGTCAGCTCAAAGCGGGTTGCTCAGCGCTTTGTCCACTTGTGTCTCAAAGACCACCATGGATGGAGAGGGCCCAACCACCCCAGGAGCCTGCTCCACGGCTGGGCTGGCTTCATGGTGAAAAGTTTTGGGCCCTTCACCAGGAGAAGGACATCGAGGCCCTGGAGCATGTCCAGAGAAGGGCTACGAAGCTGGTGAAGGGCCTGGAGCACAAGTCCTGTGAGGAGCGGCTGAGGGAACCAGGGTTGTTTGGTCTGGAGAAGGCTCAGGGGAGACCTTATTGCTCTCTCCAGCTACCTGAAAGGAAGGTGTGGGGAGCTGAGGGTTGGCCTCTTCTTGCAGGTAACTAGTGATAGAACTAGAGGGAATGGCCTCAAGTTGTGCCAGGGGAGGTTCAGGTTGGAAACGAGGAGACATTTCTTCTCAGAAAGACCAGTCAGGCATTGGAAAAGGGTTGCCCAGGGAGGTGGTGGAGTCACCGTCCCTGGGGGCGTTCAAGAAGTTGGACGTGGTGCTTGGGGACATGGGTTAGTGGGTGAATTGGTGGTAGGGGGATGGTTGGACCAGACGATCTTAGAGGTCTTTTCCAACCCTAATGACTCTATGAAAAGGAGTGGCATTTCTACACATTACACCAACCCCAGCAAGTTCTGTGGGAGAACTCCAGTCAGATTTTCATTTTGGTTTTTAGTTCAAAGCTACATCACAGTACCTGAATTTAGCAACTGCACTTAATACCATACAGTTACCTTACTAATGTTTCTTTGAGTTCAGAGTTGGACACAAACATGACCTTGCCTAAAGATGTGGCCATTGCTATCCCACTTACTTCATAAAGAACACACAGTTGCCTGTTCAGGTATTACAGTTTAAACTTCAGACGATCAAAACTCAAGCAGTCATTTAAATCACCGTATATTTAACACTGAATGTCAGCACAGGGTCCATAATACATATGACACACACCAATCCTGAGAAAATACTGCTCTAAATACCCTTCTAATTAATTTCCCTCAAAACAAGCAAACAAACAATAACAAAATCCAACCTTCCAGTGTCACTATAGTTGCTCTGAAAATGCATTACAACGTAGCATAGAAACCACATGCTGCCTGCAGTAACTGAAGTTCCTAGGAGACTAAAAAAAAAACAGCAATTCTTCTTAAGCTGGCAGGCTTAGTGGGAAAAGAGTGACTTCTTTGGATGGAAGTAGCTGTTAAAATTTCATAAACAGACAGAATCCTGGAAGATATAATCCTAAAATTCTTGTTCAGAAAGGGGTTGGGTGGGTGGGTAATCTCAGAGCAGCCCTTAGACCTGCCACAACTTCCTTAAAAACACTATTTGCAGATTATGTACCTCGTTTGCATGGCTGCAGTTTCAGCATGCAGAAATTGCAGTGTTTTTTAATACAAGGGTGGCGTCTCCTGCATCTGTAGCCACCGAATCACATGAGGAAGGAGGGCTCCCAACACACTGTTTGGCAGCAGGCACCACACTAAACTGCAGTTTTGTGAACTAAACTGCACATTTGTAAAAAGCACTTCCATTTAGTAGACCACCCTTCACCTCCAGCAGAAGGAAACCACCGACGCTTCTCCATACAGACACACACTGAACCAAGACCAAGAACTAAGGATGTCAGAAGTGACAACATGTCAGCTTTAAAAATCACAGAATCATAGAATCATTTAGGTTGGAAAAGACCCTTAAGATCCTCAAGTCCAACCATCCACCTAACTACCCAGCCCACCGCTAAGCCATGTCCCTGAGCACCACACCCACCCACCTCTTAAATCCCCCCAGGGATGGGGACTCCGCCTGGGCAGCCTGCTCAATGCCTGACCACCCTTTGTGTGAAGTTCTTCCTGATAGCTGACCTAAACCTCTGCTGGTGCAACTTGAGACTGTTTCTACCTTGGTAAAAAGCATCTGAACACAGAAGCAGCGCAAAGTTGATTTTTTTTTTTTTCCTGCCTCTGTTACATCTAATAGAGAAGACCAAGAAGATACAAATGAACAGATCCAGGAAAAGTAACCGGAGAAATAATGTTGAAAGGGAAACACTCCAGATCAAGGGCATCAAAGAAAACTCAGTGATAAGCTGCAAGTGAGTGCACATACAGGTTTACACTGCCATCTGGTAGAACGTTTTCTGGGGGATGCTTAAAAAATATGCTTCTGTCAGCTGCCGACAACTCAGACTGTTCCCAGAATATATCTACACTGAATGAATAAAACCTCACTACCTTAAAGGAGATCTTGCATCCTGCTTAATCTTAAAAGCTCTCTTAAGAGAGTGGTATCTGTGGCTCAGCTAAATGGTAACTAGGCAAGAACACAAGCCCAGAACTGCTAGCGCTGAGGAGAGGATGGGTCTTAGACTTACATGAGCGTAAGAGGCAACAACAGAATAAAAGATAGGAAGATCTTGCCTTCAGAACTACCTGACAGCAGTTTGTGAAACCGGTCTCTTAAGGGAAGCCATGTGTGTCTCATCTTCTAAGCACTTAATGAGGTATTCGTGCACACCACCACTATCCCAAATCTGCTATCCCACAAGAGGAACAGCAGAAAATTGTACATAAAGAATTGAAGCACTTCGAACTTGCCACGTGACTGTCCCTGCCACGGAAGAAGGACAGAAGTGGTAACTAAAGCTAAAGGTAGTAACCACTTCAGCTGTTGTAGATTTATTTTGCCACAACCCCTTGAAAATACAACGTTAATTCCCTTTGCTTTTCAGTGACTTCTGGAGAATCTGATTTTCCACTGAATTCTCACCTGGCAGCAAAGCACTGTCTCATAGAGCAGAAAACAGACTGGGAAATACATTCACAGGCACAGGGCATCATTCCAGCAGATCCACAGAAACGTAAAGATAAAACTCCTTGGCACGTGCCCGGAACACAAACAGATGCCGCGCTGTCTCTCTCAATCTCGAGCTCCTCTAATCTCTCGCAGCGTTCTCCCCACCAGCAGAACAGCCTCAGGAGTGGCAGATTGATGCCGAGAGAACCTGACAGCTTCACTAACGCTCGTTAGCCTTCACTGAGCTCCTTCTCCTGGACCACAGGGAGGAATCCTCCCCCTTATGAAATCCAAGCAGGGCCTCTCCACCCTTCCACCTTCCCCCCACGCATCAGCACTATCTGATGAGGCCAGACACGTTTATGGCCCATCTTACCAGCCCTAATGTCACAGGCCGTGAGCTCCCTCCGCCCTCACCCTGCAGCGCGGATCCAGCTGTGCTCTAGAAAGCGGTGACTCCTGCCCACGCTGAGGAGCTGCAGACACACCGTTAGCTGCAACACATACAGGTGGACTAACAACGCATACTTTTTTACATCAAGCGTGAGTGGATCAGTGATACGGAGAAGCTGTCTCACCACCCATGACTTCATTTCTGGCAGTGAGAGAGAAGAGAAAGAAGCTGGAGACAACCTGAGATGAACAAAGGAATTTAGGTGGCTTTTTTTTGCAGAAGCCAAAGCAGGGCAGCAGTGATGAGGAGACACAGCCCCAGCTCCCTCCTGCTGCAGCACTTACAGCCCTGTAACATTTCCCTATTAAGTTTTTGGTGCTTTCCTAGCATCTCTGGTGAAAAACTAAGCTCATCTGTTTACTATAATAGCAATCCATAAATCCTTTTTTCTTTTAGAAATTTGCTAACATTTGTAAGTTGACTATATTTTTTTTTCCTTCATTGTGGTATTACCTCTAGTAAGTGTCAAGGATAATTTATTCCTTTCAAGCAACAGGGCAAGTATGAGTTTCACAAAGCAATTTCAGGACAGGCCGCTATTTTCAGGCAAAAATAATCAAAACTGCTGACACTTCCATTTATTCTATCAATGTGATTTATAAATGTTCACCAGCATGTGTGTACAGTGGCATATTTTGCACTTTTTCTGAGCATCCTGCCCCTAAAATATTAATTCCCAAATACTACATTTTTCTAGAGTACTATTGCAAAAATAACTGAAGAGAGACAAGTGTTCCCCACTTTTTTTTTTTAATTTTGATAAAAGAAGATGCAACTTCAAAACAGTTGAATAGTGCTTCATGTTTCCTGTCTTCACAGTATCTTGGACTGCCTTCTTTTTCCCCTCAAATTCTGCACACTGCCTCCCTCCCCTCATGTAATTATTACCACAAATAAGAGGCTCTGTAGTGAACTTTGAACTGCTGTAATTGTCAAATATTAAAGCCTAAAGAGTAATATCCAGCCTTCTTGGCTTCTTTCAAATGTAACTTCATGGCTATAAACGCCAACAGCCAAGACCATATATAATCACCTGCTCAATGCAGAGCACAAGGAACTCATGCAGACCTCATAAATAACGATTCAGATTAAACCATTGTGGATCTCCCAGAGAATTACAAATGGATCCTTCCTTTACATTGAGCTGTCATGCCATAGGCCACAAAAGCAATCACTATGCTTGCTGTTTAAAAACACTATGCTAATGATTAAGCATAAACACCATTTCTCCACTCCTGCAAGCCAATTAAAGCCAGACTGTGAATAATGCCCAAAGCAGATCCTTCCGTTTTGCCACTATTGCCTGGGCTCCTTTTGAGAAAGCGGCAACGCTTTTCTGTTGTTGTTTTTAAATTGACAATAAGGTCTATCCAAATCAAACAATGTATCAGCAACACAGGCAAGGGCTGAAATCCGCATTTCACTTCCCTGCCTGCCTTGAAAAGTTCAGGTCATTGTCAGCAATTATTTTGCCCCTCCAAAACCAACCCAAGCCCACCAGGTAACTTTTACATGACACCTCTTTACAAAGCCAAAGCTTTTTGGCCAAGTCCCAGTGGAACTGGCAAAGCTAGGATTCGACTGATTCTGCGTTCTTGCAGCGTTACGCTTCCAAGGGGCCCTGCAATACGTTTCTTTCATCTCGTGCATCTTAACAGCCGCAGAAATATTACTAGAGCACGTGGTTGTTTCCCTTTCAATGTGACTGTCTGAATAACCTACACGGTGTTCTTCCTTTCGGGATCACCGACTACAGCTTCTGGACGGAGCAGCGGCTGGCACACGGAGGCGCGCCCGGGCACACGGCGAGTCTCGCTGGCGGCACACACGCCGGCTTCGCAGACGGACACCCGGCAGGGACGAGCTGCCCATCTCTCCCACCTGTGTTACTGGTTAACCCGCCGGCGTCGCTGGGGTTCGCCAGCCCGGCGAGCTCATCGATCTCCCATCCTGACCTTCAACAGCAGCCGGGGCAGAGCGCAGCGCTCCTACCCCAGCCTCCGGCACCCCCTCTCGCCGGGTGCCTCTCCCCCCTCGCTCCCCGTTATCCCGCAGCCCCTTCGTCGGGGCTCCCCGTGCTCGGGGGAGCCTCGGCGGCGGCCACCGCGGCGCCGGCCCCGGGGCCCAGCAGCGGGCGGCCGTGGGCGTGGTGGCGGGGCCCCCCGCACCGGGCCGAGGGGAGGGGAAGGGAGCGGAGCGGGCACGGCGGGGCCGCCACAAAGCCGCCGCCACAAAGCCGCCCCCCGCCGGGCAGGGGGGCCCCGGGGCAGCCCGGGGCTCGGCGGCAGGCCGGCCCGCGGCGAGCACGGCCGCGGGGCACCCGCGCTCCCGTCCCCGCCTCCTCCTTCTCCTCCTCCTCGGCCACAAAATGGAGCCGAGAGAGGGGGGGGCGCCTCCCGCAGACGGAGGGGGCACCGGCGGGGGCGGCCGCGCCGAGCCGAGTCCCCCCTCCCCGCCGCCTCCTCCTGCCGCTGCCGCTCCCCGCCCGCCTCGCTTCGCCTCCCCGCTCGGCTCCGCTCCGCTCGGCTCCCCCCGCTCTCCCGCGGCCGGCACAAAGCGGCGAGCGGCCGGGCCCCCGGGGCCGCTCGCCCCCCAACTTCCTGCTCCCCGCGGCGGCGGCGGCGCGGCGGCGGCGCCGGGGCCCGGGGAGGGAGACGGACATTTCATTCGAGCCTGCGGTGGAACCGGTTACCAATCATTGGCCGGAGCCAGGCACAAACCTCCAGTGCGGCCCTGGTTGGCTCCCTCCGCAAATCGGCTGTTTGGTTGGACAGAAAATGGCTGCGAAGGAACCAGTCCCAGCGCGGAGCCCCGCTTCCCGCAGCCGGCCTGCCCTCCCTCCGCGCCGCCTCCCCGCCACGCGCGCCGGCTCTTCCCCTCAGCGCGCTGCCTCCCGCCGCCGAGCCTCGGCTCGGGCCTGCCCGCCTCCTGCCGCCCGGCCCGGGCGCCCTGGGACCCCCCGGGGCTGAGGAGAGGGGCCCCGCTCGCCCCTTCCGTCCTCGCTTGCTCTGCGGCGGGGCCCTGCTTGCTTACGAGTGTCCTCGCAGCCTCTCGTGGCCTCCCCCACACACACACCTGCGCCCGGCTTCGTTAGTTGTGGGGGGAAATATATGATGTGCCCCCAGCGGCTTTGCTGCCCGCCTCGGCCTCCTGCGGGCTGAGGAAGGCGAGGTCGCTGAGGGAGGACGGCTGCCCGCCGCACCTCAGCCCCAAGCGGGTTTTTTGGAACAAAACTTTAGTGAGAGGTGCTGCGAGGCCGTGCTGCCCCTTCTCTCTACAGAAATTAAATCCCGCTGCAGACCTGGAAGCGTTATTTCCCCCCTGTGACACAGGGCCTAAAGGGCCTGGTTTCCTTCCACTTTCAGGCTTTGTTATTGTTCTTAAAATATACGGTCTGCTCTGGGAGGATGATCGTTGGGCTGGCTTCTCCACCGAGATTTATAAACCTCTCTTATGAAGCATTTATATGAAACACTTCATAATCCACCGATCCTGCCATTCAGTAGGATTGGAGAGAGTGAATTTTTTTTGTAGGTGAAGGCAGCCAAAAACATTCCCCACACCTGCCGTCAACGTGTGTCTATTTGTGATCTCCACAGTAGAGGTAACAGGAATGATGACTTTGCTTCATACAGGTCTTAATGACCTGTAGTAATTCTTCATTACTTGGGAGTCTCAAGTGTTTTACTGAAGTGATACGAAACTCATGTTTCACAACGGCCTTTGTTAGCGTTCTTTACCAAGTTAATACCTGATACACAAATACATTCCTCTCCAAATTTTCTTCTGGTGTTTGGATTTAAACAAAGCAAAACTGAATAAACGTTACAAATTGTCCCTTGTTTTCACTTAGGAATGTTAGCTTCTTATATTTCAATATATCAGAAGGACTCACATTCACTCAAAACGTCCATGGATTTGGACTGAGTTTCAAGTTTAAAAGGAAACATCAAATGAGACAAATTTTGCATGACCTCAGGTTTTTACTTCAAATGCTATATGCGGCTTCGTTCTGCCTCCTGGGTACTGTAAGCAGTAATTAGTTAATTTTTTTGAAAATGCCTGGAAGATGTAAAGTAATAAAAGAATATTTGCTAATTTTGGGGCCTTAGGGAATGCATTTCCTCTTTATCTATTTTACAGCTTGTGTACACTGAATATAATACCACGACAATACCCTATTCATCTTGCAATGCTGTTTTAAGATCCTTCTATGGATTCTCTCATCTCAACCTGGAATTTCACAAGTGAGTAGAAAGACAAATGCTGACCATTGTGCAGGTTCTTCAGGGCACACGGTAGAAGGTGCCTTTTGCTTTGAACAGCTAGTTTGATTGAAAGTGTGTCCCTTAAATCTTACTGCCATACGTATTTCAGACTCTGAACAAAAATACTAATTGTTTTACCTGTGATGGTTTTGCTGACATTTCTCACGGTTGTACTGATGAAAAAATTACTTGTCCAATGATTTTATTCAACGTTTTGCTTTAGGAGAGCATAGTGGGAACAAGTGCTCACTGTTACTGGTGCCAGAAGAGCTCTCAGTATGTCAGCTAGCTGAAACCAGGAGATCCAAGACAGAGTTCTTCTTTACATACCTCTTATCTTGTGTTCCTCCATTAGTAACAGCTTGTATCACACATTTAGCATGGAGTCTTTAATTGGTTAATTATTTATCCATATGCTAAACACATTCTTAAGCTCCATATATTTGCAACACCATGTGTTCGAGTCATCCCGTATACCCTGACAAGGTGCATTTCAACGTGTCCGATCTGCATCTCCCCTCTGTACAGTATTAGGGGTGTCTTGTGAGAACCTTGATAAATCATCTAGTACAACGCTTGCTGCTTTGTTATCTAGCTGCTTATCAGTCTCAAATTCCTCATCACAGCATTAAGATGTTAAATTTTCCAGGACTGAATGTGTTTCTCCTTTCTGTAGTATGTTCCTTATATTCTGCAGTCAATCCATTTAGGACACTCCTAATTAAAAGATACTTGGAAGGTACTACAGAGCCAAACAGTGCTGTGTAGAAAAAAGACTGCATGTGGAAATTCAGGAGAAATTTTCTACGGGTAAGTAACCAAGCTCAGGGGTCACAGTAGGGTGAGATCAGATGGAATGAATTGAAGTTCAGGACATTTTTATTTTTCCATAGATCTGTAGCTCTCACGTATGTTGAAAAGAATGTTTAGTTACCCCCTTGTGGCTTGCTTTTAGATCGTATTGCCCTTTAAACAGTAAAAATTTTGCCACATTTTGAAGGAACTCAGTGCTCAGGCAGCATTCATGGTGTGGTCCCACAGTTCTGAAAGGGAGTCATATGCAGGGGCTGTATTGTGACAGTGCACCCAAAAGGCAGCGCTTCAACAGTAGGCGGCTTGGACAGCCCCACCATGGGGACCAAAGGAGGTGTTTATTCACAGCAGGTTGGTATCCAGCCACAAAGGGGGCTGGGCAAAGTGTGATTCTGAAGTGACTACAGCCCATTTGGGTGGTATGGTCCAAAGAGCACGGTACAGGCTTGGATTCACTTCCCTGCACGCTTCTTGTCTGACCTTGGGCAAATTACTGTAAATCAAGGCCATCAAATGTGAACTGAGAGGTGCATAAATACCTTTGAAAGTCTGAATTTTAATTATATTGTTCCTCAATTCTCCATCAGCTACATCAGTAACAATGCTACTTTCCTACTTGGAGATGAACTATAAATTGCTGAGATACTGAGAGAACAAGGCATGTAAGGGTACCACAGGTAACAAGCGGCAAGTGAAGCCATTTCCTGAAGACTTCTTGAGACTGAACTAATTTTTGAGTAATTTCCTTGCCTTTTTTTTTTTTTTTTTTTCCCCAAAGATGTACAGAAATATCGTATGTTGATATGTATACCACTAAGTAAATTTGATTAAAATTGGCCAACGTTTCAAAAGTTACTGAGGGAGCTAAGACAAATAGGCAGTACATGAATGCGTAAGTCTTGTTCCTTTAGTTAAAAAGAAAAATCAACTCATTGTTTTCACCCGTGGAACAGCTAGTCAAGCAAGTAGATCCAAAGATACTACTTGTAGTTTAGATGTACTAGTTACTCTCAGCCAGGTGGGGTTAAGTATGGCTAGCAGCAATCACTTTGAAATGTACCTGCAGCAGAACTGACTTGTAATCAGGTAATTGATTTGTTAAAACACGTCTAAAGCATCAAGTATAAACGTACCACAAGAGCAACAAAGAACATCAAAGTACACGTGCAAGAAGGTGGTCCAGACAGAATCATTTAAAAGATGAGATGAGATCTTGGCAGAAGTCTTGGCCATGAATAATACAGCAACAGTTGGAGGTGAAACTTTGTTTTCCACAAAGCAATGCCACACTTTTATTGAGATGCAATCTGACAGGAGCCTTGCTTTGTGATTATGCAATTATAGCCTCCTGGATAAAACAAAACAAAACAAACAAAACAAAAAAAGACACTTGCAATGGTTTGGGCTCCTTTCGAAACACAGAGGGAAAAAAATCAATGTTCATTTTAATGGCAAAGGATAAAATTATCTGGCTTTTCAAACCTTATGACAAGTAATATAAGGTATAGAAAGAAAATTTTAAGTATCTCTAGTAAAATTTAGTTTTCTGTAGCTAGATATGTTGCGCATTTGCAGCTGTCATTCACATGGGTTTATTTGTTATTATCTGCACTCAGCTGTAGTCCATGGTTATGTGTTTTTGGTCTTCTCCTATTATCAGCTATACGTGGGATTGAATTTACCCGGTAGCGTAAGTATGGTGAAAGACATCTTACTTAATTCTGCGGTGCAAGAGAACAAGCAGCTGCTTAATGGCTGTGCGGTGAAACCCGACATCTCCCATGGGTGGAAAAGCCGTGTTCCATTACAGCTTTGTTTTGGGCATTGCCGAGGGAGCCCAGAAGGCACGTTAGATGAAGATGGGAAGTGAAGACGTGGACTATTGCCTAGTTCAGCTGTGATTCCGAAGTTAAAGTTAGGAAAACCCTAAGACTGCCAGTGTTGATACACCTGGCTTATGGAGTAGGGGCTCCAGAGGACTACAGAGCTAAATTTTGCTCTGTATCATCAGATCTTTGTTTCAAAAGGGCATGTTCCCACATTTTGTCCATGTGTTTGAATTGCACAATGGTAATAGATTTGATGACTCAGTTTTGCTTGGAATAACTGGAGGAATTCAGCATTTTCTTGGAAGTATCTGACCTTTCCAGAGGCTGTCAGTATTTGTAGTTTCACCTGTAGAGGTGACTGTATGAGATTCCAAACTGCAGAGCTGGAAGCTTACCACTGTGTCAGTGGCATCACTAAAACAAAATTGTTTTCCGAGTCAGAATCTGTTACAACAGGCGGATCTTAACTGTGCCCCTTAACTATTGCTAAGATACTGACACTGTCACATTTGTAGTGTAGGCAGAGACATAGATTTCTTCTGTCAACTTAATCATGAAAGCTTGAATTCTCACTTGAATTTGTCCAAACTAAGGGCTAGGGATGGATAGGCCCACTCTTTAGAAGTGGAAACTTGTCTCTGGAAGATGAGCTGCCATCTGGAGATGCCTGTCTTTCTCTGCTGGCTACAGAAGGAGCTGAGATCAAGAGCTTATAAGAGAGGCCCAACTCTTAGGTGGCTGATGTAAGGTAAGAAGAACCTAAGTTTGCAAAAAATGACAGGTTTTTCAATGATATGCAGAAAATACAAGGAATGTGCCAGCTTTAATAATGTGAATATTTAGGTTATTTTGCATTCAGCCACTGGTAATTCTGCAACTTGTAAGAAGAATGTGGCGCTCTGGATGCTTCGTTTACTGAGACAAACCTTCCTCCTAGTTTATAAATAGACAGAATGTATAGAAATCATTATTTTCATGATCACTTTTATAATAGCCACAGGGAACTGGGAATCAATTAGCTCAGAAACAACTGAGTGACTGGTCCCACTGATGTATCCTTTAGATTATCACGGCTCTGTTGCAGGATTCTTCACTGGGAGTCATGCAGCAAATATGTTTGCTATGAATTATCAAGATTTCAAAACAGCGTGAGACACCTTACATTTCATCTTCATAAAAAATGTTACCAGTTAATATCTTAATGTAATTGCTATTTTTATTAATACTTCTTACACATTAATTGAATTTATCACGGCTGATCTCTTAGCACCAACAATGGTATTTTATGCAGTCTATGCTTTATGATAGTCCAGTATTCAAGACAGGAAGCTATGTGTGAGATTTTCAATGCTTTCTTCTGTTCTACAGATATTTGTAACGAGACAGTCGTTGCTGTCCTGCTTCTTAACATGGCATTTTGGACAACTGCACTAAATTTTCATGTTGATGGAACTAACAGACTAAAAGATGAACCCAAAGCAGATTTAAATCAGTACTTTGGAATGGAACTGAAACAGGCTTTCAATTCCCAAAGACTTCAGTGCTCAGACTTTACTATGACTCCAACAGGGATTTAAATTCACATCTGTATCAAGGAGATACTACAGGATCCAGGGTGTCCTTAAACTTTTATGGTCCTGAAGACTGCTCTCCTATGTGTGTCCTTGCTACTGGAAAAGGACAGCGTGAAGATTATTTATGAGGGGGACAGCAGTAGGAATTGAAATGTCAAGCATGTTCTAAACAGAGAGGAAGATAAAGTCTCTCTCCCAAAGAGTCAAAACAAAGAGAGAAAGGCAGAGAATAAGGAAAAAATGTGTGTAACGGACAGACAAGGCATCAGGAGATCTCACTAGTAATACTGCATTTTTCTTTCACCCTCTTCCATGTGGCATTCGTGTTATCATGTTCTGCTTTCATTTCAGTGGACCAGCACCGGACCTCATGTACGCATGCAGTTCAGCCAGCTAAGAATAAATTCTAAGATAAATGGATGTGCCTGGCTTTTCATAAGCCTCAAAAAGTGTAATTTCTAGGAGAAGTTAAAATAAAAACTTAGATACTTCTTGGACTTGCCCAGAAAGAGATTTAACCTGGGGAACATTGTAAAAGCAAACAGAAGGCCTCTATGGAGAATCACACAAACATGGTAAAGAAGTAGATGTAACTGGAGAGAGGATGATCTGGCAAAATAATAAATCAGAAAGAAAACAAAATGAATTTCGTAGGAACTTCGGGTTAATCACAACCTGTGGCTCATGAGAAAACATGAAGCCTATGGAAAAACTGGAAAGGAGTTATCTTACAAAGACTGAGATCAGGAGTGGTCTGATTAAAAGAACAGTTAAGGAACGTAAATTCTCAGGCTGCACTTTGAATGGCCTGAAGGCAGTATTATGAGGCGGTTCTAATAACTAGGGTAAGAGGTGAGGTGTGCAAGTAAAACTGTGTAGGATGAAGCAGCAGATTGGGAGGAGTGGGATGATGAAGAAGGTGAAAATGAATGCTGGTCTTTGATGCAGCATCAAGACTGTTCTGCAATGACAGACTCCTTGGGTTACTATACTTAAAATTTTTAAGTGATTTTGGAAAATTAGTATTTTGGATGTGCTGTTCTGCAGTCTTATGAAACATCTCAAATGTTAGACTTTGTTTTTTCTCCTTCAATATGTCTTCACCACATCAACATGAGTTTTTTTGTTGTTGTTGTTGTTGTTTTTCCTAATGAAAGCAAACGTGATAAGCACATAATTGCAAAACAATAAGCAAAATGAAATATTGTGAATGATTTCAAGGACAGAAATAGCACACCAAGGTATTCTTTAAACTTGATTTTTCTCACGTTGACTGATTGTCAGCTTGTATTCTCCATTTTATGGAAATATTGAGATGGGGTTTGGCAGAATAGAGTTCCTTCCCTAAGCTTATTCAGCAAATGATTTTAATAACTTTAATTCTGAAGCTGTAATAACCCCTGAATGCATGTAACAGTTATTATCCCCATTATCATCATAATTTATGCTGTTACAGATATCTGTATTGAAGACATTATTTCTGAAATCTCAGTGATCATTCCCACAGTGAGTTCAGAGACTTTTTTCCACTTATAAATTTAGTTGTCTTTTTTTTTTTTTTTTTTTTTTCCCTTTCTCTTTTTTTTTTTTTTTTTTTTTTTTTTTTTTTTTGTTAGAAACTCCAGCTGACACTGGAGATCTCGCTGCAGAGTGAAAGAGTAATACAACATCACAAATGGGAATTGCTGAATTCTTGTGTGCAAAAAAGCTGAGGACTGCGAGGTAATGCTCAAGCCTTAAGATTCCAAAGTTTTTATCCCTTTCTCTTAGTCCTTTCCTCTGTCGCTCATCATTACTGTTGTGTCGGAGTAGAGAGCCTGTGTGTTTTGGCTTTGGGCATAACAAGCATTAGCAAGGTAATTGCAAGTCTGAAGGTGTTATAGGCTAAACAGACCTTATAGTTGCGGTATATGCTGGGGGATACTTGGCATGAGTGACTTCCTCAGGACCACAGACCAATTCTACAGTGGTGTTAAGAACTGGATTAGGAGCTCCTGAGTCTACAGCATGCGTTTTGTTGCAGTGCCTTAGCGTTAAGCGTTTGTTCCTTCTGACCCCAGCAGCCTCCATACCCAGCCTGTGGCCCAGCAGCCAATTTGTGCAACTGAAAAGCTTCATCCACCAAAAAAAAAATCAGATTTTTTTAAAACCTTTCCCAAAAAAGTCATCGTTTGCTGTAAGCAAGAACACAGACTGGATAAATTGCCGCGTTTGGTGTAACAAGTACGGGTGAAGAAAATTCAAACGGGAGCCGAGGGTTACAGCAGCGTGCTGTTCTGCTGGTGTACATCTCACTCTCTTTGTCTTCTCTGTTTACGCCAGGAATCTCCTTGGCAGGCACTGCTCTTGCCCTGTTTTTGTGAGAGCCACCACAACGGGGCTGCGAGCGAGGCAGCGCTGAGAGCTAATGATGTGGCACCCGGGTCCCCGAGGGGAGCGGGGCGATGAGCCTCATCAGGCTCGGTGCCTCGCACAGCTTCTCTTCCATGAGGATCTTCTCGGTACGATTTCTTAGCATTAATTGCCAGAAAAATACTTCTCAGACACCTGCTGAGTTCCCCCCAAACGTCGGCCTGGCCCGGGCCGGCCGGGGGCTGAGGCACCGCCAGGGGTCGCGCCAGGCCCGGGGCTGGGTCTGAGCCCGGCGCCATCGCGCTGGGGCCGGGCCGGGGGCTGAGGCGCGGCATGGGGGGAGCCGTGAGGAAGGGCAAGGCGGTGCGGCAGGCGCCCGGAGGCTGCCCGGGGGGAAGGCGCCCGGCAGGTAGGGGGGCAGCCGCCACGGGGGTCGTGGCCGAATCGCCCGGGGGTTGCGGTGAGCTTGGGGTAGAGAGCGGGGAAAATGCACCGACGGGGGCGTCTGCGTGGAAAAGCACTCGGGGTGCAGTGCCTGGGAGGGCGTCTGCTGCTCGAGGGGTGTTTTCGGCTCTGCCAAGTGCCTGGGAAAGGGGCCTGTCTGGAAAGCCCGTCTTACCTTTTTATGTGTTTGAAGAGCGCTGGAAGGAAAGCTCCTTGGCAGCCCTCAGGTAACACACAACGTTTTAGGGTTTATTTTGCAGAATGGAAATCGTCAGTGGCTTGGCAAACAAAGAGCAGAGGTGCCTGTGCAGTAAGTATCTGTGCAAGGCAGGAGCTGGCGAATACAGCAATGAGGTTTATAACACTTTAAAACTCTTGAAATAGGCTTATCGTTATGGCTGCGTATTGCTTAGTAACTTTCAGTTATACAAACATAAAGGCATGGCAGTGGAAGCGCAGGCTGGTCTTTTACCTTGTCAGGAAAGACTGAAAAAAAGAACATTTTCAAGCATTTGTCAAAAGCATTCAGTTGACCCTGCGCTTCCAGGGTGATGCAGCTCCCTGAGAGCACTTAGGGCTAGCCCACAGCAGTTACCCCATTAGGGAAGGTCCCTCACCTAATGCTGCCACTACCACGTTCCTATTAAGAGTAGAAATGCCCAATTTAGCTTTAAATCAGTTACCAAAAGCTGGGCAGGTATGGTAGCACAGAGTTTGGGGCAGAAAAAAATAGCTATTTAGTTATACCCAACCTAGTCCCTCTGGGCAATCATGTATCTGCTGACACAACCTCAGAAAGGAAGCCTGCATCCTAACGAGCTGTTTCAACCTTGTGAATCTGAGTCACTTAGGTTAACCTGACTTTAAAGAACATATTGTTTGGGCTTGAATTTATATGCTCCGCTCTATATTGGTTTTTCAGTGGAAGACATTGCTATTCCCTGCTACCCGTTCTACAGTGTTGGGAGTATATTAATGTCATTCTCCAGTAAAGTTGCTTTAAACTGTGATGTTATATTTCAGCATCTAGGTATGGTCGCATACTAGTGGATTATTCTGTCAAGCCCAATGAAGAAGCAAGTCAAATTTTTTAATATCCGTCAAGGACGAGAGATGAAGGGAGTTGTGGGTGGCGTTAAAAGAGGTTAAGTAGAAGATTAAAAACAAATAATTACTGAAATGCAAGTAGTGATGTGTAATTTACTTGAAAACTGAAACATAATTCCAATAAACTAGTTACTCATTGTTTAAATGCCTCTGAAACGGCTACTATCTTAAATTAACTTTCTACAGTTAGTCATACCAGGGAGTAGATTAGTTTTGATTATTTATTTATATATTTTTTTTACCTCTACGTACATCTCTCAGACAAGGTGCATATAAACGTGTGTGTCCTTTCAGCAGTAGGAGGAAGAAATCTGGTCATTCCTAGCTTTAAGCATTTCTTAATTACTTTCTGGATCTTCTCCCACCTTTCCACCGTTTCAGCAATGGGAATAATAAATTCAGAGTTTCAAATTCACTGAAAGATCTAAAGTGGTGTTTAACAGAACCAAAAAGTAGTACGCCAGTTATGACTGAAACTGGCAAGGAAAATGAAGGCTATCATCGGAAAAAGTAAAAATCCTAAGATAAAATGTGCATATATATTTTGTGTAACGTAGTTATTAAAAACATTCCCTTGTCCTTAGCTTGTGCTTTTAAAAAGGTTATCCTACGATCCTCAAATAGTATTTGGTTTAGTTTACCAGTTGCATTTTATATAAGCAGTATTTATGACGCACTTTGTGGGTGTAAAGGTATGAAAATTGGAAGTAACTCAGAAGATAATGCTTTTCCTGACTTCTTGTTAATTTATCTCCACACAGGTTAGGTTTTATTTTGTGTTATTAAACAGACATTTTATTGCAAAAAGGAATCATGAGAAATACCAAAACTGACACTCAAGTTGCACATCTCAGAATTAAAATATCCTGACTTGCAACTTTTGCCTTATAAAATACACAGAAATACACTGTTTGTTTCTGCAGGGCTCCTGAAATGCTGTTTCCCTCCCCAGCCCAGACCCTCGCGCTAGATTAATTTTATCAGTGGCTGTGTTTTCAGTTCAGTTTGACTTGCATGTAAGTTGAAGTTGTCCAGCTCCTTTCAGGGCTGGGCACTTGGGGCACAGCACGTACCCCCCGGTGGACCCGGAAAGGTCTAGCAGACTTGGAATGAGATTTGGGTTGGATTCTAGCAAGTGAATTAACGAAGTATTGTTCAAATCGTTGCTGCTCATTTCTGGAGCCAATATGAGAGGTCCTAGCTCTGTGCTGGACTACCAACACTGGTGGTTATTGAGTTGCACGGACATTCACGTGTGGTGAACACGTGAGTAATGAGGCCCCAATTTTAAATTTATTTCTGTAGTATTTCCTGCAAATGTTTGACCATATAATTTGCCCATGAATTGCTCAGGTGTGACAATAACAAATGTGTCATCGCACCCTTTGTGGAGCAGACTTGGCTCCTGGAGGTGACTTCATGGTTGCCCATGCTCTTCCTTCTCCCCTTTTTCACAGTTATGGCACCCCCTTGATTTCCACTGTGACTGGGAGCAGTGCTTGTCCCTCACGATGTACTGTACTGGTCCTCTTTATTCCAGACCATTGGTATGGTTTCTCCATTTCCAATACTTTTTTGGAGAGAAGCGGTGGCCTGTTCCTGTCCGAAGGCTGTTCCTTCGTTAAGCCTATCTTGGACGTCCCTTGGTAGGATGTCTTGCTGTCTGTTTGGCTGTGCTTGCAGAAAGCAAACCTAACTACCAGATGAAATAATGCACTATGGCTTAATTCAGTGTGTTGAATTGGTAACTTATTCTCCTTTTTCCATTGATTTAAAGCAAGTGAACTTTACACCTGCTGTCTCCTGAGCAGACTCTGTCTTTGATGTCTCCTGTAGGTTTGCTATCTGCCTGTTGAATGGACGCGTGGCAGTGATAATAAACCTATACCAGGGCAAGTTCAGCCTGGACATTGGGACAAATTTCATAACTGTGAGGGTGGTCAAACGCTGGAGCAGGCTTCTTAGCGAGGTGATCAGTGTTCAAGAGGCATTTGGACAATGCCCTCACCAATATGCTTTAACGTTTGGTTAGCCCTGAAGTGGTCAGGCAGTTGGACTTGATGATCTTTCTAGGTCCCTTCCAGCTGACCTGTTCTATTCTAGTGCAGCTGCCTTCCAGTCCATAGCACCCGGACTTAGGTATTTCATGTGAAATTCTTTTTCACATCTTGTTTTTCTCATTCATGCTTTTCAATAACCTCATTTTTGAACATGGTGTCCCATTGCACGTCTTCCTAAAAAAGCCATCCTTTGACTTGCCAAGTCGTACCTGATGTTTTCTCTCTTTCCTCACCTTCAGCTTGGCTTACTTTGTTTTTCTTCTAAAAAGCTCACAGCAGTTGCCTTCCTTAGCTTATTGTCATTGCTGTTTGTACTCTCAGTGCCTTGTACTGTTGATGCCATAGTCAGACTTATCTGTGTTAAACCCTGTGTGACCCCTGTTATTGTTGGCTGCTCCAACGCTATCTACCCAGCACTTCTATTTGCATACTTTTTTTTTTTTTTTTACTTTGTTCTTCCTCTTTCTGTATCTGTATCTCCTGCAATTAGAATCTTAAGGTAGTGTCTGCAGATAAGATTTTGTCTCCCTTCTAATGGTGCGTGTCCTTTTCTTCCCTTGGTGCTATTACTTGGCGTGGGATAGAAAACAATAGGAGCCTATTCTCGCATAGTCCTGAGCTTTCCTTTAAGAATGTGCTAATGCTCTGTAGTGCAATTTCAAGCAGTAAACCGAGATATCTTCTTTCTTCATCTTCTGCAGTAGCAAACTTGCCTGTTTTGCTTGTTGACTGAGCTGCTCAGAGGAGAAGGCATCGTTTGGCACCGCCGTCCCCTGCGTGTTCGGGCTCTGCGTTCCCACTGTGGCGGTAAGGAAGCTCCCTACTTCCTTAACTCCACCACTGTTTGCACAGCCCGACACAAAGCAAGCACGCCTGTGTGCGTTGTTTCTCACCTCACAAAAGTGAGCTGTTTGTTGTTTTCCGCCCATCCTTCACCATTTCCAGTCAGGTCTTTGTCGGAATCTGCTGGCAGGTTGGTGGTGGGTTGCAGTAGTTCCGTAGCAGGAAGGGTTTGAGGGCAATGATCTGCTGGGTTATGCTGTTTTGTTCGGCTCGTAGAAATGCAATGTCATTGTTCGCTGGGCTGCTACAAGCAGGAATAAATTGTTCCACCCAAGTTGTTCTGTTTTTCAAGGACGAGAAACATTGATTACTCTGGGTTAAAAACAAGTGCTTCTTTCCTCCTATTAAAAGCCCTGCTCAGATTAAAAACAAGTATGTCAGGCATCTAAACAAAGCACCCGAATACTCTTCACGGTGTAATAACCGCCTTAAACTCTTTGCATGTTCTAGGAGATCGTCTGCAAAACCTTTGTGTTTCCCTTAACCTTGCTCACTTTTAATATTGACTTGTTTGGCAAAAAGAATGATTCCGGTTGGGACGTTTTCCTCCATTTTTTGATGTTTTGTATGACTCGAAACACAACCCTAATTACAAAGAGATGTGTGGGGCTGGATAAATGGTTTTCACTGTGGTAGAGACAGTAAAGGCATGGCTGGTGGCAGTAAGGTCTAATGAACGGCAGTGTGCTGGAGATCCTGTTCCCAGCCCTGCTGAGTGCTCACCCTGCTGAGTTTCACCTCCCAGTGCCTCGGGTGCCACAGTTGTTAAGCTGGTGGTACTTCCTCCTCTAGCATCAGAGCATAAATCACAGTCTGTAGTGGCCACAGGAATTTCCAGAAAAAAAAAAAAATCAGGAAGCTCAGCTTTTGCAGGTCATCCCAAATGAAGGGTGAGCACAGCGAGAATGATACACCTACAGGTAGTCATACCAGAAATCAGCTTCCTTTGTTTTGATTTGGATTACTCAACGCATTATACTACCAAGGGTAAATCCAAAAGCAGCAGGGACTTTTGATGGGAATAGGCAAAACTGCATGTTAAAAGTTGCTGGCACTCTCAGGTGATGATTTCCATTTAAAGCTTTATATGGGATGTTAAAAGTTTTACTAAAGTTCCAAAGCCAGATAACCTTTATCCTAAGGTTTTCATAACCTGTTTAATTTAGTTCACAGTGAAATAACATGGAATAAAATGAAAGATGGAAGTGTTCAAAGATACCTGATCAATTGAGCATTACTTGCCTTTTTACTAAGGGAGTCTGAATTATACCTCTGGTTAATGTACACAGCTTGCTGTGTTTCAGGCAATAGTTTATACTGTAGATGCTCTAGAAATATTTGAGGTTAGCATGTGATGTTATGCTCACAGAAGACATCCCTATTAATGCTAATTAGAGCAACCTCACTAAATCCTGTATGGTTTACTGTAAACAGTTACATAAGAAGACTTTCTAAGACAAGTAGCAATCACTGGTCTTATACTGCCAAAGGCTTTGGTGGTGTGAGAGCTATTAGGAAAGTCTGTGTGAAAACCCGGATCTTGTTGGAGTGGGCTGTCAAGTTCCCTAAGTTTTATGACAAAAATGTGTCTCAAGACTTCATCACAAACCATGGAGTATGATGCTGTCCCTAATGAAATCAGTGAAGCAAAATAGTTTGTCATAGTACGGTTGGACTTTGTGGCACTGCTGCATGGACACTTAGAAAAATAGAAGGAAAAAAATGTCTGGAAGAAGGAGTTACTTCTTTTGCTGGGAATTGAGGCCAGTTTCAGAAGTCCCTTTGCAGACTATCAGGATGGGACAGATAATGGCCTGGTGTGCCTGGTTGTGTGCAGTCAGAGTAAGAGATATTTTGGTGTTGAGCTTCTTGCACTATGTAAGCAACTCTTCTTGTTTTTGGATGCAAAGCTGGTGCATCGCAGTCTGCTCACAATACAAGGCAGACCCATCCTGAGTCAAAAGCAGACTGAAGGATTTTGCTCGGTTGGTCCCCAGATGCTCATTAGAAAATTGAGCTGAAAGGAGTGAATCTCATCACTTAGGGCCTTCATTCAAGGAAGAGCTTTTGAAGGGGCATAGTGGGCTTTGAATCAGACTCTCAGAAAGAAGTCGCTTGAAAATGTCTTTTGTGTGCGGTGACATTCATCATTCCTCTGTCAGGATTTCTTCTTTGTCTTTTCTTGGTTTTGTAATTCTTGCTTTGCTATGTAGAGGTTTGTTTAAGTTCTGAGTACACTTCTATTGTTCTTTGAGAAAACAGAGCTATGAAGCGTTCCATCATTTCCTATCTTTTTCTTAGGTTAATTGCATTTAATTTGCTGGGGATAATGACATTTTTTACTCCTATTGCTTAGAACTTAAGTTGAAAAGCACTCAGAAGAAAATTTGTATTTATGTGATTTTTCCACTTATGAAAATGCTTTTAAATGCCTTTTTTTTCTGCCCGGACAGTTGTCATAGAAAGGAATCTATGCTTTCATGAAGGACATTTGTGTTTTGGGGTAACCCTATGGACTTTCTTCATTAACAGAAATCTGTGCCAAAGTAGACCCCCCAGTTCCTGTTAACGTAGCTGTGTTCCAACCAAGTGCAAAGTTGTGTTATTCCACGTTATGTCTTGATGTTGCTCCCGGTCAACCTATGCTTTATTTATGGAAGAAATCTTGTGCTCTTAGGTGTAAAAAGTGGATTAGGAAGAATACAATTGAAACTAAAGCGCTTTGCCACAGCATACTGAATAGATATAAACCATAACAGAGTACAGAAAACTTCAGATTTCGTAGGAGAATGTGCTTTGCTCTTTTATTTGTAAGTCTTGAAGCTTGGTGGGTTTTGGTTTTGACAGGGAATCCATAGAATCCAGCTATGTATGAAATGCCCTGTTCACATTTCTTCTTGAATTCAGTAGGTTTAGGGCAATGAGTGTCGAACAGGACTTCAGAGGGCCAGGTTACACATCCCAGTCTTTTGGTGAAGTAAGGGCTGGCTTGGATCTACACTCTTTTATATCAATAGCCAGTAATTGCAAGGAAAACTGTAATTAATGAAGTAACTTGCACCAATAGGATTAAGGATTTGCTGGTGTGACATGGAGAGAACATAAAGCCAAACTCCTCTTAAAGCCAAGAAAACCTGTGCATCTGCTTTCTGGAGAGATGTTTCCTATGAGAATCACTGCAAATACGTAAACACCTTTGGGGCATTTCAACAGTATGTCAAATCACTGCTGTTTTTTAGGCTTCCACATAGGGTGCTGCTTTGTGCTATGTGAAGAATGCACGCGTGGGAAGCTGGCAGATAACAGAACAGACCTGTGATCCAGGGAGAAAAGGATGGAAGCCTGCCATGGGCAGGAATGCCACCCACTAGACCAGGTTGCCCAGGGCCTTGTCCAGCCTGGTCTTGAACAGTTCCAGAGACGGGGCATCCACAGCTCTCCTGGGCAGCCTGTGCCAGTGCCCCACCACCCTCTGAGTGAAGAATTTTCTCTTAACCTCTGATCTAAATCTCCCCTCTTTCAGTTTAAAACCGTTCCTCCTTGTCCTGTCGCTATCTGCCCATGTAAAAAGTTGCTCTCCATCTTTTTTATAAGCCCACTTCAAATGCTAAAGGTTGCGATGATGTCTCCCCAGAGCCCTCTTTTTCTCAGCTTGTGGCCCTCCTCTGGACCTGCTCTAACAGCCCCACATCCTTCTGGTGCTGGGGGCCCCAGGCGTGGATGCAGTGCTCAGGACAGGAGCTCAGGGGGGGATGATCCCCTCCCTCCACCTGCTGGCCGCTCTGTGTTGCAAGCTTCTGCTGGTGCGTGTGGGTGTGAAAGCTGAATGAGGCAGTTTTCCTCAGCTTCTGGGTTTTGATTCGTTAATATTTGACATTTAGGAGGAAGAGCAAAGATCTTATCTAGCAGTGTAATTTCTGTGCAGTGATGACACGTGGTGTTTTACGCATCTTTAAGGACAAGTAGCCAATTTCAGAGAGAAGGCTGGAGGTGCTTGTACTAGGGCGTAGCATATATCCTGGTCCTGCGTGTAGGCAGCAGGATTCAAGGCTCACATACACCAGCCTTCAGTAGTAGCACTCACTCACTCAGTGCTCACTTCTGATTAACAGTGCTCGTCAGTGGGCGCTGAATTGTGTGTGTATAATGATGTCAGGCTGGTTTGTCTTCACGTTGGTGACTTAGTGTGGGATCAGACTTTGGCTGTGTACAGGTGGGGAGGCAAATGTACCTCTAAGCTATCTTTAAACTTCCTCTGACGGGGCAGCCAAGTGCTGAATCAGCTCTTGGAAGGAATGAGAATAGCCACAGGGCTGCTGGTTTGCCCTGTCAAAGGTAACGGTGGTTTTTGGCCAGCATCACTAGAGCACAGCACACGCAGTCCTTATCTTAGCAAACACCCGACACTTCTAGACCAGCCAGCTCAATTGCTTCTCTTGGCTAGCTGTAATGCTGCTCTGTGTCTCTGGCACAGTAAAAAGGTAAAGTGTGTGAGGTAGGTTGAGGGTCCAACTTATAGCACTGGCTCGTCAAAGTACAGTTTCTACTTACCATTTTTTAAATTTCTCATTCCCTGGTCCTAAATCTCTTGAAAGTACGGGTGCATTGTGACTCCTCTGGGGTAAAGCCAATTTAAGAGGTTTTCCTTCTTCCCTGCCTTCTGCCCCACGTTTCTATTCCTTCGTAGTTTCACTAGTTCAGCTGATTGCAGGGCAGCCTCTCAGCGTGGATTTGTGATACGATCCAGGCTGGAGGCATGCATATTTTAAAGGTTTGGGTTTTTGTTGTAATCTGGATCATGTAGTGGCTCCGCTGCCCATCACTTCCAAGTGTTTGAGCTTGTGCAACTGGGGAGGTAGTGACCTGTGCTGAAAGGGCAGAAATGAGCAGAGAGAAGGAAAAGCTGAAACTTTCTCCACCTACAAAGCTAACTCGAGCAAAAGGTAAATCTTCATTGTCGTATGAAACATCCTGCATTCCTCAGCTGCCTGGGGATAAGACTTTAAAGCAAGCCACATGACTGTTTATAAGCCTTACAAAATTAGAGGCATCTTCTACACTACTGAAGACGGCTATTTTTTAATTACATGATTTTGTTAAAAATATTGCGAAGTTCCTTCTCGTTAATTATGGCCTCTGTGTGACATACAGAATCCAGCTAAATCACCACATATTTCTGCCTGGAAGCACCTCAGGCTACTTCACGGTGAGCAGTTGCAAGGCCTGGGCTTTCTGCTTAGCCCCGCGTCCTGCCCGCGCAGCTGGTGAACGCTTCTGCAGAATAAGGCAATTCTTATCCCCAAGTATTTCTGCTCACGAAGCGGGCCTGGGTTGTTCTGTAGGGCTTGTCAGGTTCCTCTGTGGTCAAGGCCTTCTGAAGCCAGTCGTGCCTTTCTTCACCCCCCGCCAGGAGTTACACAAGTCTAAAGTTCAGAGGCCGGGCCTCGGTACCAGCGCGAACTTTGGTTCATGAGGAAGCTCTCTCCCAGTGAGGATATGAGTTTAAGATACCACAGTTCATTCTTTCTTGATCTGTACAAGAAGTGGCTGTGAGGCCTAGCATGGTCTCTGTCAGAAATTTTTCAGGTAAATGCCAGAAGGGCGGTTTCTTGGCAGATTTAGCGACCCACTGAGCTGATCTAGCAGTTCTGCTGCCACCAGTGAGAGAAATCCTGCTGCCTCCTCTTCCTCTGCTCTGGTCAGAGTGGATGTGCCGGCTCCCTTGTACCGGCTGTGTCACTCGGGATCCTCCTGTGAGTGGAGGGACCTGGTTAGCCTGGTTGAAAACCACCCATGTTTTCTCTTCTCCTGGGTTAGTGCATTGGTTTAGCTTGTGTAAGGGTCTGTTGGCTGCCAGAGCTGGTGCCAAGCATGCAGACAGAGTATGGAGGCAGGAAGGAGAAGAAAAAACAACATGGTGGACAAGAGTAGGCTTAGACCCAAGAAGGCTTATCCCCTTCTAAAGCAGTGCCTTGGTGCCTCAGTTCACCCCATGTCACGGAGCACTTCGCAGGCAGTTAGTCCCCTGGACTGGGGCTAATGAAAGCCAAAAAGTGGCAGTGGGGAGCTGGAGCCTTGCTGGATCTTCCTGTGTTAGCCATGAATTGCTGCAGGTTTGCTGAAGTCAGTGCTGATGCTGACCAGCAAAGAGAATAGTCCCACGTGTTGCATATCTCAGAATTGTCCAGAGCGGCTCAATGACCCAGGTGGTGTTTAGCAATCTCAGTATGAGAAACGGTATCTGCTGATCGATTTCTGGAAGGCATCGATTCCCCAGCCGTGACTGTTATAATTGTCGTTAATGGATGGACTTTTCTGGGGAGCGAGCACATGATGCAAAAGCATTTTTTGCTTTGTCATTCTGTCAGTGGCAAATTGCCCGGGCCAACAAGGGAGAGGCCCCTAGCAGTAACAACCTGCAGACAGAAGTCTTTCAAGTTTCTGCCAGAGGTTACGGTTGCCTTCGGGTTTTGGGGCTCGTGCTAAAGCTGTGAACCTCTAGCAGAGATCTGCCTGAAGATAGAGGTGCTTATATAAATGTCTGTGTTGTCTAACTAGTAGGTTTTTATCTGATTTAAGATACAATTTTACGTGAGCATTCCTGAGGCTGTTCAGACTTGTAGGAAAAAAACTACAGGACTTCAGTTGCTTTAGGTACCCTCAGGACTGTAGCTTTGATAATATATTGAAGAAAAATTCCTCCAGTGTGCAGATGGTGACCAGTGTTCAAACCTGTGTTTTTGCTTTTCCCAGGTGTGTCTGTGTGTGTATGCAGACATGAATTCCTGGGTTCTTTCCCCAGGCTAGAACAGGCCAAGAATTATCCATCGTTAATATTGCTATTAACTCCTGTGTAATGACTCAGATCTTTAAACCCCTTTGTCAACATCAGTCGAGTACTCGTCCTAATACCTTTATGAGATAAAGGGATTTTATCACCAAGCCAAAGAAAGGAAAACCAAGACGGCGAGCTTACAAACCCGTTCTCAGTGAATGCTTTTTTTGTGTTTGTGTGCGTCTGTGTGAGCGCCCTTCAGATTTGTGGGCTCCCTGCCCAGGGGATGTATACATGCTCAATGTGGCTGTTTGTCTAACTATGTGCACGTGTCAGAGTTTGTTAATTAATGGCGGTTGTGCAGTGCGAAGGATGTATGTGATTAAGCACAAACAAGCGTGTACTGACCCATTTGTTGGAAATGAAGGTTAATGTAACTCAGAGTTATGTATAGGAAGGCAGAGCTGATAGTGGCTTCCAGTCATATATCAGTTTTTTTTTTGCCATGCAATGCTAAATGAAGTATCACCATGAGATGTTATTTTTTTCATGCTGCTAGTATTTTACCTTTTCTGTAGGATATCCTTATCAGTTATGACCAGTGAGCAGGCACAGATCTTTGCCAGACTTTTGAAAATGCTCATTTAAAGGATTTCAAAGGAGGAACAAGCTCTGTAATATTGTATTTAGTTGGTGGTGAGGGGGGGGGGGGCCCAGCAGTTATATCATTAAATTGATTTGAGAGAAGTTTCCAGGGGAACTAATTGAAAGAGCAAAATCAGAACTTTTAATTCACTTTAAAACATTTAGACTTAAAAAAAAATGATAGCACAACAGCATTAAAAAGTCACTTTCTGAGTAAGAAAAGTAGAAGTAGCAGTTTTGCTTTTAGACTGAAGTTTCAGGCTTAGCCACAGCAGATCGTATTTCCTTGCTTTGTTTCAGGCATCTGGTCAGATTGGCGAAACGTCCTGGAAACCCAGCCAGTTCTCGTATGGGATTTTTATTAAAGACAAAAATATAGCAAGTCATCCTAACGTTGCAAATGACTCATCAGCTGCCTTAGGAAACACTCCCCTGAGACAGGCGTGCTGCCGATGAGGAAGTGATGAAGCCGCCAAGGCCACTCCCCCGGACAATTTCGCTTCAGGAGCACAACCTACATAAAGGGCGCCACTCCAGACACTACATTGTTTTATCCTTTATTTCACAGAGAGTGCACAGAAGCTGCAAGAAGTGCAGTGCGAAGTAACCACAGAGACTTCACAGCCAGGTGTTTTTGTGCACGAGAAGCAAGTAGGAGGTCATGAGAAAACTTTGAAGGTAGGGGGACATGCATTTTAAACTCTGTAATTTAGTTTTGACATGGAAAAATAAGAAAAATGTAGACTTTTAAAAAAAATACAGTTCTTGGGAGAAGAAAGGAAGAGATCCATTCTCAGTATGGGGTCACAGTCCTGATTCATGGTCAGGAACAAACTGCCCTCTTAATTGGGAAGCAAAGCTTGTCAATATCCTGGCTGTTTTAGAGTGGAGTTGTAGGAGATAGTTTCAGCAGGGAGAGTTATAATCTGCTAAGCGTGATCCAAGCTTTTAGCATGTTTTCATCAAGAGGTAATGAAAAATGAGCTAAACGATAGGTTTGTTCCATTGAATGGAAACAAAAACAAACCTAATGGTTCCACCATTGATGGAATAAAAGCTGAAGCTTCTTAATCCACATATAAAAATACAAAGCATTTTTGCTAAAAGGAAGAGAAAAAAATGGCATGGTTATAATCAGTGATCTAAGCAAAATCCATGTGTAGATATTGTAGTTTCCTTATACTTTACATCTGTACACATCGTAAAGATGCGATTCTTGGTAGTTGAGTCTGATGACTGCGTGGGAGGTAAGTTTGAGTCTGCCCTTAAGCTTCACACCGTCCTGTTGTCTCTGAGCAAACAAGAAGGCGTACTTCAGAAATGAACAATGTGCTTTCTCTCGTTCTGTGTCCCTAAATAAGAGTAAAGTGAAACTGCATACCATAATGCGGTACATGCTCCTTTTTCAGTCTTTCTGTTTGCAGTAGGAAGTTTGGCTGATGACTGTTAGAAAAGTAGAAAAAAGGAGAACTGAGTGCTGACAACATTCAGTGGTAGGGTTTTATATTGGGGTGGCAGAGCAGGAAGAGAAGAGAAGGAAGACAAAGGTATTTTTGGATGTCTTCACAGCAGCAACAGATGTCTTCTAGGTTTTGTTTCTACTGATAACATGCTGTCAAGGGTTATGAAGGACTAATACGAATGTAACTTCCTACAAGCAGAAGTAGAGTCTGAATTTTTGCTGAAATTGCTGTGTGGTCTGGTGGAGTGACAGGGATTTTTTGTCACTGATACAGATGCACTGGCATCAGTTACGCTTGGAGAGAGGGACTAATCTAACCTCAGAGGAAGGCAGTTGTAGAATGGCTTGAGCACAAAGGGAAGCTTAATGCAAAACAAAATTTAGACAAAGAGAGGGAAAACGTGTCTGTTTTCTTGTATTCTGTTTACCATGGCAGAAACACTTGAATAAAAGTGACCAGATTTGTAAAGTGACATAGTGAGGTTTCTTTATTTACTTTTTTTAAAAGTCTTAATAGTTTTATCATGTGTTTAGTTGATACTCAATGATTTGTATCAGTTGAGGCATCCGGTGTTTACTCACTCCAAATCTTGTTGGGCATTTTGAGAGGCATTGAGGATTTTCCCAACAGCTTGAAGGACCTGAGGGTCTGAAGTCCTGATTCATTGGAACTCCACAACTTGAGTACAAGGAGTCATTTTAGCAAAAGTATATGAAAATTAATTTAATGTTTTATGTGGCACACAGCTGTCAAGAATGCATTTGAGGACTTAAGGGGTTGTTTTTCTGTGGTAGTAGTCAAACAAAGTGATCAAACAAACAAAGAAACAAGAAAAAACAAAACCTCTCATGAAGCTTTAGTGATCGCTCTTGAACTGTTTGATTCCAAAGTTAGCTACAGTGCTAAACTAATCATGTTAAAAAAAAAAAAAAAAAAGTTGTTTTCAGGAAGTATTTTCTTCGCTCATTTCTGTTCATTCAGTTGGTAAGGCTGGTAGTTGCAGATTGTTATGGTATTGCATATTGTCGTATTTTCCTACTCATACATGCAGCAGGAGGGGAAAAAAAAATAATTAGGGAAGTCCAGGGCAGATGAAAAGAATAAAATAAATCCATAGAATGCCTGCGTCAGCAGGTATGCATCTCACCCTGGTGCCCACAGTATGAGGAGGCACTGGAGTTGCGGTGATGCGGAAGACTAAGCTCTGCAAGGAAACCCAGGTCTCCAAAGAGCAGGGAAATTCATGGTTTGGTATGTAACATGTACTGAGCTATCCAACAATGGATTAAGAAGATGAAGATAAAAAAAAAGCTAATTAAGAGCAGAGCTGAGAAAATATAGATGCGCTTATGTTCCCATATCACAGTATTTGCTGCTGAAAATGCTAATTTTTGAGCACCATAGGCGATGTTTCAATATTCTCTAATCCTTTTTGCTTTCTCTGTTCAGGCACATAAAGAAGACAAGCCTCAGAAACTGCTGGAAATGAACGGGCTTACAGCGGCGCCCCATTCCTATGACTATGACCTCATTGTCATCGGTGGTGGCTCGGGTGGTCTGGCTGCTGCCAAGGTATGGGACAGAAAATACAGATTTGTATTCCCCTTTTAAGTGGGTGGCTGACATCCTCAGCATCTTGGATCTGGATATCTTGAACACTTGTAGGGGCATAACGTTTCTGCCTGTTCAGCAGGAGTTCTTTTGAAGTTAGCTCCAGGTTAAAGACAGTCTTATCCATATCACAGGTATAGAATGCAATATTATTTTCCATATGTTCAGAAGCAGAAAAAAACATAAAAATGTCAAGGTTCACACCATTTCAGTGGTGTGAAACTTGGTTCCTCTGTATGACCACTGATCAGAGATAATGCTGTTAGAAACCAGTAGGTAGACATCTGAACCGTGGGAGAGTGCACAGCTGTGGTGGATTGTAACATGCAGGATGTCTAATCTATTTTGGTAGTTTGCTGCTTGCCCATCAATAAGGCACTGTCGTCGTGGCCGAGGATGAAAGATAAGATCTACAAAAATTCAGAGGACCTGGAAAGAGAAGTTTTCAGGGTCTAGGGGTGCTTAATACAAAAGAGTAAAAGAGAACTTGCAGGAATGCAAAACCGGCTTGGAGTAATGAAAAGCCATCTGTTGAAATTTCCATAAGGAGGCTGCTTTGCTTTGCTGTATGCATACACAAGGTTGTGAGACTGTAGCTGTGATGATTATTGCATCATTGCTCAGCTGTGGGATGGAAAAGGTGTGTGGCCAGAGAGCTAAATTACCTTATTCAGCGTATAAAGTATATTGCCTCTTAGTGTACTCATGTGATTGTGGAGCAAAGGATGGTAGATCAATAAAGTCAACGTCCCTATCAGTGGTAATGTGTGTATATCAAAACAGCTTCGTTAAGCTGAAATGAAGCTGTTCTATGTGTGTAGGTTTCTGACTAATACTTAGTTTATTCAATATTTTTAGTGCTTTAAAAATCAAACCAAAACGAGAACAACAAAAAACAACCATACAGCTCTTGTACCAAGTTCCGGATATCTACAGCTTTTAATTTAACTAGGTTGATTAAATGTGCGTTTTTCATTGTAACACATGCAATTTTGTGTGAACAACTTCCCTTTCCTCTCCATACGATGCTCAGGGCTTTTTATTTTGGAGGCTTGTCTCCACAGTGAGTGCCAGTGCTGCCGAGCTGACTGTGAACAGCACAACCACAGACCCAGATCAGAACTGCCGGGCCACCACTACCAGTTCTCAGAGAACAGCTCCAGCCCTAAGTAACCTTGTGTTCACGCAGCATTGCGCTGAATCCAGCAAGGTCTGAAAGCCTACAGGGCAAGTCTTGTTCCTGTGGGCTTATCACTGTGCAGAAGTGGTTTATATCTG
Organism: Nettapus auritus; assembly: GCA_011076525.1. NCBI lineage: Eukaryota > Metazoa > Chordata > Aves > Anseriformes > Anatidae > Nettapus > Nettapus auritus. The sequence goes on along the minus strand of CM021765.1, from coordinate 57,598,738 downwards.
TTTGTGATCTCTATTGAGGTGGCAATACAGAGCAGTGCTCTATTATGTGAACATGTAGCTGAGTGTAAGCTTGGGGATTGTGCGTTCTGGTTAGACAGCTAACGCCAGTAATGTTCAAACTGCCGTTTGAAAGAGTTGTTGTTGTAAGGAAGCATTAATAACACATCTTAATCCTTAAGCACCTTTCTGAGAAACTTTATCAAAGGTGCTACTAATGCATAGAAGGGAGCCTCTTGGCCAACCTTGATCTTTAATTGGAAGCAGAAATCTCATACGTTAACATTTTCCTAAGGTGTCTACAGCCTATGTTGTTTGAAATATGATTTGTGTTTTGCATGAAATAAGATGCATTTAAAATTGAAATTTTGATTGTCAGCTATTTGGATTAACAAGTCTTACTAGTAATCTAATGCTGAAAGCCATCCAACTCCTCCCAAACCAAACCCAAGGCCTTAGGGTAATATCCTGTGCCTATAGTTGCTATTACATGTCTGAGAATTCATCATGTGATGCAGCACAACTGTGGTTATTCAAAGTGTCAAAGCTATTTTGCTGCATCTCATGGAGGAATCTTTTGTTTCTCAGTTCTGTAGTGCTGAAGTGTTTTTCTCTGGTACCAGTTATTGCCACGGATTTTTGCCTTTCTCTTAAAAAGCACAAAGGGAATGATGGAGTCAGTATAGAAATTCCAGTTCTCGCAATCATGCACACGCATTGCTTCTAGATTTGTTAATGAAACTTCTCAGGGGAATTATCATAAAATAAATCATCGCTTTTCTAGAATGGATGACATCTGTGCATCCTGAAAGTCAAGTCAGCTTACCACATGTTGACTAGGGTGAAGAGCAAGAGCTGAGCCTGACAACAAATTGTACACAAAATTGAGTGCTCCTTTTCTACAAGGAGAAAGACTGGATGAGCGCAGTGGTAATGCTTGGCCACGTGAATGCTGCTGTCGTTCTGTGATGTGGTTTCAAACAAACATTTGAGGAACTATTTATGAATGGAATACTGGATTAATGAAGAACTTGTTAAGCATATTAAAAGTAAATGTAATGTTGGGAAATATTGTAAACAAAATGACAGGATGGAGGCGAGAAGAGGTTTGACTCCCAAACCTTAGTCGTTTATCAACTGGTGCCATGCTCTTGTTTAGCAGAGTAAATGCCTGTTTTTCCCCTTCATCTTTTTTTCCTACTGACTGCACAGACTAATTCTTGAAGATTAATGGCTGTCTGGCTGTTCTCTTGCAAATCATTCATTATTGCTTAATTAAAAGTCACAAGGCTTTTCATCAATGCATGATGTTATCATCTACTCCAAATTTAACCTCTAATATTTAGATACATGTCTTACTTAATTTGTTTTGCAGGAGGCTGCCAAATATGAAAAGAAAGTGATGGTGCTGGATTTTGTCACGCCTACGCCTCTGGGAAATTCATGGGGTAAATTTTTCTTCATTGCAAATTCGTTATAAAAGAGCATTATTTACTAAGAGTCTGATTGTTCTTTGGGATCTGCCACACTGATGTGACAAATGCATTCTGCTCCTTTCTCTCAGGTCTTGGAGGAACTTGTGTAAATGTGGGCTGTATACCTAAAAAATTGATGCACCAGGCAGCCTTACTGGGACAAGCCTTGCAAGATTCGCGCAAATTTGGATGGCAGTTTACAGAAGAAGGTACAAAAGGAGAATTTTTTATTTTTTTTCAGTTTTGTCATTTGTGCTGAAAATCCAGAAATTCTTTTCACAGTCAAGTGCTTGTTGCACTTAAGTATGTGCTGGCTTTAACAGTGTTAGGCAACTTCAGAGAGACTACGCATAAACTTAAGTGCTTTTCAAGTTTAAAGCCACAGGACTTGTAGCACTTGATCTGTTTTTAATATGTTCTCATTGTGTCAGTATTTGATTTATTCACACTGCTGTGTGAATAAAAGCAGTAAGGTGCTACTCCATTTCTGAATGTAACACAACATCCAAAGGAATACCCCAGAATGTTGTTTGTTAGAAACAGAAACTTACTGATAATTGCAGACAAGGATTACTCTTGCCTCAGTCTGCATTGCTTTTACATCAGAAGCTGAATTTTTCTTTAGATTAGCTCTAGTGTGCATGGTTATAGGATTGGGATCTATTTAGGGTGTAATTCTATAAGGGGGAGCATGCAGAGGCACCTCTGAGATGCATGATCTTCATTTGTTGAGCAATGTCACCTGCTCAGAGCATGTGTCATTAGAAAATGATTGATGATATGCAAAGTCTAAGTGTTCTATGTGTCAGAGGCTATGGCTGTGCTAATAAAGGGGGGGAGGGAATATCGCAAATGCTTGGCAGAAGGCAAGTCATTCATTGCTTAAGGCGTCTGGTTCACTGACCTTTTGTTTTGTCTCTGCTGATGTAGTTCTTTGAATTTCAGTAGTTACCTTGGAGTGAAATAGGAATGGGACAAAGGTGACTGGGTCATGAAAAAAGTCTGTCTGGGGTTATAGGGTTGGCTATGGAAATAAAGGTCTGTCAGGCTGAAAGGCAAACATCTGTTTTGTTTCCAACAGTCAAACACAACTGGATGACTATGACAGAGTCGGTTCAGAATTACATTGGCTCACTGAACTGGGGTTATCGAGTAGCACTGAGAGAGAAGAAAGTCACGTATGAGAACGCGTATGGAGAATTTGTTCAGCCACACACAGTTAAGGTACTGCCTAGCCCTGTTTGCTGGGTCTTCCTGTAGTGTTTTCTGAATACAGATGTTCATCAAAGAACAATATTTCCCTTAGTAGGACTAGAAAATACTCACTTTGGACTATTGCTTTGTTCACAGGCAACAAATAAAAGAGGAGTTGAAAAACTGTACACAGCCGAGAGGTTTCTCATTGCCACTGGTGAAAGGCCACGCTACCTGGGTATCCCTGGAGACAAGGAATACTGCATTAGTAGGTAAGAACAGGGAAGAATATGAAGTCATTCACTGTGTGTAAATGCTTAACCTGTGAGAGATGGTGGTGAAGCATAAGCAGCGCTGCTTGCCTGCTGTTGTTTCTCGTTATTGTTTCTTCCTGCTTCTTAGAGGAAAGTAGGGAGAAGGAGAAGAGCTAGAGACAGATGTCAGGCTGCTGTGAACATTGTCTGGTGGACACCACTGGACTGTGGGTAGTAGGCTAGACCAGTTCCATTTCTAGCTGGTAACAGAGCAGCTTGAGAATCCCAGAAAGCATTTGCATGTCTGTCATAAAATTAATTCATCATTTGTGCCCCAGTTACTGTTATACACGCTTTCTCCTTATTCTTTATGGTCTTTCCGTTCATGTACTGACTTTTGTTTGTAATGAAGAACACAGTCTGCATGGAGAACAACTCTGGCTCAAATGTCAGGGAAAGAGGGAGTTCAAAAGTAGCCGATGTTGTGAAGCTGGTTTATGTGCCTTCGTGCACTGTGGGAGTTTTGGTCTTGGAACTTGAACCAATTTTTTCCCAGCTATTTATTGAATTCAACTTTTGGGAGAACCTGCTTCAAATGTCTGGCTAAATGTTAAAACAAAGCAACTTTAGCAAATTTTACACGTGTACACACAAAAAGAAAAAGTGATACGGAGATGAAAATGTGCAATGGATAAAATGTGTTTTCATATCACGCTAACTGCTGAATTACTTACTGTAGAAACACAGGTTGGAATTACAGGCTTACAAACCTATAATAATAAAATAAATGACTGGCATAATCCCTGTGAAACTCAAACACCATGTTGTATGTTTCCCTAATACTAAGTGGTAGTGAAATTAAAGGTAGTAGATTACATAGCTGATAAAGTAGGGCTTTAAAATAACAGTAGGATGGAAGGGTCAGGAATGCCAGAGTTACAGACTACCTGACTGAGGCTGTCTGTAATAATCTTAACTGGGTTCTTTGAGAGCTAGGAACTATGATGTAGCCTTTAATTACACAGTCACACTTCATTCCACTGCAAAATTTGCAGAAAGCATCTTGTTTAGTGGTTGCAGTTGATGTCTGAAAAAGCGACGCTTTTTTAGATTTAAATCTTTGGAGAATTTTCTTGCCAAACTCTGCCTGAGTTTCTGATGAGCAAGCATGATGCCTCCATGAGGCCCTGGTTTCATAGCCTGGGTCTAACTCCAAGGTGTGGCAGAAATGACACGTCGTTGATGAAGCAGTTGTAAGAAGTGGAAAGCAGGCAAATAAATGCTTGCTCTAATTTTGTACTCCTAGCTCTGCCTGTTACTGTGGTTTGCATTAATTTGTTTTATTGTCTGCGCGTATTTAGCACTGTGTATAATTAATTAGCAAAAGGAGAAGTCTTCAAAGAAGTTAAGGTGGTGTGTTTATTTACATGCTAAACCCTTCCCTCTTCCTTCTAGCTATTGGGAGCTAAAACTTGCAGTAAAATATTTGAAGCAATTCAGAAAAAAATATCCTATTTTTTTCAAGAAATTTTCAAAAGTTTGATTAAAAAAAATCAACATTTCAGTGGCTCTTTGGAGTATTCATATTTTGGTGTGTGCTTCTAATTAGAATTTTTTAATCTGTCATAAACTGATCTGGTATTCTAGCACGATTTCCAAAAATAAGTTTTGTTGTTAGTGATCAGGAAAAGGAATAAAATCCTATTCTTACAAAAGAAAGTAGAAAAATAAAAAGTGCAACTTATTCTCCTGTTTTTCTCTAACTTTTTATTTTATTCCCCCTTTTTTCCAGTGATGATCTTTTCTCCCTGCCTTACTGTCCAGGGAAAACCCTGGTGGTTGGAGCTTCCTATGTGGCCTTGGAATGTGCAGGATTTCTTGCAGGCCTTGGGTTAGATGTCACTGTAATGGTGAGATCCATTCTTTTAAGAGGATTTGACCAGGATATGGCAAACAAAATTGGTGAATATATGGAAGAACACGGAATCAAATTTATTAGAGAGTTTGTGCCGATCAAGGTAGGTTTGAGGCAGTACTACAATTGATTATAATACACCGTTCATAATGAGTTAGTATACGTTACATTAAAATGTTGTTTTGCCTACTTGTCCTGATCCTGCAAATACTGAATATACTTAAATTCTAGCAGTTGTTCTGAAGTCTTTAAGGCTTCTTGTGGACTGGTAAGTAGGAACATGTATACTTCCTGTAAGACCAGGGCTAGTACATCACAAATAGGCATCTTTTTCGTTGTCAGTTCTCAAATTCTCAGCCAGCAAAAATTGCTTACAGTGCCCAGGACTAGTGGACTGTCCAGAAAGTAAAGGAGCTTTTAAAGTATCTATCTCTATCCTTTACTTGGCAGAGACCTTACATACATGCCTAATTTTCTTGGAATTCCATAGAGGTACTCATACAGGCAGCTAGGTATATGTATAGGCAAATTCAGGTTGCAAAGTAGATGAGATAAACTTTGGAGTTTTTCTTATGTTAAACTGCCTTATCAAAGGCTGCAGGGAGTCCTAACAGTGTTTTTCTTAATGCTTTTCCACAATGATTAGTGCTTAATAATTATGAAATAGGAAATAACATACTAAGCATTTTTCCATTTGGTGTTAAGCTAGTATACTAATGAGTAACGCTTTAATTCCTAAAGTATTAAATAGAATGAAGACCGGTTGTTTTGTTTTGATGTTTAGTTTGTTTGTTTGTTTCTTTTTCTCCACACTTACCAATATCAAGGGTAACTTAAAAAATGCTCTTGCCAGTTATCACTCTGTAGATCTGACCCTATAGAGGGTCAGGGATGACTATCTAGCTTTTTGATTGTTTCAGATTTATCTTTTTGTAAATTCTTCTGGTGCGATAAAAAAGGAGGAAATTAGTCTTAAAGGAAGCAGATCATTTCAACCGAATGTCAAGTGGTTTCCTCCAGCCAGATGCACTCTGCGGAGTCCCTCACCCTGGTCATAAAGTACACTTGTCTGTTTTGTCCTGTCCCTTCAGTATGTCTTTGATTTCAACGTGAATAAAATATATGGCCTTGTTTCTAGTTGAAAACATCCTTTAACTGCTGGATATCTCCTTAGTAGATCTTTTCATATCTTTCTTGCATTGTTTTTGAAGTTATGCATGTTTTGCTTATTCAGTGTGACACCTGAAGGCAGAGAATGATTATAAATAATGCCACCTTCAAATAGGAGCAATTTAAGAGCAATCTTTTAAAGCTGATAGGATGGGACAGAAGGTTTGAGTTATTTTAAATAAAAAAAAAATAAAGGACAGGGAAACAATCAGAAAATTTCCTTTCCTGACTCCAGATATTGAATATAAAGTAGGAGCTATGGCCGTTTTTCCTGAGATGATAAAAGGAAGACGGTGGTTAAACATACAGTCCTCTCACAGTCCAGGCGAAAGAGAACCTGCCTATGTAGCTTCAAATTCCATTTGCTCCTTTGGTGCTGATTGTTTGTTGAAGGAAAAAGGAGCCTTTGGGGGGGGGGGCAAAAAGCCAGTAGCATCACTTTCTGCTTTGTTTTCTGGTGCGTAAAGGTTGCATGTGTTTTGGGAGGGTGTTTTAAACAAGCCTTTATATTTTATTACCCTCAACAAAGAGCACAGTTGCAAAAAGATTCACGTTTTTTTTTGTTTGTTTGTTTTTTTATGTGGGGGATGTATTTGTTTGTTTTTTGCTTTAATGGAAATGGCTGTAACCCACTGCAGTTAGCAGGATGGAGGGACAGAAGGAGCTGGATCTGTTGCTAAAACTAGGAATATTTATTTCATCTTACTTTGAGGAACTTGGAAGGGTTGGGTTTGTTTGCTTCTTTTTAAGCTGCTGGTGTTTTTCAGCCATTTAGAGCCAGCTGCTGCCCTCTCCTGCAAGACGATTGCAGCTTTATGTGTTGGACTACTGTCATTCAACAGGGGTAAGGGCAGGGCTATGACTGTGGCTTCCCCATGGGTGGAAGACACAATGGTCCTCTAGGTGTGGCTTAAGAAAATGTCTGATTCAGTTTCCAGGTCTAGAAGGAGTTCCCTTCCTCCTCACTTTCCCTGTCCTCAGCTGATACTAACAGCTTCTTGGTAAAGAACTTAGCAGTCGATACAACTGTTGTAAACAGAAATGAGGTCTTATTGCGTTAATTATAAGAATAAATGCATGGAGATGAAACAAAATGTTTAAATATGAAAGTAATACAAATCTAGAGAGTGGTGAAAATATCTTCAGAACAAATGCTTGAATTTTAGGTCATGATTAAGCACTCACTTTTGATCGTAAGATACATTGTGGGACTAGGATATCTGTTTATACTTTAATTTGAAACTAACCTTTTTTTTTTTTTTTTTTTTCCCAAATGTAGGTTGAGCAGATTGAGGAAGGAACTCCTGGAAGACTGAAAGTTACAGCCAAGTCCACAAAGGGGAATGAAGTAATTGAAGGGGAATACAATACTGTGAGTTCTGTCTACATATGTAAAGAACATGGAATAACCTTCCAGTTTACATTAAGAATCCTGGGGTCTTTTTATCCATAGTTTAGCTTTAATTTTAAAAAATATTTTCAATTATTACAATAGGGTAATGGTACACAATCAACATGTAATTAATGTGAGAAAAGCCCTAGAATCCATGGGCATGAGTCCCACATGCCTTACCAAATCACTTGCATGCTTTTGAAACCTGTTTTTTAGCTTAAGGATCTAGAGGAGCTTGGTCCTGTGGAATCAGTTGCAGGATTTTTCCTCAGGGAAATATTTGTCATAAACTCTAAGTGATGATTTTTAATAACTCTTATAGTAACTGAAGCATGCTGTTCTGGAGTTAGCGTAGAACAATGGTCCTTACAAGAGCTAAACAAAACAGGTGTTGTTGTTAAGCTGTTGTTAAGATTGGTTGTTGATGCCGCGTCTTCACAAAAACAAACACCCCATGACAAATCAGGCAAGGAATTTCATTATACACTGAAAGCAGTAAAATTACAGTGCAAATGCACGCAGGTATGCCTTTATATGGTTAACTCTTTCCATCACCTCTCACACCATTCCTTTTCTTAGGCCTTGAAAGCAAAAAAATAGTCTGTGCCAGTGACTTCATCTACCTGCACAGCGCATCAGTTTATTCCATAGCAAGGATATGCATCAGTGCCTCTCCAGTACTAATATTACAAGAAAGATAAACAATAACAGCAGTGCTGTTTCACAGAATTGTGATGCTATTTCTCATTGCTACTATATCTTTCACTGAAATGCTGTCACTTGTTACATGAGCTGTGTGTGATGCATTTGAAAACCTTCAGCTCTGAAGATCTGGCAGGTTTGGTCATCTAAAAGACTTGAAGCAGATCTTGGACAACACAGTTCTTTTGTCACTTGTACATTGTGTAGTTAGCTGGGCAGTTGTCCAAGACTGAAAAGCACAAAATGCTTTTCTGCATGACATTATGCATTGAAATTTGTTTTTCTAGTTAAGGTAGCCAAGTTTATGGTTTGGGTAAGAATTTGGCCTGAACAAATATCCAAAAAATCACTCTGAACAAATGCAGAAACAAATTGTATTCAACAAATATTATTTGGCAGTAGCTTGGTTGAGGGCCTATGTAAGTAAATGGTATTTTCTGATCAGAACAAAGATGATTTTGCCTTCTATTTGCCTAAGCACCTGAGTTTCCTTCCTAAAGAGCCCTTTCTTCAAAGAGCGTTTTAGTGTCAACATACAGGAATATGGTATAACAATTTAGTGTGAAATTGCAAAGAAAATGATAACAGATTTATTTAGAATACTGTTTGTATATTTTTCCAGGGAAAGATATTTGGCTGCATTTAATCCTATAGCTAAAACTTGGTATTGTTAGGTCACGGTGGTGATGTGGCTTGTGTTGAACTCAATGAACATACAATGGGTAACTAATGTATTCATCTTAATGCGACCAAACCTTAGGTACTGATCCTTAGTCTGTAATTAAAATAATGGATAGCAACAAGCAGGTGTGCTTGTGAGGTTTTAGGAAATCAGTAACATGTGCATTGCTGTTTTGCAGGTGTTGCTAGCAATTGGAAGAGATGCATGTACAAGAAAAATTGGTTTGGACAAAGTTGGAGTGAAAATCAATGAAAAGTAAGGAGAGATTTCTGTATATCACTGACTACACAGCTGGTGCCATTGACAAGTTCGCTGGCAGCAGTACATCCACAGTCAAATGCTTTGAGGAGAAATTTATTTCCTGTTGGATAGGAGACAATGTAGCAGATAGCTGTGTTATCTTGTATAGCACTACTACATTTTCTTTTTTATACTGAAATGTCAGTTCCTTAACATCTGAGAGTCAAATGTGTCTCTTTCGTTATGTCTCAGTTCAAAGACTGGTCTGTCTGCTTCTTCCAGTGACTGGGCTTTCTAGGGTCTGCCGGTTGTTTCTCATACTCTCTTAGTCCCATCACATGGTTTTTATCTCTATCATCTCTTGGGGCAGAGATCTGTTTGTTCACATGGACTTTTAGTGTGGTAGGATTCGTTTACATTTTTAATGTAAATACTATATCTTTATTTTGGAATATAAAAATCAAAGCAGCATTCTTAAACTCACAGCTGGAGTTAGTGATGTGTTATAGTTTTTTGGAGGAGTTTATTTCTTGCCTTATGGCTTCTACCTTTGGAAACAATCTTTCTCCTGCAGAGAATTGCAGGTTTAATGTAGTGAGGTCATTGCACCAGGGAGTGGGGCTATCAGTAGCATTTTCAATATTGGTAACTTGAAAACGTCTTCTAGATATGAGGGATGTAGACTATGTTCCCTTTGATGAAAAGGTGCAGGACCATGAACTTGACTTGGTAGTATGTGGGAGAGCAGTGGAGAGGGCAGCTTGTGTATGAATACTGTGGCTGATGTTGCTGAAGAGAACTGTTGCAATGTTCTAAAGTAAAAAAAAAAATAATCAAAATTCAGTTCAAAATTGGCAGACCCATGTTGTCTTGTAGAACAGTACATGTCTTTATTTGACATTGGGACATCCATTAATTTAATTAATATAATTTAATAGAACTAACCATAGAATTAGTAGTATAAGCTTCATTTTTGTTAACAAAACGAAAAATTAAGAAAGTTGCATCTTTTTACAGAAATCGCTACTTGTCCTTCAAGTAACTGTGTGACTGTTTCTGTGCCTGTCAGATTAGGTTTACTTGTTAGATAGTTTTCCTGCAGTGATTACTGCACTATGTCATTTATTAATGAAGTAGGAAATATTAATAATTAAAAGCTTCCATTAGCTCAATACATTTAATGCTAAAAAGCTTGCTGTATTCCTTAAGTAGGGTGTCTAACACCTTGACTTGTTTCTGTGAAGAAGCCTGAAGGTTAAGTTTATAGAACCTACTTCACCCACCAGACTGAAATTTCAGTAGTGGAGAAATTATTTCAACCTACAGCTTGAGTGGGAGAATGGCTCTTCCTGTCATTTCTCAAGGTTTCCAGTACGCAGTTCAGCTGGTAGTAGTGTATTTTGAGGAAAGCAGTTACGTCTCACCAGAGAATTTGTTCAGGAGATGAATCACAACTGCAGGGCCTACCTCCTTATCCGGTGTGTAAATTCCTGTCGTTTTGGTAGAGACCAAAATTTACACTAGTTTCCTTTCTTGACCAAGGTTGTAAGAATGTGAATATGACTTCTTTTCCACATATTTCAAGTACATGCCTATCTCTTAAAGCCTAAAGGGCCCAATTGCTGCAATATTATTTACCACTTGAGTCTTCACAGCAGAATACTTACATCTTTTGTTTTTGTTGATGCAAATCACAGAACAGGAAAAATACCTGTCAATGATATGGAGCAAACAAACGTGCCATATATCTACGCTATCGGAGATATACTGCAGGACAGGCTGGAACTCACACCGGTGGCAATCCAGGCAGGAAGACTGTTAGTTCGGAGGCTTTATGGTGGGGCAACCACTAAGGTAAGTAACCAGTTGCTACAAAACACTCATTGCTCTCCTTCTTCTAAGGAGATGTGATGCTCCTAATTTTCAGTGTTATTTGCGCTAGTATTTTCACTTCCTTATGTTTTCAGTGTTGTACGCAGTTTTGCTACAAACTGAATATGGATACAAAGAAGGATCAAGTGTGCCAATAAGTCAACACGTATTTATACCTGAGAAGTTAAATTAATGAATCCAGTGTTTACATATCACACTAGTGTGATTGTAGGTTTCAGTCAAGTTATGCCAGTTCAAATAGGAGTAGCATGGGTACTTTTTACACTTCAAGTTGTAAATAGAAGGAAAGGAAGATGCCTTTAAGCAATGTTATCCAAGCAGCATCGGTATGGGTGCTTGTCTTGCCTTCATAACCAAGGGGATTAAGTTGGTATGGGATTAAGTAGAAAGGGGATTAAGTAGAAAAATTTTTCAATTGTAGAGCCTGCTGTACTCATATCAGATTCTGTTATCAGCCGGATTTAGAGCTTGATTGAGTTGTTTGTTTTAGGTTGGCAGGTACTGCAGTAACAGAATCTTGAATTAGTGTGCCTAATGTCATTACATCAGTCAAGCAAAGTTTAAGTAAACCATAGCCGGAGCCAGGATTTCTTCTTACTGCAGTACTACAGATAGGTTTTAATTTACATTTGATGCCAAATAACTGTCTCTCAGGTTATGGAAACCCTTATGCTGCTAAAGAAAGCATCATCGCTCTGAATGAATCCAAGAAATAAATAACTGCTTAGGTGGGATCCTGGCTTACACAGCTGTTTTAACTAATCTAGAAAGGGTGATCATATGAAACATAAGGAAGTATTATGGATAGGTGGGGAAAGAATAGTAAACATCACCTTAGTTGATACCTAGACACAAAGAAATTAGAGTTTGAATAGAATAAAGTTGCTGGAAATTAATTAGAGCTGACCAACCTGCTAGCCTTTTGCAGCAGAATGATTCATTTGGTGAGCAAGGGGAGAGCAGTGATGTTGTTACTTTGATTCTAGTAAGGCTAGAGTAACGTTCTCATAGACAAGCTGAAGTATGGGCAAGGTAAGTGGGCAGTGAGGTGGACCAAAAGCTAGCCTAACTGCTGGGCTCAAAGGGCTGTGATCAGCCTTACAGAGTCCATCTGCAGGCCAGGCATTAGTGCTGTGCCACAGCACTTGGGTACTCGGTACAATACTGTTTATCATCTTCCTTAATGATGTGGGTGATGGGACAGAATCCCTCAGCAAGGCTGCAGATTAATCAAATGGGGAGGGAAGTGCCTGATGCACCAGCTGGTTGTGCTGTCACTCAGAGGGACCTCTCCAGGCTGGAGAAGTGGGCTGACAGTAATCTCGTGAGGTTCAGCAAGGGGAACCTTGCTGTTCTGTGCCTGGGAAGGTGTTACCCCATGCGTGGGTTGGGGACAAGCAGTGGGAAAGTAGCTTTGCAGAGAAGCCCCCTTGGGATGGCTGGGGGACAGGGAGTTTGCTCTGACCCAGCAATCTACCCTCACAGCAAAGGCCAGCAGTATCTTGGGCTGTGTCCTGCAGATGCATCCTGGCAGATCATTGCCATCAGAGTAGTCAGGCCTTTTTGACTTTCATGGGATGTGACTGGGGACACAGCTTTAGTTTTAGCTATCGCTGCAAATGGCTGCAGTTCATGCCTTCGGCATCTTCTAGGCTGCAGCTGATGAAAAAGATGATGGTTTTTGGATGGTGGTGTTGTATTTGTAGCATTACCTCCTAAAAATAGAATGCTCTGTAGAAGTGGTTGAACTGACTGCTTTTTATCTCCAGTGTCGCTTGTGATCTGGTATGTTTTAAAGCAGGGTGCTGCTGCATTTCCTTTTCCTTCTTCCTCTATGCATGTTAATGTCAGTGTGGCTTTGAACTGTCTGTCTGTTTTTGCTGTAGTTAACACCTCTGACAGGGACAACACCAGCACTGTAGCTTCATTTAAAATAAAGAAAAAGTAGCTTTCAGAGTCACAAATAATACAGCTTTTATTCCGGACTTTCAGACTGCTTAATTTTTACTCAATGTGCTGATGTTATTACTAATATTGTCTGGTTTTTTTTTGTTTGTTTTATTTTGAATACCACACAGTGTGACTATGTGAATGTTCCAACCACGGTGTTCACTCCTTTAGAATACGGAGCCTGTGGATATTCTGAAGAGAATGCAATACAGAAATTTGGGGAGGAAAACATTGAGGTAAATGCCTTAATTTCACCTAGATTTTAAGTTCCAAGTCTGTAATTTGAAATTATGTTAAAAGTTGATTAAAACAGCATTCTGTACTCTGATGTAAGGGCAGGAGGAGACTATGGATATTTTTGTCTTTCTTGGCAGTTCCTAAGCATGATTTAAGAATAGTCCCCAGTTCTGATAGTTCTAGTTGTAAATATGTTCTCTCTTTGACAAACAGGGCTTGTAGGTAGAATATTTATTATATATAAAAAAAATCTTCTGTGCAAATAATTCAGGATAAATTAAAGGCATTGGAAGTAATACACTGGTTTCAATGTCAAAGCTGAGCTTTTTGTAGCTCCAATGTGGCAAATACTTTGTCATGATGATTTTTACTTTATAAAAACAAATGTTGATACACTGTTTTTGCTGTTTATTTTGATTATGTAGGCAGATACATGCTTAATTTTACTCACTTTAATAATCCCTTTTCATTCACTGGGATTGCAGTTGAGAATGAAATATGTAGGTACTTGGTGTCCCAAACTGTTCCTACAAAATACTGTGAGACCACATTACAGAAAGCATGAGGGGAGGGTGTCTGGCAGTAACTTTTTATGTTCACTTGGATCACTTGAGGAGTATTATTTGGGGAAATAAGCACATAAGTGGTGGTTCTTAAAGATGAGAACCGTCTTCCTCTTAGCTTTGTCAAATATACTTTTTGTATGTTGAGAAAAGAGGTAAATGGCTGCACATCAAGTTCTGTTAACCTAACTACAGGACAGAGGCTGAAATTCTGCTATGCCCACAGACCTCGCTTATAGAGAGTCATTTTTTTGTTATTAAGTTTGTGCTCTTCCATTTGAAACACTGGACCCTTTACTGTGGAAAATCTAGTTCTGTTTCACATTTTTGAACATGTGCATCCAGAAACATTCATGTTCTGGCGAAGTCCTAATTTAGTTGATTCTGACCTCTTTATCATGTCACTGTATTGGCTTTTGGTTTGTAAGCTTCAGTAGGAATACTGAGTTGCATCTGTCATCCAAAACTATTAAATTTCAGTTTTGTATAGCAACGTTTATAATTGCTTTGTAGCTCCATTAATACAGAAAGCATTGAGCTCTCTCTCCAGCTTTGTGAAGGGGCATATTTTTACTCAAGTTGTAATCAGTTCGGAACTTCTTTCTAATAATAATTAGTTTGAGGTTTGCTTATAATGAGAGCAATCAGGAGTACTGGGTAGACCTGTGCTTCAAAACACCCTCATCATCATCTGGGATAAATCCTACACAGGTGGATGAGCAGGTGAGCAGCCTTATCTGCAGCCAGGAGTCTGTTCAGTGATGTTGTTTGGGGTAGACAGGAAAATGTTTTCCTTTTTTTTTTTTTCCCAATTTTCCTTTTCCATAATCTAAGAGACTGTGCAAAAAGCATTTCCTCATCTGTCCCTAAACCAAGGCTCTGAGGCTATTTCTTCCCCTTTTTTCGCTTTGGGAAGTATTTTTGCCTTCATCTCAGGTAGATCCGGAGACTGTGCAGCCTTCTGTGAAGAACACTTGTATTTGTCAAGTTCAGTGAGAGCATGGTTACCGCATTCTGGAAGTGTAATATACTCAAAGCTGTGTTTTTGTTTTTTTTTTCCTTAAATTAGTGGATGACAGTAATGCTTGTTTTGTAGAGGCTTTCTTCAGTTTTTATCAAGGGGAAGAATTCTCTACCTGACTTAAAGTATTCCAACTCTTATGTGCATGCCTGATTGCTAAGGAAGAGTTGTTAGTTAATGGTTCATCCATGTGCTACATCTCAGTTGTTGAAAGTCTTTACAAGTTATGATTTCCGAAAGTGCTTTTCCCTCCTAAGTCTGTTGCAGTTGCAGCCAGTAGTAAAGCTCTGGTTTTGGAAGCCGACAATGCAAATTTAAGATTAACTGGCAGTTTTTGGAAGATCTCTCAGAGAGCAGGTGCTCTCTGCTATGTAATTAGAACTTTTTCTCATCTGTGCTGTATTTCCAGGTGTACCATAGTCATTTCTGGCCACTGGAATGGACTGTGCCATCCAGAGACAACAACAAATGCTATGCGAAGATAATTTGCAATATTAGAGATAATGTAAGTGCATTTTTACTTCCCAAGAAAACAGAAACTGTACATTCATTGTAGGGACCATTGACACCACAATTATAAATAGGTTATTTTTAACAAGTTAAACAAGAATTTATGTTTTCCATACCTTTTGAAATGTAAGAAATATTTGTAATGATACTTACATTTATACAAAAATCGCCATCAGTAAAATAGAAGATTTTGCAGTCACCATTTGTATATGGTGGTTTTGTAAGTGAAAAATGACAAATAGAGAGCTGTAAGACTGTTCATTAATTTTAACCATTGATTCACTTAAAAATGATTAGAAGTCATATCCATTTATCTTGTTCTCCCTCTTCCAAACCAGGATATGATTTTTTGGGAGATTTTTCTCTCCGAAGTGGAGGTCACTCAAAAATCATTGCATCTTGTGACCTCTGCAAATCCGTATGTGTCTATAAAACTCCTGAGATTGTTCTAACAGGATTAATATATCTTGCCTGCACAAATCTCATTCAGAGAGATAATGCCAGGATTATCCTTGGACTACGATAAGACTTCCTGGTTAAGGAAACATACAGTACCTGCTGAAGCACAAGCAAAATCGCTAATTGCAATAATAAGCAATTAGCATAAAGGTTCAAGCCCTAATGAAGTTTTGAATCTATCTTGCCTATTTTCTTTTATCACCAGTTACAGATGTGTCTTCCTGCAGTCTTCCTAAGCATTGTGTCATTTTGTGAAGTCTGCAAATCTGCTTGGTTTTGCCCATCTCCTTTTTCTGGAGGAGTTTGCAGTAACCTGGAAGTTAGTTTTAGAACCCATGCTTACGTTCCTAATCCAAAGTTACTTAAGAAAATAGGAAAGACTTTTTGGTGATTTAAAATGTTTTCTTGTCCTGAAAATTAGAAATATGTTTAAACAGCTAGAGGTTGAGCTGAAAGTTCCCTTGAGTGTTCAGTAAGGATACGTGCACAGTTTGGCATATTTTGCAGCTGAGCAGTAGTGGAGGTATGAGAAGTAATGCATGGAGTCATATTATCTTCTTTGTAACTAGATGTCTTTCAGTTTGGCAAATCTCTAGGTGTATTATCTTCCAACGGCAGTGAACACCGCTACAGCAGTAGTCGTCAGTTTAGTTACCACGCACCTCTTGTCATTTCTCTTAGCCAGAACTTTAGCTTATTGCTCTTTCCAACTATCAAGCAACTAAGCAACTATCGAGTTGTAAGTTCTTCTACAGGTATGCACCACACAGCCAGCTGGCATAGACCCTGATATTGCAAACCTTTATGCAAGATGTTTGCCTTTACTTAGTCTTACTGGAATGAGTGGAATAGCTTGCCTGAATAAAGATTAAGTACGTTTGCAATTTGGACATACACAATAACCGAGTGTAGATCATGATGTGTGTAAAATTTGAATGCTCTTGATATAAACAGAAGACTCATGCACAAAGGTGTAAGGAAGCTGATTCATGAGTTCTTAGTTTAATCTTTTCTTCTTGGAGAGAGGATGAAATTTTTCCCACTAAGTCCCTTCTGTTGGAGGTAATGATGGTTCACATTTGTGGTTATGTTAATTTGCGGTATTTTTTGTGAACTGGTGAAATTTAATACTCTCATTAAGAAGACCTTACAGATAACTGTGCTTGCGTTTGATTGTCTTTGTTACTTAGGAGAGAGTTATTGGTTTCCATGTCCTCGGCCCAAATGCTGGAGAAGTCACCCAAGGTTTTGCAGCTGCTATTAAATGTGGATTGACCAAAGAACAGCTAGACAGCACCATAGGAATCCATCCAGTCTGTGCAGAGGTTTGTATATAAAATCACCTTCCTATCCCAGCTTCTGCAGCATTCTGGGATAAGCTGCTGGAAACCCAAACATCAGAATTTTATTAAAGAAGTCAGAATTAGGGGAAATTAGAGGAGAGGGAAAGACAGGAAATTTTCTTTTTAATATTTAAAAAACTAACAGTTGTAATGTGTGTGTTTTTTTATTATTATTATCTTTTATTTGTGAAATAAGTGTTGTCTCCATTAACCCAGTGCTCCCTCTGCTGGGAAGTACAGAATCTTCCTCCCACATTTTTGAAGGCTTCCAGTCCTATTTCTTCTGAGGTGGTTGTCAGAGCTAATTTTTCTGGATATATGTACTCAAAATAGGCATATAAACTGGTGCTGTGGAAGGGGACCAGCTACATGCCAGTTTTGCTATTAAATTCTGCCCTTTTGAAGATCTCTTCTTTACACTCTAGGTCTTTGTATTTGAATTGAAGTACACAAGGCCACATAACAACTTTTTGTGTTCGTCTTGCTATTTGTCTTTAACAAAGAACTGCATTTTGTCTAACAGGGGGGGAACAGTTGCCCCTCAGTCTAAATCAGAGATGATCCACTGATTTTAGTAGCATTAGGACCATTTATTTTAGCTGAGAATCCCAGGTAACTGTATATGACCTTTGTAGGTCATTGTACAGATCTGTGTTCTTACCTGCGTATTTTAGCTACAGAGTGTAAGAGAGAGCACCAGGATACCAGTCTGTAGAAGTGAAGCCCACTTCTCTTGTGTTTCCACATTGATGCGGTATAAGCAATTTAATATGAGCTCCTTTAATGGGATGGACTGCTAGCAATCTGAATCATCTTCAAAGCATCTGCAATACAGATTCTATTTTTTTTTCCCCTGTAATATCATCTAGCAGTGTTCTTGCAAGCCCCTGAAGAAGAGCAGTAAGTCTTTATCTTATCAGGGGCCCTGTAGAGGGGGAACTTTGAGTGAGGCATTCAAACCTGTGAACTTGAGCAGGATATTAGCATATGCAGTGTGAAGAGAGGCTGATAGTCATAATTTATTCTGGACATCTGAGCTGCTAAAATTGAAACTGAATAGAATGATGATTAGACATAATTTAGGGAGGTAATTTCAGATAATCATATTTGTTTGAGTGGGGGAGGAAGAAATTGGCTCAGGAGAAATACACTATTTAAAAGCTCCAGGGAACACTGATCATTTTTAATGCCAGTCTTTCGAAGGTTTTTTATGCCTGTTACTTAATTTAATCTCTTATGCAGTAAACAAAAACCAAAGTGCAAGATGGTGCTCTTTTGACTAAGAAAAAAATGTTTTAAAATTGTTTGGAATTTGTCAGGGCTGTGCATATCTGGCTGAATAAAATGATGTTTATGATGCATCTGTATAAAGGCTAAAGAACATGAACTCTGACCTGAGCAGTAAAGGGACGGTGTTGCAGGATAAAATACTGACGTCTTCGCTGCCATTAGTGCTAACTGACTGCTCAGAGAGGCTCGTGAAACACAGTATTACTCAACTGGAAGAAGACTAAGACTTGAGGGTCCTGTTTCTTGCTGCTTGCAAATTAGGGCGAGATTTCACTTCCCAGATTTGAACAGCATTTTATTCTGCAGAAAGCCTGAACTCTGAATGGAATTTCTTGCAAGGCAAAGTGCAAATAACTGCAAGTACAGGTTGGTAGAATGTCAGGAGTATAGAGAGATACCTCTCACTTTGCACTGCTTGAAATACGGGCACATATAGTAGAGCATCTGTGATGAAGAAAAGGTATTTTCTGAAAGCTGGGGTGGTTCTGTGAGTTAGCTAAACAGTTAGTTACCCAAAGACTCCCAGCTGGCTTACTGGTGCTGGGGAGCTCTGTGGTCCCCAGAGCTGCTGGAACTGGCCAGCAGACCCAGAGCTTGCAGCTGGGACAAGAAGAAAGCAGGTGAAGCTTAAGGAAAGGTTGGACCTGGAGCTTAGGGATGTGGTTTAGTGGGTGACGTTGGTAGTAGGGTGATGGTTGGACCAGATGATCTTGGAGGTCTTTTCCAGCCTTAATGATTCTGTAATTCTACAGCAACAAATGAAAATTCCCATAGGTTGTCAGTCTGTGGTTTAGAATTGAAGAGTTAGAAACCCTGTATCAAGCCATGCACCATAGTTTAAATATATTTTGGTTCTTCTGCCATAATATATTAAACATGCATTTGTCTTCCATTTTTGCGTAATGTTTTACATGCTGATAGAAAGTGGAAGAGGCATATCATTTATTGATGTTCTCTGACAAGCTCTGGCAGCTTTAATGCAGTAAAGCTTCTACTTACAGGACTGCAAGGCTTTCAGATCCCCATTATCTTTAGATATTTCAGTGCTATTTCCATAAATGAAATGTGTATGTATTTCATTCTGTGCTAAGTTTATTCTTCCTGAGAGATGGCTTTGATGGCTAATTATTGCAACTTTGAACTATTTAAATAGAAGTGGGTTTAGTTTGGTTTCCCTTTTTCCCTTCTATATTACATCTGTGCAAAACAATGCAATCATTTGCATAGGAAAGTTCTAATATCAAACACGGTATTGTATAATTTTTCTTTTTGAATTTGGATATCATTGAATTCTTCAATAATTATTCTTCAGTATGTCCTTTTCTTTAATGTGACTTGAAAGCAGTAAAGATTTGACTTTTCCAAGCTAGGCCTAAGTGTTTCTTAGCTATTGTCCAGACGATACAAAACCCAGGCATAATACCCTCATCAATCAGCTCCACATTTCCATAATAACTGGAAAGACACAGAGGCAAAAGTTAGGTTCTCTTCAAATGCTATAGCCTTAGGTTAATTTAACTTTTCCAGTGAAGAAATTGTTTAAGCAATAAAGTTACTTGTTAGGTGTACAGGCTGGATAGTATTATTGCTGAGCTCATTCGCGCTGTAAAAACTTAGCAGCAGTAAGGCAAAAGGTGCTATAAAGCCATGAGACTTCCTTGTTTATTTCCACAGTAAAAGTAAGGCCATGTGGTAAATGAAAAGAACGGAGGGGATTTGTGTGTGTGTGCTATTTAGCAGCAAGGATTTTAAATGTAGGGGGGTTTATTATTATTTTATTACTTTAAGAAACGGCTGTGGTTTGAACATTATGCCCAAATTAATCTTCGGAAGAGAAGATTCATTCTAGCTGTACTAAAAAGTGTTTGTTTTCTTTTCTTTTTCTTTCCCTGAAGGTATTCACCACTCTGTCCGTGACTAAGCGTTCCGGTGAAAATACTCTTCAGGCTGGTTGCTGAGGTTAAAGACCCCCATTCTTGTTATTGCCAGAGACTGACTTTCACCACTGTGGCTGACTTGTGCACTTAAGAAGAGAGGTTTTGAGAGAAGTCATCCTCAGAAGTCTGCAGAAGTGTGTACATCCTAACCAGAGCACTCCGTTCATCTGAGAAGAAGAGCTCTGCGGGAGCCGGTCACTAGTGGTGATGGGCTGGCAATCAGCAAAGCAATGGGCATATTGAACTCTCCAGCTGTTGTTTGGCAGGGCATTTAACAAGTGCTTTCATGAAGTCATAGCCTAAAACCTGCATTGTCTGGTGGGCAGTGATGGAAGAACTGCTGGCACAGCTGAGCAACAGCTTTGTTTTTTTCTTACTTAGTTTGTTACCTGAACAAAGAGCATCCTAACTCCAGAATGTCACCACAAGTTCAGATAACTGTGTAGTGCCCCTGTGTACCGGGTTTTAACACTGCAATTGCAAGTCCTCCTCGTGAGCATACATTTTACCTGATCAGAGCTGTGTACCATCTCAGGGGAAATTATCTGCATATTTGATCACGAGGAAGAAGGTATCACCGAAAGAAGTTTAGTACCATCTAGAATAACATCTCTTGGCTTTCAAAATGACTTTCTCTTGACTTTTTAGAGATGCTTATTTACAGAAATGTTCTGGGTGAGAAACAGTTTTTATCAAAGCCTTGTTATACGTAAAACCTTTTTATTTTCATAGTAACAACGTTGCATATAACACAGATCATCCGAGCTGTATCTTGCAGCTTCTTGATAGTAGTCCAGTTTAGAATTGACAGAATTCCTATTTGGAATGGGTTATACTTTCAAGTGTGTTATGTAACTGTATCCAATCTGAATAAGTCCTTCCTTTTCAGGCAAGCAGTTGTATACTGCACGGTTTCAGGTGTGAACTGGCCACTTTAAACACAGTGGTATTGAGGCTTTCCTTCAAACAGGCAAACCACCACCACGCAATTTCTGAAAACCTATAGTGAAAATTCTTCTGTGTAGACAAGGCCTAAGAGCTATATTATTTTCGTGTATGTTTTGTTTTGCATTTGATTAAGAAGACAATACTTTTGAAATGGAGGTTTCCATGAAACGTACAAGCAAGCTCACAATCTCGCTGGATAAACTCCATCCATATTTATCAGGAAGTGGTAAAATGCCTCTTTGGAACGGAAATGATAGTGCTTTTTGATCTGGTTTTTCATTTCCCTCTCTTTTAGCAGGAAGGTTCAGATTACTTTAATTAAATGGCTCTTGGGAGTTCACTGCGGTGTGAAAATGGGGTACATTCTTCCGCCCTCTGGGCAGAACACCTCGTACCTAAACTTCTACCCAGCAACAAATCCATGGTTTTCTACTGAGATTCCTGGAATGGTGTTTTAAGTTATTTTTATAAGTCATATGTAATGGAAGGATTTTCTTAAAAAAATATTTTATATGGCATCAAGAACGGTGTGTTGTGTTGTTTTTCTGGCCAGTTTATTAAATAAAAGGAATGTTTGCACAAACAGGTGCTCACTTTGATGGCTCTCCAGGCAAAGAAAGCAGGGGATAGCAAGACGACTTTTCCAACGGGCCAGAAGAGGGCACCGTAATAATCCCATCTGTGATTCATTTTAGTCTTTTGAGTTTTGAAGGCAGATACTTCTCTGGAAACAGGGTATGGGGCTATTTCATGTGCAATTTTTGCATGTTAAACATACCAGGAGGACACGCTTAAAAATAAGGAATGAATTAGGACCAACTCTACCAGTGTTTGCACAAGTTACTGTCTATGTGTGTTCTGGAAAGCCAGGAGTACAGGTTCCCAAGCAGTTCAGCTCTTCATATTGAAGCACAGGAATAGCGTTATTTTCAAGCATGTCTCTAAGAAGGTCTGACCCTGGCATGTAGGGAATAGGGATGTGTAATAAGCATGGCTTGGCATGGAGGGAATAAGGACATATATGAACTTGGCTTTGCAAGATTGCACCACATGTACCTGTTCTTTCTCATGGGTCTTGTTATCAGTGTTGATGTACATTGCTCCATTAATGACATAATTCAGAAAGGGGGGTTTATTACTTTATTACTTTTAATTTACTTAAAACTTAGAAGTCCGAGGCTTTTTTTTTTTTTTTTTTTCTTTCCCCTAGGGCTTTTTCTTTTCTTCCTCCAGAAGGAAAATATTTTCTGTTGTGTATTTTTGTCATCTGTGCATGATGATAGAGATACACGATGACATCTCCATCTCCACCTTGAGACTTCAGTGGGAGCTGGCCAGGGCACACAGCAAGAAACCTGCTGCTTAGGCAGCACTGCTCCTTGCTTTGTGCTCCCGTGGGTGTGAATTGTGGGATGGGGTGACTCAAGGCCTCTCTGGACAAATGCTTCCTTCAGTGGTACTTTGGGTTGCCTGGGTGTTGGAAAGAAGATCCCAGAGAGGCTGCAGTCCATAAGCAAAGGCTGTTTGGTGTTTTAGTGAAACTGTTTCCCACGAGGGGGCTTCTTGTCCCAACACCATCAGTGTATTTAACCCAAACCAGCAAAACACATGACTTGGAAGTTCCTGTGTGGTGCAGGCAGGCTGTGGCGCAGCAGTGCGTGGTGGAGGCACAGCAGGTCAGCGCCTTGGTGGCATAGGGGATGCAGGAAACTTGCAGTGGCCTCATTTGTGCTTTTCTTGGCTCTGCTGGCACTGTTTCTCCCTTAGCTGTACGGCTGCTAAAAATACCTGCCTTAAATTAATAGCTTGTGTTTGCATTAAGCTGGTAAGCCTGCACTGGTCACTCCAACACTGCATGCTGAAACTGCTGCTCACAGCATATTTACAGCTGAAACGAGACTTGGAGGTTCCCTTTTGATAGCTGAAGTCAGATGGATAATGCCCACTGCACACGTGCTGCCTCTTCCTTATCGTAGTGGTTTAGCTGAGCAGAAAGAGCATCCGCGCAGCCGAGCTGGGCTCGACAGCTCACAAGCCGCGAGGTCGCCACTGAGCCTCCTCTTCTCCAGGCTAAACAACCCCGGTTCCCTCAGCCACTCCTCGTAAGACTTGTTCTCCAGACAGACCCCTCACCAGCTTTGGACATGCTCCAGGGCCTTGATGTCCTTCCTGTAGTGAGGGGCCCAAAGCTGAACACATTACTCAAGGTGGAGCCTCACCAGAGCCGAGTACAGGAGGACAATCACTTCCCTAGTCCTGCTGGCCACACTGTGTCTGATCCAAGCCAGGACGCTGTTGGCCTTCTCAACCACCTGAGCACACTGCTGGCTCATATTCAGCCGACTATCAACCACTACTCCCAGGTCCTTCTCTGCCAGGCAGTTTTCCAGCCACTCAGCTCAGCCTGTAGCACTGCCTGGGGCTGTTGTGCAGTGGCAGAGGAGCCCCTCCAGCTACCGGTCTCGCAGCGTCTTGCCCAGGCACAGGGAGCACAGCCCCTCCACAGCACGATTCCTGATTTTCTCCGAACAACCTTAGATTTCTCCTGCACATTCCCCCTGTCTCTGGCCAATTTCTACCTTCCCAGGTGGTCAGTTGTTCCTCAGTTTCTTGTTGTGTCCTTATCAATGGCAGAACGCAAAAAGCAAAGTAACTTTCCAAGACTCATTTTGGAGAACTAGAAAGCAGGTATTCTTTATTAACAGCGCTGGGTATGTGGGGGATAATTCCAGGACGTCCCTGGCTCCCAGGGGCAGTTCCCAGGCCGCAGGCCAACCTCCTGGGCTGGACCCCAGGCATTGCTCCTGTCAGCGTGGAGCAGCCATCTCACGTCAGCAGTTTCTCACAACAGTCAGGTGACTTCTGTCAGTGCTGCCATCAGGAGCACCCCGAGACCCTTGTGCTGCCACCACAGAGTCACTGTCACCCTACAGCCTCACAAAGGGTGGCTGGCTGTAAGTGCCCTGAGCGTCGCGCCTGCGTCCAGTCCGGCTGTTGGACCTCGAGTGCTCAAGGTCCCATTGTTGGAAGGCGAGAGGAGGAGGTATTGCAGGAAGCACACGCGAAGCTCTTTTTGTTGCACACGATCCATCAAACTCTTTTGGTAATGTTATCAAATATATATACGTATATATACCTCATCTGTCCTAAGTGTAGTCTTGTGAAGCATAACCTCTCATCAGCATATTTGCCATTCTAATAGCAATGTTTGTAATCCATACTATTTCCTGCTACAGTACTGTAGACAACTTGGTTGAACCTAGAAAGCTAATGTATATTTGCTGATAGAATATCTTCTTCCATGTTCTATCTGTAGTAGTCCTGCTGGTGGCATGCGACGTGTTGAGGTGCAGCCAGCAACACGAGAGGAGGCATCGAGGTCTGACAGCGACCAGCAAGGGAGGTGCTGAGGACCACAGGCTGCTGCTAAGCACCTGGCACCAGGGCAGCCTCCCACAGGGGACGACCATCTCCACGCCGGGGTGGCTGCAGGCACCACGAACCGGCCACAGCAGGAGCAGCCAGAGGGGGCCCCCGGGGACAAGATGTGCCCCATCTGCCTGGGCCGGCTCTCCAACCCAGCTCGCATCGACCCCTGCAGGCACTCCTTCTGCCTGGTGTGCATCCATGTCTGGGCTGCCGAAAGACTCAACTGCCCAATGTGCCGCAGGCCCATCACAGCCATTGTGCACTTGGTGCCAGCCCCGCAGAAGGTTGCAGCGCAATGTGGGGCTGGGATGGCAGCAGTGCCAGAGGCGCCCCTCGAGCTATCACTCCCGCAGCGTCTCACCCAGGCGCAGGGAGTGCAGCCCCTCCATGGAACAACAACTTGCCCGAAGCTTTTCATGGTACTCGTGGCACGGACTGTCACGGTCCCCACAGAATGACAACATCAGGGACATGCTCTGGCTGCGAAGGGTCCAGCTGGAGGAATTGGGGTCTGGTGACCACGCGGGCCGGCAGGCCAGGCCCCAAGCCTGAGCAGGGCCTCACCTGGGGACGGGCTGCGGGTGGCAGCCACAATTAGCCCAGTATTAAATTGACTTTCCCACCCTGCAAAGCCTCTGTTTGCACTTATTCCTGCATTGGTCAGTACGGGGGGACTGAATACAGCCCTCTCCTGCTGCCCACACTGCAAATTGTTCAGGGGATGTCTGCTCTTGATGGGGAACAGCTGCAGGTGGCAGGTCCCCAAGGGAGACTTGGGGATGAGAAGTCATCTGGGGGATGAGAAGTCATCATGTGAATGGGGAACTTTTTTTTTTTTTTTTTTTTTTTTTTTTCCAGTTTTAGGCTTGTGTTGGAGAGTTCTCCTATAACACAGATCCTAGAATAGCCTGGGTTGAAAATGACCTTATAGACCATCTAGTTTCAACCCCCCCCCCCCCATTCTGGGCCATGACCTATCTTAAAGTAAGTTAAAAACGTTGAAATGGGATTACCACTGCTTCCACTTTACAACTAAATATTTTGAGATGATTTTAGGATGTAATCTTTGCTTTGGTATAAACATTGTGTCCAACAAAACAATGAGACCAGTAAACAAAGCTGAATAATATATATATTTTTTTCACATGCAGCTTTGTTGTGGTTTAACCCAGCAGGCAGCTGAGCACCATGCAGCCGTTTCCAGCCCCACAGTGGGATTAAGAAAGAATTAAAAAAAAAAAAAAAGTAAAAACTTGTGGGTAGAGATAAAGACAGTTGAATAAGACAGAAAAGGAAGGGAAATAATACTAATGATAAGAGAATGTACAAAGCAAGTGATGCATAATGCAGTTGCTCACCACTCGCTGACTGATGCCCAGCCCCCATCCTGAGCAGCGACCGCCCCCCTCCAAGTTTTACTGCTCAGCATGACACCACACACATGCTGTGGGACATCCCTTGGGACAGTCTGGGTCACTTGTCCTGGCTCTCACCTCCCATCTCCTGGTGCACCCCCAGCCTCCTCGCTGGCAGGGCAGAATGAGAAGCTGACAAGGCCTTGGCTCTGTGTAAGCACTGCTCTGCAACAACTGAAACATCCATGTGTTATCAGCATTATTTTTCTTCTAAATCCAAAACATGCGCATACCAGGCCCTGTGAAGGAAAACAACCCTATCCTGGCTGAAGCCAGGACATCTCTTTACTTGATTTTCCCCAAGACTGACAGCAGAAGATCCAAAGCCATGGTATTTGGGATGTTAAAGAAATGAGGTTTTACAATTTAAAGTACTTCTCAAATTTATGTCCATTATAACATTCCTATAACAGTAAAGGCTCAATACGTATCTTTTCATAGCTTCTGATCTCCATTCTCTGTTTTTTCAGGTTTGGGCTCTCCAAAGCAATTGGTTTCTCAGCTCCTTCATAAATGTTAGCTCAGAAATTAGATCAAGGGTTGTTACTGCCTGCCAATTTAGTGTTAACTTTGCGAGCATTCACCCTAAGGTGAATTGGGGATCTTATTAATGTTTACACATATGTCACATGTGGGAGACAGAGGGATTTGGCCAACCTCTTTTCAGTGGTTTGTGGGGACAGGACAAGGGGCAATGGCCACAAAATGGATGACAGGAAGTTGTCTGAACCATTCTGCACCAACGGGCAAAAGAACTTCCTCACGGTGGGGGTGACGGAGCACTGGAACAGGGAGGTTGTGGAGTCTCCTTTTCTGGAGATATTCAAGGCCCGTCTGGATGCCTACCTGGGCAAGCTGCTCTAGGGAACCTGCTTTGGCAGGGGGGTTGGACCCAATGATCTCTTGAAGTCCCTTCCAACCCCTACAATTCTGTGATTCTGTGACATTCCCTTTCTGAATCTTCCATAATTAAAATGCTGTTATTTAATTACTC
This sequence comes from Nettapus auritus, assembly GCA_011076525.1. Classification (NCBI taxonomy): domain Eukaryota; kingdom Metazoa; phylum Chordata; class Aves; order Anseriformes; family Anatidae; genus Nettapus; species Nettapus auritus. The sequence goes on along the minus strand of CM021765.1, from coordinate 57,571,727 downwards.
TCTCCTAACTTTCTGTTAGAAGTCATCATTAGGAAGAGCATCCTTGGTGCGTGTGGCATGCAAACATTATCCAGTCTTACTCTCTATGGATAAGAACCTAGAGAGCTTGTCGGTTATGGAAAACAAATTGATGTATGGAAAACAAATTGATATATGGAAAACAAAATGAACAGTTGCTTCTTCTTCCTTTTGAGAGCCAAAATACAAATTCAGTCTGAGATTTCCCCATTTGAAAATAATACTAAAAACAGACAACTGGAACTGGAGAAGTTTTATTATTCAAACAGATTAAATCCAGACAATCAATCTATGAACTAACAGACTAGGAACCTGTAAGGGGGTGCTGCTGTCCCTGCTGCCTCTAGTGGGTCCCGTGCTAGGGTGCATTCTGTCGCCTGCAGCTGCCCTGCCTTGGTCGCAGGTGCAGGTCGGGCAGTGTGGGGCTGCCAGGGGCTGCCAGTTGGGTGGCTGCAGCACGGCCATAGCAGAGGCTGCTGCCAGCAAGGCCACTGGAGAGTGGGTGACCGAAGGGAGGCAGGGCAGCCGAGGGAGCCTTTGGAGCTCCTGCATTTGGGCACAAGGGTATCTGGGAAGGTAGGACGTGGTGTGGGGAGGGGGCAGGAGTGGCAGCTGAGGTCTGGCTGCTGCCGGATAGCAGCAGGGAGGGGTCCAGATGCTGCTGCTTGGCCCTGCCTGCTGCCACAGCAGGATCTGGCAGGGTGGGAGCAGCTCCCTGTGAGGTTGTATGGGCACTGCTGGCTTGAGGGGTGGTTTTTACCCAGTGCCTGGGGAGTGGGGACCCTGCAGTGCTGCTGGCTGTGTGTCTTCTGCTGGAGCTGCTGCCAGCGGGTTCTACTCATCCATATTGGCATCTCTCCACCCAGGCTGGGCATATAGGCTGCTGCTGGGGCAGCTCTCATCCAGCTCCACCTGCAGGGCTTTCCTCTTCAGGGCAACTCGTCGCTTGCAGTTCCTGAGCAGGTGTGGAGAATCTTTCTTGAAGGTGGGGTTATAGTAGTAGAGTATCTAAAAAATGCAAAGGAGAAGAATTAGTTGCTACCAGTTTGGGACTGAGAAACAGCAAGATACAAGAACTAAGAATTTTAATTGTTAAAGGCAATCATGGGTTAAAAATATCTATTGGTCAGTTTAAGCCTAAAGCTTAGGCTGACTAAAACTTAATGATACAGTCCTGATGATACAGTTCTGGTACGTTGCAAATGTCTTAAATAGGCTCATCACAGCCTGATTTATGTATCTTTCTGTTCCATGGGTTTAAACTCATTGGGTACAACCCAAATGTATTTTATCTGCATTTCTACCACTCCGCAATGCTCCCTCAAAAATACCTGGAAGTAGCCTGAAAAAGAAATTAAGATCAGAACATCTACTCTCACCCTCATCTCCTCCATTGCCAAGGCTTATTTTGTTGGAACATCCATCTCTCCAACCAGAATATTGTGAGAATTGGTTCACATGTGGAGCAATTGAGGTACCTTCCTATGAGCAGAAAATGCATCCTCTTCTTTCAGACATTCGGGAAGCGAGGGAGATCTTTGCAAGTCCTGTTGCAGTTTGGTGAATCCGTACAGATTCAGTTGATGGATGAAACTTTTCATACTCCTGGTCTCAAAAACTCTCAGAGGTCTTGTCCTTCCCAGCACTTCCACTTTAAATATTTCCTCATCAACCACAATGCAGTTTCCAGAGTGACCCCACCAGATGGCCTTAAATTAGTCACTGTCAGCCAGTTGCCAGTTTCTTTGGGAAGCTGAGAATACGTTGCCGTTACCAGTGTTCTCCTCAGAAGAATTATGAGGGACATGTTTGGTCTCGTGGTCATCAGTGAGAGCTTGGGGATCTTTTTCTTCCTTTATTGATGCTACAGAACCATCAAAAGCTGCTCCTTTATCCTGTCCCGAGGCTCAGGAGGAGGGGAGTCCGAAGACTCAAGCAGCTTGTCTGGAGCAAAAATGTATGATGTTTCTTCTGGAAGTGGCTCCTGTATAATTTCATTTATCTCATTGTCACTGGAGTTTCCGCCTACAGCCGTTTCTGTGAACAGCTACTTTTTGTCCTGCCAGTGAGCAAGTGAGACTCAATGGACTGTCTGGGGGTTCTGCTGGGGAAGTTCAAATGTCACCATGACGCCCCTGTGTCACCACGATGATATCACAGTGTGGCTCTGGCTGGAGTAGCCAGAGCAGACGTTGCTGGTCCTGCACATAGCTATGGGTGTTTTGACTCAAGAGGCAAGAAGCAAACAAAGCTATTTAAAGGGGATCCATCCTCACCTGGACCTTGCTTCCCCTTCCCTCTGTGGTCCCCTGACTAGCCCCCTTCTGGCCTCCTTGATGTCCCTCTGGGTTCTCCAGCTGGGGAAGGAAATCAGTCTCCCAGGCAGGAAATGTTAACAAAAGCAAACAGCAATTTCTTACCAGTTTGTCACTGTTTCTTGCAAATGCTTAGTGACTTCAATAGCACTGCTTCAGCAAAGTGATGCTCTGCAATGTCAGTGGTCTGCCAGAGGCTGCTCTGTAGGTCCAACTAGAATAAGACACTACGTACATTTTGCTAATGCCATAAACGGAAGGTATGCAGCCCCTCATTTCTTGATTAGGTTCCTATGCTTTGATTTGATATTTTAGCAATTTAAAAAGCAAGCCAACAAAATCACTGTGTTCTCTAAGCCTTTTAAATCACACCCCTCTCTGCAAAATTCTCTTAATGTATCCTCTTAATGACAAAAAAAACTATGAAAAATGGTGTTCTGATCAAAAGCAGTGAGCTATTTCTGTAAAGATTTAGTAGAAAGGATAGGCCTGTTCTGAGCCACAACGTCAAAAAGAGTTCAATGTTGTACTAATTTCAGAGCCTGATGTATTCCATCAGTTTAACCTGCTAAACTAACCACACCTTTTATCTTGTATGAAGATGTTAGTCAACCCACTCAAGTTTTTAGATGCATGCACAGATATGTTCTTATCCACTTACTACAGGCCTGAGCAATAAGCTTCAACAAAAGACTTTCAGTGCCATTCTGTCTGCATATCATGGAAGTATGCAACAAAGATGCCACTTCTTCAAAATCTCTATGGTTCTTTGCGAACAGCACACCAGGTCTGAAAGAATTTCTAGGGCCTTCTTGCCAACTTTTTCAATCACCCGTGCAGCAAACAACAAATATTTCACCTCGCTGTGCATTCGTATTGTTTCTACCTCCTTGTAAAAAGGCCATAATAAAGAAACAAATGAAAAAGCTTACGAGGGAAGCAAACAATCACCAGCAGCAAAAACATATAGTGTTCTTCATACACCTCTGACTAAAATTAATTTAGAAGGAAGAAAACTCTTCACAGTACTATGAATACTGACCAATGGCAATCTGAACTCAAGCTGCAATAATGACAGAGTTTGCCTCTGAGACTGATAATCCCAGCCTCAGAAGGTCTCAGGCTAATTCCTGAAGGACTTGAGCAAAAACAAGGACAAAGTTAGTTCCATCTCCAACTTCTTGCTCTTGCATGTGGGAAGCCATCACAAGCAATTTTGCAGCAGGATGCTGGACCTTCAAAATAAGTTACACGTCTTAGTCACTAACATCTCACCTGATTGTAGCTCCTGTTTTTTTCCTGTGTGTCCAGTATAGGCTCTCTTTTTTCAAGATGCATCTAATGCACTGAATGCATGCACTGAATGCATGCACTGAATGCATGAAGTAGGAAAAGAAGGCAATACGGATTAACTTAATTGGGTAGTTTCTCCAAAAGTACATAAAACTATGGAAAAAAAAAAAAAAAACATCTCCCCTGCAACATGTATTGGACATCCTTGTTATTGGTTCTGTGCTATTTTTACAGTGTGCACTGTCAGATCTGCAACATGAGAGAAGCCTGAATTTAGACCTTTAAGCTGAATTCACACGTGTATCATGTGAACAAGATCTCTACATTACAGTTTAATTCCAGTGTTTTATCCACTTAGAGACTACACCATTCCCCCCCCCCCCTTTTTTTCCCCGAAGTGTAATAACAACACTACATTCTGAAAATAACTGGAATAACTGTCACCTTATGCCAGAGAGTAATGTGCATGATTTTGTTAGATTAAGCAACTAGTCTTCAGATTTGTATTTAAAAAAAAAAAAATCAAAATGGAGACTTCCATATTAGTCCTATTTGGACTGCATACATTAAGAAAGTGATTACTACTGCTTTGAAGATGCTGTCCCACAGTTGGCCAGCTTTCTTGCTTATTATCCTAGAAAACAATTTCTATCTTTAAGTTTAGAACTCAGTAAAGTATTATAGTGATACATATACACACTTTATAGTATGAGAAAAAACCTACAAGTCAGTCTTTCACAATTTTGATTGTACTTCATTCAGAAGAGGATGCTGTTATATCCCCAGCTTCATATATCTGATTACCGTATTCTAGGCAGACAAAACATGGCAACCACCATGAGATTAATACAACAGCTCTTTCATTCAGTTTTCCAAACACTGTATTGTCTAGGCATACTCTCTTCCAAATCTGCAGTGGTTTGGGAGAAACAAGTAGTCAATTACTAAGCATCTTCTGCAACTGCTTGATCCCCATGCTGGATATAGCTCATTTACTTTACTCAAATCCAGTGAATAATGCAACAAAATGGCATACACAAATCACCTGGCAGGGTGACACACTTCCTATTGGCATCCAGAACCATCTTGACCCATGCTAACAGAAACAGTAGTTTACAACCGTGACATCTTCTGAAGCAAGAATGCTAGAATGCATGAAATGGCACAAAGCTGCACCAGGTGAAGTTCAGACTGGACACTAGGAAAAAATTCTTTACTGTGGGGTAGTAGTATTAGTACTGTGGGGTAGCTAGAACAGGCGTCCTAGTCAGATTGATATCCCATGCCTTCCTATTTTCCAGAGTCATTTGGGCAATGCCCTCACTAATATGTTTTAACTTTTGATTATCCTTGTCAGGCAGTTGGACTCAATCTTTGAAGGTCCCTTCCAACTGAACTATCTTATTCTAGGAAAATTCGCCTAAACCATAAAAAAATATAAATATAAATAAATAAATAAATAAAAAGTCCTAAACTCGTCCTTAAACCACAAAACTTGTCGGAAAGGAAAGCAAGGATCCTGATTTCTCAGAAAAAGTGCTATGGGTGAAAGAAGTGAAGTTAGCAGGAAGCTGACATGACAGATAACTTGGAAGGCTGTGGGTTTTTTTCCCCCGCATTACAGAAAACTAAATGGAACTCCCTGTCACAGGATGTTATGGTCTAAAAATGTAACTATATTGAAAAAGATTTATCATAAGCATGCTAGCTGGGAGGTTAATAAAATAATGATCTGGCTGTAGTTTATGGTGCAGATGCCTTTAAATCACAGAGTGCTGGAAGCTTAGGAGGGTAACATTCAAGAAGCAACCCTCTGTATATTCAATGTTTTTATAATCTCTACTGTAGGTTTTATATTGTTAATTTTATATTTATGTTATTTTATACCCATTATCTAATAATCTTGTTCTGGGTGAAGGGATATCAGATGGAAGATGCCTATGGCATTGGCTCTTCATGCTTGGATTCCCCTCCTTGGGCTCTGCTTTGCAGAAGCCTAATCAAACTGAGTGCCTGTTCCTTGGTCTGCTTGAGACTCAAGCTCCCCCTGCCTCAAAGCTTTCTGCTCCCAAGTTCTGCCAGGGATGAGATGGAAGGAGGGCAATGCGATGACTGAACCTCAAAGGTTCCTCATTGGGCCATTTCCCCAGTGATGCCTCCAGTCTGCTCTGGTGTTTTCATCCTTCCATGGCATCTTCCCTGCCCACCTCCTGGGGTCAGCATTGATCCTCCTGAGCAGCTCCTGCCTTTCTGCCTGTCAAAACTGAGCCAAGAGCATGTTTTTTTTCGGGGCTCAACAAGCAGTCCAGAATAATAAGGGGTCAACTTATGCTAAACCCATATAAATCACATTGAAATTTAATTAAATATCTTCCCAGGATCTTTTGAACTGTTGAACCAAGTTGGCTGAAAAGGCGTCTTTCACTGAATCTCTACAACACAAACATTTGATACTTTGAAGTAGAAAGAGAAACATTTCTGAGTGAAGTGTTGGAGTTAACAAAAGATTTCCTTTCACACAAGTTATCACTAGCCCTGCAGCTTATGTGCAAGGTAATTTATTTCCATTTTGGAGTCATTCTGATATTGCACAGATGTTGCAAGGCACATTTGTACTGCTGCTAAACAGTATTTGTCCTCTTCCAGCTGCACTGCGAGTTGAAGTGATGGTGTTGGCATGCCCAAAAGGCACTATCCTGTCTGACCGAGATCTTCCAGCCACCAGCCTCTACGTAACACAGCCTCTGTGCGCAGATGCTCTTGTGCACAGCTGCAGGGAAGTCCCTGTCTGTCTGCCCTGGCTGCCTACACCAACCACAATGAACACAGAAGGACTATAATCATTGTCTCTGGAGGGTGATTTCTACTGGAAACCACAAGCTCAGTTACCTTGTGTGCTTGCTGCTGACATGCTTTTTGTAGAGAAAGAGATTCAGCCCAGCTGGCTCTGCCTCCCTCTGGTACTTAGCCTGGTAGGTTTCGCATTTAGCCCTTCCCCTCTTCTTTCTGAAGGTTGTTGCTGAAAGGGGATAAACCCCGTCAAAACAAAATAGGGAAATATGTTAAGAATCAAAACCATGAGAAATAGGAATTGTCACTGAGGAGCGGTGTTCTGCACTTTCTCTCCTCCCTCAAGTTGTTTTTTTGGGGGGCTGATGTGGCTCAGGAAGCAGCCAGTAGGGAAGCAGTTGGGTGGAAAGGCAGGAGAATATGGTCAACCCTTTTGGTGACAGAACTAATCTAATAGATCAGCTCAGCCCACTTCACCTCAAGAAGAGGCGAAATCCAATGCCTAAAACCTGGCAAAGTGGGAACTTTATTACCTTGGCTGTTGGAATTCCAGCATGTGCCCTTGTAATTTCAGTTTTACAGATTTATTCTGCCCTCACTTTCAGTTCTCCTGAGCATTGGTTCATCCCCCTGAACCAAGGGACCAGCGGCAGTTTTCTTGCTGATCTGGAGTTCAGCAGGCGGTGGTGGTCACAGATGGGACTGGCCACCGCCGTGGTGGGACAGCAGGTTCAGGTCAGGCAACCACAACAGGAACTGCGTCGCTGTAGGAAGTCTGTGGGCACTGCAGATTTGCGGAGAGCTCTCAGAAATTTCAGCAGCTTGCATCCTTGTGATTTCTTCTCATACTTTCTGCTGAGCCTTAAATCGACAGATACAATCTTCTGGTAGCGTTTCACCCTTTTTCTGTGGTGGGTGGAAGTGTAAAAATATTGGGGTTACTGCTTGAGGGGATAGAGACAGAGAGAGAGACATATCTTGCCCTTAAAGATCTTCACTGTTACATTTTAAACAAAATTTTACTTGAATTTTGTGTGATGTGGGAGTTTGGCACAGAGAGGCAGCTTTATCCACCTGATCCCTCATCATCCAGCTTGACAGCAAACACTCAGAGGAAGATGTCATTTAGTAGAAAGTCTTACTGAGCATCTCAAGTTTTCTACTGCAAAGCTGCTTTTTCTTTCCATGGCACCAGTGCTATAAAACTTACACTGAGGAGAGGGGCTTCTTTCACACTGAGGTGAGTCAGAAGTGGAAGCCATTGAAACACAAGGCAAATTTCTGTATTATTTGTATTGCTGTTCCAGTGTCAACAAAGACCCAAGTATGGCAGTGCTGGTCGTGGTCCAAATTTATAGGTCAAGTTGGGTTTTCTGCACCATTTGGAAGCTGCAGATGCAAGTCTCTAAGACAGGTGAGGTATCTTGCCGTCTGGAGATGCTGGCACCTTTCCACGGGTTATAGCAGAACCCTCTGCTCCCACTCAAGGTAGGTACCTACCTTTTAAATGGCTAAAGACCGACAAGACAATTCTCACCCCATGGGGTGCGAAGCCTCAGAAGAATTGACAGCTCTAGAACATTATTTAATGAAATATTTTGTTGGAGGCGGGTTTCTGTGCTCTGTGTGAGGAGGAGCCATCTCTATGTATCAGTTACTTAATCCTTTTAATAGAAATAGAGAACTTTTGTTGCGATGGCACCAAGCTATCTCCAGCTGGCATTAAATCTGCCATCCTGGTGGGCAGACAAGCCCAAGTTAGGAATGGCTACAGGAATTAATTTATCTCTCACATTAGGCAAAGACACAGCACTGTGCAGAAATGCCCAAGCTCCTTCTGAACTACCCCTGCTGCCCAGCCAGGGCAGGGTGCCCAGCCAGCACGGCTGTACCACTGCTGCCCCAGGCCCAGGGCTCCCACAATTAACTCAATCAGGTGAGTCAATACATTGATCTCAGCTGCATCAGGCAGGGGATTCGACTCCTGCCCTACTGCCCTGTCAATACCTGCGGACATATTAAATTGATTCCTTCCAGCTTTTCTTTTATAACTTGTCTTTATAGGATTGTCAGTGGGTTGTTGCTAGTATGATGCTTTTTTTTTTTTTTTTTTTTTTTTCTTTAACAGACTCCAAAGACCAAAGTGTCTAACTCATATGACTTGTTAATTAAAGTCATAGTCAACAAGCACAAAATTGTACACAGCCATCCAAAAAAAGAATGTGTAATTTGACATGTATTTTAAATCATAACTATCAATAACCAACTTGTTTACAGAAAACAAACCAGCAGAGCAGTTTATAACCTTAAGAAAACTTCACAGAATATTTTTGATTTTTATTTTTTACACCTTTGCCTCAGCAAACTGTTCTAGGAGCTCAGCCGAACTGTCATTATTAACTTGCCCCAAATTGCTGAGAATCACCCACAGCACCCTGACTATCTGGTATATTTTTATACTGCTGTGTGTCCTGCAAAAAAATCACCAGCTTAGTACAAGTCCAGAGCATTCATGGTTTGCAGCTTGGCGTAGAGACAAAGTGTTCTAGACGTACATGGGTACAGGCTGGCAAAGGCAGCGTCTTGTGGGCAGCATTCTCTCCCTCAAGGAGTTACGTGGATTTAGGGCTTTGTTTGCTTTTGCATGTGGAATTAGACATTGGGCTATAAAATCAATTAAATAATTCTGTTTGAGCGTTAACTTAGCAGAACAAAATCTTGTTTTACCGAGGATATATTTGTATGTTTTAAGCAATGCTGCTTCTTCCTAATAAAAAACAGTGTAACTATTCAAAAGTGGAAAATGACATTATTATTCACAGTGAAAAATGTCATTGCTGTGCTGATAACTGTTGACAGGTACTTGTCATGGTTTTGTGCTATGATGTGTTAATTATTCTGAAGTTCAATCAGATGGCATTTTGTGTTTTCATTTCAACTGTAACAACACAGTACTTGTGACATGTTGACAAGCACGTGTTTAATTGCTCCGTGGTTATCTTCCAAGCTCATGTGTTTTCCACTTAGTTTGTGAAGAAAGTTGCATAATTATCTCCGAGGCTACAGGGTATGTTGCTCATTATTGTATTTTTATTTTCTCTTTGGTGATAAACACAGAATGGTGACAGATGTGAAAACCCATCTTTGATGCTGAACATTACCTCAACTGGACTGTGAGGGTGGAGAGTCATGGTTGATCCTGCAAATCAAAGGCATGAAACACCCGTGGTGAGACCCTGCCCTTCTCCTCAACTTCTCTTTGCCTCACTTCCCATTACAGGTCTAGAGTCAAAAGAAAAAGATCCACATTAATTAGACGTTTAAAAGATCACCTAACACGTTTCTGGGACAGACTTTATTGTTGGTACTGCTCCAGATTATGTCTGTTGTCCTTCTAGGTGTAACTAGGAGATCAGGATAGGTGCTTGCCCAAGGGTGTCTGAGCTGTCAGTCTGCAGCCATAGGCTTAGACTCAGTGGCTCAGGCACTGCTGTCTGGTGCTGCCTCTTACGGACTTGCCCCAGTATCGTAAAGCATGGTAATGAGGCAACTCGCAGAAGGCTGAGATCAATGTGAAAGTTATTTGCAGAAATTCCAATTTTCACTGAGGCTGAAAGCTGCCATATTGAATCCTAGCAAGGAGAGCTTTGAGTAAAACTACTAACCAGAGAGAGGTTTGGGAGGAAAAGGCATGATTTTTTCCTCTTTCTCCTTTGCAAGGGCATACTTCAATTGCTTCTCCAAATCAGGCAGAAGGTTCTTAGAAGGTTCTTAGGTTCATAAAGACATTTACATATGCATTAGGTTGACATCAATCAGGATTCATTACAGAATGTGCAGAAACATTAATTGTGACCCTTTTTTTTTTTTTTTTTTTTTCTGAAATACATTATATGGATTGTTTTACAGACAGAGCCATTAATCTGTCTCCTCAGTTAGAAAATAGTTTAAGTATAAATTAGGTTGAGTTTTGTTTGCTGCATGGTTAATGGAGCCCAAGTCAGCCCGTCAGACCCAGGAGTATTGAGACCCCCAGGCACAAGACCGCCCCAAAGACCCAAGACCACTTTGCAGCCCAGCTTGCTTTTATCCTTTCAGAAACCGTCTAGATTAGAAGCATAGATGTTCCTCACAATGTGATTCATACTTGTTGAGAACCTATGTGACAGGGAGAAATGATGAGCTGGTGATAAAAATCATTACCTTGACCTTTCCTACCTTATCTGGAAGAACCAGGTACATGGCTGGGAGTCAACAGATTTCCTTCTGCTCTCCTTGCCAGTGATGTCAGCCCCATTGGCTTGGCTATCTGCTCTCTGGGTTCATCCTGCCTGTCCATCTCAGTGCTGCCTCAGCACACACCGTCACAAGTAGGCTTAAACCTGATGACTTAAAAGGGAGGGGGGTTAGGTCTGACAATATTCAGGTGAGAGCAGAAGCTTGTGCTTCTTCTGTGGTGTTCAGTGATTGAGTGTTGACAATTTTAATGTTCAAGGACAGTTCTGTCTCATTAATTCTCTCTATGTTTAGAATTCAGAACAGCCAAAGTGTTTGGAAGACCAGTCAATCAAGCTGTCATCTTCTCCCTCTTCACCTTTACATTTATAGTTCCCAGCCTTTCCTTGGCTAAACCTCTTATGCTCCGACCTGGAAAGAAAAGGGACCCTCAGAAAGGGACAAACTCTGGGACTAAATTTCAGTATGCCTTCGTTGAACCTTGAGCTGGGGCAGGAAAGGATCTGCCATCAGAGTTACAGGCTTATGCAACGCCACAATTAGATTGTCAAGACGCTCCAGCAAAATGTATGCATCCAAAGTTTAATATTTATAGCCTAAAAAAAAAAAAAAAAAAAAAAAAAAAAAAAAAAAAATTAATTATTCAGATTAAAGAATTCAGATATATTTCTCCTTTCTTTCTTTGCTGGTAGAAAGACCAGCCCCTCTGGTATGACAGATACCTTATGCTTTCTGCTTTTCTCTTGAAATGACCCTAAAGTTATTCTGTTCTGCCTTTCTGCCTCCTAATGTTATTTCCTTAAAAATAGCTTTTCTCCTCATAGGACTAAGTCTTTTTTTTTTTCTTTTTTCTTTCTTTTTTTTTTTTTTTTTTTTTTTTTTTATATGTAGCCTCTTACTCTGATACTTGAGGGAAAATGCATTCATTTGTTTTCATACACTGGTGTATTGGCAGTGATCACACTATGGATATACAAGCTATTCCCTGCTTCCCTCTGCGCTGTAACAATTTTTGCACATAATAGCTAGTGAAATGAGTATCTTGTGGTAGAATTAGGAAACATGGAAATAACTACCAGCGCAATTGCTCTGTCTCTCATGTGGCATGTTCAGTTTAATGTCTTTAGCTTTTTCAAGATTGTTTTACAGTCTTAGTTTCCTGTATTGTGCATTTGCCTGCATTTACTAGACAAACAAGAAAGTAACACTTCTCATATGTACACAATGACATCCAGCTTGATGGCAGGGAGCCAGTTCAGGAGCTGTGAACTGGTTGTATATCTTTGTTTTACGTTATTTGGTTTTGTTCCTATAAGCTTGTGGATAGCCAATGTTCTTCTGAGTAGCACTGTGCACAAAAACAGGCAAAAGCGCCTAAGCTTCTACACACACACAGCAGAAAAACAAGCTTGAGATTAATCAAAATTTATCTCCAGTGTGCGGCAAGAAAGGAAAATATTACAGTTATGTCAGAGCAAGGGGGGGAGCTGCCCTACTCTGGTAATGGTAGAACCACAGAAATAGATAAATTGAGGTTTGCCTTGCAACAGCTTGCACTAGACCTGTTCTGCATATGAATGGCGAGCTCAAGTCCCTACACTTATCATTTTGGCACCCTTCCTGCATTTAAATATTGTTTTGTCAAGCCTTTCAGCTTTTAAAAATGTAGTGACTGCTGTTCTCCAAACGGCTAGTGAACACAGCGGGGAGCGAGAGACGCCTCTCTCACCCAGTTCTCATGTCAGTGTTCTGAGGCCGTACTGGCATGGGCAGCAATAAATATTTTTGCTCTTTCAGAAGCAGCCTGGCTGCTTGTGCACTTGTCTCCTCCCTGCTGGGGTGGTTAAGGACGAGCCAGTGAATCATCCTGCTTCTCCACAGTGGTCTCTGGCCTTTGGGGTTACAACCTGGCCTGGCTGCCTTCATGTTATGAGGGCCCAGCAGTGCAGGGATGCGGGGTGCTCACCAGCCCTGGAAGCCCTCAGGTCTACCGTGAAGGACTCACACCAAGCATCCAATATACAAGCTGGCTCTTTGGAAGATCAGCTCAGGGTAGTTCCATATGTGTGCTCGTAAGATTTACAGCGTTTCCCAAAGAAGGTTAGGAGACCTAGCATATCTGTAGTAAAAGCCTGGATATGTTCCTTCCTCATAAATATTTAAGTTGTTTTCTTAATGGAAGCAGTACTAGTAGGTGTGTCAGCTTACTTTTATCTATATTCCATTAGGCTTAAAAGAAAATGTTCTCGTTGACTTTGTCTGAAATGCATTTTCTATGCAAAGTAATTAGAAGCCCACCCTTGCTTTATCAAGACACATGTTCAAATTGCTTTAGGGGGCAGCAACAAAATCCATCTGTCTCACCAATCAGATATTGAAACAAAGGTAAACTCAGTAGTGGTCATTGTGCTTTGTAGCAAAAGGCAGCTGCACAAATAAGGGTTCACATTTGGACACTCCCATCTTACATCCTTGCAATAAAACAACTTCAGAAACGCTTTCTTCAACAGTATTGCAAATGGAAAAAACAACCATAGCTGCATTTGCAAATCTGGAAAGGTGGGAGATGCCCAAAAGAAGTTAATGTAGTTTAGGCCCAGACTTTTCCAGCATGGACTATGAGTTGCCTGAAAGAAATGCAGTTAAACACGAACCTAAGCATGGACTTCCTCATAGGGTTGGTCAGTCATTGTCAATGTACTAACACCAGAACTGTTCTTAAAAGAAGCTGGATTACAAGCTAATTAGGAGCCTATTTAGTGGCAGTGTTGACAATGAACTTTTTCCAGTACCATTTTTTTAATAAAGGTCTCAATTGCACTTACAGTAATACAGATATAACACCTTGTTGGTTAATGATATGAGAAACTGTAGTCCCAAAGCTGGCAAAAAGCTATGGACAACGGACTGATTCCTTTCCTTTCCTTTCCTTTCCTTTCCTTTCCTTTCCTTTCCTTTTTTTTTTAACCTAGCCTAATTTTTTTAGACGAAAACAAAGATGTAGTTATTAGGATACAAGGTTCTTTGCATAGATGTAACTTATTACTCTATGTAGAGCCAAAATAATGTATGTGAGGACAAGCCAGCCTAAAGCTGAAACTAAGTGCAGAGTTACAATGACACCATACTCTTTTGGTTTAGTCTTCTGAAAGTGTTGAGAGTGATAATAGTTCTACCATCAGGTTAAAATATGAATTATCTTTAATGAAGGTGGCTGGGACCCTTTCAGCCTCACCAGGAGTTCCTACTCAAAGTTGCTCAGTCAAATACCCACACTTCAGGTGAGGATTCATCTCCCCTTGCTTCTGACATCTAACAGCGTGCCTCTAATCCTGGCTAGGCATCAGGCTCCCTTTGGCAGCTGGTGGAGGGAAGAAGGGTGCGAGGCATTCACCTACACAAGACAATTCTTCCCACTTTCTTAGTCCCAAAATAGACTGGTGCATGAGGTGACTTCCCGTTGTTCTGCTGATTCTTCTATAGGCAGCCTCTTGGGATTGCCTTAAAATAAAGACTATGTTCGTTTTAAAACCAAATATCTAAAATCTTAACTATAGCATTAAGCAATCTCTGGACCGTCTCTCTCAGGCAAGAGCAATGTCTCAGGCTCTTAAGGCAGGATGACACCTGTTCTGGCGCTGTGCAGCTCTTGTCTGGTATTGGCTATTGAATGCCTATAGGATCATTTTAGAGGGAACTGGCCCTGTCAGTGGGGTCAGTAGTTTGCCCACATACCTACATACTTAACCTTATTCAGGATACTCACTGCCGAAAATCAGGTATCTGTTCCCTACTGGGGGAGCTGCGGAACTAGCTTGTGTATTTTTCTTTCTATCTCCCTTTCTTTCTCATTCTCTTTCTCTATATTTTTTTCTTTCTTTGTTTTTTCATCCTTGTCTTCTCACCCTACACACCTGACTGATGCTGACTACAGCCCGTCCCTTGGGGAATGTAACATTCATTTTTAGTAGGGAAATGGTCTTGCAATCATAAAAAATTGATGGCTGTCTGAAGCAGCAGTTAATCTTGTTTGAGAACTGCATCATTAACCTACAGCACAACGTACACATTATGGACACATTTATAAATGGGAGAGAGTGTAGACTTCAGTTTCTAATTTCCTTCTTGCGGAGACTCATAAAACTCACAGGGAAAACACTGCCTTTGACATACTGCTGTGCCAGACCTCTCTGCTTCTGGAGCTCCTTTTCAGAGGGAGGATGGTTTTCTGTGCCCATGTCAGTGGACTAGGACAGGAGAGAGAACTTTTTGCTCTTTCTTAGGCAGGTGGGTGCCTTTGGGATTTCTGTACTGATGCTGGATGTTGTGTGGGCACCAGGCTATCACCACGGTCAGCAGCCCATACGTGGGTGCAAGCAATCTATCAGTGACCAGAATAGCTGGGATCCCAGGCACAAACTGCCCAGCTTATGTCATGTCGAGCTTTGGGCACTAGATGTCTTGGCTGCACCTGGACACCCTGGAAAATAGAGTTGTAATGTACACATTATGTAAACTATATGTTCCCGTGATAACAAATGAGTGAACTTAGACTGGTTTGCCCTATTTCTTTTTTGCTTTAGGCTTTTTGAGTGATAGAAAATACATGTTTTCTGTATTTTTGAAAATGAAAGACATTAATACCAAAAAATCACATTATCCCACTTCTCAGGTATGTTCAAACTATTTCAACAGTGCAGAGTGGCAGAGATATGGTTAAATTTGTCCAGCTATGAATTCTGTCCAAGATGATCCTATTTTTTTTTTTCCCTTTCGTATAAATGCCAACCACAAACATCTTCAAAAAAAGGAGTGGAAGGTCACAGCTAATAACCTGGTTCTGAGTTACTCACAAATGCAGTGGAGTTAGGGCTGCTAAGCAGTTGCAAGTTAGGGAAAGAAATGCAAAGAGTTTGATGTGTGGCAAAAGAGAGAAGGATTCCCAGTGTTATGCAGTTGGGTAACTTAAGCAGTACACTTTGTTTTTCTGGCTGTTTTTCAAAGACAGTGACATTGGCTGGAACTGTAAAGAGTGAGGAGTGCTAGCTGAGCACTCACTGTCAACGAACATCTTGTCGGGCTGTGTTCATCTGTCATTTACATATAACCTCGGAGGTGTTTCCTGATAAGACACAATCTGCTTACCGTTCTCACAGTGTGAAAACAATGGCAACAGTGCTCTGGTTATGCTATGGGCTTAGATACTTTTCAAATACTGAGGTGAGTCGACCAAAATAAAAAATTTTCCAGGCCTGTTCAGAGCCTGTAATTGGAAGAGTGTAGGGCATACTTATTTCTTAAGCATACTGCTAAAATTTCCGTTCCCCCTTGTACATTCACTATGGAAATTAATTTGGTACAGAAAAGTTGTTCTTGGCAAGACAGAGATCTGTCTTCGGGAAGCTTCATAGTGCAACCAGTCACTAAAACCAGACTTTGCTGTCCCAGCAACATACCTGTAAACAACTGTGAGTGAATAGAGCACAGAAATATTCTCTTCCTAATTTTTATTTTTTGTTTAGAAAACAAACAAACTGGAAGGATTTCTTTGCTCAGAGAAGGGGAGGACTGAAAGTGCTAGTGAGAACGAAGCTTAGTGCTGGTGGCAAACACGTGAATTACGTTCAGTTCCACTGATGCCCTCTGTACCTGATGTACAGAAGCCTGCTATTTAGCTGGAACACTCCTAACCTGTAGGATAGAAGTATTTTCCTTATGCCCCAGCTTGCCCTTTGTAACCATTGATGTGTATCTTAAGGGACTTGGCAAGTTAGAGGAAGAATGAGGGACCTTAAAAGGCAGTGCCTGACAGTAAACAGAAGGGAGAACATTTTGGGCCACAGATCCACCCGAGTGTCCTCACAAGCTCTGAGTCTTGTGTGCAGGGTTTGGCTGGACCTGTGTGCCAGCACCCATGCTGCCTGGGACTCGTTTCTTTGGGGAGTCAGTGCACAGGAAAGCTAAGCTGTGAATCCGCACCCATGTCCTGCACAAAAGTTGAGTGCAAGCTGTGTGGGTGGTAGGTCACCTCACTCTTCATGCAGTTGAAACACAGCCACATAGGGTTGTGCACTGTAATTCACTGTCTTGCTCACTGCATGCAAACTTCTGCTTTGGGGGTATCTTAAGGGTGATATGGGCATCTTCTGTGAGGGCAGGAAGTGCTTATCCCTGCCATGTGCTTACCGGGAATATTCTGAAGTCCTGCCGTATGGAGGATCATCTCACCTTGTCCCCATACCTCATGTTGCTTTTGTTTTGTCTATTTAGCTTTTAAGTGCTGCAAGGAATAATAACTGGTATTTATTTATTTATTTTATTAAGGAATTACAAAGAAAAATAGTTTTCAAATTGTTAGTAGTGGTGCCAAGCTACCCCTTTGGAGCAAACATATTACAGTTGTCAGAAATGGCATCAAGCCACTACTAACAGGTGATGGTGGCACAGCTGTGCTGGCAAGAGATGGAAGGTGTCACCTGAACAGAAGGAAAAGCCCTAGTGAGTCTGTGTGCTGTGGGTTTTCATTATTTCATTCCTTTTTTTTTTTTTTTTTTTCTTCTTTTTTTAATAGCTGAGGACATCTGAAGCTGGGCTTAATTACTGTATTTAATAGGGTCTCTGCTCCGCATCTGTCTGAGGAAGTCATCATTGGAGACTGGCATCCCACGGAGGTTTAGAGGTACAAATCACGTGAGCATGCTCTGCGGACCAGGATCCTGCTCTACCACCACCAGCACAGCTTGTCATCTCCATAGGGATGGGTCAAGTGCTTTAGAGCTCAATGTTCCCCACTACACCCAGTCTCCAGATCCTAAGTATCACAAAAGGATCAATTCATCTTTCGTGCAAGACAAATGAGCCATCTTTCAGCAGCAGCAGCAGCTTCACAACCAGAGCTCTGTAGAAGTGGTATCTTGGTCAAAAGCAGAGTAAATGACACATTAGTGGGTCCTGACCACCCAGCCTGGTGATTCTCTCCAAAGATCTAATAAATTTGTTGTTGGCAAGGGGGGCTTCTGTATTGCAAGCAAATAGCTGTTACACACCGAACTGGGACCAAGCCAAAAATAGTTACTAGGGGTTTAAGTAAGTACATCAGGATTTCAGCTTAACAAGAAAGAGAAAACTTCTTTACCCAGCTCTGGATGGAAGCTTATTTTTCTTGTTCCAAATTAAATAAAAATGACAGAAGAAAGCATTGTGAGTTATTTGAGCTGGTTGCTCAGTGTGACCTTTTCCACTCCAAAATCTAATCCCAAAGAAGCAGGGTTCCTGGAAATCTAATCTTTGCTGTTGAGGCTGATTAATTATTTGATCATGCAAGCGTTGGCCAGCCAAACAGTTTACCTTTCCTGCATGGCTGCTGTTCCAGTTAACAATGTAGCCTCAGAGAATAATCAGTTTAGGGTTTAAACTGAGAAGCTGTAGAGAATTTCACAGATTATAACGAGATTCACTCCCACACCTGTTCTGAAACAAGTAAAAATAGGTCTGTATAAACACAGAGAAGCATACAGTTCTTTTGTTGTTGTTGTTGTTTTTGTTGTTTTTCCTTGGGTGTTAAAAACAGCTACTTTGATTGCTGGTGATATAGAAATATTGATGTGGTAGATACTTTACACAGCATCCTGTTTTTCAGTGATGTATGTTTGGAACTGACAACCAACAGAAATGTCTTGGTGACAGGATGGCAAAGCTAAATATCTCCGAGTGCTGGCAGGAGAAGGCTTTTTGGAACCCAGTGACTTGAGTGACTGGCAGAAGACCACTGCTGCTGCTCTAGCACAGGGTGAAATAAAGCAGAGCATGAAGATGGAGGCCAGGGTAACTCAGTGATGTTGCCAGCAGGGTTTGCCATTTGCTCGCTTCCTCCCCTGCTAAAGTTTCAGACCACACAGCAGTCCTTGCACTAGCCTTGAGGAGTCCTCTACATGCGAGCTGTACTGTGTAGGTGAGTTGTGCTGCTGTGCTTGTGTTGCTTGCAGTCTACAAGCACTCCATCTATACTGCAAACGCATAGTCTTGTGAAAAATGTATAATCTCCTCAGTAAAGTGGATAACAACAGTTGAAACAGAGCAATTTTTCACTTGATATTATCATTTTTTACAGTGCTGACAGAAAAATTCAGGGACAGGTATAACGTATGTTTGGCATCTAGTTCTAGTTTCTCCGAACTTGTACTCTTTGTGTGCAGAAATTTTGTCCAACTGCATTTTGAAAAAATTGAAAGAAATTGTTTGGGGTTCTGAGATGTCCAGTGGTCTTGCTGAATGCAAGACCATGTGCCACTATCAGCCACACCATTTATGTTCCCTTATTTCTGTCCCAGAAATTGTGTTCAGGCATGTGGAAATACCTGTCCCTACAAGGATAGTGAGACACTGGGATAGATTATCCAGGAAGACTGTAGTATCTCCAGTGTTGGAAATGATCTTTAAGAAACAGCTCGGAAATCTTTGTAAAGAATGGCATAGGTGTATCTCAACCCTGCAAGGATCTGGTCCTTTCCAACTCTATATTCATGAATGCTATGTATTAACAAACAAAAAAAAAAAATCCTAGAGAAATATGGGAATGCCCACCATAGTGTGGACATCTGCTTTGTAGCCTCCCTGCAAATAAAATGTCTGATAAGGAATGGCAATTCTGGAAAAATCTTCCACTCTTCAGAATAGCCCTCTTTGTAACTTGTCATGCATGCATCTCAATGACGATTCTCTGTTTCTGCTGAGAGACAAGGATTCAACTGTTCTTCTCAGTGGAACAAGTCCACATCATAAATACTACCTTCTCCCTGCCAAAAGGTAAAGCTGGGAACTGCAGTTTGAGAAAAGCATTTCGTTAAAAGTGTGCTTCCCTGTATGATAACGTGCTTTGGAGAATATTGTGTTAATGAAGGCAGCTTTCTTTCTCTCAGAGGTGTCTATCTGCCTGGGAGATAAAAATATTCTGGCATGTGACCCTCCCTCCCACCTTCCACATCCTGAAGCTCTTAAATATCAGCTCTCAGCACTGCCCATTTACAAATGCTGCTCTGCTCTGACCGTGGCTTATGGGCAAAGTTCACTCATCTGCTCTGAGCTCAAGTTTATTGTAGCAGAGCATACAGCCACAGCAGACTGGAGACATTCCTATCTTACGCATCGCTTCCTGATCTCTGCAGTGGTCCCCTGGGAAAAATGCAGAAAAGAAATCGTTTTCATAGGGTTTGTAATGTCTGGGACAAGAAAGAATTTCCAACCAACCCACACGCACCCTCCCTCCAGCTATAACTCTGAAACAAAGGCTATGTGAGTTTAAGTTAGTGATATAAAATAATGTTTTAAGCTGTATACATGGTAGGAAGACCCTTCCAAAACAATGCCACAGGGCCTGTTGAGAAGTTGGGTGAGTGCATCTGTATCCTTTGTGTGCAGTAGCTGAAATGTGATGTTGGTTTTCTTCTACTTGGGTCAAGCCGTGTTTTTAAGATTTAGGAGAGCCTAAGGTTATTGATGCTTTTCTGCCTCTCAGATGCTCTGATGTAACAGCTAGGAACGTCTATTTATCAATGGAAAATTACAAAAAGAAGAGACGGGCTAAAGGAAGCTTTTACTGTAAAGCTTAATTTCCACAGGCAAGCTAACCGTCAGTGCAATATCATTATATCACAGCTTTAGCAGCTTCAGTCTTTGTCCGAGAGGAAAAAAGCCCTCAGATCTTCCCTACCATAACAAACCGCTTGGACAAAACATGCAGACAAAGCTCCTGTATCCCTGACACAAGCTTCAGGTTATGAATAATTATTGCGGGTAGGAAGGAGGGGAAAGCAGCTTTCCCTTCGGTCAGCAGGTCAGAATTCAGGAAAAATCCGGCGGCAGGAGGGCTGCGATGCTCACTAAGGGCCCTGAGGGGCCTGCAAATGGCGGGCAGGGGGGCTCGGGGCACGGAGCGCTCCGCGGGCACCGGGCGGGCCGGAGGCAGGGGCCGGCCGCAGCCGCAAGATGGCGCCGCAGCCGCGCCGGCCCGCCCGGCGGCGGCCCTGGGCTCCCCCGTGGCCTCCCCGCTCCTCGGGTGTCGCCGTCGAGCGCTACCCCCGCTCTGTGGGGAGCCCGGGGGTCAGGGCAGCGGAGGGGGAGTCGGGTTAAGGACGGAGTCGGGTTAAGGACGCTTGTCCTGGAAGGAGACGTTTGGGTCGGGTCCCTCCCGTGGCCCCGGGGTGGTTTCTCTAAGGGGGTCGCTGCAGCAGTGAGGTTTAGCCCCGCACGCCGGCTCGCGGCCGCCCAGTTTGGCGTTTCCAGCAGAAATGTAAAATAAAGGCTGTGTTTTTATTCCCCACCCCAGAGGTGTTTGGGTTATTCACCAGAAGACTCCCCTGTAGGTGGCTGACAGCTTACAATTCCATATAATAAGGAAGCCACTATAAATCTAGATGGGCATGGTGTGTCTTGAATAACTCATCACCAAAGTTCATTTATCACCAGGGAAGGAGAAGGCTGGAGAGCTCCTCTGATCACTGCCAGGGGAGAAACACAGTGAGGAAACTGAAGTGAAGCTGCATCAAAGGGAGAAGTGTAGTGGGAAGCAAATGGCTAACGCACCCCTGCTGCAGGGATCTCCAGCTGCCTTTTAACTGTACAAGAGGCAAAGGAAAAATATATAAATAAAGCAGCAGACTAGAGAGCTTCTCCTCCTGCTACTGCAAGTGTCCCTGTTGTATACCTGGCATATCTGCTGGGCTATTCCTCCTGGAAGTCTGGCTGTGCCACAGCTTCTGTGCTTCTGATCAGGCCAAAAAAGCAAAAAGCTCCTGGCCAAAAGCAGGCCATAAAACAGAGAGCAGGGCAAAAAACACACAGAGATCTCATCAAATTATAAACTGCAAAGCAGGCAGCTGCCCAGCAGTTTCAGGAAGCATGACGGCTGGGCTTGGGCTGGCTCCTGGGGGCATGCCTGGATCCTGAGGAGCCACTTGGACCACTGCAGCCTTCAGGGTGTGTGGGGCATCAGTGCTGGGGTCTTCCCCTCCCAGCCTGGATGTGTCACCACCACTGCGCCCCACAGCTCCTCTGATGGGGTAAAGGCCTGGGCATGATGCCTCCCGCTCCTCAGCTGGCAGCTGCACAGTGCAGTTTTAGCCATGCAGCTGAGGAGCCTTTATGCAACTCTGCTGCACTGTTGTTGCAAAGCAGGAGGAAATTGTAGATGATCAACTGGCCACCCAGCTAGCTGTGATCTGGGGAGCAGCTCAATGCAGGGGAATTCCTGTCCCTGTCCCTGTGGAGCTCTGCGTAGGCAAGAGGGCAAGAAGACGTGCGTTTTCAGGCCTGAGTCCATTTTTTTTTGTATTCTTTTACTGTAAGGGTCTCTGTTTTTCATTATAGCTTTCATTATATGTAGGACTGGCCTTGGAAGCCCACAAAAATCCCAAGTGCCTTAAGGGTATAGAAACAAGAGGTTCTCCTTCCTTTCCTTTGTGGGAATCTTGTTAGTAAGCCAGACTTTCCAGCTGGAAGTTCAGCACTGATTTCTCCCTAAGACCCAAAAGCAGCACTCAAACACCACAGCATTGGTGGCCACGTATGACAACATCCATATCATCTGTCCTTGGGAGGTAAAAGAGCTGAGGCAAGAGGTGAAGAACTGGCCTCACATGGCATCTTAGTAATAGAGGTAGGAGCAGGACAAAAGTCTGCTCATGACAGCATTAGCAATATTAGCAGTATTAGCACATTAATGCTACTTCTGAAGGGAAGAAAAGACAGTATCTCAGGGGTATGATGGTAAAATCTCACCCTGTGTGAGGGATAGAGCTAGACTGGAATTTGAGATCCTTTTTGTGTGTACTGAACACAGATAATTTGCCTGCGAGCCTGACAGTGAAAGAAAGAATTGCACCAACTTGCCTTTGAAAAATTGCCTTTATTAGACCAGTCTTGCTAAAATTGCTGGGAGTAACAGATTCTAAAATTGAGCTACTGAATTAGTCTCAAATGGAAACTGTGACAGCCAGCCTTAAAGTGGAGAAAATTGGATTTAAGAATTGGACCTTGGGCATAGCAGGATGTCTAGGAAGTTGCTGTGCTGTAGCTGATGAACTCATATGGAGCATGGATTTCATGCTGGTGAATAGCAATGTAATAAATGTTCTATGGAAACATTACAAACTCGGGCTAGAGGAATTCCCTTTAAAGAGGTGGTCCAGGTGAGAAAATGCTTTGTAGACAAGTAATATGCACTGAGCAAACTGTAGCCCCCGAGGGCTACAGTCACAATTGCAACTGTGTGTGGTATCTTCCCAGCATATGAAGGAGGAGCAAGCAAATGTTCTTTGAAACAGAGGAGTGAGAGTGAAATGGGCTTGATTCTGCAAATGCATTTGAGTAACTTCATGTGTGAAGAAGCTTTTCCAGGGTCAGGTGTTAGTTACACAGACCCTTGAAGGAGTACACTTTGATCAGGAAGCCTTTAGTGGTGCCAACAGCTCCGTCCTTAGAGTCTGGTAGGTTCTCATTCCATGGGGACTGATGAGGGAAAGGGTGAAGGTAAGTGTAGAAAGTTGAGAGAGGGGCTGAATGCTTAGGTATGTCTGAAAGGCTTTCTGGAGAATGCTATAGAGCTTATTAATGGCTTCCTAATATTAGCTTGCTTCATTCACATATGGGAAAAAAGAATCCCTATTAGCCTGTTAGGTGATAGTTTCTAGTCTTGAAGAATCCAGTTCTGGAAGTGTTACATGGAAGAAGTATCTCCCTGAGAAATACATGTTGAGGTCTAAGGGTTCATAGGTCTAGAGCCTAAAAGGCAGTAAGAATAAACAAGGGAGGGAGGGATGAAGGGAGGAAGGGAGGGAGGGAGGGAGGAAGGAAGGAAGGAAGAAAGAAAGAAAGAAAGGGAAATAAATAAATAAATAAATAAATAAAATACAAAATTTGCAAAACTAGTGCGTTTGTGTTTTTTGCTTTTTGCTTTTTCCTTTTTTTTTTTTTATTATTTTTTCAGATGGACTTTCCTACTAAAAAGCTGTATGAAGAAATACAGATAGCAGCTTCGTGGTATTAAACTAAATGTTGTTGCTGGTTTCTTAGAGACCCATATTGCAGTTCTCCGTCCGCCTGCTGGTTTCTGTATTTATACCTTGTACTAGGGCTCTATTTAGAGTGCAGTAGTCATTTGTAGCACTAACTGACAATGTATTCCTTAAAACAATCAAATGAGACAAATGTGTGGTGGTGTGGTTTTTTTTTTTTTGTTCAATATCAGAATATAAATTCATAGCTTCAGTATTTTCTAGTTACTTTGTGTAAGGAATTCATGTCCATCGACAAGTGCTAAGCAGAATCCTTGGTTAGTTTCCAGTTTTAGTGCAGATTTCTGCACTGTGTGTCTCAGGTCGCTTGACTTAATCCATCTCCCTGCCTCAACTCTGTATAAGCAAGATGGAGGCGATAACACTGCCCTGAAGGAGTGGCACAGGGATAGATGTAATCAAGAGGGTAAAGGATTGTGCAGGTGTTATTGTAGTAACAACCACAAAATACCTAGGATTCCTTATCTAAATGCGATGGTTAAGCAGGCGCTTATACAAACGCACTCTGAGAGCTAGCTGCTTTGCATTCTTCATGCTGATAAAGGGAGTGTGATTTGTCCAGTTTCAGACCACTCACCAAGAATGCAGTCACATATTATTGGGCTTTTTCTGGCTGCAAAATGAACTGCAATTGATAGCAGTGATAGCAGGTGGGCCTGTAATGCTATCCAAAATGCTAACAATCAGATTTCCAACAGAGCCCCTTGCTCTAAATGGGGATTTGGCATTTTCTAAAGCCTTCGTCTCCCATTGAGAAAAGAAGGGACTCTCGGAGTTTAAGCGCTTTTGAAAAAAAAAAAAATCTGGCCTCAATAATACAGGAGCTGGACTGTTCTTAAGATGGTAAAAATGGAGGAGGGGTGTGTGAAATCAAACCATAAATGAGCTCTGTGACCTCGCTGGCAAATGGAATAGCATGAGTGCAACATGCACACTGACGGTGAGAGAATTGTCACAGAATTGATGAGACACCTGGATTAGGGCTTCCAAAGGTTAATACGTTTGTCACAAGATAGAGTTTGGTCTCTGCTGGCAGCAGCAGTTCTTCAAAGCTCTTCTGACTCTTTTGCCAGTTCTGTATGCATCAATATTGTGCTTTTCGGCTGCACATGTGGCCTTAATGTCCTAATCCTGTTCTGACTAGGGTCAAACTCAAAGGCTTTTCCCTGCCTCATCCCCTTAAGGTTCTGATCTGACTTTTTATTGTGAGGCCGTCAGGCATTATACTGGCTCCTGGCTCCTGGGTATAAGCAATGCACAGCTGTATTATTTTGAGAGGCATCCTGCTCTGCTCACACACAGCCAGTTGGTATAAGCATTCTGTAGAAAGGTTTTTATTTTGGGTCAGAATGAAAAGCTTTAAAACTGTTCCAATTATTATTTTTTTTTTCTGTTCACTGTTTTTTCTTTCTTTCTTTCTTTCTTTCCTTTTTTTTTCTTTTTTTTTTTTTTTCCAAAAAAAAGTCACTGCTTTTTTTGTTTCTATTCTGAAACTGCGTGTCATAGACCTGCTGTGATGCCAGCACACATTGAGACCATGGGATGGGGTCTCCCATTACCTTCTGCCTCTCACCCTTAGCCAAGGCTGTGAGCTTGGTGCAAATCTTGCTTGGCAATTCTGGAAAGGTTTCACTTCCCCACAGCTCTGTGCTCTCAGGTGTTGATCTTTTTTTCAGTGGCATTCCTTATGGATGTTGTGTTTGCAGTTGCTCTATGGCTTTGGCTAGGCATTGTTTCAGATCAGCATCTTTTATATGTGTATGAATTGCTCTCTAGTCTTTGGTCGTCAATTACTGCCTCTGTCCTGGAGACAACAACAGGCTTAATGCTTTATTACCCACTTCTTCACTCAGCTCACCTATGTCCGTGTAGTTTTTAGAGGAATGTTTGCCATTCTCTGTGCTGCCATACTTCTTTCCAGCTCTGAGCCATGCCTTGAAATTCTGACCTTTTAGCCTGTATAGTGAAGAGCTGTTTAGTATTGGCCACTGAGGGACTTGAATCCTCAAGGTATTCCTAGCTGAACTGCATTCATGAATGGACAAGGCCTCCCAGACATCTTCCTTGAGGGGATGTACTGTGACAGAGGTCGAACAGTGGTAATGGCTGGCTTTTTTATGCATATCACAACCTTAAGAAGTGCTTAACAAGGTGATGGGCATCAACAGCCACACAGTCCCTTTCCTCCAGCTACATTATTGCTGTGTGCAACTCCATTTCATGTTGTGCTCCTGACTGTCCTCTTCACAGGTAATGGCATGGCTGAGAAATCAGACTGTGAAGAGCTGCCATCTTCCTTCTGCAGTGCAGGCAGTCCAGTTCCATGCGAGGACACTGGCAGCATGGTTGCATTTCTTGCCATCTGTGCAGGTGAGGTGCCAGACGCAGGCACACCACTTGCCTGTGGCCTGGAGAAGATCCAGCCCAATGTGCAGACAGGGATTCTGCAATTCATTTTCTTCTCTCTGTAGCTGAAAAGGTTTTAAATTGAAATGCCAGACACCATTAAACTGATACTGATTTCCTTTCTGTCTAGGGTAACTGGTAGATCAATATTTTGGTTGAGGATATATTTTATGCTAAATATAATATTTTACAAGATAACCGACTTGAAAATACAGAAGAGTTTAAATGTTTTGCTTTTCAGGTTTTATGTGCAATAAAATGATGACTGGTATCAAATGGGTGTAATTTAATTTTTATGGGACTGTTTCTCCCTCTCCAATTCTCAAATAAAATGCTCAGCACCTTTTAAAAAGCCCACCTGCACTAAGAGACTGCTTTTTGTTGGCCCCCAGAGCACTAGTTTTAATTTGCTAACAGGAAAAAATCTATTGAAGGAGGATTAAACAAGCTAAGAGACATTTTTAGAATGAGAAAAGTGAAATAGCAGGCCATGAACTCCAGGAAAGAAGACTTAAGCACAGGACAAATGAACATCAAAAAGGTTGAGGTACTCAATGCCACCTTTGCCTCAGTCTCTGATAGTAGAAGTTGCCTTCAGCGATCTCAGGCTCCTGAGATAGAAGGAGAGTCTGGAGCAAGAAAGGCTTATCCTCAGCAGAGGAGGATCAGGTTAGGGAACAGGTACACAACCTGGGAATGCACATCAGGTCCCATGGAATGCACACATGAGTGGTAAAGGACCTAGCTGGTCTCTCTCTGAAGCTACTCTAGTTTATCTTTGAAAGGCCATGGTGATCAGCAGATGTTTCTGAAGACTGGAAGAAATCAAATGTCCCTTATCTGCAAGAAGGGACAAGAAAAAGGATCCAGGTAACTACAGAATGGCCAACCTTCCCTTGGTACCTGGGACAGCAGTGGAGCAGCTAGTCCTGGATACCATTTCTAAACATGTGAATTATAGAAGGTGAACGGGAGTAGTCAGCGTG
The DNA here is from genome assembly GCA_011076525.1 of Nettapus auritus. Lineage (NCBI taxonomy): Eukaryota > Metazoa > Chordata > Aves > Anseriformes > Anatidae > Nettapus > Nettapus auritus. The sequence continues at coordinate 57,544,613 of CM021765.1, read as the reverse complement.
GATTTATGAAGGGGAAATCATGCTTGCCCATCCTGATAGCCTTCTACAGTGACATGACTGGCTTGGAGGATTAAGAGAGAGCAGTGAATGATGTTTATCTTGACTTTAATAAGGTTTATGACACTGTTTCCAATTGTCTGTCCTCATAAACACACGGAAGCAGGGCCAAGAATTTCCAGCCTGCTGTTTAGAGCTGACAGGAGTCCTGAATTCCAGTCCCAGCTGCAGGCGTTATTAAGTGTGCAATACCTACATTATTACTAGATAATATACCTAACTGCAGGCTGTGAATCCCAGGTGGGCATAGCCATGAAATGAAATCCTGGAAAGGGACAATATGTAAGATACAGACTTGCCCACAGCACCCTCTGAGGATTGCTTAGTGCGCTATTTCTTGGCAGTCTTGAGCACCTGTCCCTCCCTTGGGAGCGAGAGGATCCCTCTGGGGGAAGAGAATGCCTAATTTCTTTCACAGATTTACTCCCCAGGAGCTCCTGGTATAGAGCTGAGGTAGCACTGTGTTAGGTGTACATTGTCTGCTTTTCCAACACTAGGAAGAGCACCAGTAAAAATTTGGAAAACATCTTCTCTGTTCTCAAAGGATGCATGCTCACACGACTCTTACTAATATAAATACAGTTTCAAATAATTAAGGATTTCTGAACTGAACTCATTGTGTATCACAGATAGTAAATGTGTATATATATGTATGTTTATTGCTGTTTAAATGGCTCAAGTAGACCATCTGCTTCTGAAGCAGCTCATGTATTTTGGGATTTGGTTATGAACTGACCACAGCATTCCAGGCAGCACTCAGCTATGAAGATAGCTGTCTTTACGTACAGCACCAGGCTGGAAGAGAGATGCATCTACTTTTAGAAGTCAGGCAGGGATGGTATGACTTAAATTGGCACAGCTGGGTCCTTGTCATTTCACTTCACTACCACTTAATTTGTATAAAACAGGGAAAATTTTAACTGGATGTTACCGTAATGGGAGCATCCCATTAATCCCTTATTCATGGCAAAGGAAAGCAGTCCTTCTAGGATTATTTTACTTAGCCTTCTGTGATTCACATGGGATGTACAATTACAGCATTTGTTCTTAACCAGAATTATGGATGAGACCCAAGACTAACTGACAGTTCAGTTATTTCTTCCTGATGCATTTCATTAATAGCCCCTGCACCTCTCACCTCTCTGAAATTGGCAACCAGTGAGGTGCCTGTAAGAGGCTAATTGCCTCCAGAGTCAATTGTCCTGGAGCCAATTGTTAATCTCCTGGTGCTAATTGCCAAAAGCAGGAGTAATCAAAGTAGGCAGGGTGCACAGGAGCGGCATGCATATTAGAGCTGTGTAGCCAAATACCAAAAGTGTTCAACCCTGCTCCTTGACACTACTGTAGAGCTTAGCAAGCAGAGATGCAATGAGGCATTAGTTGAATGTAAATCCTGAATGTTTTGCTGCATTTCTCATTCCTCATCTTAGACTGGTGTTCTACTTGCAAGTTATAAAACAGGTAGGGTGAAATCTGGGTCCTGAGGAGGTCAAATAAAAAGTGTAAGAGAGCTAGCTGTACTGCTTGACTTTGGGACGGCAGTACTGATGTTGTGGCCAGTTTGGAAAGAAAAGGAATGGTGGTGCAACAGTTGCGTAGGTTAATTTTCTGATTTACCATTGCTCTTTGATTAGATGTTTTCAGTTAGCAGACTGAATTTGATCCTTGGGTTATATTAAGATTTAGATCTCCTGTAGTAACTTTAGTTGAGTTTATCCTGCCTATATCAAGGTACATCTTCAGCATATTTGACCTGTGCTTTTGGATCTGCCTTCCTAAAATGAGGTGAGTACCTTATAGAGAAAGAGCGAAACTAAAATCACACAAAATGTTGTGTGGGCCAAAAATCTGGCCTGTGTTTGTCCTTCAGTAATTTGGAAGGAGGTATGTTTGTTAACGTATCTACTCTGCATATAATGTGCTGCAAAAATTCTGCTAGGCTCTTCTTTCAGGCTGTCAGACTGATGGCTTTTGGGCATCCCAGTTTACAGCTTCTGTCTAGACTATGGTTTGACCTTTTGTTCCTGGTGTCAGATGGTGACTTGCAAGAGCCTGAGTCTGCTGTTGTTGGGCAGAGATGGAAATGGGTATTCCACTAACCTGAGCAGCTGGAACATCTGCTGGAGAATAAAAGCTTGAGTTGTTTGTCTGGATGGTTCAGTGATAAGAGACTTTGGCTGCAGGGCTTTGTCAGTATGCCTGACAAATGTTTTATCTCTCAGTTTATGGTATAATGGTAATTCTTTTAAGTAAGTACAGATTACTTTATATCTAACTTCAGAAAAAAATCTTTTTTTCTCTTTTTTTTTTCTTTTTTTTTTTAAGCCTGCACCTAGATGAGAAGAAAGCAAATCTGTGACTACTTCAAATTGTAACCAAGGCTTTGCAAATGAATAACAACAATGATTTAGTTAGTTTACAAACTCTAATCTGGAAACTGCCTACATAACTCAAGAGACTGAGAAACACTTGGCAAATAATAGACTTTGTGATGCTGGTGACACAAACTGGGAGGGGATTTAAAAACAAAATAGGAGGAAGGCAAGATTACTGCATTGATGGCATTAGCAGCATAATGATAACAGACTCAGAGAGCCCTATGGTAAAGCACACTTTGTTTTGAGTCAGCGTGCTGCCTCAGAAGCTGGTTGCAAGCTGTACTTGTAACACACATCATAGATACACTGAAGAGCCATCCACAAAGCTCTACCCTTCAGCGCTTTTTTTTTCTCTGTACTAGAGTGCACTAGAATGTATAGGAGCTGTGAAGGGGGGTGAAGGGAAGAGGAAATATGCTTTGTGACCCAGTTTTATACACAAATTAGAAAGCTTAATTTGAGGCACAATCATTTCATCAGGTGTGTGTTGCAACTTAAACTGGCAGGATGATTGGGTCCCTAGAGAGAGTTTTTTTTTTTTTTTTTCCTGCCCTAAATGCAAAGCTACTTGATGGTTCCTTTAGTATACATGGATTTGGCATATGCTGCTAGCACTGTGACAGCTAAAGGCTGTAACCAAAATTAATATAAACTTGTAAATAAAGTCATCAGAAGCACAACCCCAAAGGTTCAGCTAAAGGCAAGGCATGCCACTGGGTTTAGTTATTAAAGGAATGACCTAGTTTTCTTTTCTTCCCTCAGACCTATATGTTATGGTAAGTCTAAAATTGAGTGCATCATTAGTCTGAAACCATAGCAGTAAAGTTCCAGGTGTTTCAGGGAAATCTTCCCTATGGAGTAAAGAGGGAAGGATTCTTTTCTAAGGGAGCTTTTCTGATTGTCCCTTGAAGTGCTGCCACAAGCCTTCACATGGTGCTTTTCTCTCCTCTGATATGAGGAGGAAAGGTGATCTCTTAGCATGCTACAGGGTATTCCCTCCTCACTGAGGACCAAAGTCCATGAGGCTGACTGTCCATACTTGAGTAACTATGAGTGGGTTTTACCATAATGGCCTGTACTACTCCTGCTAAGAAAGCTAACATTATTCTTGGCTGCATTAGGCAAAGGATCACCAGCAGGTCAAGAGAGGTGAACCTTCCACTCTGTGCAGCACTGGTGAGGCTGCACCTAGAGTACAGTGTCTGATTCTGGGCTCCTCAGAGCATGAGAGACATTGATGTACTGGAAAGGGTCCAGAGGAGGGCCACCAAGGTGATCAAGGGTCTGTACCATCTCCTATGAGGAGAGGATGAGAGCTCAGACTGCTCAGCCTGAAGAAGAGGAGGCTCAGGGGGATCTTAATGATGTCTATAAACACCCCAAGGAGATTGCAAAGAAGACAGAGCCAGGCTCTATTCAGTGGTGCTCAGTGCAAGAGGCAGTGGGCATAAATTGGAACACAGGAGGTTCTGCCTAAACATCAGGAAGCACTTCTTTACTGTGTAGGTGATGGAGTAACAGCCCAGGTTGCCTGGAGAGGCTGTGAGTCTCCCTGCTTGGTGATCTTCAAAAGCTACCTGGACGTGATCCTGGGCAACCAGCTCTGGGTGGCCCTGCTGGAGCAGGGGTTGGATCAGGTGGCCTCCAGAGGTCCCTTCTGACCTCAACCACTCCATGATTTTGTACTGCTAAAAGAGGACTCTGCCTGTGATGCTAAAAGAGAACTATCGTTGACCTTCAAAGGCAGTAGCTCTGCAGGGAAGCAACTAGCCCAAAGGGGCTCAGCAATAGCAACCAGTGCTTCTGGCCTCTTCTGGAAGGGAAGGTGTAGCCCAAGCCTCATGCAGGATTAGTGGCAGTGGCACAGGCTGCTGCTGCTTTGATTCTGTAAAGCCTCAAATCTTGTTTCAGTAAGAGCTGTGTTGCATTTATCCAAAGCTGTGTGTACTCTGGCAAAATCCACTTCCCAAAAGTGCTTTATGGTCATGGTTTACATTCTCCTTAGAATGACTCAGATGTTTTATTTTATTTTTTTAAATCCCATTAGTTACATGGTGGGCTAGCAGACTGTGGTTTGAACTGGGTCTGTTTAACTTTTCACTTCACAAACAAACTGGTGATAATGTGAGGAGCAGGAAGGGGAAAGGTTTATAGTCCAAACACCCGAGGGATGATCACATCTACTTCCTCAGTGTTTTAGCATTATGTGTCCAAGTTTTGGTAGCAGGGGAACTGCAAAGGTGGCCTCTGTGAGAAGATGCCAGAGGTTTCCCCATATTACACACATCTCCAAAACAGACCCACTACTGGCCAAAGCTGAGCTGATCAGTGGAGCTGAAGGTACCTCTGTGAAAACCTATATAAGAAAGGGTAGCAAAGGCTGTGTAGCAGCTGTGAGAAAGAGGAGTGAGGGGAAAAAATGAGAAACAACCCTGAAGGGATTGAAGTCAGTGAAGAAGAAAGGGTGCTGGTGCAGAGATTCCCCTGCAGCCCGTGGGGAACACAGTGATGAAGTAGATTGTCCCCCCTATAACCTGTTGAGGACTGTGCTGGAGCAGATATACTGCAGCCCATGGAAGACCCCACACCACAGCACGTGAATGTGCCAAAAGGAGGCTGTGGCCCCTGGAGAGCTCATGTTGGAGCAGGCTCCTGGCAGGAACTGTGGCCCTGTGGAGAGGAGCCTATGCTGGAGCAGGTCTTCTGGCAGGAGGCAGTGCCTGTGGGGGACATGTATTGGAGCAGTTCTCGAAGGACGCTATCCTGTGTGAGGGACATGGAGGTGGAGCAGGAGAAAGTGTGAGGAGGAAGGAGTAAAAGAGAAGTGTTATGATCTGACCACACGCCCCATCTTCCCTGTGCTACTTGTGGAAGGGGGTGAGGTAGAAGAGTCAGGAATGAAGGAGTGAGGCTGAGTAAGGAACTTTTTTAAATCTGCTCAGCCTACTTTATTTTTAATCGGTAGTAAATTTATCTTTCCCAAGTCTGTGCTGGTAGTTGGTGAGTGATCTTCCTGTCCTTATTTCAATTCACAAGCTTTTCCGTTTTATTTTCTTCCTTGTCCTGTTGAGGAGGGACAGTGAGAGAGCAGGTGGGTGAGGTCAGCCAGCCAAGGCCAGCCCACTACACTCAGTTACACCATGCCCTCACACAAAGTTGATTTGGTAAATTGCACATAGGTGATAATCTCTGGTCTTAGAGTGAGCAGCTAACACTGGGTGGAGATGCAAACTTCCTTTAATAGATCTCCTGACAATATGGCAATCTTTTCTTCCTCCAGTGGTTGATCTTCTCCAAGAAAATATCACACGCCCTTGTTATGCCTGATGCTGACTCAATTGTACGGCATTATTTACTGAAGGGGTGACACTTTGTCAACAGAAGCAGATCAGTTTGCTTTACAGTAGTAAGTCTGAAGTTCTCTCACTCAAAAGAACACTGTAGCAGTGGTTACCCATAAATTAATATGAAGTCCTTTTTGTGTCATTGGAAATCATAGTTTTGACTTGCATTCACAGAAAACTTTTTTCTCAGAGTTATCTATATGTTTTTGTTTTGTAGTTTTTTTTTTTTTTTGAGGAAAAACAGTGGATCTTTCAGTATACATTTGCAATATTATTTGATTTTAAGACCACTGAGAAGGGAATGAAAAGGTTTGAAAATTCAATGAAGTTGGAAACCGCTGCAGTCTAAACCGCGTATATACATTCTCTATTGGTTTTATGTAAATATGGATTATAAGAAAGTAATGAAGTAATGAGGAAGCATGGAGCCTTCAGGAAGCACTTCTGATTTTTATTTTTTATCAGTGAATCATTTTTTATCATGTATAGCAGATAGCCATTCTTCCTGTGCAGGGATAGGCAGACAGCTTAATGGTATTCATTCCTCATCAGCCTTTCAGAGATGGTATAGAGTCAACGTAAGTATGTTATCCTAGGCCATCTCCAGGAAGAGATGAACTTTGATAGAATTATGGCTCATGTTTTATCAAACAGATCTGAAAATGAACCTGAATGGATGATGAAAATGTGCTGTAGTTGCAGCTGTTGCTCTAAAAATTTCTTAACCTGCTGTTCAGAAGAAAAGTGACAGAAATGTTCCCTTTTGCATTCTAAACTGCTGAAGGAAAACTTAACATATCTCTAAAACTGGGTTACCTTTCTAATTTTGTTAACTTTCCTTAATATGGTTAAACCAGTGGTAAATACAGACCCTTTTTCTTCCTCAGGTCAGGAAATGCTTCACCATGTGAATCGTGGGTTTGCATAGTCAGTTGTCAACGGTGTTTATAGATTCTCATTGCTGGAGCTGGGTCATGTTCTCCTTTGCAGAAACTTCATAACACAGTTGGAATTGCAGCTCCATTGCAGGTGGTTCATAAGAATGGGAACCTATATCAGAGGGGAAACATAAGGAGTTACTCGTTATATAGATGCTATACTGATGGAGTAATGAATGCGTGAAGTGATTTGGAAAAATGTCTTTACAGGTTGGTTAACATTATTTCAACAGCTTCTGTGTGATTTATTATCTCTGCTCTCTCTCCTGTAATATTACCTAGACATCCTTTAAATAGAAAGAGTCCCTGAAGTCACACCTTTTAATTGAGGAAGGATGGTGAAAGGGGGGGGAGGAAGGGCATTTAATTATCTCTAGAAAATGTTTTCCTTTTAGATGTTTCTAAACTGTTCCATATAATCCCAGAGTGTTTTTCAGTTAAACTTCTCATAACACTTCTCAGGCCTAAGGTCACTGTAGTGTAGACAGTGAGAGAAGTCCTGCTTGTAAATATGGATTGCTGCCTCTCCCAAAACAGCAGCAGCCTGAAGATTTTCAGTATTGCTGTTATCCTTTGGGCAGAAGAAACCTGGCTTCAACCTTCGATCTGCTTTTCACACCTGTGCTTCTACTGGCTTTAGCAGATTTTTTTCTCCTAAAGCAAATATTAAAGGAATGAAACATAAGAAAAGCATGGCAACATGAGAGGTATGTGACTTTCCACTTCAGAATATGTTAACTTGCCATTGATTTTTTGAAAAACATTCCACACATGCAAATCCTAAGGACTTTAAATGTACGTTTAGATCAAATGTGTGTAAACTGAATGTGTAATTGCTATACGTGTAAAAAAGGATCTTTTGGCAATTACAATGAACTGAAGTCTTTTATGACAGTATTGAATTTTGACATAGGGTAAAAACTTTAAATGGGAAGCACTTTAAAAAGGAAAATATTTATATTTATCCTAAGATGGATTTTGTATGTGTTGAGGAGAAAAAAAAAACATAGGTAAAGAAAGGACATATTATTGACCTAAAATGAGCCTTACTGAAATTAAAAAGCTCAAGTCACAATGAAGAAGATGCCTCCCATTTCTGACTGCGAGGTATTTTGTAAGGTAGGTGATGTGAAAACAGGATATAATGCTGAAAAATAGAGTACAGAAAACATGAGGTTTGGCTGCATGTCCTACAAAACAAAAAAGTTGAGAAACATGGGTTGGGATTTGCTTTTCCTAGCCTTTCCCCTGTGCGATACAGGTGTCTGTAGCAGAGTTAGATGTCCAGGAGCTTTTCACTCAAGGGGCACTTCTAGGGCATGATTCATCTCATTGCACTTTAGAGGCCTAAAACAGGCAAAGTGAATTGTGTCATGTAACTGTGTTTTCCTTTCTGTGAACTTAATGATGCATCTACAGCAGATGGTTGAAGACCAGCTGGATGAAATATGCACCTAAATGTTTGGTGAGATAGATCTACCCCAGAAGTGATGATAATGATTATTTAGAAAGAAACCCTTTACAGAAAATAATGGCAATTTATGTAGATTATCAGAAATAATCAGAGTGTTTCAGAAAACCTAAACAATCATTTAAAGGCACTTTTAAAATCTAGTGATCCCCTAGCAGAGGGGATGGTTTTATCTTCAGTTCAGAAAAGTAGAATGGGAACAAATGAAGTAATTGTTTTTCCAGTTTCCTTTTTTTTTTTTTTTTTTTTTTTTTTGTGGGGTGAGTATTTTCCTTGTTCCATTTTTTTTTTTCTCCTTCCCAATAATAACTTAGTCTATGATTTTCTTCCCTTCTGCAAAGATGATTTTTCATTTTTAAGTATGTGTGTTCTTGTTACTATTTGGCCAGATTCTTTTTTTCCCCCCAGAGTAACATATAAACCACTCCAACTCTTGGAGACAAATCAATCTGCTCCTGGAAGTAGCTTGCTTGGATTTTAGCTGAGAAATTGCTGTGGGGTGAATAGAGCAAGCATGCTTACAGCTTGTAAAGCATATGCAGTGCATACTGTTCTGGTGGTGTGCTGCTTTGGCTAGCCAACAGCTACCAGCATCCTGCCTTCCCAGCTACTACGTTTTATTGTGAGACCCTTGTGTCTAATGAGCAGCATAGGAGGATACCAGCAATATGTTCTGAAGAGAATGAGTAATCCCTGGTGTCTGAGAATAGAATTAGGATGAGCAACCCCATGAAAAGCCAGTAATTCTTTTTTATTTCAGCCTCTGTATGCTCTGAGTCACATTTCAGATGTTGCTAGTGCTCTAAGGTTGGTAGAAAAAGAGAGATGAATTTAAACACAGCTCAAGATTGTCCCACTATTGCTGGGCAAAATACTTGACCATTTTGCAAGTCCTTGTAAAAAATGCAAGTACCTCAGTGCAAGGGGAATTTGCATGAGCAGAATGGCTTGCCTTGCAGCTGCCTCTTCCCTTACATTTGTTAAAGTCTACTCCAATAATTTCACTTCATAAAGAGTGTCCTTAACTGGCAGTAGGGGAAAAATGCAAAGGAACTACACATAGGATTGAAAAAAAAAAAAAAAAAAAGAGAACTGAGCTTCAGTGGAACTTGGCAAATATTTTAGTGTCTGCTTTGCCTAGGAATTTGTGTTGGCTGCTCTGGCTGTAGCTGAGATGATGGGTTGCACTGGAATTTTTCTTGGATCTGATTTTTGGGGGCTGTTCCCCAAGTGCAGCCATCAACACTGCAGGACAAAAGCCAAGCTCTAGCTAATACATGTCACAAGCATATGTCAGTCTTTCAGCAGACTTGACCACTGCTGCCTGTTGCAGGGCTTACTGAACTTTCCTCTGATGCCAGTGACTTTGTCCTGGACGGTGCTGGGCCACTGGGTTTGATCCAGTGCAGCTGCTGATCACAGTTTGCAGAGGTGTAAGTATCCATCACCTCTAGAAACTGCATCTTTGAAAGCAAAACTTAAAAAATAGCTTCTGTGCCTAACTCCCCAAAGTCTTTTAACTAACAGCCTCACAATTAGTATCATAGTTGTCTTGGAACTATTAGACACTGATTTTGCTTGAAAGGTACTACTTTAATCTTGAAATAAATCATATATTTCTTCTAATTGTTTCTCCTCATGAACTTAGTGAAGCCAAACGTATCCTTGTTCTTTCATGTATCGTGTTTGACTTAACAGTGATTGTATATTTTTCTACTTTTAAATCAAGACAGTTCTGTATCAGAAACTTCTGTCAGCATTGTGAAGTTATTTAAATGAACTGCATTGCCCTTGCATTTAGTAGATACAAGCGTGTTCACCCAGTCTTGTCAGTGAACTGTCGTTAGCAGCACAGCATAGTGTGCTTGCAGACTGGGTATGTACCATGCTGGCAAAAATGGTTCTTGCAAGGATCTGTACTAGAGCAGTGCTTCCTAAAGCTTGCCAGGATGTTTTTCTACTGAGGATAATAATAAATAGCTAATAATAAAGACTAACAATAGATAATGATAAAGGTACCACATGCATTTCAGAGATGGGAGTAACTGTAATTAGACCTGGAAAAGCTGTTCTGCTCTCCACAGAGAAGGGACCGCTAATGAGTTCTGTGAGGAAGGGAGGAAGCCCACTGGAATTCCTCTGTGGGCAAATAAAGCACAAAACTAAACGGTAGTCTCACAGTAGAAGAAAAGTGGAGACAACCATAACTTTCAGACGTGACCATTCAGATAATACAAGTTGCATCTTTAGGAATACTGGCTCTCCTCAAAATCTGGTTTGCATTACCTGGGAAGCGTGTGGTCCAAGAAGCCATAAATTTGTTCCGTCTTGAACAAAGCCAGATGAAATCATTAGGAAAAAGCAGGTTGTGACATCTAGTACAATGTATCTTAAAGTGGAAAAGGATAAAGCTTACGTTCCTGGGGAAAGGACTCTTGACACCTACTTGGAACCAAGAGTAAAACACTGCGAGAATGTGGGTTGGCTTTGTAACTCAGTAGCTCAGGTTGCTTGGGGTAGAGAGGAATTAAGGCCTTACCTAACAAAGGGAAAGCTTAAAAGATCAGGTAAGACTTGTGTCTAGGTTTGTTTGTTCCATGAGTCTAATTAATGTGTTCCTGCTCAGCAATAAGCAACTGCTCTTTCTGGCTAGGCCAAGCTATATTGCTGCGTCTGTTCCTTCCTGAGAGGCTGAAATGGTTCTGCTGAGGGAGTCCCATGAGGAGGTGGCATCCTGATTCACGCTGTTTTCTAAGATGCAGAGCATTCACAGAAAATGCAAGATGCAGGACAAGGTATTTCAGCAACTCAGCAGATTTTTCGGCTTTGAGAGCATGTTAGACAAGTGACTTTTATTTGGAGGGAAGAGGAAGGGGCAAGAATTTTTTATAGCTCCAGGAAGGACTGTCTTAACATCTCCCATCGCAGTGGCTTCCTGGAGCTGGGTGGCATTTTAGTCATGTGTATAGTGAATTGCTGACTGAGAAATCTGTGGGTAAAAGAGCTTTGTCCTACTTCCACTGAAATCAGCTGCATCAGGAGGCTTCTCAGTGACTTTTTTTTTTTTTTATGGAAACAATCAGTATCTTAAAGGACTGTTATCATATATTAGTAGAACAACACTGCCGAATACAATTATTTTTTGCTTGACTTCCCACTTTCAGGCAGAGCAATTTGATGGAAGTGGTCAAGTGAAAGGTTTGTGGACTGGCCAAGTTTACTAAAGCAATGTACTTTTTCCTTGATGGTCAAAGACTAAGTCCTGGTCTCTTTATGGTATTGTTGGTTTAGGCAGAAGAAGTTAAACTATCCCCACAGAACATAACCAGAGAGACACGTAGGTGATCCTGAAGATTTATTGATTGTATAGCTAGGCAGCCTCACTCTGCGGTGGTAAGCGCTGTAATGGGACTGGATCTGTAACAGTCAGAGACGTGAGACAGTCTGAAACTTGCCGCTTCTGTTCCAGATCTGAAGAGCTTGCATGCCTAAAAGCTTGTGCATATTCCCCTATAATATTAGTTGGCCCTATCCAAAAATATTCCCTAAAGATGTTCCCCTTTGTTTTTAAGAGGAGGAAGCCTATCAATGTAAAACAAGTTGCATAGACACCTGTGTCTCCCAGTGACACCTCTGTTTTTTAATGGCTTTCTGGTTTAAATTTCAGCATGCTCCTTAATATTAGCATGCTTGTCATTTTTTTTCATAAGTTGCACTATGAGTTTGTTACATGCTGCATTTGTCTTCTGTTTTCAACTGTGGTTTTGTTATTTTTAGAGCTTTATCAATAAACAGTGATGTGGGTGGTTTTGTTTGTTTGTTTTCTCTAATGCTTTTCTGTTATGAAATAATCTACAAAACACTGTCTGGACTCCTTCTGATGTCACTGGCATCTGGTTCTTAAGCTCTTAAGTCTTTCTTTCCAGAATTCTCTTGGATGATGAGAATATTTTATTCAGAGACACTGAACACTGGATATTATCACGGCAATGGTAGGTGATCACATCTACCATACAACCCAAGGTCTCCCTTCTGCTCTGCAGCTGCTAAACCATCCACTCAGAGGTGTGCTTTAAAGTGTCTGAGCTGTGCATTGTACCTACTAGAAAACTTGGCACCCATCTGGAAAGACAACTGCATTTCCTTGTGTTCCCTCTTTCATGCTCTCTCATGCTCTTTCCTGTAGGAAATCCAAAGTACGGGTGTCTGAATGTCAAAAAAAAACCAAACAAACCCAACCACCACCACTACAAAACAAAAACAAAAAACCCGCTGTATTTCATCACTGTCCTAACTCACTGGACATTAGAAAGGATGCCATAATTTGAAATTGACGTAGATGCTGCAAGCATGAGCATGAATGTTAATCTTGTAATTTCCAGTTTATGTAATGAAGGTATTGCTTTTACAATAGTCTTGTAAGAAGACTATTGGCAACACAACTGTTTCTTTTTTCCTGTTGCTTTAAATGCTACATCCTTTCATTGGAGGGTGATGTCCAGAAGAAGAGAGTAACTATTATTAAGCCACACTGAGTAACACACCACCTCCTCCAGCGGTGTGGAGCATTTCACTTCTCACGTTACTTGCCCGAGTACTGAATCCTTGGCTTCTGCCCTCATCCCTTGGTGTCTTAGCCACGTTCCTGGATACAGGGCAGTTCTTCTTGTTAAAATACTGCGGTCGTTATTGTGCTGCTGTGTGTGTACTGATGGATGCACACCGAAATGCCAGGCTGTGCTTCTGGTAGACTTTTATTGACTGACTTAAAGATTCGTCACTTTGGTGTGTTAGGTATTAGAAGTACTTCTCTCTGTAGTGATTTTGGTACAAGGCTTTGGTGTCACTTCTGAGGTTTGGATTTAAAAGAGGAAAAAAAAATCTATTTAAAGTTTATTTTACTTCAGGATGACACTGCGTATTAAAACTGCTATAAGAAAAATCTACAGAAAGTAAGCAAAGCGAATATTTTCCCATTAAGGAAACTCCAGACCAAGCCCACCTACTCTCTGCTCTGTTACAAACGTCTAGACAAATGGTTTATCCTTTAGGTAAAAAGCCTCTTAACTGTCTGAATGGAAAGCCCCCATGACTGTAGATGTTTCTGTCACAATTACCCAGGAAGGAGTACTCACACTTCTTGTTTGTTTTTATTTTTCTGGCTTAAACTGTGTTTTATCCTACCTGCTTCCCAGCCTCCAGCTTTGGGCTGGGTCTGTTTAGGGCTATTTTAAATTGTAAAGACCTCTTCCACCCCCCCCAGAACAGAGAGAAATCTGAGGGGAAAAAAAATCCTTTTACCCATGAAGATGGTATCAGCAAAAGGTTTTTCGCTTTAGCAGAAGGAAAAGCAGTAGCAAAATACTGCTGGGACGCAGCGGGAGAACAAAGGGACTGGTTGACACGAGGACTTGTGAGCTTTATACTAATTATCAGATGTACTTTTTAACACCCGTGTAGCTCTGAGCACATGGACGGTCCCAGCTGGGGAGCCCTACGGTGGGGTTAGGCAAAATCCTTGTCCGAGAACTTGGCCATGTGCTGTGGCCTGCCGCAACCCCTTGGTGTGACGTGGGGAGCGGAGGTCCTGGGACCCCAACCCCTTGGTGTGATGCGGAGGTCCTGCGACCCCAACGCTCGTGTGGAGCCCTTGGGCCCGTTTTGTTCCGTCACGCCGAGCTCTCCTGCGTCCAGGGCACCTCCCGGCCTGCCGCTGCGATCCGCGCACCCCGCGGCGTGCTTGCGAGAGGCGCCCTGAGGGAAGCGCCCTCACGCCCCACGTGCGGCAGCCGGGGAGCGGCGAAACCCGACGCCGGGCGCCCACACCCCGACCCCGCTGCGGTCTGCGGCGGGCCGGGCGGCAGCGCTGACGCGGGGGAGATGACTCAGGGCTACCGAAGCCGGGCGGTTACGCCGCTCGCAACCATCCACCGCCGCCGGCCGGCACGGCGAGGAGGCGACGACAAAGAGCGGCTCCCAACGGGAGCCTTACATAACGCGCTACCCCGGAGCTTCCTCACGGACGGGGCCAAGTTCGGCGTCCGCCGCCCCCTCCCTCAGCGCCGCCGGCCCCCGGCCGTGGCGGCGGCCCCTCGAGGCAGCCCGGCGCGTCCCCGCCCGCCGCCGCCGGGCGGGACCATCTCTCCCCTCGGCGCGGGGGGGGGAAGCGCTCCGCCCCGGCTCCCCGCCCGGCCCGCCTCCCCCCCGCGCGGCGCAGAGCGCCCCTCCGCCTGGCGCGCCGCGTGGTCACGCCCAGCGCAGGCATTAGCGCCCCCCGGTGCGGGGCGCGGGCGCCCGGGCATCCTCCGGCGCGGCGGCGGCTCCGGCTCCTCCTGCCCGGCTCGGCTCGGGGCTCAGCTCGGGCACCGGCATCGGTACCGGCGCTCCGCCGCCCCCCTCTTCCCCAACCACCCACCCACCCTCCTGCGCCGCCGGGCAACGCCATGAAGCCGGCGGTGCTGGAAGTAATGAGGATGAACCGGGTGTGCAGGATGGTCCTGGTCACGTCCGTGGGCTCCTTCATCCTCGTCATCTTCTACTTCCAAAGTACGTTGCACCCAGGTACGGCACCGCCACCGCCACCAACCTCGGCCCCCGGGGCGCAGGTGGCGGCCGGACGCGGGTCGCGGCTGCCGGCAGCGCTGCGGCACGGACGGGGCTCCGCGGGGAACTTCCCGCGGCGGGGAGCAAAGTTTGGCGGCTCGCCTCTTGTTTTATCATTTTTTCTTTTCTTTTTTTTTTTTTTTTTTTTTTTTTTCCTATTTAATTTTAACCTGCGGATGGACGAGGAGCGGACTTGGACGAAGCGGCAGCAGCCGGGGCTGTGCCTCCATCCCCGCATCCTCTGCGGATCGGCCCGGCTCGGTTTGGCTCGGTCCGGCTGTGCCCGGCCCCCGGGGTGCGCACCCCGCGTGGTCCTGCTGCCGATCCCCCCGCCGTGGGGCTGGGTCCTGGAAACTTCGCACCGCAGCCAGGGTCCGAGCCCTGCCGGTCCCTAAAGCTGCCGGTCCTTAGAGCTGCCTCTCCGAGCCGTGCCGGTCCCCCCTAGCCGCCCCGACCCCTTTTGTAGCGGACCCTGTGCCCGGCCGAGGGAGCTGTGCCCTCGACGGCAGCCCCCGGCCGTGCCCGTCGCCTCCAGGCAGTGCGAGGGGCAAAGGGGGGCGAAGGGGAAAAGGAGGTGCTCAGCACGTCTCCCGGTTGTCGCTACCGGGCTGTAGTCGCTTGAAAATTCACCTTCCTTAAAGTTTGGGGAGCTGCGAAGCGTGGAGGCTTGGCGAGCGGCTGCGATGAGGAGGCAGCGGGTCCTCTGTTCTGCGGCGAGGCCAAGTCTCGCTTCCAAGTCTTGCGTGGTGCTTTCCTGCCGGCTGCCTGCTCCTCTCAGGTCGGTGTCGTTCTCTCGGTGAACATGCTCTCTCAGGGCGCCCATCTGTGTCCGTACCTGCCGATTCCTTGGGAAGATCAACGTGTTTTTTCTTCCCTGCTGCATCTCCTCCGTGCTCGCTGGCGTCGCAAGGAGTGCTCAGCCCTCAGCAGAGCTGGGGAAGGCTTTATCCGAGGGCTCCGAGCACCATGTAAACCAGATAGCTGTAACACAGCTTTACAGATTTAATATGAGTCTTTGCGTTGACTGTGTTCCACGGGCGATATAGTTTGCATGCGTATTCAGAAAATTTGGCCAAGAGTTGTCTTTTTCCCCGAGTTTTGAATGAATTGTACTGCTGGAACAAAAACTCAGCATGCAGTAAGCGAGAGATTAAATTAAGTGTTTCGCTGTGAATTTTCGAATATATAAAAATTGCCTTAAAAGAGTTCTCAGTACGCTCTGTCGCTAACTGCTGAAGGTTAGGGCTTTATATTTGTGCTGTTGTGGAACTATAAATAGGTTGATTTCGGTACAATTCAAAGGATTTGCCACAAACTCTGAGGTGAGAGCGTGATGCTGTGAAATCAGGGGGAGGATGAACTGCGCTCGTCTTCCACTGGACACATTTTTTGGTTGTTAGTGTGCATGGAGTAGGTTTAGAAATAAATGCAACCAGAACCCCTCCATCTCAGTTGTACCATTTGGATCATGACCAGCTCTGCTGCTTTTTTTTTAAAGTGGGTTGTTTCTGTAGTGGAAACTGCTAGAAATCTATCAAACTCTAATCTAGACTGACACATAGTGCGGTCAGTCAGTTGGCAAGCAGTTTGTGAAGCTCAGATGGCTATTTTCACTGGTTATCTGTCATATGATTGTATATGTTACCACCTTGTGGTGCAGATGGTAGGCTAATGTGGTGGTCTTGGAGGGAGACAGTGAACTTGGGAGTGCGGCATGCATGGCATAGCAGACCCATTTGGGAGATTGTAAGCATCCTTATTTCCATGCTCCTTAGTAACCCTTCTTTATGTGTCCCTAAATTCATCGGAGCTGAACCCTTGGCCAAGGGCAAGTCAGGTTGGATGGGACTGAAGGTGTTAAAACCTCTCAAAATCTTGCTGGTACCCCTTTGGTAGCTGAGGGAGTTTGAAATTTTAGCTGCTCCGCACTGGAGCGTGCGCCCTGGGAAGGCAGCAGGAGGGAGCTGACTCAGACCCTGGGCTGCCGCCGGCTGCTGGTGCTGGAAGTTCACAGCGCTTTGTAAGACAGGATCCCTGCAGTCAGAATTAGCTGAAAAATTTCTACCCGAGCTTTTTGGACGGAAAATGAGGTCTTCAGTTAAGTTCTTTGCAAGAACTGTCAGCTCTTTATTCAAAATCTGGCAATTTCTTCACCCCCTCAGTTCTCTTCGTGAATTTTAGGAAACTCGTTCTCTGCCTACAGAGCTTCCCAGACAACTTTGGTTGTGATGCTGGGTGGGTGAAAGATGCTGGGAGGCCATCAAATGACGAGCCCAGTGTTCCTTAGGGACAGGACAACTCTTCATTTGTTAGGTGCGCATTTTCCGTTTTAGAAGGTCTGAATGTCTTCCTGCACATCTGAATCTCTTGCTAGAACCACTTGAATACCAGCACCAGCAAAAAGTCAACCCTGCTGGCGGATTTTTCCATTGGAGTAAATGAATGGGGAAACTGACAGCTAATGCAAGACTTTCTTGGGGGAACGGAAAAGGGAAGGTGTCTGCTCTTACCCTTACCTTTGGGACAGAAAGTGGTGCTGTGTCCCTGCACTGTGTTGCAAATACCAGCGTACTGGAGGGGCATCAGGTGCTTTTGTCATGTTTGTTTCTGCTCCACACCAGTTCTCTGTTGGGAAGCCAGCAGCAAAGTGCTGTCCGGAGAACACATCTCTGCAAGACATGACTTTTGGCAGAGGTTAACTACTTGCTGGGGGAACCACCTTCCCAAACTGGGGTTCCCCGACCAGTCTCTGATGGGGAAGGGTGAGCAATGCTGCTCTCTAGTGCCCAGGGGCACTGCAGAGAAAGCCCTGGAGGTGATCGTGGTTCTGTGGCTTGCCTGTGGATTTGCGGGAGGCTAGCTCACTGTTTGCTCCCGAGGGAGGAAATAGCGGGGACTTCTGTGTGTTTTCCTGTTGCCTGTCTAGCCTCTAAGGAAAGAGGAAAAAAAAAAAAAAAGGCATAAAGAAATTGCTAACACACCCAAAAGCAAAAACATGTTCTTCAGTATTTGCCTTAGCTGGGCATAGCAAAGGTTTTTTGATTTTCACAGATCCTTGCTCAGAGTATTGCCTCCATGTGCTATCTGCAGAACTGAGTGAAACCTGATTATCTTCTGTCTGCATACAGTGGGTCGGTCCTAGGATTTTATATGGCAGCCCACCACAGTTGCATGTGCTGCTTTTCTGTTGGAATCAGTTTGCCCACTAGCCCTTGGCCTTCCTGGGCTTTCACAGATGTGTTTGCCTTCTGCAGAAACCCCAGCTGTGGCGAGCAGGACCGTGCCTCCAGGAGTGCTCACAGGAGCTGCTGGGCTTGAGCAGGTGCAGGGGCAGGCAGTGTGCTGGGATCCTCCGTGAGGGAAAATTCCAGGGAAAGGTAGAATAGCTAAGTGTTTTTTTTTTTTTTTTTTTTTTTTTTTTTTAATGTTTTTACCTGAGATGCATTTTTATTCTAAGTGTTTCCCTCCCCCACCCCCTTGTGTTGTTTTCACTGCAGATTAAATGCTTTTGCTCCATTTCTCATCTCCTGTTTTTGACTCCCACAGTTCTCCCGTGAATGCTTACAAACATTAGGTCCTCGGACTGGCCTCCAGTCCCTGATCGTCTTACTCTTGTAGCTCTGTCTGACTGATAGCTGCTTGGTCCTTGCAGAAGGCTGCTGTCTGCCTTTGTTCAAATGTCAGAACAGCTCGGATCACGACATATTTTTTTTTTCTTTGTCCGATGACAAGCTCATTATTGGTCTTGATGGGAGATTGAAAATCAATGCAGCAGTCTCCTATCTTGCAACTGCTCTACACTTTCTCCCCTGCTTATAAAGGGGAAGGAGACTTGCAGAGCAGTTGGTGTGTGGCATTCCTTTGATGGACCCCATATACTGGCTTTAAATTATTCTGTTTGGGATACTGAGAGATGGAGTTCATTTGACAGCCACGAGAATCTGGCCCTCATTTAATTGCATGCGATGAAATCCATCCCCCAGTCGCAGGCAGAAACCCCGCTGTGTGCCGGCGAGGGGGCCGTGCTGTATTCTTTTGTCAGTGCCCCTGTAAGCTTTTCATTGATTTCCATGGGACTGCACGATCAGTGTGAGCAAACTCGCTCGGGTCCCCCCTCTCAAAGGTACCAGTAGGCTGGAAGTGCTCTAAGAATTAAACTGCTCTCTGCGTCTTCTGAAAGTCTTCCTCGTTAGTGAATATTAAACTTAGCAGAAGGGCAGCTCTTTCTGTCTCAGTACATACGAGCATAGCTTGTTTGCAACAACTGCTTGCTGACCTTTAGAAATAAAAATCTGTTTCTGAATGTATTCAAGCCAAAATTGCCTGTCACTGTCCACAGTAAGGTCTTACTAAATGCTAGTTTATCAGTGTGTTTATTACTCCACAATTACCATTTCCGCAATGCGGATTTGTATAAGCTTTCCATGTTTTTATTACTATTAATTAATTCCAAGGAAACAGTCTGCTGACTTTCATAGCAGTGTCCAACTCTGTGTTCACAGACATAAAACAGTTACTACTTGGGCAAAGTCTGAATTTTTCAGAGATAAAACGTCAATGTGAATGGAAACTTTTTTCCTTAAGGATTAAACAAAGCAGTATAAATGCCCGGTGCTTTTTATGGAAAAAAATTACACACTGATCAGGTGCAACTAGGATTTCAATTTTGTCTCTGTATAGGGTGAGCATCTTTCTGATTTCTTACATCGTTTCCACTGTTTTCTAGGAGTGACAGGTAGTTTATCTTATACTGGGCCATGTAACTAACTCTAAAAATGGTTTAGAGAAATTGAAAAAAGTTAGATCCATGTTACTCTTCCCAAAGTCAGCACTCCTGTGTTTTGTTTGACTCTGTGGCCAGACATACGGCATGAAATCCTGCCTGACAAAGCAGCTTCAGTTGTCCTTGCGTGAATGTCATTCTAGTACGTTTTTTTTTCTCTCAAGCCTTTTGGGCTAATGCATATGTATTATGTATCAAATCTAAGGTGATCCTGAGGGAGTTAGGAACAGGGCTGGGGACACAAGGGTTTGAATCTGATTTTTTTTTTTTTTTTTTTCCTTGCGGATTGTTCATGTTGTTCAAGGCATGTGTTTGAATTCAGTGTGTAACTTGTCGAAGTGTCAACATATATAAAATCGAGTGTGGATGTGTGGTTGAAGGGCCCCGCTCAAATCAATGAAGGGAAAAGCTCCTTTCATGTTAAAGAAATAAAATTAAATTCAGGAATTTTGTATTTGTGCAGACCTGACGTGTCTGGGATAAAGATGGATATGTGTCTGTGGTAGGTCACTTAGATTCGGTAAGCACATACTAAGTTACAAGGATAATGCTTCAAAGCACGTTCATATTTCTGCTGGATGCTCCTATTCCCCGTGGAGCCCATTCATGTAAGATCTTTGTGGATTAAGTAGGTATTTGTCCTTACAGTAGCAATTCAAAATGTAGAGTTCGGTTAATTCCTCCTTATTTGTGTTTCAGTATCCAAATTATAGATAACATCCCTTTGTTGCAGGCAGAATGCTTGCATGTGACAAAGTGGTGTTTCTGGCACAAGCCTCGTGCTCTGAGCAGAAGACGAGACCACCAGAGACTGCGGCGCACCAAGGAGAGAACACAGTTCCTAATTATCTCTGGCACATGCCACTAGACAGAGGGATTTTCTTGGATTCCAATTCTGTGGATGTAATCAGCGGAGGATGCAGTGTGTTCCTCTTTCATGTAATTGTTTGGCACCTGAAACTAGGGTTTCATGAATAAATCAAAATTCTACAACCTATACGCTTGGACTCTGTATAGTTTCTTTTGCGTGATGCTGTTATCCCCCATTTTTCATTTAACGCCAGACTGATAAATGTGGTTTGTTGGCTTGCCCTCTCCCCGTGCTCCTTAGAAAGGAGTGGTTGGAGAGACTCCGGAGTAGATCCGTTCCCTCCCATCAAGCTGCAGCTATAGGTTTCCCGATGAATGGCCTGTGTTAGATTTCCCCTCCTTCCCTGCTGTCCTGGGGGCTGTCATGTGGCCTGTAGCACCACTAGGAAGGGTGTAATGAAAGGCCACCAGCACACAAATAATAAGCACGCTTCTGAATAAGGAATGAGTGTGCTGGGGGTGATGGTGTGACCATCCCACCCAAGTGTATGTCCTCTGCTCTGCCCTTTCTGTGATACCCTGTTCAGTCCCCGTGGGCTACTGGGGGTGGCCCTCACATCATACATGTGAATTGCAGGTATGTCTTTGGGAGCTGGCATGTTTTTCTTGCTCCACTTGTGCAGACCTGGTGTGTGCATCAAGCAAACTTGGTATCTGTATGGGTTAGAGAGGTTTCTCTGTATTAAAGAAGTTTCCTTGCATTGTGTATTTCATGTTTAAATATTCAGGTAGCTTTTATTTTAAACTGATGTGCTCTTTTTGGTTGCTCTTTGCACCTTGTCCACTGTTTGCAATGAAAGTAGACCACAGCTTTGCTTTTAGCCTTATTAATTTTGCACATTAGAAAAGAGGTCTTAAAGAGGCATTAATGTCTAGCTTGTAAAGCCTCAGAAGGGAATGTTATGTAAAAGAAATAAAATTAGATGGCTGCCAATGGAAACTTTGGAGTAAAAAATCATTAGAGTGTTCAGAATGACCCTGAAGTTAGATTTGTAATCTAATTTGCTGGGCGGGGGGATGGTGGTGGGGAATCTCTGGCTTAAAATCTCTGGTTTAAAAAAAACTGAGTGTGAGCATTTGTAAAATGCTGATTTACAATCAGAGGGCTGCCCATGCAAGTATGCGTGCATGTGCATGCCCGCCCACCCATCTTCCACACCCTCCAAGCTGTAAATTGGGTTGAAATTGGCAGCCCAGGTAACCCAAATGCATTGACTGCTGAAGTGCAAACCCTTTTCTGCTAAGAATGCCACTGTAAGGAGTATGAAGTTCTTTGTCATTATAAGAAATCCTAGAAGTGCCAAGGGCTTTGTAATTTTTACTAATTGAAACGTGTACTTGGTGTGGCTTCTCCATTCTGTTATTTCTTCTCAACTTACACAATGTATGGAAACATCCAGCTTGAGAGGAAGTAATGCTTTTATGAATTCTTTTTAAGCTGTGGAAGAGCACATTTTTTTTGTGTGAGTGTCAACGGGAACAGTAGGAGTGGCTTTCCATGGTAGCCTTCATGTTATTCGTGCCAGGCTGTAGACACTGAAGGATGTCTTTGCACCCTTTGCTATCAATCACTGCTGCAGTCATTTCACACTCCTATGAAAGAACTTGCAAGAAGGTTCTGGGGGAAATGGAAAAGACAAACAATGCAGTCAGCAGCATTTCTCATGGCACTGTGGTTTCAGGGGTTTGGGGGACGCTGACTATATATCCAACTAATGGCACGCAGGCAGGTGGACTGCAATGTGGAAAAACAGGTGGGAAATGATTGCATCCTGTGAACATCTGCTCTTAATTTCTTGCAATGAAAAATAGCCCTGGTTTCAAGAATGTCAGTGAAGTGATCTGCATGTGGTTTTGCAGGATTAGGGCCCTCGCTTTGTCATCTAGTAGGTGAAAGAGGAGGTTATGGCTGCTCTCGGCTGTCCTTGTTCTGCAGAGGATCTGCTGTGGTTTTGAATGTTGTGTACAGGCTGGCAGTAAAAATTGTGGGTTTCAGGACCCTCAGAGTAATGCTTTCTAAACTCACTTAAGAAATGGCATATTTTGTAGCTAGTAGCCTTCATTGTTTTTTGGCTAATAAGTGATTATATAAGCAGGTCAAAAAGTTTTAAATGGATAACTTGTAGGGATTTTTGGCTTAGGGAAGGTAGACGTGTAATTAATAAGGTGGTTATAATTGGATCCTATGGATGATCTCTGCTGTAATACCTTGTCTTAAAACGAAGAGCCTTTGGTAGTTAAAATCCTTTTAAAGACTGTTTGCATTATTGTACTTTACAGTTGATTGGAATGCAGCCAGGACCGAACTGTATTATCTTAAGTGACCCGATGTGGAATAGCATATTCTACACCCACAGTGGTGTGTACCAGGAGCTGAATATGTCCTTCTAGTAAACCATGTTTTTACAGCCCATGCTTGAAGTGAGAGAGAAGAATTTATAGTAACTGAGGGGGAGGGAAGTAACACTTTTTAAGCACTTAGTGATTAATAAAATGTGTCCTTTGTGGTCATAAGTCTAAAACTGAAAAAGTCTATCTTCATTATGTGCTTTGGTCTTGATTAGCTTCTAAAATAAATTTGAGTTCCCAGATGGGTATAAATGCTTTATCTTTGGAGTTAAGTGTGTGTATGTGTGCACATATAATTGTGAAGTAGATGTAACTGCTAATCAAGGGGGACAGATACCCCACAGAATCAGGGTGGCTATTGACACGCATACTCTGCCTCAAAAACGTTGCTGTGATTGATTTAGCAGTTGTTGCAGGGAGCAGGATTGGTCAGTTGGACATTGTGCAGAGCTCCTGCTACTGTGGCTCTGCAAATCAAGTGGACCGTGCCTGCTGATCTCTGCCTCTTTGCTTTCCTCCTTCTCTTCCCAAACCGGACTTGGTGGTCCTCTGTGGCAAGTCTGGGGAAGCTCAAATAGGATGAACACAGCTGCCTGCTAGACTGTTGGGTTTGGGGTTTTGTTTTGGGCAAGCTGTAAGGTTTTATGACTTTCTGAAAGAAGTACGTTGATGAATGGTTTGAATATGCTGGTGGATTGACTGCATGAGGTCTGCATGATCGCCTGGAGGAGTCAATGGTCACTTTTTTCAGTTGATTTTAATGAGTGCTCGATCAGGTCTACTGTGCCAGAACAGAGGCTTTCTGAATTGCATAAAGGGCACACATCCCCCGTGGTGGTAGGGATATTGGATTGCAGGCTTGGGTGCAGCTCTGAACTGTAAATCTGGGCCAGCTCCATTGAATTGATTATATTAATTCTGGATCAAAGCTACTGTAACAAACAGCAGAATTTGTCCCTGTGTGTCCTCCTAAAGAGCAGTATACTACAGAATAACAGCTCTACTTTTCTACTTTCTCATTTATTTGTCCTTTGCAGAGGACTTCGGCATTCAAGTGAATGGTGTTTTTTCCCCATAGCGGTACATGGTTGAAGGACTGAAGGGGATACTGTCCATTTTCATCAGTTTCAGTGGAAACAACATTGACAGATAAGTTGTATGTAGCCATTACCATGCAAGCCATCAGTATGATCGAAGTTTTCTGGTCTTGCGGCAAGTACTTCTCCATCCTACGCAGAAAAGGCTATTAATATTTCTGATGCAATAGCAAAAGTATAATTGCGTTAAAGAAAAAAAAAAAAAGGCGAAAAAGTTGCAGCTTCTGGAGCTGTTAACTATTTTGAGATAAAACCCTTTTGAGATACTAAATGAGCTGAAATGGACAACAGAAGACAGACATGATTTAATTAAAACTGTTTATATCTGGCTGTCTTGATCCGTCTTTTTTTTTTTTTTTTTTTTTTTTTTTTAAACCCCAGAACACATCAGTCTTTCTAGTGAGTCTTTCCATGTTATCTTACCTTTTCCTCAACACTTTTCTTGAAATGTTCCAGGGTAGAGAAAGAAGAATTTTGCAGAGGATGCCAGGACAGTTAGCAAAACAAAAATGTACATGAGGCCGTTGTGTCTGAATGATAGTAACACACAAAGTCCATACATCAGTATAATGTCAGTGACTTACAGCCTCATCTATCCCAAGAATGCTATAACCAGCATGATAACACGTCGCTGTGAGAACTCTTTGTGCAACTAGAAATGTGTCTCATTCCCTCCTGTGTGGTTGGGCACCAAGGGAAACAGGCCGTAATTCTTGCACGTCCAAGCTAGCTTGGGTTGTTTCCCATTGCCAATCTTTACACTGACTTTTTTTGTCCTTCATTTTAGTTTTGTTTGTGCTTTTTAGACCTTTTGCTTGTTTCTATTTTCATTGAGATGTAATGTCAAGAGAGACCAAGTGGGTTTTATTTCATGCTCCCTTTTCAGCTGTGAGGGGATCCTTTGTCATCAGAGTTATACCTCAACTGATTTTAACTTGCCAGAAATGTTTATGCCTAGCCTGGAAGTGCTGCTGAACGTGAAACAATCTGTGTTCTATATTAGTTAACTGCAAGTCTGTGCTTTCCTGCTATTGCTGCAATTGAAAATTTTAATTGGCAGCAGGTTTGGAGCATTATTTCTGGAAGTCTTTGTGTGTTTGGGCCCAAGTCTACATCTTTAGTAGTAATGCTTCACTTTCATCAGAAGGCTTAAGAATGTTCCACAAAATAGGCCCGTGCTTCTTTTCCACTCTACAGCTAAGGAATCCGAGGCATGGGCAGGAAGGATATGTGTGGAGGGACTTGATTAATGGTTTCCCACAACGTTAGTGTCACATCCACCTTTACAGAGCAGTGGCATGAATTGTTGTTGCTTCTAATTTTTCACTGTATATTGTCTTTATGTTTCTAAAGTCTCAAGTCTTCCCCATGTATGCCCTGACAGATGTTACATGGCCTTTCTTTTCTGTATCAGAAGTTGAATGCTTGGGAAACTTGGGTTCTCCGGCTGGTCCTTTCCAGCCCCACGCAGGCAGCATTTCAACACCTTGTTCTGTGGTTCCCTTGTACTGCCTAAGCAACAGGCAGTCTTGTCTTCTGCTAGAAAAGTTGAAAGGTCTTGGTGAATGTGTGATGGCAGTGCCATTATACAGACATCTACTGAGTTGTCCTGTTGTAGTTTGGATGCAGACAGAGGTGGAGGCCATGCCTGTGGTTAGAAATATCTTTCTAGGAATTGCAGGCCTGTCTTCCTCGAGAGAGTATTGTGCTTGGACAGCTTGTGCCAGTAAAGGATTTACTCGCTTGCTGATTACTGCAGGTGACAAAAAGGCGTGCCTCATCCCTTTTTTGTTTTGTTTTGTCATTTTGCACAGGTCTGCTGGAGGTCTTGCCAGCAACTCTTAAGTTTAAAGTAACAACAGCAACAACAACAGAACAGACAAAATACCATGAGAGAGAAAAGCAAATGTGATAAAACCATATCCGTTTTATGGTCTTCCTACATCACCAAATCTTTAGTGTTGTTCGAGGCCAATGTGTGTAATCCACCCATTCTTTTTAGCACACACCTACGATTAGCATCTCTGCAAATTAAAGCATTGTATCTCTGTAAAGTAAAATATTTTGCCTTTGCTTTGCTTATGTTTACTTTATTACAATTTTAAGGTCCCAACTCTTGTCACTTATTTCAAAAAGGTAACATCAGTGGCCTATGTGAGGGGCTGCAACTGCTGACTGATGCTTTCCAAGATCCTTGTCTTTCAGAACTCTGTGTTCCTTGTTGTGGCTGTGGGGTTTTGCTGGTGTTCATGCCTTCAAACAGAAATCTTTGGTGTAGCATTTCTTGAATGTGTTTGCTATTGCCCAGGAATTCCTTGGATTTAAATCTACTGTCTTCTTCAGTTGCTATGGATGTTTGAGGCTTCAGAGTAACACTTCATGTCATGCTGTTCAAGGTGGGGAAACAGATTCTAGTGCCTACTTAACGTGTTAGAAAGGACATTTCTGACTCAGTCTTGCCAACAACAAAAAACCCTTTCAGTCTGTCCCACTAAAAGTGCGACTATTTCCCCCAAGTGTGTGTGCAAAGGACTAGCAGCTGTAGTTTATAAACCTCAGTGAGGCATTTTGACCAGACAGACCTGTTAGTGCTGCAAGACATCTACGAAACTTTTCCTTCCTGTCTTTTCCCTCGTCTGTTGACCTGGAAGTCTCTGTCCCACCTCACAATTGGGCAAGTGTAGCCAAAAATGTACGTATGTGTGAAATTCTGAGGTTTGTTTGATTCTTGGTTATCTGTTGGTGATTAATGTTGCATTAAATTATGAAAAATGTTGTTCTGTCACAAGTTGTGGATGGTATTAAATTACTAGCACACCACATCTGCATTAGAATGTTTAAGGTAAGGGCTACTTTAAAATTTCAATTATAGCATATATATATATATATATATGGAGGTTTTCTTTCAAATTTAGCTTCCTTGCTGGAAATAGCAGGGTTGTGTCATGTTTATCATCTTTTGTAGCTGCAGGCAGTTTTAAGTACTGTATAGTTATGTAGCAAACTGGAAAAATGTAAGCCTATCATCCTTAAGTGGAGGCATGTAGAAACGACACTATGGCCACATCAAATACCTCGTATGTGGAAATTAAAGGAGTTGATTTTCAAGCTGACAGCCAGTGTTTACATGTTTAATTTATGTAGTAGCCCTTTCAGTTCCCATCTGTTCCTGTGCCCTTTGGCAAGAGGGTTTGCTATTTTTTAAACGAACGAAGACATTGTCAAGTTCAGGGAATGACTCGGATTTTATTTTACTTGCTGTTTTCTTTGTCTCTGTTATAAGATTATCCTTAGGGAGAATAGGTTGACCTCAGAAAGGAGGGGTTTTTGTCTTCCTGGGCTACCGATAATCTGTCACTACAAAACGAGGTTAAGAGGTCAAAATCACAAGTTAAGCACTTACAACCCTAATGTGTCTTGCTTTCTTGCATGCAAGTGATGCAGCTGCAAGGGGTTCGTGCTGTAAATGAACAAGGTCTGAAAATCCAATGTCTGTATTTCTACATCCATGGCTAAAGCATGGCTTAGATTTCTTGTTAAGGTGTTTCATCCAGAAGAGAAGGGGTGCACGGTTCGGAGTTCACATTCAGATTGCAGAAGTCTGATGTGCTGGACATGCAGTGACAACACCAACGCATGTAATAGGGCTGCTCTGAACCCATGCAGCTCAACATAGGTAGAGGGTATTCCCAACACAAAAGGAAAGCAAGTTATAATTGAGAACAGTATCTGGCTACCAAAACTGGTAATTCTGGCAGATGTATTCAAACTCAAGTGTGAGCCTTCAGTTCTGAATTGCTTTGAAAGAGGGGGGTGTGCAGATACGGACTTCGTGGGAGCTGCTTGGTATGGATGGAGAGAAAACTCACGCTTGTATTGCTGTTGAAGTAAGGATACATACATTGCTGTCTGTGGCACGGATGAGCCAAGCACAGACTGTTCATAGCTTCCCACTTGTGTTCTTCCTCATCTATCTCATACTACCTTATACCAACACCATGAGCCCGTGCTGTGTTAAGTTGGTCAGCTGCCCTCCTGCCTAGGATGGGCAGATGTCCTGCCCTGCAGGGTGTTAAGCTCAGCTGCTGATGTGGGCAGTGTGAACTCACAGCATCTGTGTCCGTAATCTGGTATGCTGGGAGACTTAAGTTGCAGTAAAATGGCCAAATCAAGCAGAATTAATCTCTGTCTTAACAACTGGCCACAACCATCCAGGGAGCTGTTAGCGGAGCTGGGAGTTGTGCCTGTGTCATTGCAACCATCTCTGTCCTGGCAGCTTGCACATCCCTGTTCTGCTGACATTGCTTAAAGACATGGGCATTCAGTAATAGGCCTCAAGCTTTATAGGTTAAACCCCTGGTGAATTGTGTTTGTGATCAAACCAGATTCATAAATCATTAATAAAGCATCTGATATTTTCTGCCTCTTTTAAGGTTTGAGTCCAGAAGATTTTTACTTCCTGCTCAGATCTTTTACTGAGCTATTTTTACTGCAATTTTGCTTCTGTTTACCATTTTTCTTTTTGTACGGGGGGAATATAGGCGTCTGGGAGCAGCAGAAAGTGGGGCTGCCTCATGAGGGGGGATGAGATAGGAGTCAAGGGTGAGCCCAGTATGGGGAGTACCCTCTCATATGAGGAGTACCCTCTCATATGTGATGCAGCCCCAAGCACCCAAGGAGAGCGGTGACAGATTTTGGCCATGGCACAAGGTAGGGCAAGATAATAAGCTGTCAATGTGTTCACCCAGAAGAGCGGACTAACCATAAAAAAAAGAGTATGACGTCCATCCAAGAAGACCAGATGGCTCTGACATCAGGAGAAAAGGCTGGGCATAGGGCCACCCAAGACATAGGTGCCCAAGCCTAGCTTAAATAGAAACCTAGGCTTGTCAATGGGGGGATGTGGGTGGGGGTTACTAGCAGGACTGGTCAGGGCAACTGAGGTCTGTTGGTACCCTCAGGGCCCTGACAGTAGAGTAACTAGCTCATTTTTATGATCTGCTGACTTGAGAGATGTACTCGCTGACTGGAAGCGTAAGTGTTGCCTTATGGAAAAGGGACACTGGGCTGGGGCTCAGAAGGGTTGGGTTCTCCAGCCAGTTCTTTCCAGCCCCACGCAGGCAGCATTTCAGCACCTTGTTCTGTGGTCTCCTTTGTACTACCTAAGCAACAGTCTTGTCTTCTGCTAGAAAGATTGGTCTCTAGTAGTGCTGAACCCAGAGAAGTAGCTGTCTTGGTGAAAGTGTGATGGCAGTGCCATTATACAGACATCTACTGAGTTGTCCTGTTGTAGTTTGGATGTAGACTGAAAAGGAGGCCATGCCTGTGCTTAGGACTCTCTTGGAATTGCAAGCCTGTCTTCCTCCAGACAGCATTGTGCTTGGACAGCTTGTGCCAGTAAAGGATTTACTTGCTTGCTGATCACTGTAGGTGACAAAAAGGTATGCCTCATCCCTTTTTTGTTTTGTTTTGTCATTTTGCACAGGTCTGCTAGAAGTCTTGCCCGCAACTCTAAGTTTAAAGTAACAACAGCAACAAGAGAACAGACAAAGAAAACACCATGAGAGAGAAGAGCAAATGTGATAAAACCATATCCATTTTATGGTCTTCCTACGTCATCAAAACTTGGGCAGTGTTCAAGGCCAATGTGTGTAATCCACCCATTCTTTTTAGCACACACCTACGATTAGCATCTCTGCAAATTAAAGCATTGTATCTCTGTAAAGTAAAATATTTTCCCTGTGATTGCCTGTCCATGCTTTATTACAGTTTTAAGGCCAAAGTACGTTGGGGCATAGGGCCACCACGAGATAGTTTAGGTTAGGGCTGTATGCCTTGTGTTGCAGAGGTGCCTGGAGACAAACACCAGGCAGTGAGAATTTTGCTGTGCCAGTTGTTCCCCTACCATCATCATATGAGTTTCATCTTCTGTGTGGATGTGTTATGGTTAATCTTTGTTTTTAGAAATTTCCAGTTTTGGATACTCAATATGAAAATGTTTGGGTGCTGGGTGGGTGTGGGGAGGGAAGTTGTCTCAAAACACAGCACTGAAACACATAGGAGTTATAACCAGGAATATCCCAGGCCTGCTGAGCTGCTACTTCTTCAGACCAGGTGAATTTAGTTATCCTTTGGATGACCAGAACAATGTATGATGTAATCTTGGGATTTGCATAGTTGATGCAATATTTTAGCTCATGGTTTGGGAGGAGATGCTAATAACTGGATATATATAATAACTGGTAGAATGGTGCTGTGGTGGAGGGCTGTTTCCCTCCTGTCTCATGTGTTGTGTGAGCTGGAATGGGTTGGTGCTGGGGCAGACCTGAGTCTCAACCACACTGTCTGCAACTACATGTCAAACCAGCAAAAGTTGAACTTCTCATTGAGGAAGATTTTGGCACCAAGAATCAAGTGCAATCCTTTTTCTTGCCTTAAGTCTGTCTTTTTATTTTATTATTTGTATTTATTTTTCCATAAAAATAAATGGCGTATTTTTCCATAAAAATGGAGTATGAATGTGTCCCTGTCAGCATTAGCTGGTGGTGTGTGTGTACACTGAAGGTCACGGCTTTTGTTGCTTCCTCCTTTTCCGCCGTGAACCCTCTGGCCTCTTTGTCTGGTGTGCTGGCTGTGGTGCTGCTGGCATGCAACCTACAGCAGTGCGCACAAAGTGTCCGTGCCTGCATGCTACTCCGCGCTGGCTATTCTTCATAGCTGGAGCTGGTGCTTCCTGAGCTGCCAAGTGGTGGTGAAGCAGGCAAACCTGATCAAAGCACAAGCCTAATTGGGTTTTTAGATCATCCTTTAAAAGTGCTGGATTTTCAAATACTCCCATTAGTGGGCATTAGTGCTGAGGGGAAAAATGTGACCAGGTAGTTTCTTGAGTCAGAATTGAAGGATAATTAAAAAGATTACTGAACATAATAATATTAACAGAAATGTTTTCCTGAAATGAGGAACACGTGTGAGTGCAGTAGGGAGAGCGCATACCGCTGGAGCCTGTGGGTGCACGCAGGGGATGTGCTAACCCATTGCCCGCAGTTTGAGGTTAAGGCAGGAGAACTGTGCTTTCAGGTGTGGGGAAAGGGCACTGCTGGAGCTGTCTGCTGAGGCTTCCTTGCTCCTGGATGTACAAAAAGGTTTGTTTGGAGGGAGGGGATTTTAATTCCAAGGGAGCGACCAGAGGAAAAGGGCGGGGGATTCAGCCAGGAAAAGCCGACTGAACTTGCAGCAGATTCCACTGTGTGCACTGGAATAATAAACTGAGAAATAAAATTATAATTAATAATTTACATTTTTATGCCTCTGCCAAGTAGCCTAGTGGATATTCTTTTGCAGCGTTGCCTGTCAGTCGGGTGCTTTTCACTCTGCCAGTCGCCTCCCTAGGATTGGGTTATCAAAGTACTAACAAGTTCTTCAAATCAAATTGGGAGGTAACAGGCGTGAGTGAGAACAGTTTATCTGCAGCAGTAAGGACAAGTTCCCTGAATTCTCACTTATTTATCACTCCCAGTCCTACTGTGACAGGAATTTCTTAACCTTGTCTTATGAACACTTAAGCACTTCATATTGCTAGAGTGCATTTTATGACATGTTATTAATTAATATTGTTAGTGTTTTACCACTGGTTAGTCTTGGCTGTAATTCTGTCCTGTGCTTGTGTGCTTTTGCCTACCTTTTTTTTTTTTTTTTTTTTTTTCCTTTTTTCTCTTTCTCTCTCTTTTTTTTTTTTTCTTTTTTTTTTAAACTCAAATATGATATTCAGGGGCAATTTCTTAAGGAAGACATTTCCACCTGTGCACTGGGCTGGTAAGTGTAAGTAATTACTTGCATTCACTGTGAATTTTCATCTGCTGTTGAATGAGCACTGAAACTGGCACTACTGCAAAAAGCACTTCCACCCTTTCTGGGCTGCTCAGATTTGTAGTGACATGACAGACCAGTTCAGATAAGCTGCCCCAGATGAACAGTAATGTTAAGGAAAGTCAGGCTTGTATCCAAAGACAGGATGGCCAGAAAGACTTGGAAGGCATAGGAGAATTTCTTATGAGTTTTCTAGCAAGGGTAACTGAAAAGTGAGATTTGTTTAATATTTCTGTTCTGATCTTTACAGCATTGCTGTATTGCAGTAGCAAAGAGGATCATGCTGCTTTGCTTTGGCAGTGACTATCACAATGCTAGAAGTAAGCTGCAGGGTACCAGGGTTGCCAGTTCTATTGTGAAGAGAGGCAAGAAGAAAAAACAGATAAACTGCTGATTTGAAAAACAAACGTTTCTTGTTCCATCTTCATAGAATACCGAAAAAATTCTCCTAACTTGTTAGTCTGCAAGAGACGGATTTTATGGCATCAAAAACCTTAGCATGGAGTTTGTAGTTCTAGATAAGCCAAAACTTAACTGGGATTTAAGTGAAAAGGTTGTCAGCTGTAAAAAAAAGTTAGATCTCAAGAAAGAGAATTTAAATTTATGTCAATTTATACAGTGCTAATTTCTGCAGAGCAGATCTTGATATAAGACTGACAATTTGGGTCATGTTTGAACTTGATTTGGAGATTGGTCCTTAGTTGTTTTAGATCCAATTCCAAAGCTGAGCTGAGTGTGAATTGAGGATCAAAGTCTAAATGTCACTTTGTTTCAAGCTTGAGGGTCAGAATGAAGGTTCTTGTTTTAAAGTGTTTTTTTCATTGCACTACTATAACTTCAAGTGCAAAATACATCATTGTACTGAAAATCTCCAGTCTTTGAGGCTTAAAAGACTCATTGAAGATGAAGGTGAAACTGTTTGTGTACTTATAAGCATTACAACAAGAGACCTCACTAAGAATAAAAAAGCATCAGCAGCACAGAGAACTCTGGCAAAAGAGGAGCATTGCTATGGAGCTAAAAGACGACTGCTTGAAGGTGGCGGCTCTGCCTGCATTTGAAGTTATAGCATCAGTGAGTAAGGACATGCTGCCTTCTCTCGGGGAGGGAGGCTGGGCAGAATGTGTTAGCCTCCAGAGGACAGCAGCTGTGATAAGAGTTGTTTTTAGAGATAGTTGTAAGCTGCTGGGGAGGTGGAGGTATGAATGGGTGGTGGGTCAGAGTTGCTGATGCTGTGCGTGGTCACAGCCAGATTTACCTCCTTGTAACCTGCCTTTGTTGCCCTACCCTGGCTCTATCAGAGTGATTACTTTCAGCAAAAAGCAGATTTACTGTCTACTTTTAAAAGGGTTCTTTCCTTTCCCTTTCCAGTAAGTCAGTCTTGGGTAGATTGTAACAGAGCCAGTTAAAGATTGTGCAGTGAAGAGGCACGTCTGTTTAGAAATTGCAAGGAATGAAACATTTGGCAATAACTGATGTGTCTTTTTTGGCAGGATCCAAAGAGCCCAGAAAGCATTTTTTCTTCATTAGTGATCCACATTTTATCACTGTGTTTTGGAAGCCCTTTCAGTAAGGATGAGATGCTGTAATTGCATAAATCCAAGATTTCCCATTTATTAGGAAGGGTAGAAGCTTTGGATGTAGACTTGGTGCTGAAATTGTGCTGGTTCTAGGTCACCTGTACATCTCCCTTGAGCACAGAGAGCACCAAAAGCCAAGAAGATCTGTGTCAGTCAGAGCTGCATTAGGTTGTGCTGCCAGTCAGAGGTTTCTGGCAATGATTTGCCTTGTGGACACAGATTAAATGGAAAAAGTTTTTAATTTCAATTCTATTTTTTATTTCAAGCTCAGTGTAAGCTCTCTGTATCTCCGGACATACCCCAGACAACGTATCACTTTTGGTGGTTCTAGGGAAACTTGAGGGGTTTGTATAAAACTGTCTCTGGTGGCTTTGAACCAGCCCCAGTGTCTTAATTAAACATTTTAGGTCAGGCGTGACTCCGCAGTGAGCCAAATCCTTTGCCTTTGGTGTTTTTGTTTTATTTGATCACTAGACTGTTTCTCTATCTAAAATGCTGCAGCATTCCCATTCAGCTTACTTTGTTAGTGTTAAGAGAGCTTCCCTTAAAAATTGCTTTAACTTACCCATTTCTGTCTTTATTCAACTTCTCATTCTTGGTGACCTATTCCTTTCTGAAACTTTTCTTTTTCCCATCTCTTGCTGCAAACTAGATTGTTTTCAAAACATATATTGCTTTTGTGTTCTTCCTCCTTTTCCCTGAACCCTTATTTATATTCCCTTCACTCTCTCTGGCCTGGCTTTTTGTAGAAGCCAACTACTGCCCAGCCACCCAGTGGTGATTTTGTCACACGAGTACTTGTGGGTAAACTTTTTTGAAGAGTGAAAAGTTGTGTTGACAAAGGCACCTTTGGGTTCCATGCAAGTTATTTCCAACTTCATTTCATGGGTCTATCTGAATAATATACATAGAACAGGTTTTGGAAGCAACTTTCCAACCAGATTAGATTAATAAGCTGTACTTTCTGACAACCCACAAACTAGTTGGCTTGCTTAAGGAAACTGAAACTGTGAGTCCTGTCAGTGTTTACCCAACTGAGATGAAGAATTAGCGTTCCTCAGCTGGCTCTCAGTGAGATACAGGAATTGGACTTCTCAGAAGCAAGCCTTCCCTATTCACTGGGTTTTGGGGTTGCTGGCATCCTCTCCATCTCTCAAAGCTGTTGTACTTGGCCAAGAGGGTTAGTAAAAGTGACTTAAATGACTTTCTGTCCTGGAGGTTATGCCATTTCCCTTCAGCATTTTTAATCACTTCCTTCCATGAATAGTTTCCTAGTTAGTTTTCGTATCTACGTTGTGTTCAAAAAATTCAGCAAAATGAAAGAGGAAAAACTTTTTTTTTTTTTTTTTTGGGGGGGGGGGGGGGAATTCTGACAAATGTTTGATATAAGATTTTTTTTTTTTTCATGTCCTTTTGCCACTGAACTACAACTGTGTTCTGTTTTGTTTCATGGCTTTTTAGGATCATTATCTGCTGGCTGACCTACGGCATCTGAAATTGCCAGTTCTTCATGAGAAAGTTCAGAGTGCTTGGCAGCTCTGTTTTGGGCTCTTAATTTCCCTGTTTACGGTCATTATACTGGCTTGATTACACTTTTCAGACTCCATTGAGATTGGAATGTGGCCCATTATCTGAGAAACTGAAAAATTTCATACATAAAATATTTACAAATGCTAATGAGTTCTTAGACCTCTAACCAAATGGTAGTCATATATGTTATTTAATATGAAATCCACCCTTCTGAGATGACAACCAGTACTTCCTAGGCACCTCTGTTTGCTCATCTAGCTACACGAGTCTTGAAAGATCATCCACTGAGTCATCCTGGCCCCATGCTGAGTGCATTTTGATCCACCCACTTAGCATAAGCATCCTTTTGTTGCTTATACTTTATAGTGCTGAGTATAGCTGTGGTTATATTAGGATCTCTATGCAGTGGGAAGCCTGAAAGCAAAGTGGGATCTGATTTGAGCTCAGTCTCAGAAAAAAAGCATGCAACCTGGAATTCAGGACTCCTCCATGGCCCAGAAAGCCAGTCATATCTTGGGCTGTATCTAAAGAAGCATGGCCAGCAGGAGGCGATTCTCCCTCTCTACTCTGCTCTTGTAAAACCCCACCTGGAGTGCTGTGATCACCTCTGAGACCCCTAGCACAAGAAGGACATGGACCTGTTGGAGCGAGTCCAGAGGAGGGCCATGAAGAAGATCAAAGGGCTGGAGCACTTCTCCCATGAAGATTGGCTGATGGAGTTGGGGTTGTTCGGCCTGGACAAGAGAGGGCTCCAGGAAGACCTTATAGCGGCCTTTCAGTTCATAAAGGGGGCCTACAGGAAAGCTGTGGAGGGAGTCTTTATTAGGGAGTGCACTGACAGGACAAGGGAAATGGCTTTAAACTAAAAGAGAGTAGGTTTATAGTAGATATAAGGAAGAAATTCTTCACTCAGAGGGTGGTGAGGCACTGGCACAGGCTGCTCAGAGAAGCTGTGGATGCCCCATCCCTGGAGGTGTTCAAGGCCAGGTTGGATGGGGCTCTGAGCAACCTGGGTTGGTGGGAGGTGTCCCTGCCCATGGCAGGGGGGTTGGAACGAGATGGTCTGCAAGGTCCCTTCCAACCCAAACCATTCTCTGATTCTCTAAGCTAGCCAGTTAGGTGTTAGATATGCTTCCTTACACATTTGCTTCCTTGTGTGGCTTTGCATGTTGCAGACAGAACAGAAGTTGAATTCAAATCATTCGAGTAGCATTCGTTTTGATACCTGAAACCCATCTACATTTTTTGGCAGTAGGTCCAAGAGGCTGTAAAATTATTGGCTTAAACTACTTAATACTCCTAAGATTACTGGGTGAGGGCTTGATGCTGGAAACGTTTGCCTGTGCCGGTACATTTTGCATGTATGTGTAGTGCCATGATGTATTTTTGTTTTACTTAGTGTTAAAAGGAAACATGAAACCTCTTGTAAGCTGTTGTAAAATAGATGTCACTGAATGATGTTGAGAAGAACTAGCATGTAATCCATGGTAATTTTGTTGTGAATTGTGCATGCAACTTCTGTGTCTAATATAAATAAGGTAAAAACAGTAAAATTGATTCAGCATTGCTTTATGTTGGCTGAGGGGATACAGGGTGCAATTTGTGACAATCAGTATGAGGTATTTATTGCTCAGCCAATGAATGTTACCATTATAAACATGTTTCAACATACTATGATTTTCCTGCTGCATCTGCTGTGCAAGATGAAGTTTAGGAGGTCATCTGAATATAGGTTAGCTCTAATGTAATGAGACAAAGCTTAATTTATGTTGTCCATGTTAATACTTATGAAATTCCTCTTCTGTTCTTTCCCTACCCCTTTCTCTGTATATGAGATCCCAATGATGACTCATACTTTAGATCCCTTAAATTTCTATTGTGATTTTTTTTTTAATTGTTTTTGATGTAATTTGGGAATATCTGAGTTCAGCTGACAAATGTGTGAACACCATTTGGGATCTACAGCAATGTGTGGTAATAGCTGTTTGTGCATAGTGATTTCCAGCATTTCATTCATTGTTCCCTGGAGCTCTAAGCAGCAAGCTTGTATATGATCTTAGACTAACTCTGAAACTACTTAAGGCCTGTGTGTTCAATGGAAAACTCAAACTGCATCTGAAAGAACCTGGGAAGCACTGTGTTTAGCACCCGTTGTCCTTTCTCCATGCTCTAGGGACATCATGGTATGGAAGCAATGAACTAGAGTTTTCCACATTTTTTTTCCGATTACAAATTTGTAGTAGTGTTATGTTTGTAAGTGGGGATGGTGAATCAGAGGAGGGACTTTTGAAGGCAGAGCCTACATGTGAATGTTTTGTTCCCAAGAGTCATGGTTGTGTTTTCAGCCCTAGTCTTAAAAGGTCTTTATCCCCAGTCACCTTGTTGCAGGTGTTAAGTGGCCTTTCCTGCTCAGAAACAAGTGTTGACCCTCTCCCAGAGGGCCAAACTGGCTGACTGTGCCTCAGCTGAACTGATGATTCCTCATGGAAACCAAGGTCCTAGAAAATGTTCCCTAAAGGAAAAGCATAGAGAAGTCAGATTTTAGAGCAATAAAGTGTAGCTGCACTAAAATAAATAGGGCAAGTGACTAAAAAAAAAGTGTCCAAGAATTACACTTACCTTCTTAATACTGATATCTAGGACCTGATAAAGTGATTTAAATAATAAGTCTATTTCATAAAATGTGTAAAGATACCTGAGGGGTGGAGACAGAAAGATGTAGCCAACCTCTTCTCAGTGGTTTGTGGGGATAGGACAAGGGGCAATGGCCGCAAGATAGAGCACAGGAAGTCTGCACCAACATGCAAAAGAACTTCTTCGTGGTGAGGGTGATGGAGCACTGGAACAGGCTGCCTAGGAAGGTTGTGGAGTCTCCTTCTCTGGAGATATTCAAGGCTCGTCTGGATGCCTACCTGGGCAGCCTGCTCTAAAGAACCTGCTTTGGCAGGGGGGTTGGACCCGATGATCTTTCGAGGTCCCTTCCAACCCCTACAGTTCTGTGATTCTGTGATAATAAATTTGGAGGAGGGAGGTGGTTACCATGCAGAAGGGAGTACCTTTATGCTTTCCACACACACAGAAAGGTAGAAATGGAGAATATATTAGGAGCATATCATTTTAAGCTACATTTCAAATATGGTGATGTTTTAGGGCAAATGAGCAGATCAGTATGGCTTCATACAAGCTGTTATTCCCATTCTTAGCCTGTTTGGTAATGGGTAAGAGAAGCAAGGCTCTGTAGCTCAGCCCTGCCCCATGCCCAGAGCTGTGGAAGGTGGAGGGCAGTGCAACTGGTACCAGCCACCAGTAATGCACTGGTACTGCTTTTTGCAAACAAGCTTCCAGAAAAACAACGTCCCCACATGGAGAACCGGCAACCAGACTGACCGATATCTGAAGCATAGATTGTCTCTCCAAGGCACTGTCACATATGCTAATCCTGTCATAGACAAGGGTTGCAGCAAGTGAAAATGTTGGAGGTAAATATTTAATGAAAACTGAAATCCTGAGAGGTGCTGGGAAAGCCAGCAGCAAAAGGCTAGCAGATCATTTGTTAGAGTGGCAATTCAATGCTGAAACGAACAGTAGGTTTCAAATGGTACAAAGCAGAAAAGGCTGCTGGCATACTTCTTTCTAAACCTGGTATTGTAGGAATGATAGTAACAGTAAATAGCTTTCAGATGTGCAGATCTTATGTACGACTATGCAATGACTATGTAGATGTGGGGTCAAGGAAGGGAAATGAGCCAAACTAAACAGGACCTCCTTTAAATGTCTCCAGGAAAAAAAGAGGCAGTAGATCTGAATAAAATACAAAGAAACAGTAAACAGTGTGGGAGGAGAAGAGAAGGAAAATAGGATAGTAATATACTCCCAAACAGCATTGCTGAAAGAGGTGTTGAAGTGTTTTACAGATTGGTAAATTTTTGCTGGCCGGAGCACTTTTTGGGAGTAAACAAGGAATAGTACTGCAGTGCGAGATACTAGAGCCAGATGTGGAGCCTTTAATATCCCCTACTGCAGGGAAAAGTCATGTAGTAAAAGCTGATTCACCAAGGAAACTTGGGTGACTTGTGGTGATAAGCATAGTCTTTGGCTCTACGAGTTTGATTAAAACAAAGTGGTTAGATAAAGCTGTGTAGGTGGGAAAAGCAAGATTGTTTCAGGTGAATCCAAGGGTGTGTCAAGGAGACACACACCATGAGAGCACGAGGTAGTTAGAAAAAAAAACAAACACAAAACCAAACCAAAAAACATAAAACCAGCCAAGCTTGCGGTGGGCCTTGCACTCTAATAAACCACACAACAGATTTCATCAGGGTTCACTGTTGAACACGCAAAGCACAATGGGACATCAATAATAATTAACATCTTCAAGGCTATATTTCAAGGTGAAGCATATGCCTTTAAAATGAATGAAGGCTTGAGGGAATGGTTAACAGAGACCTGTTTGTCAAGCAATGGTTCGTTCTTTCAGATCTGCGGTATATCTCCATGTAAATAAATGTATATCTGCTGTGTATCTCCATGTAAATAAAAGTGTAGGTGCATCATTTCCCTGATAATAGGATGTTAAAGAGATTTCAGATCTGATTTTTTTTTTTTTTGTAAATAATTCATTGACCAGCGTTTGAGTAAAGACCAAAATTTAGTGGAGCATAACAAAAGCAGATACATTTTCCCCCCTTAGCTAATTATTGACTGCCCTAGCAGTTTTCTAGTACCTTCTGTTGGATTGCAGAAAAGAAAGAAGGAATGTCAGTCATTACCTGCAAGTTGCTAAGTGTGTTTAGTGGGCTAGAAGGTCAGCTGGCTTTTTTTCCTGTTCTCACCTTGTAGCAGAGAACCATCCATGGAAATCAAGTACTAAACCATGGCTTAAAGAAAGTTGGCTCTTCAATTTATTCAAAACTTTCATGTGGTGTTTGCACTGAGAGAGTTTCATTTGTGAATGGAGGCGCAAAATACCAGACCTTACACATCTATATCTTGAATTTTGGGGTTTTCCTCAGTGCAGAGGAAGGGTGGTTTCTGTCACTTGGCATCTTTTTTCCAGAGAAACCTTCTGCACCATCTTTCTTGGGTCAAAAGCAGTAGGTGAAGCAGCTGTGTTACAGGTTTCAAAGCTTAGAGCATCATGAAAATTGATGATAGCTGCCTCCACTTGTGCCCTTGTTTGAAAAACACTGCTCCTTACTATGAGGTGCCCAGACCTTTCCTTCAGCATTAGCTGCAAGTGCTGCTCTCTAGAGCAGATGAAAGAAGAGACTGTCTGCAAGCGTGCCAACCAGGACAGCACAAGAAGGGAGAAAATGATTTGAATTAAAAAGGTTAGACATGACAAGCACATGTGCATTGGGTATGAGTAATTTAGAACTACTAGAAGGACTTCTGCAAAGAAGGAAAAAAAAACTATTTTAATGGTTGGTGCTTGATTACTTTATAAATGATGTCATTCAATACATCTATCTTCAGTAGCCAGAACTAATGATCTGTCCCGAACCAGGATTCCCTAGAGTAATTATTCTGAGTCATGCCTCCAAGAAAAAAAACACCAAGCCCTATGGGATTCATGATCACATTATTCCACCTAGCAAATGCATGGGTAGTACTTTGAAAGATAACAGTGATATTTGGATCTCTGTTGTTTTGCTTCACAGTCTTACGTGCCTGAAGAGAAAACAGAATTAGACAGTTCAGCTCCATACCCCAAAGGCTGATGGAAATCGTGTCTCAGATCTGTATGCCACAAAATACATAACACATAAATAAGTGATAGCTGTTCTTAAGTTTTTCACACAGTGCTGCATTTTTATTTATTTATTTTTACAACTGTACCCATTTTGCTTTTTCCAGCAGTCTAAAATACCACAGGATAGCACAAGTCCATGGTGATGATGCTCATGGCTTTCTTTGGCCAAATTACAGATCCTTTGTGGGATCTTCCAGATGTAAGGCAGCAGGTGGGCATAGACTAAAGCACATTTTGAAATGTAGAAGAATCTCAAAGACTGTGTTAGGGTTCTGAGAGCAAATTTTCGCTCTAAATGGCTTCTGTGATAATGAACTGCCTTTTCCTAATGTCACCTAAATGAGCACATGGCTGCATCTAAGGCTAAAACCTGTTTGAGCTACTGGGTACTGGTGAGCCTTTATATGCTATGCTGAGTCTCCTCCTGCTACCCACTCCTACTGAAGTCAGTCAGAAGTGTCTCCTTGTCCCACGGGCTGACTGGGCCGTTGATGTAATAACAGCCCATTGCTCTTCCCACTAGAATATGGCTGTGAGACATCAGCTGCCATATAAAAGCTGTATAAAGTTGGTTGTGGACTTGAGCAAGGGTCTCCAAACAAGCTGTAGCTTTTCTTGAGAAGTATGGAAATTTAAAGAAAGCTTAACTCAGTATTTTCGTTCAACCTAATTGAATGATCTAATCGACAAGAATTTGGAAGTTTTCTGACAGATCCTCCTTCTCCGCAAAAGGTTCGGAGCAGGGACTTTCTCGTTCTGCCCAGAGGGCACTTAGGGCAGTGCTGTTCTGCCTTAGCGCTGCGGATCCTGCAAGCAAATAATTGTCTCGCTAGCGTGTGTCTGTCTCTGCATTACCCTGACCTTGCAGTTATCCCTTGTAGACTATATAAGGGGACAAAAACTTGTTCTTTAAAGCTGGGAGCAGTTCTCCTTTTTCAGTATCTTTGTGTAGCTGTAACAGAAGATTGCCTATTGTCACTGCCATGTTGAAATAAGGCCTATTTTGCATGATATAACTTGAAAAGGTTAGACTTGTGAAATACCACAGCAAATAGTAGATAAAGACAGTTGTGTGTTTTTTTCTAATTGCTGTCTCTTTTGTTTTTGCTAGTAATTTAGGCTAAGTGTGTTTTAAGCACGGTACTGCAAATTACCCATTGTTGTATTTTCAACAAAGTATCACTGGCTATTTTTGGCCATGGGAGTGCATAGCTTTGAAGCACTTCAACAAAGTGAAATTCATTTGAAAAACTCTAGACAGAGAGTTACTGTGTTTAAGACAAAAACGTACATTTGGCAACAGTAGCTGTTTTTCCATGTTGTTCTTTACCGGACTATGTAAGGATGCAGCAGTATGCATCTTTGTTAGAAGCTAGCAGCAAGATGTATTCTCATAACACAGTAACTACCGCAGGTATTTCAGCCGTTCCCATGGAAATTTACATTTCTTCCATTCAAATTCACTATTGCTCTTCATGTACAACTTGATCCCCACATAACTCCTCTTGCATGGCTGTGGGCTCTATCCCTGTGGGTGTTGAGATGGCTCCTGGAGGTGAGAGCTGTTTGCAGCAGGAGGAAGCAGTGGCACCGGCAGCCCTGCAGCGCCGTGTGGGATCTGTTCTTCGCTGCAGGCTGTGTGGATGTGAGGAAGAGACTCCAGGGTTTGGGCTGCAGAGGGTTTTGTCATTTATCATCACAAGGATAGAGCATCTGAAGCAGACTGACTCATCTACTTCCTAGTGACTCACTGTATGTTTTCTTTTTCCTGGGTGGAAAAATAACTTCTGTATTTCTAGCTGGAATGCAAACTGAGAGCCTGACCGCAGATACCAGTTTATATCGGTAAAAGGCAAAAATACATATTTAGAAGTATTTTTTATTACAGGAGTCCTAGGAAATTTATGCTTATGTGGTTGGAGGCAAGAACTGAGTCAAAATGTGTAATTGTTTCAGCAGTCAAGACTGGGGAAGGATGCCTGGGCATGGAAATGGAGCAACTTGTTCACAGTCATTTTGAGGTTCAGTGTGGAGTCAGGTGGAGAATACGTCTGTCCTAATTCATTTCTGGAGCTATATCCCTTCAGCCAACAGACCTCTGGGGTGTCTCAACTGAGTGTGTCTTTAATTTAGTAGGCCAGAGTAAGTGAATTTCATTTCCCACGTTAACTGTGTGTTTGATAGTTTTACTTGTTTTTCATCTCTGACAGTCTGAAGAGTCTCTTCCTGTGCCAATTTCTTCTATTTACTTGCTTGCTTTAGATAAGGGACAAGAATTTTCTCATAGGAACTTTTATGCTAGTCTCTGATTTTGTTTAACTAAAAGGTCTGCCTCCACTTGTTTTGTGGTTTTTCAGCACTGTAACATTACAGTCACAACCCTGTCCTACACCATGCTCATGTATTAGGTTCTCAGAGAGGATCTGATTCACCAGTGCCTTACTGGGTATTTACACAAAGGACTCTCATAGTGTTGATGAAATTGAATTTTGTTTTGGACCAAATAATATTTTTCCCTCCCGCTTTTAAATTCCCTTTTGAGGTATATTCCTGTCTATTATCCGAAACTTTGAAAACCACATCTCAGCAGTCTCTGCTTGGAAGAGCTGCTGTGGTGCTTTTCCATTGCCCCCGATGCCAGCTCCTGGATGAGGCTGCATGCATTGCACGGCCCCTCTGCCCCCGGAGTAAGGCTGCACATCACAGGATCCTGCTGCAGAGCCCATGTCTGTAGCCTGGCTGGGGAGTTGCGGCTGTAGGGTGGGAGCAGGCAGCTTATGTGAGCCACTGCCATTGCCCAGTTACAGTGGTTTAGTTTTTGAGCAAAGACGAAGAATTTTGTGAAAGGAAAGTGCTAAAAGTTCAGTCCCTTCACAGTAATTCTGTTTCTTTCAGATAGCTCTGAAATAAAATCCTCTGCTATTTCTGCTTGCTAAGACTGTGCAATTAGAACTGCATAAATTAACTCCTCCTGCTTATGGCTTATTGAGTTCTTGCTTATGTACTTACTTTTAAGCAAAGGGGAATGTTAAAAACTTATTCTACAGGAAGTCTAAGTGTATATGTGCTTAAATGTGAAAAAGTCTCGTTGATTGGCACCTGGCTTGTTGACAGTGTTTTGGTAGATCTGTGCTCCAGCTTCTGCGTGCACCACTGAGGGTTGGTGTGCCTGTATCATGGTGGATTTAAACAGAATTTCGGAGGTTTCTGCTGTCTTTCTGTTGCTGTAATTCATATTCTTTCTAGCTGCCCTGATAAAAAATGGAATCGCTAATCTTCATTTTAATGGAGGCAAGGGTTACAGTACAGTGCAGGGTTGTAGGATGTGTCTGGCTGGGGCTCAGGGAAGGTACACCCATGTCTGGTTTCCCTGCTTGACATTTGGACACTTGCAGCTCAGGGAAGGAGTCACAACGTAGGTGGCTTTGGTGTTCAGACTATTTTATCCTGAACCTTGTTTTCCATGAGTCATGAAATCTTTGGGGTAGTTCTGCTTCTGAACAGGGGC
This sequence comes from Nettapus auritus, assembly GCA_011076525.1. Classification (NCBI taxonomy): domain Eukaryota; kingdom Metazoa; phylum Chordata; class Aves; order Anseriformes; family Anatidae; genus Nettapus; species Nettapus auritus. The sequence goes on along the minus strand of CM021765.1, from coordinate 57,500,487 downwards.
AGCATGAGGGAAAACTCTTGCATCATCTGTCTGCTTTCAACACATTCCTCCCCTCAAGTCAACTGCAATACATTAACTAAGGGGAAGAGTTTAGTGAGGCACAGCAACATACACTAAACATTTTACTGCAGAATAGAAAGCATTTTAAACAGGACTGAATAATATAGATGCTGTCCATGTTCTCATTGCCTAGTCAAGGTATCACATTCAGAGTTTTCTGTTTCATCGAGATGACCTGAGGTAAAGCACCGAAAGAAGGCTGGATTCAGCTTGTGAATGATGATGCACTCTGATCAGGAACAGAAACAAAAGTCTGAGCCATAACAGTATTTTGCAAAGATGACTTGTTACTTGCTTGACACTGCCTTGCAGGGCTCCAGTATTTAGACTGAAGTGCCTCGAACTATTCCCCAGTTCACCAGCTCCTCTGTAATGCGAAGAGCTCTTCTCCCCTGCACAAACATGACCTTCAAAAGTCAAAATGTCTGTGGAATAAAGATAGATGACTTTCAGTTGCAATAATTTGTGTTTGTTTTGCCCAAATTGAATTGTCTTGAAATCAACAGCTGATTTATATAAGGTTTACATTGACTTCTTGATGTATTTCTAAGTGTACAGTATATTAAACATTAGAGTAGCCCTCACAAAAAGGTAAGATTTGAATTTTCTTGCATTAAAACTTCCTTTCTTCTACAAAACCTTTTAGAAAGCTACGTAAAACCATCAACCCACAAAACTTACATAAAGATTTTTTTGCTAACCAAATTTGTTAAACCTATATTAGTGTAAGATGTTACTTGTTTCTGAGACAAATCTTATACAAATTTATTTTAAATTGTTGTTCAGAAACATGAGACAGACTGCCATAAACTTGCAAAAATATGATTCAAGATACTCTTTTTTAATGAATCATTGACAAGGCTTGCTTAGAGTTCATCGAAGAAACTTCCCTGGTATCAAGTGTGGAAATGTGACATAGGAGGAGTCCACTTTTAAGAAGGGTATTGGCGTCTGTCCATCATTTTAGGCTTTCAGCACCAGGATTTGAGGTTCTCTTCTTCTTTCTTCTCTTTTCCAAATGCTCAGGTTTGATATATGTGGCTAAAAAAGGACTAGATTTCTGAAAAAAAACACCACATAATTATGTGTCATCCTGAGGTAAAGCTGGCTGTTGGTGCCTGAAGAAACTGCCCAAAGTCCTGGTTCTCAACACGTTTTAAAATGGTCCTAGGGGACTTCTGAACATGTTAACATGTTTTGATTTTGATAAGTAGCATGTACTTACTGTTGTAGTGATCCAGGGGAGTTGCAGAGAAGCGAAGTGGCTTACTTCTTTTCAGACATCATAGGTGGTAAAAAGCTGAGGATAATCCCTAAATGTCCTGACACACTGGTGCATATTAAAACTTGAGAAAAACGTTCACTCAGCATGTACTGTAATGGAAAGTTTATATATATATTTTCCTAATCTGTCCTGCAGACCCTCAGGATGATGAAGTATTAATTTTGTTTTGAGCAACCATTTCCAACAAGATCTGTGGTACAGACAGGTGCTACATGAGCGTGTAGGGTAGTCAGAAATAAGAGGTTTTTGTTGTCATTTTTGAGCCTCTTCAAGAATCAAAGCAGAAATTAATGATAAATCTGGCATTTGCTTATGATTGGGTTTTTGCTTCTGCTTTCTGGATTTTGTTCCTTAGTTGCTGCTTAGCCCAGAGGAAGGCCGAAGTGCAGGCCTGCCATGTTGTGTCACTTCTGCCTCCAATGCAAACAGTCCTGTGATGGCAACTGATAAAGTAGCCTTAAGATGATGATTAGCAATTTCATTTTCATTTGGCAGTGGGCAAGATGGAAGAAGGGGAGAATTGATGCTACATTTAAGACCAAGCTGTGCCATACCATTTTTTTCCTTCCTATTCTCGCCAAACTATAGTTTTCTTCTTTTCGCATTTTCACATTTTCTTCTTTTTCCTCCACTCTCATCCTCTACCCCAGTACCATCTGCACACAGGGCAGAGCCAGCAGCTCCCCATCAGACACCTTGCTGGGTTCAGGGCTGCCCGAATCAGTGGCTTGGTTTCCCAAGGATTGTCTATGCCCGTGCT
>CM021765.1:57464109-57498282 GCA_011076525.1 Nettapus auritus | reverse complement strand
TTTTTTTTTTTTTTTTTTTTTTTTTTTTTTTAATGATTCCTGACATTCAGTTTTCTGAGGCACCCGGTTACCTGAACCTGTTTGATTTTTCCCACTGGGAAACGATGGTCCTGAACTATTTTTCTTGCTCTGGCAAGGGATTGGACTAGATTATCTTTCAAAGTCCTTTACAATCCCTAATACTCTGTGATTCTGTGAACACGTGCCCTGCTCTGAAGGCTTCAGTCCTGATCTGCACCCAGGGCCTGGACGCTGCCGTCATCATGCGCAGACCAGTCTGTGGCCATGGGGAGCTGCAAGTGTCCCCCTTCAGGAGGTGGAAGCAGGAGGCGGGTGCCACATCCAGGCGTGTGCCACAGGGGCAAAGGCAAGATTTATTTGATTCTGCTACAGTCTGAATCCCCTGGGCACCAGGAGGAGGATGGGGAAGGATTGTAATTAGTTTAACTGCCTCAGGTGTGTAACAAGAGCAAACTGGAGACAGAGCAAATTACAGGGCAGATTCTGACCCCAGCTGTTGCTTTGAGCAAATGGATCGTGTGCTGGCCTTGGGGCTGGGTGTTTCTCTGTGCTGGGGCTTGGTCTGTGGAGGCATATATTCAGAGGTTCTGACTCTTGGAGGACATTGTGACAAATAGAGGTTGACCCCACACGGGTGTTGCTAAGGTTAATACAGAGCCCAGCCATTTCTTGCTGCCAGTGCTTCTAGGGCTGCATATGGTCCCTTTGTGGGTCTTCTCTGTGATGACGTGGAGATGGTTGATGTCCACCAGGCTGCTTACAAAGCAGAAAACCTTTCTGTAACTTTGCTAGGCTCCTTAAGCAGAAAGCATTGCATGCTCCAGCTGGCCTGCTCAGAGAGGACCTTTGCTCAGCCTCCAGCCTGCCGAGGACTTGTACATTCATGGAGGGCTTGTGCAGAAGCAGGCACATCTCTCTAACATCAGGGGCCCTCCCATGGCAGCACTTAATTGTACCAAAGACATCTCGATCCCTGTCTGAAGGGCTTTTCTTAAACTGATGAGAAAGGAAAGGGTGGGAGAGGCAGCATCAACACCCCAACAAGTCATAGACATTGGGGGTGCAGCCGCAAACACCAAGGCTGTCACAGATCCCAGGTTTCTGGGCTTTTCCTCAAAAACATATTAATTAGATTTTGCTGCTGCTTTCTAAGCCTCTCAACGGGCTTGGCTCTTTTAAGAGCTAATACTGGTTTTGATTTCCTTGTGGAGTTCACCGTTGAGTTATTTGACATGTTATAGACTTTCTCATAAGAACTTGCAGGAAGCTTCATTGTGACTTCCTATGTGTTCAATGCATTGCCATTTAAATTTTAATGGCTGTAAAGGACATACCTTTCTGGAACACTAATCTTAATTTACTTTCATTTAAAAAGCAAAATACGGAGCGTAGTTTGCTACAACTTACTTTTGATTTGCGAAAGGTCTTACTCAGGTAGAGATCTTGTCAGAATTTTATCCAGTTCACAGAAAAACTTTTCCTCTCCCTCACGTTTTTCTGTCCATATCCCAGGAGAAAAACGTAACAAAAAACATATGCATGTTCTAGATCTAGTGCATGATAAGCATTGAGGCGGAAGGCAGGTTTAACTCCTGTCCTTGACTCAGCAGTCTGTTATTATTTCCTTTGCTCAGTACAGCTGTCTATTGTGTATATAAATGACTGAGAGTCCCACATAACCAAGGTACAAGACTACTGTTCACAGCAGGTAGCACCTTGCTCTGCAAGCAGTCCCATCAGCTTCAGTGAAGCTGCTTGTAGTGAAAGGTATTAAGTAGTGCAAGTAAGGGCACAGTTCATCAGCTGTTCCACCGACAACAGATGGGGGGCTGTATGGTTGCTGCTTCTGCTCTACTGTGCTGCCCCTCTCTGCCCCGTCTGTCAAGCAGCTGCCCTTGTTTTATCTCATTGTGCTCTGTGAATGATTCGGGTTTGTTTTTTAACCCAGTTTATTTCAAAGGACCAGAGGAAGGCACAGGTAGGCCTATTTTTGACTGCCCTGCTCAGTGTTGCTAAGATAAATCCGTCTTCCCCATTATGGGACAGTGACAGGAATAGGGTGTCACATGGACCTAACTAGCCCACAGCTGCAACTAAAAACTCAGGGTCTCTTCATTTGCGATATATTTTCAGTCTCCCTATGGCAGTATTGACCATGAGTTCCTGTTTCTCCATCTCCTCTCAAAAGCTGGTGGCTGTGAGCTAGCAGTAAGTTGCTTACCACAGGCTCTGCATCCCCTTGACAGCTCCCTTCTGGCCCAGGACTAGTACAGGACTTCCAGGTAGATCTGCTGGCCAGTGGTGGCTGTGCCTGATGAGCAGTCTATAGAGAGAAGAGCAGAGCTAGAGGGCAGCCTGAGGGATGTCTGTGCAGCACGTGGGGCTCAGAGGAACCCTACTAGGGAGGTGGCTGCAAACCAGCCCTGAGGCCACCCGCCTGCTCCGTGACCCATTGTCTTGCTCCTGTACTATGAAGGAGGACCCTGAGAGCCAAATGACCACAGTGAATTTTTGCTGCAGTGGACAGTGTTACTGCCAGATCTCGCATGAGCTTCTGCCTAGGTGTCCTTTGGTGTTAACTATTGGGTACTGACATTTTTCACAGTCTTTATGCTTTAATGACAATTATTTGTCACACTTCAGTTTTTGTACTGCTAGCATACAGTGCTGAGATCTCCTGCAAGGCTCAGATGGATATCTTAATTTAAAAAGAAAAAAAACACCCTACCATACTGTGTATATATGCATTTAGAAGTAATTTTATGAATATAGAAAGCTGCAGTTCTCCATGAGGGTATTCTGTTTCAAAGAGATCGCTGCTACTTACGGCAAGACATCTGTTCTCTGAGCAGCCCTGCAAGGCACTGAACAATAGGCCTGTTTTTTGGCAGGCCTCCATAGTCACCAGCGTCTAAGAATAGCATATGGAAGATCTCCACTCAATAGCAGTTGATGTTGATGCATGCAAGCAGGTGTCTATTTTAATTCTTTATTGTATGAAGTCTAAAACACTTAGCTGGTACAGTTCCTTCCTCAGGACTACTCAGTTCATAGTCAGATCTTGGCTCACCACTGGAGAAATGACTTGTATCCCACATAGTCAGATGGATAAGAAGCCACTTGGAATAGCAGAATTCACTTACCCTTTACTAGCAGGGTCCTGGGGAAGCTGGTTGATGCAGCTATGCATTTTGTGCTGGGAGCACTGTCTCTTAACATCTTTCTTTGATCTTTTCTGTCAGCATCCCTTCCACACAATGTTAAATCTCTGGTGTATAATAAGGGTTAGGATATGTAGCAAATTTTCCATACAGAGTGACATTGATAATCTGTCTCCTCTTATGCTGCTTATGTTCCCAAGACTTCCAAGAACTAGATGACCTGGAGATTACTATGTCAGGTTTGGTTTAGAGTTCCCCTAAACTTAATGGGAAGAGAAATACATGCACAGCAAGGGCTATGTCTGCACAAGAAATAATCTCTTATGATTGGAGCGAAAGAAGCTTGTGGTTTACAAGGTAATTTTTCCAATGCCTATCTTTAGAGTTAGCAAGAACTGGCAATTTCTTTTCCATTGGAAACAATGACATTTGGGTGGATAAACCTGAGACTGCACCAGTGTGAACTAGAAACCAGACACTTTGAGCATGGCATTGGTTGCCTTGATGCTACTGATCTCTATTCAAGTAGTCCTCCAGATGCCCAGAGGATCTGAGACCTGACACTTTGAGTCTAGGCTGCATGCGCAAGGAGAACAGAACCAGGTGTCATTTGGAAACTGATGTTCACGACTCTATTATTTCTTCCACTGCTGAATTAGTTAGTTTTTCTGTGAAGAAATTATCTGCTAGCAATCTGACACAAGGGTGACAGAAACACCATACATACAAGCTCTTCTAGAGACCAATGAGGTTCCTGGAAAACACTGTACATGATACATTCTTGTTTAAGGAAAAAGGAGCAGGAAAAGACAGACAAAAATCAGGGACAAAACTTCACAATGCCATCTATGATCATCTGGATTTCACAATGTCATCTATGATCATCTGGTTTTCAGTAGCAGTACTGGTGTAGAACAGAAGTTGTACAGATGATCTAAGGGAAATGACAAATAGAAGACACAAAACCTAATACAAACAGACAAGCATTTTGTTGTGCCCAGTTTGGAAAACTATCATGTTAATGAGTCTAGTTGCTTCTGAGTATATTTTCTCTACTAAATGGAATATTTTACTGCTCAAATCTGGTCTAGACAGTTTAGCCACAAAATTTTAACATTCTTTTGAGATCGTTAAAAAAAAGCTCCAGCCATATTTGAACAAATGGCTTTTCATTGAAGACTGTCACTTCAGCTGTAGGACTAAAACAAAAAGGCTTTCCCCTGGTGATCGGGCTGCTAAGGAAGAGAAGAATTGACCTGTGGACTAGATGCTGGGGAACAGGAGGATGTCTTTTCTTTTTGATAACTGCTCATGTATTAACTCTCAGCCCAACAGCAAGCTGCGGGGTTTCAGGCTAGAGCTCTTTGCTTTGGGGAAAAATTTGCCCTTGTGAGTTCCTGTATAAATCTCCAGTAGTTCCAATTGTCTCAGTGCTGATACTGATTTTAGAAGTGGCTCTCCCAGAGCAGATGAGGGATAAAGATCGTCTGTATCAATTTTAGTAATTGTCTGTCTCAATCCTTAGTAAGTTTAAGAATGAAAATGTGGAAGTTTAGTTAAAAAATAAATCTACAAGCTCTCTTTATGTAGTCTCAGTTGCTTGTAGTGAAATAGTTGATATGGCTGAAAATAAGGATGCATTTGAGTGTTTGCAAAATTGGAGCCTAGAAAAGAGGCACAGACCCATTTCTAAACTTGTAGATCGGCGATATTCGGCTAAATTTGCCTCCTTGTTATCCCAGTGTCTTTTCTCAGTAGTGGGTTTTCCAATAAGGACTGTGAGACTGAGCCTATATATGCCGTGAACAATAGATCTTGCCTGAACACCATTCAGTGTTATGTGTTTAAAAAAACAAAACCAAACAAAATAAAACCAACCATGTCCCATTCTCTCTGATGTACTTGGAATCAATGTTCCAAAGATGGTTTTAAGATGAAGGGTTATTCTGTATAGTTTTCTCTCTTTCTATATTTTTGCATTCATTCAGTTTCCAGAAATGTTATGAAAACCATTCTGGAAGAAACCACACAGCTATTTTTTCTGGGCTCTCTCCAGAAAGCTGCACCAGAATGCTCAAGTACAGACCCATAAAGTTAGGCACCTGCTGGTGAGCTGGTACAGTTGCGTGCTGGAGGTAGTTTCCCCTCCCATTGCTGCTGGACTGTTGTTGCTGCCATAATCAGTAAGAACAGCAGGTACTCAGTGCCCTGGAAAATCAGGCTACTTTTAGTTTATAAAGTAAAAAATGTATGCTGGAAGCGTTAGTATGTATTGAAGTCCTGCAGTATATGGTGGATATTTGTATGCATTGTGCTTTGGTGATTTGACAGATTTTTAAAACATTCATGGATTTTTTTTGGTTAGATGAAAAACAAAGCAAGAGAGGATGCGCTCCTGCTGCAGTTACCTCTCGTATTTCTGCAGGTGATATTCCCTTGTAGTAGGACTGAGTCTGTAGCTGAGCCATGATCTGTGAAAGAGGGTAATTACTGATGCCTGGGGCTCTCACGTATGTGCCATTTAGGCCCTTGTTTCTATTTTAGTACTGATGAAATATCTCTGGTTCCTGTACAAGCACTTGTTTTGTTTCCAAGTTTTGTGGGCGCTCTGGTAGGCATTAGCCAAATCCCCATCCAGGCAGGGCTTTCACAGCCGCAGGTCAAAGAATTAATACAGACACGTCCAGAGTCAGCCTCCAGAAGGAAACTAAATACTTGAATGTGAAGTGAAAAGAGCACATGTGCATAGTGAAAGAGGAAAAAAACCTCATCCCCAGCATAATTTGCCTGGAACATTTGCTGAAGTGTGGATTATGCAGAGATCATTTTATCTCCTGGCATTAGTCATATGGATGTGCAGCCTTTCCTTAAAAACAATTGGACTAACAGAAGATCCTTTTAGGAACGAGGTGGGAAAGAAAGTCACACAATGTGGTCTGTTTCTCATCTTTTGGGGATTTCAAAGGAGGTTTGGTTTGCTTTCTGACAGAGGTCAGGCCTGTGTGAATGAATCCAGTCAAGGAGTGCTGAGGGAGGGCCTGCGCTGTGCGCCAGCTCAGGTGAGGTGGTCTGTGATGGCTATGGGGGTTCTGAACAAAAGTTATCTTAAAACTGGGTAAGGGACTGGAAATACATCCAATATTCCTGTCTGATGCCAAGCTGCCTCTTTAATCCATCACACCCTAACAGGCCATCCTTTCTTTACTTGGTGACTTCATGCAGACAGGTTGCATCAGCTCTCGGTAGTGTTTTGAACCTGGGCTACCAGCTCTGGGTGGCCATACTTGAGCAGGGGGTTGGACCAGATGGCCTCCAGAGGTCCCTTCTCACCTCAGCCATTCAGGTATTCTGTGACTTCAGATGTGCAAGATACTTTTTCACTAGGTTACTGTTAGTAAGGATGTTCATGTAGAAAATGGAGCTGGGTTTAGTATGGGTGCACCCCAAAGTGTTCCAAATTACGTCTTGCTGATTGAAACTTTCCGTGCCATTTTAGCTGGTTGAGTTTTTTCTCTTCTGTCCTGTACTCAGGTGTGAACTGAAGAACTCCCTGCCAGCCTGCATAAGCTGTCATCTGTTGACCAACCCTTCCCTCCTGGGTTTCTCCTTGGATTCACCATTTTTTTGCGGTTTTGCAGAGTGCGTGGTGAGGCTGACAGCTCCCACCAGCGCCTCTCAGGTGCAAGCATATCACAGTTGGAAGACCTTGGGTGTTCCCAGCTACCACCTACAGTGCTGGATAAAGTTTATGCTACTTTTAGTTTTGGAGCCGCGTGTCTCTGGAGAGGAGCAAGTTTGCCTGTTGCTTGATACAGATATGAAGCAATCAAAGAATTGCTTTGTTACAACTGTCATTGTCAGAAAATTTGTCACAAGAAAGTAATTTACTCTTTCATATCTAATTAACAGTGTTACTTTCATCTTGAGGCTTCCTTTTATTATTTTCTTCCTTTCTTGTCTGGAATGAAAGTTTCAGAACCAGATACTAATATTGAAGTTCAGTGCTTGGGAAAGCAGAGAGCTTATATCAAATGTTCTGACTGTTTCATTGACTTTGCTTCACACATCAAAGAAATTCATCTTGGAAAAAAAAAAAAAGAAAAAAAAGGGAGAAAGATAATTAGGAAAGCATGAAAAATGCAAGAAAAGCATTGTTTAATTAAGAACAAAATTCATAGACCACTCTATATGGGAATTAACTCCAGAGAAGTTAGGAAAACATGTTTCTATGAGAACTTAAACTAAACAGATAGTCTCATATATATATAACAAACATTTGGTTGTAGGGTATAACAGCCTACACAAGGAGAACGTCTCTGACCCTGGGGGTTCTTCTCTTCCCATGATTCCAAGTTAGTCAGCAAAACTCAATCAGGTGGGGGTAAAAGCATATTTTAACCATAAATGCAGTGAAGCAGTGGCACTGATTATCAGTGATGTGATAAACCCCCCTTTGCTTGGAATGTTTATTTAAATTGGATAGGATTCTAAGTAATGTGCTCTGTGTTAGCTGAAAGTTATTGAGAAAGGGAAGTTGTGGAATGGGAGGCTTGTTTTTTATGCAGAAGATCAAATCCAATAACCATCAGGCTGTTTTACTTCTGATGCAAACTGAGGTGTACTCAATGATTAGTTAATGGACTTTTTCTTGGATTTAGGTGTATGTACAGGACACCAATATTTGTTTTTTAGTCATCAATCCACACATTGTAGTAAGGAAGGAATACATTTCAGCTATGTGTTTATTAAGCAAGACAGCAAAATCTCTATCTCCAAAAACCTCAGACAATCAAAATCTGTGTGGAAAGGCTCCAACCCTTATTCATTTCCTGGTTGAAGCTTCTGTGGACTATATGAGACCTCTGTGATTTGGTTCTATTTTTGTTCCGTAGCTGAAAGCCAAATGTGATTTTATGGCTTTGGAAAGCTTGTGGGTTCTTGGCTATTTCTGTTATGTTTGACACCAAAGGAGAACTCTGTCTGAAATGTATTTAGCAATGAGATCACTGTTAAGCTGAGAGCAACCAGGTGGTTATTCCTTGAAATTGCATGGAAAAACTTCCAACTTCTGTCAAGTGACTTGTGGTAAGAGTCACAGATGGAGATTACATTTGTACCACATCTTTTTAATTTATTCTGCATTTCCGGGAGGCTCAGTATTAATTAGTGAGTGTATTGGGAGTTTTGCATCACAAGCCAGAGGAGGAGTTACCCTGTCACTGTGCCTTCAATGTGAACTCCAGGTCTGCAGGATACTCCTCATTGGACCTGGATTACCCAGCTCCTTAAAGTCAGGCAACTGCTTCTTTTTGAAATCCGTGAGAGACAGCTGCCACTCAGTTTTGCAAGGGCTTGACCTTCATCTCTCCCTGTATCAAATTCTTTTTGTGGGGCAGCAACAGATCAGTGCTTTGAAACACCCCTGATGGATGCAGGGGATGGGTGGATGACTGGGTTGTGCTCCAGGATGCCTTCCCCAGAGGTCCTTTCTCAGTGCTCGGAGTATGTGAACAAGCAGCTCTCCAGCACAGGAGGGCCCTGGTTCTTCACTGGGGCTTGTAGCTGACCTTAACTTTAGAAAGGATTACCTGATAATCAGTCTCTCTCCCTCCCCTGCCCTCTTCCCACCAAGCAAAGCAAAATTGGCATTTGCAAGATTAAACAACTGTTATGTTCTGCTTTCCATAAAAATAAAGCAGCTCTGTAAGTTCGGAGAGGGAGGGAGAGAGGTGATGGTGTCTTTTGATTGCACTTGGATTATTTACACCATTAATTTTGTGGAACTGCACTAATTCCTTTTAGAAGCTGGGTGAGGTAATTGTCATGGAAATTTTAGGAGTAAGCTAAAGTGTTCTGTGAAGATAAAATGATTTTGATTCCCGATGGCAGATGAAATAGCTCAGTGTGGAACATTAATATTTATAAAGATAGGTAGTGATAGAATTGATTTTGATGACTAATCCTCGTAGCTTTGTAACCATTACAGATATAATTTGTTAGCTGTGTAAATATGTGGTATCATTGTATACACGAAATGTTAACCCAGTTAGAGAGGGAAGAAAAAGACTGTTTTTATGCTTCTACTGTTAATGCTGTCAACAGTTCCAGCAATTGTGCTGTTGCAGAACATTTACCAAAATGGCCCCATCCCATTCCAATGGAAGCTATTGGAAAAAAAAAATAAATCTGTGACCTTTAACAGCAGCAAAATCTGTTCCAGCGCTAACACTTTCAAATAACCTTTATCAGGATAATAATGTACTATGGTTACACTCTGTCTATCTTGACATTTAGCGGAACTTTTATCTCACCTTTTGAATCTACTTTTTTTTTTTTTTTTTTTTTTTTAAAGTAGGGGAAAAATGCACCTGAAATTTTGAATGTGTTTAAATGGATTTTTTTGAATAATGGTTCCATAAAGGTGAAGAAGTGAAAAATCACAGCCTTTTAATATGTTCTTCTCCTAACAAAGGTACATATTCCCTGTCATCTGTTTACTGGATCTATTTTTAAGCTGAATGATTCCTAGGCTTGTTGATGTGCAGGATCTACAGATTACTTCTTGGTGAACTTTTAATTTAGAGTCTGTTGTCAGTTTAGCTACATTGTATATTTAGTATTTCTTTCATGTGTTGTTGTTTTAGTTTTTAATTAATCTAAGCCCAGGCAACTGATTTATGACCCTTATTACATCCTCTTTATTTAAAATGTTTATCCTCAGACAGCCATTTAAATATATATATATATAGCTATTTAGGCTAATTTCATACAGGTGAGTCTTCAGAGACTTTAGTGCATAAGCCCTCATGAAAAATAATTGGAGGTATTCTCCTGAGTACTTTAAACCTTTTAAAACCTCAACCAAATTCTTAAATATTTCCTAGACAGTTGTGCGTTGAAATAGCTCCCTTCTTCATGGAGACTGGTGAGTGTGGCTCAGAAGAAAATGTCCTCCGGAGGACCTTGAGTATATTTACTTCGGTGTAACAGCCAAATCTTACAGAGAATAATTTTTAATAATTAAAAAAAAAAAAAAAAAAAAAAAAAAAAAAAAAAAGAGTTTCTCTGTGCTTTTAACTGAAAACTATGCTTGTTTTGTTGTGCATTTACTCACTAATTTGAGCCCAGAAATCCAAGCTGGATTATTTCTATACGTAGGAGGCATTGCTGTGCTGCTGAGCAGAAAGCCAGAATATGTGGAACGTCCTGCGCCCTGCTCTTCTGCATCCTCTCATTCTTGTGGGTTCCCAGCACAGTTTTTGGCAGCAGCATCCGGAATGGAAAACTTCTCCCTTTTTCTTTTCGCTCCTGCCCTGCAGCTCTTTGGGATGATGGGGCTGTGGAATTCAATCTGAGGGACACACGCACACAAAAATCATATCCTGCAGAGTAAGGGAAGTGTGGAACAAATTGGCAGCCTACGGGGTCACTCTTCGTTTTGTTTAATTTTTTTTCCTCCCCTTTGTGCACTGTATAATAAAGAAAATACTGCCTGGAGAGCAGGAGGTTTGGAGGCTAAACTGGCTGAGATGAAAACTGGATTGTAACAGCAGTGATTTTGTTTCTCTTCGACCTTATCTTGACAGTGTGGTTTCTAAGTATTGCATTACCAAAATTGCATATAGATTTGTACATGTGTTCCTCATTAACAGGCAAGGTCTTCTCCAACAAAGTCCTGTACAATCTCCTTGGTTTTTGTCCATGGACGAGGTCTCAGGAACTGTGTGACACATTCTTGAGGGCTGCCTACTGGCACCTTTGTTTGCTGGCTGTTTACAGATGTACAGAGGGAACATGGGCCAAAGCCAGGGGAAGGAAGCCTCTACACTGCTCAAGCCTGAGCTGAATCTGCGCACCCCACGGCTGTGTCGGGGTGCAGCAATGTGCCTGGAGTAGGTAGGGAGAGCGATGCCATTTGCTGTTGGCACCTCTCATTGCCAGACAGACTCACCAGTCTGCAAAGACTCACACAGGACAGGCGTCCAGCAGGAGCTAGTGATTAATGATGTTTGGCATTGTTCAACGTCTCCATCTCTTTTCATTTCTACAGTTTCACGGTTCTCAGATTTTGGAGAACCTTACCCTCATTTCTAGCAGTTCAGAGCTGGGGATGGATACCAAATCCGTATGGGGGAAAAACATAATGACCGAACGGGGCGGGGAGGGCTTTAAAAAAACCTCAAACAAAACACCAACATTTGAATGACCTACCTCCATTTTAAGGTTTTCTTTTCAGTTCAAATGTTACTTCTTTTGTCTATAATATGTTTTATGCTTTGTAAAAGGAAAGCCAAGATATTCTGCTTTTTTTTTAAGGATACAGGTTTCATGGGTGTTGAAGTTCTGATACTTAGTAGTCCTGTTCTCTTTTATAGACTGAATTCCTGTTCAAATTATACCTCCTACAAGTGCACTGGCATCTCACCTCCTGCTTGGTAAAATCACGTGGCAACAAAGCACTTGGATTTAAAGCCCAACTACTGAAGCAGTTTAGTCCATAGAAGAAAACAGTTTTAGAGCATTTGCACTCTCTTCTGTAAGAATAATGCAAGCTCAGTATTTTGGGTTTTGCATTTTCTGTTAAAAAAACAGATACTAATGGACGAATTCACTTTATACTAAAAACTTTATTTTTCTGTTACATAAATTAATGCAAAAGTGATTTTTTTTTCATGTGGCCCTAATAAAGAGGCAGTTTTGGGTGGTTAGGTGTGCACACATTGCCAATATACTAGTTTTTCAGAGCAGCACCAATAGATTGTGTAGCAGCTTTGTGGCCGTTAATGAACCTGTTGTAAATGAAGGCTTTCCTTGGCTACTTTCAGGAGTTTCCTCCCCCTTCTCCACTTAAGTGCTTTTTGTTTTGAAGTTCTTATCTCCCTTTGGCCATGATTTCCTTTCCAAAGCTTGATTGCTATTATTTGCAGTTGTGCTCAAGATAAATAAAATCCATGTGCATGTAGAAGGGGGTGAGTGCAAAAACAGCATCAGCCAGTCCAGCGACACCTTGCGGGGTGCGCCGGTGGGTTGAGCTGGAGGGACCTGTTTGGAGGTCCAAGGAGGTGCTCTCTCCTTGCAGTGCTGCCTTTCTGAGGGATGTATGCTGGAAGGCATCAAGATACCTCCAAGCTGGCACTGGAAGTGGACGTTACAGTGCATGAAGGCAGCTCTGGGAGAAATGGGGCCTCTTCCAAATGGCCCTAGCATGCTGGGGGGTGTAGTTGGAACTGGGTATGAAGGCAGATAATGTGACCTGATCAGAGGCATTTCAACCTCCCAGTTACACTCTGAATCAGATGCCCTGCTCTGGGAGCAGCTCATGTGCCTACTTCAGCCTTTTAAGACAGTTTTGTGCTTTTGTTCCATCCATAGACCATTCAGAAAGGGTCATACATGAAGTTTTGCTGGTGATGAGGTGATTCCTCTAAGATCCTTTCAGTCTTGCTTTTACAAAATATAATATTTCATGACACTTTTGTCTTGATGTCCTGTCAAGTGCAAATACAGGCTCATTAAAACTTTGTGCGTTTTTTTTTTTTTTTTCCTGAAGGAAAACATTATTGAATTCTTCTCACAAAGAATCCCTTAGATACCTACAGAACTTGCATAACACCACACTTGAAACTTAAAGAACTGCTGGAGAGGCATAATCCTTGACACCGATTCAGGAGCTTAATTCTGTGTATTTTGGTGCTTGTCTAGGTGAACACATACAAGCACAGTTGAGACGTGAATGCAACGACAAGCAGAGTGGTTATGACCTTCAGTAAGCTGCTTTCTGTGCAGCTCATCATTAAAACTTTTCTTTCAAACATTCTGATGAGATGTTGGCAGATACGGAGGAGTCCTTTGGGGTGGTGTAGAAGAGGGAATAGTCTCAAAGTCAGTAAGGAGAAATTGGGGAAAGATAAATATATCTGCTAAAAGTTTTCTTTTGTGTGTGTAAAGCTTGTTTCAGTCTAACGGAGTAAACTAAAGTGGTCTCCTAATCATTTCTAGGTGACAGTTCAGTGAACAACTTTATAGCTCACTGTGGTCTTGAGAGCAGAAATGCTTGGGTTTCTGTACCGATGATAGCCTTTGCCTCTTTATCTCCCACTAGTCTCCTGGAAGGTAGCATTTTTCTTCAAACTAGCTAGTTTTCCTTACTAGCATTATCTTATAGTCCTTTCTTTCCAATTGAACCCTTTGGTGAGACATTACAAATGCCATAGTGCTTAGGTCTTGCTCTGACATCCTTGTATTGAAAATGCTAAACTACATGAATTTTATTATTTCACCTGAGATGTGAAGAGAGGCAGCAGCAAAGGGAAGATGTGAGCCAGTTAGAAGATTCAAAACTATTCTTAACAGAAGTAAGGGAGAGAAAAGCTTAGAGGAAAGTCAGTCTGGATGTCTTCATTATGCTAATACAGGTGTGTCTCAACACTTGTGAGCATGGACAGTCCACTTAATTATGAGACCGTTTAGTCCTTGCATTAAGAAAAAAAAAAAAAAAAAAAAAAAAAGATTCCTTTCTGTCTTATTTACTGGAAGCCCCCACCAACTTTGTAGCCTTGCTTTTGTGGAGAGTTGAAGTATGTGGCTAAAAGCAAACATCTATGTTACCCAGCTGGAGGCAGTGGGATCAGAGGTGTGCAAAATCCTGAGCTGAACTGGGTGAAGTTCTCAGCAACAAAGCGGAAAGAGCATTTACATCCCCAGGGAGGAGCGGAGTGTTTTGGGAGCCGTAGTGTAGGTGTTGTTGGACTGGTGTTACCAAGGAATTTGATGGTGCAGACCCAAGTTTTATAGTCATGCTTCCACTGCTTGGCACTTCTCATGAAAAATATCCTACTGAAGTCCGTAGGCTGTTTTGTGGAGACGTGCAACTTGACAGCTGTGGGTGGGTTAGTGAGGTGCGGCATGCATTTATAGTGCAGCGTGAGTGACAGAGATGTCGGCAGCTCCTGGCAGAGGTAATGCAGTGGGTTTTTGGCACTATGGCACAGAGAAATGTTTCATACTCTCCTCCAGTAACACTTAATGACATATTTCAGCAGTCAAAATGATTCCAGGCTGTTTTATTAAATGTTGTGTACATTAGGTATTTGCCAATGTTCTATGCAGAGGGAATGGATTTGGACATTTCCTCCAGCAAGTCAAGGTTTGTCAGAGTTGGGTAGATAGGATGGGCTCTTAGGAAACAGAGAAAAGTAATGCAACTGTTGCTTCTCCTTTCTTACTAACCTGCATTTCTGCAAAGAGTGGTGGAAGGTTTTTGAAGAAACTAATGCAGAGAAACTGGAAAGATTTTCCATGTGGAAATTAATGTGATTGTGAAGATACTTAATGTTTTGTCCTACTGGAAGAAGAAAAAGAAAAATCTTCTCATAGTTTTCTTTAATATTATAGCACTTTCAAACCTGAAGAGTTAATGTCAAAAAATGGGCATATGTAAAAACATGTTGACATGTAAAATTTGAAAACAAAATAGCACACAACAAAATGCTTATGGTTTATGCAGCTAATTCTGTAATTGCCAATTGAAGTGTCTATTGCAGGTTTACCTGTCCTTTTCAGCTGTAATAACCTGTGTTCTGTGCATTGGTTAGGAGCCTGGGGAAGCCTCTTTGTTTGCTTTCAGACAACTGCTGGGTAAATTTGCTGCCTGACAAAGGCAGCAGCAGAACAAACTTACTGCGAGAGTACACATCCATTATAAACTTTAGGAAGTACCTCCGCTTTCTAATGAAAATTAGATTATACTTGAGAAATCAGTGTGTGCCAAAAACTGATATCAGAGAAGAGATTTTCTAATTTCATCATACTAAGCTGCATGGTAGCTATAAAGAATTTTTTTTTTTTTTTGGGGGGGGTGGGGGGGTGGGAATCAGGATCTGTTCTGTGACTGGGCAAGATAACACCTCATCTGTCACCTAAAGTTTACTTGGGTGGCATTTTTTGAAAACAGGACTCTGAACTACCTGAGTTTGGACTTACCAAGCCCCAAAATGGGTGATAGATGAATGGTCAACTAAAATCCTGAGGAAGCCCATCTGTTTGATAGATACAGGGCTGGAGGGATTAGGTGTGCACATGAGGATGCTTCATTATCATGAAGCTGTTCTGCCAAGGCAGCGACTGGCTGGTGGGGAAGCAGCACAGATTTGTGGTTTATTTATATTTGAGGAAAAAAGCATTCCAAACCTGTCAGCCTTAGAATGTAAGCATGCCATCAGCTGCAATCACTCAGTGTCACAGCAGGACACTGTGTGCAGTAAGTACTGTTGAAGGAGGCTCTCTTGCTTTGGGGAAAGTGACACCTACAATGTGTTGACCACTTCTTCCTGACACCCTCTGTTACAAGGCATCCAAAAGCCCAGGTGAAGGATAGCTCCCTTTTTTTTTTTTTTTTTTTTTTTTTTTTCAAAAATGTAATGAAAATCAGATAGCAACTACCAGTTTTACAGATCAAAGTTTTTCCAGCTGCTCTGAACTGTCACTGGCTTTGAGAGTGAGTGGCATACAGTCTTCCCAGAAATGAGTAAAAGATTGTAATGGCAAAGGCTATGCAAATTTCCTGGTTTCATCAGTATATCTTCAGATTTCCTTTTCTTGGTAATGCCATCTTTTATTCATCCTAAGAGTGCCTTCTTTGGGGGATAGTGTGTGTCAGTGGGGACTTTCAAGAAAAGGTACTAGATTATTTGGCAAAAGGTACTGTCAGATATCACTGTGAATGGAGACTGTAGCTCTGCAATATGCAAATAGTTCAGCAGAGCAAAGTAGTTTACTTACAGAAAGCTGATAATAATTCTTTTGCCTTTTGTAACCAACAGTTTGAGGAAATCTTGTTTTATGTCTTATCGCTCAGCTCAGACCATTAATTTAGCCAAGGGAAAAGAAAATCCTCTTTTTCTGTTATGTAAATTATTTTATTGAGACCTAGAATTTTATTCACCCAGTATCAAACCATAGCAAAAAGTCGGAAGAAAGCAATTGTAATTTTCCAGCAATGCTGTTATAGCAAAAATATCAAAGTCACAGGAAGGAGAGTATTCTAGTTACTTGAGAACATTTTGTGTGCTGTCCTTATATCCCCAAGTCTCACTTGCAGCACTTTACATCTGCGAAGAGCCATGTTCGGAAAGTTTGGAAATTGCAGATTTTTGCAGAGAAGTAGCAAATCCCTCAAATGAAAAGTGTGTTCAACCTCCTCTCTAAATGATGTTTCTAAAATCATTATAATTCATCTAATTAACTAGCACGTTCTTGTTATGCTTTTGTGTCAGCAAGTGCAGTATCTGAATTGGCAGGCACGATGGAATAAAGTCGAATTTCTATGTCTCCCAGAGGATAAAGCAGGCTTTTGAGTCTCTTTGGACAGGATTGCTAAGACTGATGCTGCTTCACAGAACATGCAACAATTTGCTTAATTTCTTCCTTTTTCTTATGCCACAAAAAAATAAAATCTCCACCGCAGAAATGTAGCAAGTGCAGTAAACAATAACCACCGTTGCTTTCTTTCACCCTAAAAGTAAGGTTACCAGAGCTTGGAAAATTGCTTGAACCAGATGGCGAAGGTTGAATTGCAGAAGCATGTACAAAGCTGTGAGAAAATCTTCTTGAGAAATTAAATCCTTCCCATGTAATGTTTTCCCTTTCCCTGTGCAGACAGCATCTGTGTCCTGCGGTCATGCTTTCAATGCAGAACCATAGTCTATTGTTAGTCATTTCCTAAAAATTAGGGACTAATGCGTGTCTCTCACTTGAAAAACAAAACAAATGTGAAATAAACGTGTGCATGTAACACCTGTGTTATTCCTCACATTTAGCATGCCCTGAGTGCTTTGTTTTTTTGAGAAAAACAAAACAAAACAAAACAAGAGCAACCTAAAAAAAGCGATTAGTCTGGCTTTGCGTGGCATTTAATTACTTCTGTAATAAATATTTATATGCTTCTCCAATACACATACATCATCTTTACATTGTATTAAGCAGCAAGACAATCAATATTTAATTTTATGCAAGCCTTAAGCAAAACATGAAGTTAATGAAGTTTACATTCTTGCCAGATAGCCTCTAGGGATTAGTACTTGTATTTTAGCCAGTGTAATGAATTGGTATCTTGTAGACCTGATTAGTTTCTAACAATTTGCTGCATTTGGAGCGGCCGGTTAAGATGGACGGACATCTTGGAGTCCTTTAAATACATAAGCAGAAAAAACCTAATGGTAGTTTACATTTGTTATTATTTATCATCCTAAAATGCCTGTTTTTGGAAATTGATGCAATTCATATTCTGCTGATAACAGCAGTCCTTCATTATTCAGTAATCCTTCGGTATGCAGCCACTTCTCCTCTTTCCCCTGTGCATGGAAGTGCCTGATGGGTGTTTTGAACAGGTCTGCCTAAATGCATAATGATGTCACTTACTAATACAAGCAAAACAGGAAGACTAAGCCTCGATAATCTTCAGGAAAGGGTTTAATCTGCTAATAGACTCCAACTTATCCCCTGGCTGTAACTCTCTCAGGTGTACCTTGCCTTGGTGTACCCGGTGTACCAGGTGTACCTCAGCCCTTACCAATGCCAGTACACAGCTGTTGTTGGCATGGCAGCTGCCCTCTCTCAGTGAGGATATGGTGTGCTGCCTGTCCTCAGCGCATACCAGCCTCCTGTGGCACAGGACATTGGGCTGGGGTGTCCCATTGGGCTGGGATGTCCTGAGCTGGTCCCCAGCTGGAAGGTGTGGGGGTGCCCTCCTAGCTGCAAGTCCGTGGTGGGGTGCGAGACCTCCAGGTCTGACGTGGAGGTTCCTGCTTTTTGGCCAACAACCCCCTGCATGTGCAAAGAGCATCCTCAAAAACCAAGAGGCAGCGCAGAGATGCCTGATGGTGTCATCTGGAGATGGTTGTGTTCTCTTACAGTCCTTTGCCTCTCCTCACATTACTGATTTTGAGTAAGAAGTAGCAGCCAGTGTTACAGATGTCAGACATACAAAGGAGCTTGCCATAAGGAATTGGAGGAAGATAAAAAGATGTCAGGAGCACTAAAGGAAAGAGAGTCAAGCTTTTGTAGTGAAGTAAGGGAGGAGATATGCTCTGTGTCTATCATGGACAGGAGATCTTGATAATGTAGTTGGAAACTTTCTCTTCTTATAGAAAGTACACCAGAAATTGGCTTGACTTGCTGTAAGTTTGGGTATAGTTAGATGGTATTTATTACTAAGAGTCTGTATCTGTAATTACTGGAATTTTATGGAAAGAAAACAAAAGTTTTCACTGTATTTAAACCATCCAGGCTGCAAAAACAAGTTCCATTTTAATGAGATTCCAAGCATGAAAAGTGAAAACTATTTCCGTACTTAACACATCATTTTTAATAGATAAAATATTGTATAAAATTGTGAATGTTTGTTTGCATGTGCTCCTTGGAGCTATGCTGCAGCCACGCCGTGTGCCAATGCCTGTGAAGGGTGTGAGCAGTTCTGTGCAGCCAGGTTCTGCAAGGGTTTCTTCAGTCTGCAAATAATAATCTGAAAAAGCTAACAAAATGGTAAATACAGCTAATCTGGAGACTGTAACTAGGCTGGATATTCAAAATTGAAGCATTCCTTAAGGAAATTGTTCTGGAAAATAAGTAACCACAGGAATGGAGGCAATTCAACTAGAAATTAGGAATCCATTTTGCAGTAAGAATAGAGAACCAGCGTGAGCAGAGAATAGGTTCTCAGGATGTAAACTACATTATTGCAGGTTGGTAATCCCGGCCAGGGCTGATACAGCCTGATCTGTCAGTTGGGGAAGTTTGATGAAAAGATTTGAAGAAGGAACCTGATCACTTGTTGGCTGGTGTCAATGAATTGTTTTAGTTAGTAAGTACTTAATTGTTGTTTTGGTTAGTAAGCACTGCAGTTCTCAGCAGATAAGTACCTGTCTCAGGGTCAGGCAGCCTTCTGGCAGGTGGAATTGAACAAGCCTAAATCTGAAGCAACATTCATTGGCAAAAACAAAACAAAACCAACCCCCCCAGAAACAAAACAAAACAAAAAAACAGCTCAGGTTCTAGATGCTTATGTTGTGTTTTGCTCTGGGGAGTGAAGAGATGTTCCCAGGTCTGAAGAGAGACCGGTTAATGTGCAGGGACAGATTGGAAAATTTTGAGGATGCTGTTCTTTTGAAGAGGAGGATCAGAAAAATAAAAAGATGTTATATTGAGTATAATGCCTTTTCTGCTTGTTATTACACAATGTAGAGAAGAATTTAAACTGTGTTTTTTGAAATGAAGAGACTTGAATACATGTGTGGTGAATTAGCGTGTGAATGGTGTGCAGGGTACTTTTATCCAGGAAATAGAAGAGCAGAGATATCTTGATTTAAAATAAAATAAAAAATCCATTCTTCAATCTGACCAGTTATAGTCGTCCTTTTGTCAAAGTGAAATTGTAATATTGTATAAAGGAAGTTGCTTGAAGTCAAAAGTCTAAGAGGTCTGGCCTGGCAGTGTACCTCACTGTAAGTTCCCTGGTCAAATATCCAGACCGTAGATTGATTATGGCAATGACACGAGCATTAGTAACAGCATTGGTGCAGACAGAGATAGTCTGAAGCTCATGACATGTAAGACCATGGTAGGTGTTAGGAAATAATTTTCTCTTTTGTGTTCAGCCCAGCACCAGATCTTTAATGGAATGCTTTTACTGTCTTTACAAATAGAGACGGGGCCAGAGTGAGATGCAAGCTACCCAGTTAGACAGACTAATTTGCTTTTAGCAAACTTTATATTCCCTTCCAAAGTTTTACAAGTTTTGTGTATTCTTGTGTAGGTCTCTTGTCAAAATTACGGCACTGAGCTGATGTTAGCCCACATCTTCCACTTGACATTTTCCTTCTCAGAAAGCTTACTTTGAAAGGCCTTTCAGATTGCTAAAGCTTTCTCCTTTATTTCTCCTTTCAGCCTCTGCCCCGGTACATGCTATCAGCTTTCCCAGACTCCTTGGGCTTTGTACTGTGACAGCGCAGCTCTGTGTGTATCTGCTGCTGTCTTCTTTTCATCAGTGCATCCAGCCCGTGCTTCCTCCAGTCTTTTGTCCCAACATGCCGTGTCATTCCTCCATAATGACAGCAGCATTTTCTCATGTTTCTTTTTATTTTTGGCACTGCTCAGAGCTTGTGATGCAGACAGTGTGGAAACACCTGCCCTTTCTTTGATCCCAGTGGGTTCCCTGGAAGCGTCCTTACCTGCCTTTTCTGCAAGGAATCTCAGTTCATGTCCTTCATTTTGCTACTGAAAGCCTCTTTCACCAGTTCAAAAAGTGGCTTTCTTTCAGTTCATTAGCAAGTTTCCTTTCCTCTCTCTTATTTTCCTTGCCTGTGGTCTACTGTTCTTGGCTCTGGCTGTCTCAGTTGAGGACGGGATCTTGTCTCCTTTGGCAGTGATTGCACACTCATATATTGTAGTTAAGAAGTCTACATTTGCAAACTGTAGTATCTTAAGTGCTGTATTATTATTATTATTATTTTAAGTAAGAACTACTGTAGAGGCTGCTAATTTTGTCAGTACTTCTTGTCTTTCATGATCCTCATCCTGGTGTTACTTGCATTTCCTTGGGCTATCTCCACAGAATAACTTAAGCCAATTCAATACATGTGCTAGAGGCAGAACCTTGTATCGTTCCACTTCACAATTTGTATTATTTCAGCAGGAGGTTTTAACAAGGCAAATTAAATTAGAAAAATTGAAAATTTTAATCAGGGTAGTTTTCCTAATTTAGGTTTAGAAGTTAGGTAATTAATTTAAAAATCCAAGGTCTACTCATACATTTTTGTACTGCTATTTTATTTTAATTGCCTGGAGAAAGAAATTTCAGCATTTTTTAGCCAGGCTCTCAATCAGAAGAGACAGAACTTTGCCTGTTGAACGTGTTTTTAGAAGCTAGCCTATTTTCAAGCTGTGGTCAGTTCTATTTCAGATCTTGTCTGTGCTCCTAACTTGGTGAAAAAGTGAAATGTTCCCCTTTTTTATATTTTGGCATAGGTTTTGGGGGGAATTAGTCAAGATTGAGGTGATCTGTAAATGACTTCGACTTGTAAGGATCCCTTTAATCAATCATACTCATCTCCATAAGGCTGATTGCTTGGCCTCTATTCAGCTTGCTTTTGGCAGCACCAGTGCCTGCTATGGCCCATATTAAATACCAGCTACAATGAGTGAGAAGTTTGAGTCCTGGATCAAGATAGGACAAACTCCAGGACTTCCCCACCAAGACAGCAGCGTGGCAGTGTTTAAGTCAGTCTCCGTCTGGATGACAGGATCAGGCTGTGACCCAGCTCTTCCCTGTGACCCCAAAAGCCATGGCTGTCTGCTGCTGGTGCTTTGGTACCATCAGGCTTGGTGGTATGGAGGGTTCATGCTGTCTGAGAAATCTCCTGCCACATTCTACCTCCTTGCTCTGCGAAGCTCCAGTGGTCGCCAGTGCTGCCAGCTCTGTCCTGCAGAGGGTTTTGCTTAGCACATTGTGCTCTCAGTTCTGCACGGGCAGCCTTGTTGAGTAACACTTGCACTCTGCTCTGTCCTGTTGCAGATACTGTTTATATAGTGGGTGTATGGCTTTGCTATCCAGGGAAGCTGTAGTTAGATGTTTTGCAGCACATTCCTGGGCAGCGTTTCTTCTGTCAGGTTTTCTGTGCTATTTTGGGGTCTATCTGCTATTTTCAGTGGCTATTTGTTTACTGTGGGCACCCTATTTTGGGAATAAACTAGATGTTTCAGCAACTTGTGGGATTTCCAAGAAAAGTCACCTTTTTTGGTATCATATGTGTGTTTCCTGCAATTGCGCCTTCATAGTATTCTAAATTTCATTATATATAGACTTCATAAAAGTGTTGTTGTACATTTTGTCTCCATTTAGAGCACATTGTTATCCTTTATTAATAATAATATCAGTGACAGTTTAGAGGGAAATCAGCAATCCAAATATTTAACTTATATATATCAACATTTTTCTTTAGCTTTAAATATTTCATTCTTACATGGCCACAGTTCCATTTGCTGTCTTAGGGGTTTGCCCAGGAAATGTAAGCACAATAACTGTTTGCTGACAGGAATGGGAGGTAGCTGCAGGCACGTTGGCAGCAGCAGGCGTTTGCTGCTATTGTTTGAAGTAGCATGCAGTTCTTTGTGTCACATTTGGGAAGAGCCTGGTTTTCTTTTTTGCCTGGGTGAGTAGAAAGAGAGGTCAGTGTTTTCAGTGTTGGCAGGGGACAGTCAGTGGGTTTTTTGATTGGAGGCAGAATTTAGGGTGTTACTGCTTTTATTTGTGATTGGTAGGAGTTTGGAAGCAAAATCTCGGTCAGTTTAAATTCATGCGTTGCTGTCAAAGTCACTGGATTTACTGAGATTTGTACCAGCTGCAGATGTGGCTCTGCATCTTTCGATAGCACTGGAAATCATTAAAAATAACATAGAAGAAGCCTAGCCTTGTCCCCCTCCCAGATATGGGGACTTCTCAGCTGAGGAGAAACCTCTGAGTGGTAGCATGTGTGCACATAGTCCAACAAAGAGCTCGATCACCCTCCCACCATGGTACGTCGTTGGTCAGGAGAGAGTTAGCAAAATAGCTTTCAGAAAGAGAGCTTAATAAAGGGTTAAAACTTTTGGAAAGTCTTGTTTTGCCCATGCTTGTTGGGTTGTAACTGGGCCTCTGAGACCTCTGGGTTTCTCTCCCTGCAAATGTCCTCATGGGCAGCGTGGTAGGGAAGGCACCAGGGGAAGATGTGAGGACCCAGTAGAGGAGGGAGAGAGCTGGTGAGGCACCAGCTCCTTGGCAGGCAATGGAGGAAGAAGCTGCTGCTGGGCATGATGGCTTCCTCACAGGTATTTCTACAACATGGAGCCGAGCAGGGACACAGGACAGGGGGAGGACGCGTGCACACTGGCTGTGCTTTGTGGATGTGCAGGGAATGACTCATGTCATCTCGTTTCTCACCCAAACTGAAACAGTTCAGAAAGATGCAGGGAGTGGGTGGCTCCTCGTGTTGAAGACACAACCTTGTGTTAGTTTTTGTACTTCCTTGATGAAGACCTTTCCTGCAGCGGTGCTTGACTTGCACCATGCATAGTACTGATGTAGCGGGCATAGAGCTCGTGTCATTTTAGTAGCTGGGATTTTAATGAAGTTTACTTTTAAAACAAACAAATACAACTCTCTTCTTAAATCCCAAGATGTGGAAGTTGTCATCCCGTGACAGTGCCTTTCACCTTGCCAGCCTCTCTGGAAGGAAAACCCACTGACCCATGGACGAGTTGTGCAGGTATTGCTGGCAGTAATTTATCCTGTCACACATGCAGCAAGGAATTCATCATCAGAAATGTGGACTCATATATTTGTAAAATGTCAGTTTGACAGAAATACTGACAGCTGGCATCCTTCCAACAGAGCAGTAATTGCTTAACTGTGAAAAATGGCAGAAGATAGATAAATGCATTGGAAAAAGAAAATCTCAATACAGAAGTGGTGCTTAATGTGATTTAATTCGTAACTGGTTCCTGTTACAGAGTCACCTTCAAGCCTTTGGGTCTATCCTCCATTCTCCTCTGGCAAGTGGTGTACTTCATGACACATCAGTGACTGAAATCAGGTGGTTCCTTACCTTGTTTGGTCTTTGTCCACTTCCTGGCCATATTTTGCGAGCAGGGTAGGACTGACTGGGCTAAATGCATTTTACAAATGTTTTTGTCAGGTTACAAAAGTACAGTTATTAAATATTCATTTCTACAGAGGCTGAAGTGGGATCTTAAGTATTTAAATAAGTAATTTATGTAAGGGGAATTCCTACTGCTTCCTAAAATGATCATTTCTCATAATTTGCATTTGGATTTCCATATTCAATTAATCTAAAAATTCTATTGCGTTAGTCTTGCTCCCTTCACATTAGCTCTTTATATTAAAATGTGTTCTCAATACATGCCAGCAGGCCTGTATTTTAAGCTAATTATGATTGTCATCCTTATCATACTTGATTACTTTTTCCCAAGGACAGAAATTGCTGGGCAAGTGGCACGGGGGTGGAAATTGGAGCTTTGAGCCAACAAATGTAACAGTGACAGAACTGGGACACATTACCTGATCACGAAAATGATTCAGACCACTTGCAGATGAATTGTTTCCCTTGTTAATTCATGCAAACGTGGCCTGGAGGTTAAAGGAACTGATCCTGAGATCAAAAGATCTGTTTTATTTCCAGTTTTCTTTCTGACCTTCAGCAAGTTATGAATGTGTCACTTCAGCAAGACACTGGCACTGATTTTTGTCTCGTATGCATGATGTGAGGCAAGTGCTTCAGTTTATGGCTAAATTTGGGCTGAAGTGATATTCCCAAGGTTACATAGGAAGGCTATAAGTGAACCAATGGTAGTGTCCAGATGTAAACTCCAGTGTGACATATAAATCATGGGTACCTTTGCTTCCTGGGCAAGAATTTTGGCCTAAAGCTCAAGCCCATTGGCTTTGAAAAACACGTTCAGATTTCAGAAAAGGGCACAGGATATATGGTGATGGCTATGTGGAAAAAAACTGTAACTGGATTAGGCACTTCTCAAGCTAAATTGGTTAGCTCGTGCCAAAGATAAGAGCTAAATAACAGCAAATACATTAAATAAGAGCTGCTCTGTAGGAATTTTAAATGCAGACAAGCAATAACGTAGAGATTTATTTTTCATAGGGAATCTAAGGACTGAGCGTTTTTTTGCTGTAGCTGCTCTTGAATGCTCCGTTTCAGACATAGTATGTTTTATCATCAACTGTGTTCTTTTATCTGTAAATACCAGCTATTTTGCAGTTTAGTAACTCTAAAATTCTTCATGCCAAGAATAAGAGTTGTTGCTGTCGCTTGTAGTGGAGGAAGGGAAGGAGGGAGGTAAGCAGTGCTGATTAACATGGGCAGTTGTTCAGTGTGCCTTTGAGAAAGGCGATAGATGTTGCTGTTCTTGCTGGTACCTGGCACTTCTGTAGTTTTTCTCTCTGAGGCTGTAAAAGAACACCCTACAACCTAAGCCAAAGACTTCCAGCATCCCTGTGGTGTGGCTAAATGAAGCTGTGAAGCACAGAGAGGCCTTACAAAAATGTGGGGGGGGGGGACCTGGAGACAGGACACGGGGTTAAGAGCACGTGGAGCAGGAGGGTTCGCTTCTTCTTCGTATACTCTTGGAAGAAATCCCAAACTAACCTCACCCTGTAGCTCAGCTGTGCAATTCCTCCTAACAAGTGGCTCTAATTAATGTACTTACTTCAAAGTGACATTCGGATCTGACGTGTGGAAAACAAATCCTGTCTGCTAGTGACCGTTCCGCTTCAGTCTTCCATATGGATATAATCCTAAGTAGCATCTTTCACCATAGTGATGTTTTGAACTCTACTCTGAGTCTTCCCCCATGTTTTTTTGGCCCAGACCCAGGCCTGTGCTGTACCGGGGGCGTTTTTCTCCCCGTGGCAGAGAGCAGACTGGGGGATGTTTTCAGAGAGTGTGTCCAGTGCTGGCAGCCTCCTTACCTTGCCTTCAAAGTGGCTTGGATGGATGTGGGTCAGTCACAAATTTGGCTACAAGTAGTTATGCAGCAAGAGCCGTGTTTTAGGAAATAGCTATAATTCAGGAAACAGCCATAATTCAGGAAAATGCTGTGTTCATTGCTGGATTGTGTCATTTGTATTTTGAGTAACCTCCTTGGTGTGACGCCATGTGAATCCTGTGGCACTGGCACCAGCGTAAGGACATCAGTGAATTACAGAAGTAGGGAACAAAGTGGACACATCTTACTGTAAAGGCTGGCACTTAAGAGAGAAAGGTTATAGAATCTGGATAGATTTATTTTTATTAAAAAAACAAAAAACAAAAAACAACAAAACAACAACAACAACAAAAAAAAAACAACAGAAAAACAACTTTTTTTTGGGGGGAGTAGCATTTGCATCATTTTTTTTTAAAATATTATTATTATTATTATTATTTTTTCTGCTACCTATGTGCAGTTTTTTATGTCACGTTTTTACTTGAATTTTGTCATCCACATGTTATACTTGCTGTGGCCAGTGGAAGGCCATTTGTGTGTCAGGCATTTCCCCCCTTTAATCCTGACCTAAGGTTTGCAGCTGGGAGGAGAAGCCGTGCTGTTTTGAGGGGAGCTGGTTCTGAGAAGGCGCTTGCAGAACCTGGTGCACAGCTCTTTCCATGTTGTGTCTGGATGCTTGGGAAGAAAAATGCTGTTTGGGTTTGGGAGAACCACTTTGGTCACTTGCTTGTCAGTATTAAAGTCTATCGGAGTGTCTAATCTCTCCTTTGAAGGGAGCGAAGAAGTCTTTGTTTTGTTTTGTCTGTGGGGAACAAGCAGATGCTGTTTGAAACAGTGCCTATTCTTCCAAAAATGGAAGGGAAAGGAAATGAAGTCTTGCGGTTTTTCCTTCAGTGTTGTCCTTGCAATAAAAAACTGTGATGTAGCTTGTTGACTTTTTGATTAGACAAATAGCTCTGGGAAAACCCTGATGCTGGAAACCCTTAGTCATGTGTATAGCTTAATTCTGTGTTTTGTCTGTACGAATAGCTAACAGATGAAGGAGAGAAACCCTTACGTTTGCTTAGGACTAGCTGTGCTTTTGTTATGCTTCCCCTTTTCACTCCGTACCCTTAGCTGCTTTTTGGAATGAGCATGTAACACAACAGAGAAGTAAAAGGCAGTTATGTCAAAATGTATTTGACCCAGGGCAACATGGTGGTGGCTGTGATGCTCTGTGGACTGACAGGACAGAGCTGTAGGTAGAGCCAGCAGCGTTTTATTAGACAGGCCTTCAAACACCAGCCCTTCAGAGGGTGAACACAATTTGAGGTCAGTTTGGCAAAGCCTTCACACCCCGGCCCATAGTCTGCCTCTGGTCTTGGCTTTACAGGCAAGGCCCCAGCCTGCCCGGCCCCAAAGAGCATCCAGGGGGCAAGGGAGCCTCTGCTCCTGCCCAGCTCTCTGAGGCTACGTGGTGGCTTCAAATGGGGTGGGAGCACACAAGGAAAAAAACACTCTGGCAGGCGCTTTTGTAAATGAACATCCGCAGCACATGGAATTAATCCTGCTCGTGTGGGAGGATCTAAATAAAATGATGGGTTACCTTATCTCTGCACTCTTCTTTGTTTTGCAGTTACCTCAGGGTGATTAGAAGCTGTGATTTTTCAGGTTCACTCCCATCTTCATCTACATCCTTTGTAGCCTGCCTTATTTTATTTTGTGAACAATATAAAACAACAACAAAAGAGAATACAGCTGATATTTTGAGCAGCACAATTAGTCAATGCTAGAAGTTTGGATTTTTTTTTTTTTTTTTTTTTTTGATATGCATATTCAGCTTTCATTGGAAATTAGCACACATTCTGAGGAAACTGCAAGAGCAACAGATAGCAAATGTGTTTTCTGCAGTGTTAATGCCAACAGAGGTTATCATCCTGGGATCTTCTCACTTTCTTTTGCATTTGGGGTTCCTTCATTTCAAGAAAACATTCATAGCTGAAGTAAAGATATGAGGCTATCTTCCTTTCTGAGGCTGCTTATAGTTGCCTGAAATCTTTGTTTTTCTCACACTGATTTTAGCAGGAGGGAATCCTTGGTGGGACGACTAAATTTCTGGTTCATGCTCTTATAAAGTAACATAAAAAGCCTTGGACTATTTTCTATACTCATTGCCTTTAATTGTATGAGAGGATAATTGGGTTTTGTTTAAACATTTGAGATACAGAATTGAAAGCGAGTGTATTAAACGGAGAGGAAGAATTACTATTTGTTGAGAAATGAGAAAGAGCCCAGCAGCATCGCTGCTGAATCTCCGCTCTAATCATGCCTTTGTGTGCCTGCAACAACACTCCTGACCTTGAACTCTGTCATCTTTCTTAACTGCTGAACTACAATAAAAACAAAACACCAAGTAAAAACTATAAATACAAACAGGCATGCCTCATGGCCGCCCTGTGCTGTAACTCTTGTCCTTGTAATTTTCCTGCCTCTGAAGCTTTTTGTTCGTTCTGTTGTGTTTTGTGTGTTTTATCTAATTTAGGGCCTCTGCATGGACAGGGTCTCTTAGGAGCAGACGGAGAGTACATCGAGTGACAGCGCTGGGCTGAGCGTAGGGACACCCAGATGGAGGAAAAGGGGCACCAGGCTCAGGAACGGGATTAAAGCCCTGGAAACTGAGGGGAACACATGGGTGGGAGCTATTTTCTGGTTCCCGTCAAAGGGTGAACCTGAAGCCAATTCCCCATGCCATGGCCACCTCAACTCCCCCACCACCGGCTGTGGAGTGGCCAGGTTAGGTCTTTAGTGGGGTCTTTCTCAGCTCGTGGCTTTGTGAGCGCATTAGAAGGGAGCTGGGAGGTGGTGGTAGCCTAGAAAAACAGAGGGGAGAGAAATGGTTAGCAGGGGATGAGCCTGCTGGCTCATCAAGACTGGTAGGGCTGCGTGGGGGCAGCAGCAGAACGCTGAAGGGAGTAATTTGGTGACAGAAAAAAAGACAGAAAAAAAGACAGAAGAAAAAGTGAGTAGAGGATAAAGATTTCAGAAAAATTAATAGATTTTGACAGGAAAAAGGTTATGTCAAGAGCTTGATTAAATAGGAGAGCTAAAAAGTAGTGTGTTCTGGAAAAAAAAGGTCATTAAATAAGAGACGACTATTATATGCAAAATTCACATTGCCATTTTCTCTGAATATTATTTAAGCTTTCAGCTTGGAGACCCTGTAATGAAATAGGCATAAAAAATAGAGAAGGGAAAGGAGAAGCCAAAATGATGATAAAGTGTCTCTGAACAGTAAAACATGATGCAGTGTGTTACAACTCTTGACAATGAAGTAATTACAAGGTAGAAAAATGCCAGCATCTGGTGGTGGGTAAAACAATGGTGTGCTGTGTCAGCGTCAATAATGCATGGTTATATCCACTCCTGTATAGATGTAAGATAGTCACTCGTATCATACCTGCATGAATAGCTGCACATATGCACACAAATGGTGTCCTTCCCAATTGAACAGAGTGCTTTAACAGCTTTGCTTGCTGGGACTCAAGCAGTTGGTCTCAGTAAATCTTTCTTTTCCCATAAACAGTCTGGGTACATTTCCTAGCTCATGGGGAAGCACAGATCCATTCGCATGTGTAGAGCTGAGGTGATTTATCTGAGCTTGGAGGGGGATAATGTAGCAACCCTTTATTGTAAGCGTGAAATCAAATCAGATTTGTCACTTGTTGTGTTTTATTATTTAACAGAGCTTTTATATACATGCCTCCTTGGTAATGGCTGATTAATATTTAATCACAACAAATGGAATTTTCAGCATAAAATTTAAAGATTACCCCAAAAGCAGCAGCAGTCTGAGATTGCCCCTTCCAGGTCATTCCTATCTGCCACTCAACTCTGTGGCTTGAGAAAGTATCAGCTGAACGATAATTTTTGTTATGCTTTATAGTTTTGAGTTGAAAATATAAAATATTTTTGATTAAAATGTGATTCCACTCTTTCAGCTTGCAATAACTTGTGATAAAATTAACCCACACAGAATTAAGATCAATGCAATGCTCTAAAATGTCACAGAAGCCTTCTCAGTAGCTTTGAAAAGTTAAAAATAGACAACCAACCTAAGCATTATCTACAAATAAATTTTTAAAATGCACTTTCCAAGCCAATGACCCTCTTTGTTTTAATGATACAAGAATATCTGAATGTCTGAATTACTCCTATACTGATCCATATGGAAATGAATAAACCAAAAGCTAAATTGGCAAGTGAATGTATATCAATCTGGCATACATAATACTAATTTAAAAAATGTTTGACAGTTTGTAAAAATAGCTGTAACTGGGAAGTCATCACTAAGCAGATACATTTCCAATGAGATTCTCAGGGGGGCAGATTTTGGGCTGACGCTAGTTCACTGTTATTCTTTATGACCCAGAAAAAAAACATAGACAGTTATCGATCAATTTTTCAGAGGACACAAAAGTTAGGGCAGTGGTAAATGGAGAGGAGGAAAACAGCATGTCAATAACAGAGCTGTGAATACTTGGTGACTCGGGCGGCAGCAGACAGTATGAATTTTAATAAGGACTAACGTGTAGAGGAATGAAATCTAGATGATGCTTACTAAGCAGGGGACTCTCTTCTGTTGAAAGGGAGGTCTAGAAGGGGTGTGAGTGTGGTGGTTAACCAGCTGGCTTGCATGCTCCTTGAGCAAGAGCAAAGTTAATGCCATCGCGGTACATGCAAGGGTGAAGTAGAGAGGTAAGAAGTACAGAAGAAACATGAAAAATAGTTAGTGGCTGCAGTTTTTCTGCTGTGTGGACTTACTCTTGCTTTGCATTAGTGTATGTGACCATGAAAGGAAAGATAAAGTGAAGCATTGGACTGTGCCCATAAACGTAGGATCACAGGATATGAAGCTGCAGGATATCTCTATTCCAGCCTCCTGCTTAAAGACGTGTCAGCTGCGAGGTAAGACCAGGCTCCTCAGGGTCTTAAAACATGGAAGGATTTAAAGAACTCAAGTAATAATGAGAAAAAGAGACTTACTGAAACTGTACAGGTTTTTGCAATCCAAAAGTTTGGATTTGTACATGATGTGGATTATCTTGTGGGGAAATTAGCATCTGTTTTATTACAATTGTGTGAAACAGTGGTAGTGAAATTGGAAACAGCCTGAACCATCACTCTTACATGAACTCTTCCCTGAGGGTTGAAAGCATTCAGTTTACTTCCTTCCCCTCTTGTTTTTATATGCCATGTGCATTTCCTGTTAGCTTTCAAGATGAGAAAATCTCCAAGCCAGTTCTGCTAGCAGGCTTATCTTGAATCCTGTTGAGATCCCAGCTGGTAGCGTCACAGGGAGCAAGGGTGGTGGTGGTGAGCTGTAGGGGGAGGCAGGAAAGAGGGGACTGTTTCTAGGACTCTTTATTAGTGCTTTAAGCAGTGCCTAGGGAAGACCAAAATATGTATACGCTAGTAAGTCCATGTAATTTTTTTCTTGTCTGGAGGAGATACCTAACAGGGTTGGTACAGTCTTTCACCCTTCGGATGTCTCAAGGACCCCCCTGAGAAAAAAATCTCCATATAGAGATCTCACAAGGATGCTTTCCTTTAGATTCTCTCTCCTGCTGTTTCTAGTTTTCTGCATGAGACCTCACAAAGTGAAAGAACTTTTTTTTTTTTTTTTTTTTTTTTCCTTTGGAAAAACTTCTAAGGTTCCGTCTAGCAGTTTTGTTGTCTGTCCATCTCCTTCAGATCACGCTGTCAGAGTGATCCTGGACTTTTGGTACTTACTGATCACCAGCTACAACATTAGTAGAAATTTCACAGTGAGTTTGGCAGGTTATTAGTGATAGAAAGTGAAGGTTATTATTTTGCATGCTAATCAAGAATTATTATGACCATTAAAACTCAGATAGATGTCTAGTATTTTGTTTCATCAGAAACTGGGCTTCAAAACATTGTGAGATTCCTTCATTCCTGTTTAATCCAGGAGAAAGGTACTTGCATAGTGGCCTTACATGTATTACAAAGCTGTGCTATGAAGCATATCCATAATATTTGGATGAAGAATCTCAGTCAATTTAAATTTCTGGTGTATCCACCATCCTATTTGGTAGTGGTACCAGAAAATGCATCTTCTGTACCAGTTGCCTGTTTTGATTCTCCTTTAAATGCTCTCATTGGAAGCAAAAAAAAATCTGTAAGATCTCTGCTCATTCCCCTTTTTCCTTTTGGGCGTGCTCTTGGGAGGAGGAGTTGGTGTGCTTGGCCCATCCACTCGGGTATGTGCGAAGCATAACAGCATTTCCTGGCTGGAGCCAAAGTGCATCACAAGGTTTTAATTGAACTCACTGAAACGAAGGGAGCAGTGGAAGGAGATAGAAGAAGGGGCTAGGACTGCTGAGAGATAAGCAGCCACTGAAGGCTAATACATTCCAGGCAAGCACAGCTCTGAATGGTTTTCTTGTGTTTGGTGAATTTCTCCTTAGAGAAAGACAGATCCAAAGTGCTCCGTACATCACCCGAGGTTGGTTATAAAGCTGGGCTCTATAATGGAAATACAGATTATGCTAATTGAGATTAAGTTTTATAGTGCTAATGTGTATTTTACTCTTCTGTGTGTTCAAGTGCAGTGCGGGTCTAAGGGAGCTGACAATGTCCTATTCATATGTAAAATGTTTTGAGGAATCTGTGGCTTGGAATATTTCAAAACGGCCGCTTGAAGGGATTCTTACATATGAAAGCAATATTATCTGTGTACAGCTTGTTGCTAACAGGGAGAGAAAGAAGAGTGTGAGAAAGCATCTTCCCAGCCTCTGCATGTGGATTTACGGATCCCGCTGGAGGAAGGCAGGAGCATGGCAGAGCTTCCACCAGGAGATGGAGGAGAGGAAGCCGAGGGGGATGGATGTGGTCCAGCAACGCTGTGCAGACCTGGACCCAGGCAGCTGAGGCAGAAACTGGCTGCTGGAAAAGTAAAGGATGTTGATTGTTTCTCTGTGTCTTGGGATTACTTGGAGTTTAGAAGTATTAAACAGAATAGACTCTGGCAAGGTAGTAAGACAGCAAAGCCCAGCTGTGCATTAATGATTAGTCTGGACATTTTGCAACTCAGAAGACTGGGCCTTTACTATCCCTGGTACTTTTTTTCCTTTTAATATCAGCATTTGGCCTTCATATTGCCAAGAAAGTTGCATCCTTATTTTGTAAGGGGTCATCTTATCCAACAAGCTGCTGCCTTAATCCTCTTTGACATTATGAATGACTGCTCTGGAAGTGATTACTGCAGGATTTCATACTTTCTTTCCTGCTTATCAAATTGTTTAATGCTTCCTTTTTGTAAAAAAAGTTACGGTGTGTAAGCCACAGTAAAGAGCCACATCAGGAGGATGTGATCTCACTTAAAATATCAGGGGTACTGCTTCAGGGGCAATAAATCTTTGTCCATGTGGGTATGTTTGTAGAACAGAAATCACTTGTATCCATTCATTCTGTTTGTGTCAGGTCAGGTGTGCATGTGCAGGTAGCCATTTCCCCCTGACGGTCAAGCTGAGGCCAAAAGATTGAGCATTTATGCCCTGGGTTAAAATAACTGCAGCAACTTTATTTTCTATTCTGCTTGGCTTGTGAAAAGACTTTGCTGTGCCTTTTAGTATATCAGTAGCAAACAGGACTTTGTGTTTTGTCTTCACTGCACATCTGTTGAAGAACAGCAAAGAAATAGTAGCTCAAATAGACTGCAGCTGCAGCAGCCATCTTTCTCATTTTGACCTTGATTCAAGATAAATGCTTTTAAAATTACAGCTTTCTAAAGAAACCTTCCTTCTTTAAAGGTTTTTCTCTCTCTCACTCTGTTTTTTGAATGAGCTCATACATCATATTTTCAAAGTAGACTGGGACTGACAGTATTATGGAAATATAGGGAAATGCAGAAAAAAAGAAAGCCTAGCTTCTTATTTTTTAAGACAATGCAAATGTTTTTTCCCTGGTCTTACATTTACATAGTTTTCATTTGAACTTAACATCAGAGAAATGGGATATAGCCAACTATCTACAGGCTTGAAAACTTGGCTGATAAGAAGAACTGAGTAGAGTATTCAATTCTTTGCTATAAAGAGAACCCGGAGGCAGGTATGCCTGCTTGTGTTGTTATAATCAGTATCTAGTAACTGGGGGGAGGCATGTTTGGAAACCTGTAAGCTTCACTAGAAAATTCACAACCTTTCCAGATTATTGCAGCATCATTTTTCAAAGAGCATGGCTAACTTGTAGTGGAAAAGTAGCAAAGAGTATAATGACCAGAAACAGAGTTTTTCCTTTTCTTTGTTTCTTTCTTTCTTTCTTTTCTTTCTTTCTTTCTTTCTTTCTTTCTTTTTCTTTCTTTCTTTCTTTCTTTCTTTCTTTCTTTCTTTCTTTTTCTTTCTTTCTTTCTTTCTTTCTTTCTTTCTTTCTTTCTTTCTTT
>CM021765.1:57301115-57464099 GCA_011076525.1 Nettapus auritus | reverse complement strand
TTCTTTCTTTCTTTCTTTCTTTCTTTCTTTCTTTCTTTCTTTCTTTCCTTTATTTCTCTCTTTCTTTCTTTCTCTCTTTCTCTCTCTTTCTTTCTTTCATACTAGATCCACAATGTTCCTTCATGCATATTCATAATACGTATTTGTTTGTGAAATACATATGGTTAAAATTGGTCACAATTCCTTAGCTTCTTACTTCCTTTGTAGGGAGTTGCTTTTTTGGGATAGAAAAAAAATGAAAAAGGAAACAAGACTTTATGTGGATGTTAAATATACGTGTGTATATATATATATATATTGTTTATGAAGACTTAGAAATAATTCTAGGAGACCAGAAGTAGACCCTTTTCAATTTTGGGACATCTGGCATTGCTAACGGATGGCGTAAGCCTGGGAATACAAAGAGATGAGCCTGCAGCTGAGGTGATCAGCAATCCATCCAGAACTGACCCGTGAAATATTTCAATGCCAGGGAATCTGCATTTCATGCTATTGAAAACACTGTTGTATCAGACAAATTCTGACCAATTCTAAATAGTCTGCCCTCACAAAAACTCCTTGCTGCATTAAAAGCAGTGTGTGCCTGTGTGGGACAGAGATGAACAAATCAGAGCTCTCCTAGTGTGAGAAGTAAAGCACATGGGAAAGTCTCTTGATGTAGGTTTGTGGATAATTTCATGAGACTTCTAAAGAAATTC
The DNA here is from genome assembly GCA_011076525.1 of Nettapus auritus. Taxonomy (NCBI): domain Eukaryota; kingdom Metazoa; phylum Chordata; class Aves; order Anseriformes; family Anatidae; genus Nettapus; species Nettapus auritus. Next base: position 57,463,401 of record CM021765.1, on the reverse strand, counting down.
CACATGGATTAACATTGAAAAAAAATTACTGGGAAAAAAAAAAAAAAGATACTCATTGTTCATTAGCAGGAAAGATGCTGTGTTAATTTATGCCACATGCAATGTCCGTAGGGTGGCCCGGGATCTAAGTCTCTGCATAATTTCACCCAAGGATATTAATTTCCCCACTGTGCCCAATTAAACCCATCCCCATGCTAATCTGAGAACAAATAGGATAAAATACAAATTTATTTCTGGAAATTTGTCTAAAGCAAAAAGTAATTAAATCTCTCTCTATTCTTTGGAGGGCATTTACAACCTTTGCAATTAGTGATTAGAACTTAGAAACAAATGTTAAGACTCATTTCCTTGCTGTGCCAGTATTTATTTCATGCAGCTTCAGCCATCAGCCCATGTTGGCTTGCTGGTCAGTGGAAGAAGCCACCTCCACAGGCACCTAGGTGAGCCATCTCTGCAGCTGTGGCAGAGATTAAAGTAGGTACTTAAAAAAGAGCCTTAGAATAGACATCTCACTTCTGAAAATGAATTTGGCCTGTAACAACTAATTTGCTTTGTGTAAGCTTTTAACCTCAGGGCCTTTCTTTTTCTGAACTGTGAACTGAGGATTATTACTTCACTAACTCATGGTCTCTGAACTAGTGACTTTGCTGCTCATGTCAGCAGAAATCTTTCCACCACTTAGGTGTTGACCTTCTCTTCATTTTTCATCCTTCACTTTCATTGTATCCATCCACAGTCTTATTCTGGTAGGTTCCAGTGGTAGATGAGTGGAAGTGGAAAGAGCAGAGGAGGGTTGGGTGGACATGTGGAGTCAATGAACCTGTATTGCTAAACAAAAATACATCATCCCCATTCCTCGGGAGAAGCTCTGAAATATCAAGCTTTTGGGATTTTGCTTTGCCATGTCCATAGAACATCTAGCTCAGCAAGGTCTCTAGTTTGTCCTTGAGGCACAGTGGTGTTACACGTGGTAAGGTACTCCGATCACGGGCTTTTGCTTGTTTCTCACACTGAATAAAACACTGTGTTTCCTGTTACTGTAAGGCATGAGGCAAAATCTGGTTCTGCAGTAATGTAGAGAAAAGTATGGTTTCATTCTCTGCACTTAAGACTTTGGCATGCTCATATATAGAATACCTAATCTGATTTTTACTTTTTAAAAATAGATCTCCCAGCCTCCAACAAAAATGCTGCAATATTACCTTAAGAAAATGAAGGAGTCCAGACAAGAATATTGTCATAAATCCTTATACCTGTAGTCTTCAAATCAAGGACCAATAATTTAGTCTAAAATCTTCAGCTGGGTGCAGCAAAGCACAGAGACCCAAATGTCCTGAAACATTACTTATTATCCATCAGTTGATCTCTGTGAACTGCTGAAGGACTGATGTTCATAAATGAGTGCCAGAGAGCTATCTGAAATGCTGTTACTGATGCTGCGGAGCCAGTGCTGTGTGCCAACATTTGCATTCAACCCGCATACTACTGGTCGCTGATTAAAAATTAACCCTTTCATCCTGTTCAGTGTCCTTAGCCTGATTAGTCTGTTGAAGGGGTCTTAGGAATTTTAATGAAGTTTGAAATAGGGTAGTCTTTATTTGTGCTGAGTTTCTGATTTTGTCTGCAATTTGGACTTGGCTAGAGGGAAGTCTTGCAGAGCAGATTGTTGTAAACTATTATAGAGGGCTTGTTTTCCTGAAGTAGAATGAGAGAGTTACTAATTATGAGCTTGTTCAGCATGATTTTAGCAAAGGATCTGAGAGGTAAGTGTACAGGACTTTCCAAATTGCAAAAAATGCAGTCCAAGAACCTCTGACAAACTGGAAAAGGGTGGTTCCTCGGGTCACTTACTTCAACTTTGCCCTGAGTTTCTTCGTGCTTGAAGGGTGTTACATATGCGAAATACTGCCAGATTGAGCCTTGCTTGGTCCGTTTTCAAACAGTGACCAGTTTGTCCTGAACATAATTCTTTCCAGTACAGGTGGTAGTTTTATGATGTCTTTTACAGATGTATGCTTGCCGTTGAGCTATGGATGTCTCAGTGTCTCTGAGAAAGGTGTTCAGTGTAGTGCTTGAATGTGTATTTCAATGCTTCATCATGTGTAGCCAGATAGAAGTAGTTTTCTCTGCTGCTTTGGGGTCATATCAGAGGACAAACTGCATAAAAATCTTCAGCCCAAGAAAATCTCTAAGCCTTCAGAATGGGTATAATTGAATCACTCTTACTTTGTGTTATGAATTGAGGAAGTTTGAGGACAGTAGCATATTTGAATATATTAAAATGTTCTGATCCCACTCTCTTGCCTGGGCCAAGTTGTGCTGATTTTTCTGTCTTGGTTGGGTAGAGTATATTTGGTCAATGATCATTCTTCACCCAGTTATTTAAGGCTCTAGGGGAAAGTACCAGCTTATGTACCCACTCATTGCTGTCTGTAAGATGTTGCTCCATGGAAAGCATTAATCCTGGCCTGCAAATGTCAATGGTTTATTTCTTTAAAATAAGAATGGGATCACGTTTTCAACAGGAGTCTCAACATACTGCTGTCAATGCCATATTTCACATTTTTCCATCACATGATGTCTTATATCCCAAAGAAGTGGAATCATTTATGTAAACAGCTTTCAACAATGCTGCATTAGGGAGGTTTGTCTTTGTACCTGAGACCAATGAAAACTTAAATACTAATATGTCTGTGGATTTTTTTCTCAAATATTTGTAATACGAGAGAGTTAAGTGAGGTGGTGACTGGAGGTGGTGTTTTTGCATTTATTTCTTATTGTCTTGCAAGCCAGAAGTAAAAAAAAATAATACAAGCAAAGTAAATGAAACATTACCAAATAGGAAAGCGGTTGTTAGATAACAAGCAGGGAACTTTTATAATACAGAAGTCTTGGAAATGGGAGCATTTGACATTTGCTAGATTGTGGGATGGTATTGGTATAGGTGCCTGCTGAATTCATGCTTTCAGCATTTCAAATGTCATTTATTTCTGCAAGTACAATGAAAGAAGTGACAATGATTTTGAGTGGCTCTTACTGCACTGTGTCCTTTGTTACTTGATCCAACACAGACTTATGAGAAATGGTTTCCCTTGCACTTCTGGTGCTTTGTGAGAAGGTGCCCTTTTGGTTTCAAGTCTCCAAGAGTTTTGTTTTATATGATTTTTTTTACCCCTTTCTCTAGGTAGTCCCAGTGCTCACATACCGTTTCAGGCAAGTGATCTCCCTAGGGAAGTGTCACCATGTTCCCTCTCAGAGTTTCTCTGTAGCTCCCGAGAGGGAGAGGCAGGAATTGCAGTGATATGGATTCTTCTTTTTAGTATTTTCTCCAGCTGTTGTTCATCCTTTGGATATACCAAGGACCTGCCCTTCTGGGACCAGGTCATTGTAGATGACCAAATGCATTATAAATGCCCTCTACCAAGTGGAGATGACAACTGAAGCCTGATTTGCATGTTTCCATATGAATGATCTTCAGTCTCTGAAATGCCACAGGAAAAACCTGAAGGCTTTATATGGTGTCTCCTTGTCTGTCTTCATGTTCCCTCTCCCCACCTGCCCCCACTATTCCAGGCACAATTTTTTTCTCACCAGGTGAAACCCAGAGGTGACACCCTCCCTAGCAAGGTGCCAAGATCACATAGGTGCCTTGCTGTGTGCATCCACTCCGTGGATTTGTAACCCTGCCCTTGTTCTGTCAGGTTCATCTCCCGTGGGACCTGGGGAGGAGATGCTAGAAATCACGCCAAATGTTGGACCATGGCTTCAAAGGCTTCCTGGCCTGGATGGTGACCAGTGAGCTCTCTGTATGCTCCCAAACTATGCCTTTCCAAAGAATGGTTTTGATTTGAAAGATCTACATTTTAATTTGTAGTCATCTAATGGATTGAGATGGTAGGAAAACCTCTGGGCTTTTTTCTATGCAATGCTAGAAGAAGTTTTGACTGGGTTGCACAGTGTTCTCGTGCTCAGTGCACTGCAGCTCACAGGTGAGATTGCTTCTCTCAATGCTGGTGGGCCTGGGTGCAGTTTTCTAGAAGTTGTACATGGATGCTTTTGTTCTGAGGTAACTCAAGGCCTGCTATCTATTTATATATATGTGTATATGTACATAGGTAATTATTATATTGATAAGCTTTCAATTCAGCAGGGCTGTTTATCTTTCTTTCTTGAGAAACTAGTGCCTAGATGATGTTCTCTCCACAGTTACTATTAAATTAATGAATATTGATTGTTCTGATTCTAGTGAGATGGACCGAGACTGACTGCAATTTGGGAAAATCATTTCAGAAGAGGGAAGAAAGGTGTCCTTACAGCTCTCATATTTAAGTGACAAGCTAACAGTTCATTCAGTTGCCCAGTGCTGGCTGAATTCAGGGGACTGCTGATTCTGCTGCAGTTGCAGTATTAACACCACTCTTTAATCATTCAAGGCATTATCTACTGTTGTCAGCTGCTTCACGCACTTGGTGTGTGTGAACGGGATCTTTTAATCAGTCTTGGGAGCCACGCGTGTGCACCACTTACCATTAGATTATAATTAACTATAATTATGGACGGAGATCAGCCCAAACCATAAAATGTAAATTTAGATATTTATTATGTTAATAAGAAGATTTAGTGAAGATAAAGGGCTTGATTTTTATTTTTCACTATCACAGTAGTGTGAAGGAGTCTTAGTCAAAATTAATATAACTGCCATTTCCACCCATCTTACGGTTTTCTTTCTTCAGATTGCTATAAATGAGATTCAGGCCAAAGAGGTCATATCATTCACACAATAAAACACTGCCTCAGCGAAGCTGAGATGATAGAAAGTGGTTTGCAGGAAACCTGAGAGGTGTGTTTGTCCATAGGTGTGCCAGAAAGTGTTTTTTGAGCTCTGTATAAACCTTCATGATAGTTATTCACTTAAGGACAATGTACAGAAGGCATGTGTGGGATTTCTGCTCAGGAAGGAGGAATGTTCCCCTTTGCTTCAATGCCGTGGGTACATTGCAGGCAGGAGCATTTTCCAGGTGTGCGCAGAGGTGCTGAGTACAGCTGCACCAGCGCGTGTTGCTGCTGCCGCCAACGAGCGGGCAGCCAAGCGCCGTGCTAAGCTGCTGTGCTGCCCTGCAAGCTCCACAGTCTTATTCTCAAGGCTTTATTGAAGAAACGAACCAGTTAAGCAATGCTGGGAATCATAAAAAAGATTTAATAGTTTTTATGAGTAAGGTTCTCCGTTAGTATTTAGCTTTTGCTAGGGAGACAGCGGCTTTTGTTTGCTTGTTTACGTTTGGGAATCAAATCCCACACACTGTGCAAATAATGTAATCTTTATGGCTGCTACTGCTGCATATAAAGTGTTGCTGTGTCGATACCTGCTGGTTAAGTGAAGCAGGAAGGGATACATTTATGCACGTCACTGTTTACTGTATTTAATGGAAATGAAAAGTGAAGTAATAAATTAGGGAACAATATTCTTCTTCATTTTGGAACAAAGAGTCGGTGTTCCAGGATCCTGGTTAATCAAAGCGCAATGACCTGCACACACTGAAGCTTTCCCCCCTCTCTCTTTCCCTGCTCTGGTATTTAAGTGGAAATGCCGTGTTTCGCTGTTGACCCCAAGGCTCCATTTTGGAAAGGTCTCTTGTGATGGCGAGGAGGCACCAGAACTGTGTTCGGGGCCCTGCTCCTACTGCCAGAGCAGGAGCCCTGCATTTGGAAGAACCTCTAAGGGTGTCTCACATCCTCGCTTTAATGTCTTCTTCCTAAAACTACTTCCACACCCTGGAAGCTGACATTACTTATGTGATTTTTAAAAGTAAGTTTTAATAGATTAAATGTTTTTAAAGTTAACAGTTATGAAGGCACATTGTGATTGCTTTGCTGTTGTGGCAATACTGTGCCATGTGTCTAAATATTCTCGGAAGCTTATCAGGTATTTAAACATGTAAATGAAAATTATAGCCTCTAACAACATCACTGTTCTAACTGTGAAGAAAATCAAAACATTTAGCGTGTTTGTTTACTAAGCATATACGCCTGAGTCCTGTTAGGAGATGCAGGGAATCTTTGTTTGCTCAGGGAAAAAGCGACACGACACATTATTCAATGATTACCTTTGATTTAAAAATAGATACGAAGTGAGTGAAGGAGACTATTATGTCTCCAGAGTGGAGCTGTGTACGGCATTCTGTCTCTGCAAAAACTTTTACACTGGTTCATGCTACTTGGCGTATCGATTATCATCATGTACAAGCCCTCTGTTTTAAAGCACAGCTTGACAGTATTCTCTAGTGCTTGGCCTGACACCTGCAATAGCATTTCTGTCAGTGGTGCAGTTCACAGCTGTTACTACAGGACACTTCAGCAGTTTCCTACTAAAAACCTGGCAAGTGGTGGTAAAAGTGTGTCTGACTCTGCTTAGTGCCTTTGGATTCCCAGCAGGACCACCTCTTCTTTACTGCTTGCATCTCAGTTATACCTTGATGAGACAAGTTTCCCCTAGTCATGATACCTGACGTGGGTATCTGCCTGCCTGATGCTCCTTCTCTAGCTAGCACAGCAAGTGGGGGGCAGAGGAGTGTTTTTTGGGGGGATTTGGGCCAGGTGAGATCAGAAGCACAGCCAAGCTTTTGTTTTCCACCCTTTTAGGGTGTAGAGGGTGGTTGGAGCTGAATAGCTTCTTATTTAGACTTTTCTGACAACAGAGGGTCTAACCTGAAACTGGTGATCTCTGTTCCTGGTGGGGCTCAGATCAAGATTTCTCTTGGAAATGCTTCTGGATCAGCCATTTGACAAAGTCTTTAGTTTGAAAACCTGCTTGCCTCGAAATGGAATACCGTAGTGTATGTTGGTTTTTGGACCAGTCAAATATTTAGTCACAATACATAGAGCACAATATAGTTTGGAGCAAGAAAGTGCAGCGATAATTGTATATGCATCATGTACTGCTGAATGTCTGTTCAAGGAGAAATCAAAGCTATAGGCCAAAAGCTTTAAAGTCCCCTGTTTTAATATTAGGATCCTGTGTACGTCTGTATTTAGGCTCAGAGAGGCTCAAGCATTGCCATTCAGAGATGCCAGCTGTAGGAGTTAATCCGACTGCTCCATGATGATCAGAGAAGCAGGTACCTACCACGAATGAATTGAAAATCACGTTATTTTGGTCCACCCAAGCTGAAAGTTGTTGGGTAACAGTTTTTATAAGACGGGAACCAGAGAGCTTTGTTTCAGTAGTTTCCATGGTAGATCAAATATTTAGCTCTTGGATCATTTCTAGGGAAAGTAAAATTAGTAATTAAGACACAACATTGGCTGTGGAATCCCCTGATTTGTCAGAAAATGTTTTCTTGCTGTAGGCATTGCAATTGGTTACTGCTAACCAGTGTTGCTAACCTGTATTAATTTCAATTTCCTCTTGCAGTAATGCGTAGAAATCCATTTGGGATGGACATTTGCTGCCGGAAAGGATCCAGAAGCCCACTTCAGGAACTGTATAATCCCACCCAGGTGAGTATCTTGTGGCTGTGATCAAACTTCCCAGTCCAGAATACAAATGCAGTCTCTATTAACTTAAATGCGTTTTGGTCTGTTTTATATCACTTATATGCAATAGCTGCCATGTGCTTGGAGGAATGATCCTCAGGCCTGCAAAGCTGAGCCATAAAGTTCTACAGTTTGAGCTAAAGGCCTGATTTTTGAAGGTTTTTAGTTGCCTAATGATGCAGACTCCTTTAAGTATTTTACTTAGGTACCTAAAAGCCTTAAGATAATATCTTTAGATCTCCTAGGTACAAGCTGAGGCTTCATAATTTAATCTGTCAATCAGCACAGAGGGGCAGGGTGGGGTGAGAGCAAGAGTGAGTGACGAGACGTTCTGTGCATGAAACAGTGAGTGCAGGAAGGCAGAAAATTGCAATAATAATATATGAAAATTATTCGTATGGTAGCCAGCTGCCCTTCCTGTCCTGGTTCATTACTTGTATGAGGTCAAGACAAGCACAGTAACTAACACATCCTTACTCTATGCACTATTTGACACTTGATGGTCTTGGTGGGAGACTACAATAATCCAAATTCTTGTGACAGGCAGTGCAGGAAAGTTATCTGAAATTTGTGCTCCCATTTGGTCCTCTTGATCAATTTATTCCCTACATGTGGGTTGAATTGGCACATTCAGGAACAGCATTTCCTGTTGGCAACTGAGAGGAAGTGCTGCCATTGAGAGAAAATGCCAGCTGACTATTAAACATATTTATTAAGGTTTAACAACTGCCTATTATATATTTATACATCAATGAATACATTGAGTTTTACTAAATTGGCTGTTAAGGAAAGTGACTATCCCAATAAATCTAACTTGTTAGATTTAACAAGGCAGTAAATGTTTTAAATACTATTTGATTATGAAGAGACTTACTATATAGTGTGCAAAATGAAATCTTAAGTGATTTAAAGTATTTATGTGAAGAATTGACAACAACTTAAAGATATGTGATATCTGATACGTGGTGGGGTAAAGCTCCATTTACTTGATTACGTTGTTTTTATGAACATACGCTGACTTTCTAATTCAATTGGAATTCTGTGCATGGCTGGGAACATGAGTTTATCATACTAATATACTGGGCTTTATTGACCATTATAGAGTTAGCATTGCGTAAATGGAAAGTGCATGTAAAAGCCCTGAAGAGGAGCAATCAAATGCTACAAAGGAAAAATATTAGAATTTGCTGGTTAAATTTAAAGATTTAAACACACTTTGCAGATGATCAAGAAAGGCAGGTAAGGGAGAAGAGTATATTCATTTAATTATTCTCTCTGGGGTCTGCAGTGTGCCAGTTAAAATGTCCTTGCCCTTTAATACTGTTAATGGCCATCCCATAAGAGAGAAGCATCCCCATCCATTGAAGGGCTGTAGTCCCAGAGCCCTTGCAAGCTTGGCCAACTGAAAAGGTTTTCTGAGCTTCCTGAAGCAGGGGATGCAGCTGGCATACCCTTACTGCCTCTCCTTCATTTTTGCATGCCCTGATCAAGTAAAGCATTAGCATGCCTTTCAGGGCTCTCTTAGGAGGCAGCCAGAAAAGTTAGTGTTTGAGTAAGTGCAGCATTTCTTGCAGCTGATGTCATACTAAGTAGATGACGTTTTTCACACTGAAGTGTTACTGTCAGCTCAGTGACATCCCTTCTTATCAAACATTTATGTTTTGTTTCTTTATTTGTTTTTAGAAGGCATTTGCTCACTTTTTGGATGGGGCTTTGCATGCTGCACTCAGTGCTGTAGGGACTAATAAGGCAAGCAAGTTCATGCAGAAACAAGAAAAAACAGCAAGAAGGGGCCAACACATAAAACAACAGACTGGAGATGACCCCTGGAATATTTCTTCAAATACGTGGGTCATATTTCTTTTTGCATTTTGCCTGAATACCTGTCTTGCCTTTCTTAAGGTGGCAGAGGAGAGACTGGTCTGTATTTTAGCAGTGGGGTTCTTGGTTCTTGACCTCAGGAGTTCACCAGCAGCTGTAAAGAGGGCAGGGGAGATCAGACTCCTAATCTGTCTCTGCAGTTCCTTGCTGAAGCAGTCATGATCTACCATTTGTAAAATCAGCTCAGAAGTCAATAGAATAAATAACTTTATGATAAGACATTTTTTGGCCAAAACTTCTCTCTTACAGATACAGATAATTACAATATCTGTTAGATCTTCAACCCTTGACTTTCAAGAACTTGTTCGACTCCTGGTGTTGGGAGCCCACATTTTTCTCCTGGATGCTGATGGCTGTGTGTGTGCCGTCACAGGAACCCGTTGGCACCCAGTTTAGCTGCTTCAGAGAAGTGGTAGATTGAGCAGATATTTGTAGTTCTCCTTGTAGTTCAAGGGAATCTGAACAATTCAACCGTCATACGTAGGCTGCTGAAAGATGCCCTGCAGCTATGGCTTTGGATTACCACAAGCTAGGTGCAGATGTAATTTTTTTCAGTGTAGGAAATTTTAAATATTTAATGTGTCCACGTGCATGTTTTTAACATGATCTAGTAATAGGAGTACCCAGCTGTGGCTCACCATCCTCTGCTACAGAGTGCAGCGTACATTTAATGTGCTTCAGGTTTCCTCACGCAGGCAACAATGTGCAACCGTAATTCCTGTGGTTGTCTCCAGGACCCCCAAGAGATTTGGGCAGGGGAGGGGGCTTACGTGGCTTCCTGCTCTGAGATGGTTGTAGGAACCCATAGGTCCTAGCTTGCAGCCCCCTCCTGGATATTCCCTATCAGGGCAGATGGGAATATGGCTGTCAATTAAAATAAACGCCAGATAGAGTCAGTAATTATCTCTCAGATTTAAAATGTTGTAGTTTAATATGAGTAAGACTTTTCAACTCTGTGTTCAGCATCAGGTTGCACTGCCCTCGTAAAACAGGTTGCACTGCCCTCGTAAAAGCAGATGGAGAAAGGTTGATTTACACCAGCCAAGGATTTGACTACGGGTATTTACTGTGTTGACGTATAACAGCCTCTCTGATCCTGCGCTGTTTTGTTTCCTTCTATGGAGTTGTTTAGGTTGTTTGCAGATGCCATCATTTGTCTCTTGGATCTCTCTTTGACTTGGTGGATGACTGTGACAAGAAAAAAGAAAAAGAAGAAAAGAGAAAAAATTGGCTTCAATAAATTCTAATGTAGCAATGAAATGGAGGTGACTGAAAGGATGGCTTATAGGAGCTGAATTTTAGAAAATTGCAGTCAAATTTTCAGTGGACTGATCATAATTGTTTAAATGTTTGGTGGAGGACTTTGGAGGTCTTTTCTAACCTTAGTGATTCTATGATTCTATGAGTTAGCAATGAGTTAGGACCAAATTAAGTGTCTGTAACAAAGCCCATGTGTTATTTATGTCTTAGTTGAGTACCTGGCCTTTCGATTATTGTAAAATTAGGAACAACGCTTTTGCTCTTTTCCCTGTTGTAATAGAGCAGAAAGTGAGAAGTGCATTTGTCTGTGGACAAAAGATTTCTTCTCTAGGGCTTTTACTGCAAGATTTTTCATGAGCACTAATATACCATGAGGGAAAGAAAAGTCAATATAACTGAACTGGATTTATACTGAGTAAGCAAATTTACAGGCTGCGGTCCTCAAGTACATGCAGACATATCTCTGAGACTCCGTCGTCATTTTTTTTTCTTTCTTTTTCAGTTAGATATTTACTAATAAGGTGCAGAGGTACCCATGCCAAATTTTGAGGGCTGAAATGCTGCATTTCTTTAATGGGTTTGTTAAAAAGCCAGCTTGGATCTGTATTAAGTAGAACTATATTGCTTCTGCCACATAGTTGTAATGTTGTAATGGAAAAAGAAAGAGGAGTCAGCACACAACAAGTAGCAAAAGAGAAAATCTAGATGTAACAACACAGTTGAAAAGACTTAGAGGAATGTGACATAAACTTGCTATATATATATGTATGTATATATATATATATTTTGGTATACCAAACCCCAGGAATTTAAGGACATGGGTAAACAAATAGTTGCAAAACTTTTTCTTAGAAGACAGCTTATGCAGCTGTGTCTTATAATTTGCATGACTGAGTATAGGCCCATTGCTCCAAAAATAACAGATAATTGTGGATCAGCCCATGGGGCTGGAGTCACCAGAAGTTCAGAATTGGGTAACATCATACTTGAGGCTTGTACACATTAGTGGTTGGCACTGAGCTGTTTGGTGTAATGAAAGCGCTACCAAATTACAGCAAATTGCAAGCCAAAATAGACCCAATGTTAAAGGAAAGGGAAATAGTTGCATCTTTAAGTTAGAATTTGTCTTTTAGTTGTCAAGATTAACACCTAATTCCCAGGAAATCATTGTCTGGTCTAACTATCTAGACTGTTGTGAGGAGCACAGCAGAGATACAGTCCTGTATCCGTTAGGATCCACATCCCAAGGATGAGTTTGTTTCAGTTTCTAGTTTGACATTGCCTAACTAATACATGAGTCAACATGACCATTTCACCAAAGGTCAAACTGTTTGCCATTTGTTATTTTGCTTTTCAAACACATTTCTTTTTGTTGAGGAGCTGCATTTCTAGGTAGCTGATTTTTATGGTAGCCAGAGCCAGGATGTTTAGTGATTTGCTAAACCTGGTGAGTCAGAACTCTGGACCTCACATTGCCTTTCTGTTATGAAATTATATTGGATTGTTTTGGAGCAGTCATTCCAAAATGACCCACTTCTTTTATTACTTCCACTCCTTTTCTCCCCTGCCTTCCTTCCAAGTGCAAAGAAAGTGAGCGGTTGCCTTACTGCTCACAGACGGTGTTTATACATCCTCAGCCACCTCAGGCTGCAAGTGCTCCTTTTTTGGAGATGCCGCATGATTATCTGTGGCTCGGGCTGTCTGGATAGCATCTGCAAACATCAACCCAGTTCAGCCCACATCGCTTAACTTTCATCTGGGTTGGTACTTTTCTATCTTCAAGGTGATTTCAACTCACTAGAATAACTCTGTAGGCGACTGCGACTGTTCCTGGACAGAAGTTTGTGGTGAGCTTTGTGGTCAGAGCTCTGTGTATGTGTTGCCCACAGCACTTTGAATCGAAGGTTCAAATGCGCAAAAACCTGTATTTTTGCCAGTGGTGATCCTGAGCTACTGAGCACTCTGCAGTTTGTTTCTGTGTGCAACAGCTTCTTGTACAAGTACAGGAAGTAAAGGGCAGGTCATTGAGTATGACGAAAAGTCCAGTTTACCTGTGGTTTTGTCTCCATCAGCAAGTGATCATGACAGACTACAAGAAGGATAAACAAATCATGATAATCTGCTAAAACACAAAAACTCATGGGCTTCCTGAGCCAGGCACATGTCTTCCTTCATCAGTTACACCATTCAAGAAGAACCCAACGTGCCAAACTACTATAGCAGTCAAGAGGAGGGGAAAAATACTACTTTCCAATTTCAGTAACACAGGAAGATTACACCAGTACTATACACCAGTGCTATACACTAACTTTTCTCCCCTTTTCATTTTCTCGCTGCCTTATTTCCTCCCATGGACAGCTGTACTGATACCCGAATGTGAACTTTGGAGTACAAGAAATAATAAGGCTTATCTAAAGAGGAAAAGGTTAGAAATTATTGATGCTTTGCAATTGAGATGAATAGCCATAGATGGGTGCATGTCCTTATGAGGGCAAGAAGTGGCCTCAAAGTTTTACCAGTACTGAAAACGTACATTTTGTGGTTGATGCTGATCTTTGTAGGCAGATTCATGCAGATAATAACGGCATGGTAAGTGCAGTTCTTAGTCTCAGTATTTGATTGATCATAGATTAAAAACTCCTTAATGGAAAAGATGCAGAATGGAGACATAGGGAAGAAAATTCAATGTACAGTGCCAAACTCTGGGAACATAATCCTGTTGGTAAACAACAATATTGTATCTAATTATCCTTGCTGTAGCAGATGCCTGCTGATGAAAGAAGAGGTAATTGATTTACTCTGTGGATGACTTTGTATGCAAAGACATTACTTACTGTCATGCTTGCAAGTCGTAAAACAGCAGCTGGACTGGGATGAAATATTACATTAACCCTAGGAAAAAAAAATGCACTAGTGAGAATGCTTTGTTATTAATTACTGATTACAAATGATAAGAGCCTGTTTTAGATGCTGGGGAAATGGCATAGGGAGGGGAGGGGAGGATTTCAGGTACAATGTGCTTCATAGATCATTCCTTGAGATGTGATGGATGCCTTTGTAAGTCAAGAGGAATTAATCAGACAAGTATGTACAGTAACTACCAGTACTCAAGGCCAGAATTATCCTCAGGACAAGCTCATTCAAGTTACTGCAGTGCATTGAGATGAATCTTTAGTCACCTGTGCTTAATAGAAGACTTATTACTTGCACAAAATGAAAAAGTACAGTTGTCACTCAAAATAGCTCTGATTTCCCTGATAGAAAAAGAAGCAGCAGAGATCTCTTTCAATTTCTCCAGTTCTTGAGGGATATTTTATTATTTTGAGCGTATATGAGTTTAAGTATAAAGGATTTCTGGAGGCATGAAATTATGAGAAGAAAGATATAGTAATACAGGAGATGTGGCCAAAAACAAAAGGCTTGTGTGTGTTGGAGGGAGAAAATAAAACAGTTTTCTGAACTGGACATCTATATGTGATGTCTGGACTCCCTATTAGACAATTGTCTAAACCCACTTGTGCAGTGGGTGGAAAGAAAACCTGGGCTGTAGCACTCTGATCCAGTGCCCGATCTGCATTAGTGAAGCTTTTTGTGTTTAATTCTCTCCATATCAGAGACTGATTTGGTCATGAACATGATGGTTCAATCAAATGCTTGCTTGGAATCAAGTAGCGTTCAAACGGGGAACCTGCCTATCTCTCTGCATTAGGTTCCTTTCCTCCCCAGCTGAAAGTTTTATGCCTCAAAATGCAGAGGGTTATGGCAGTTTGGAGATTTAGGAGGCAAGGGGCAGTGGGGGAATATCTGTGTTCGCAAACTGGTGTAATGACCACAGATTTCTGCCACCTGGTCCTGCAGAGATGGTGCAGGATTTCCGCCTGCACTTAGCAAGTGCTCCAACGTCCCTGGCTAAATTGCTGTAGCCTAATATTCTCAGTCTAGACCTTGTAATTATTTACAGTGTAGCCTCTCTTGCTCATTTCTGGTGCAGATATTTTCTGGGCAGCTTTCTCCACTGCATGTGTGGTAGCAACCATGTTTGTCTAAACATCTGTCTTTTTTTTTTTTTTTCTTTTTCCTGCGGTCTTTGTGCAGCGGAATCACAGACTGCTTGCAGCACGGCAGGACAATCTCTGTAAATCCCAGGAGCCCAGCTACAGCCTCTCTCTCTCTCTCTTTCTCTCTCTAAGGAACTGTAAAGTATCCCAATAGGCATAATTATGAAAATGAGAGAAGACAGACACTACTCTACTGGTCTTGTAATTCTGATTTTACTATATAACTTTAAAATTAAGGAGGAATGGAAGAAGTTATTAAAATTTGCAGTTATTTTCAAGAGATCAGATTCCCCAAGTCTCCTTTTTACAGATTTAGTGTATCTAAGCACTAAGACGCAGCACCTCTAGACCTACAAACTGACCTGTAATATTCATTGATGGACTGTAGGTCTGTACAGTATAAAATTCACCTCAGTAATGTAACTAGCTGCACCTTACTAAAGCTTTCTTCAGTAAAAATGCAATAATTTGCTTCTCTGATTATGCACACAGATTCAGAATTTCTGTATTTTTTCAGAATCTCTATAAAATAAATCTTTGTAAATAATAAATAAATAAATAAATAATTTTAGAATCTCTGTAAATAATGCAGACAAGGCAATGTTAAAATATTGCCTCTTGAAGGATGTGGCTGCAGAAGTCACTGTGCATTTTGGCACTTATGTGCTAAGGAACTGAATGGTACTGCTGGGAGGCAGGCTGTAGAGTTTTTGCACAAATGTGTAGGTAGTTAAATCAAGCACAGATTGTCTAGTGACATTTTCCAGGTAAGTTTCCTCTTTGCAAAAGTCTGAGCTCTATAGCAGGCTCTTTATTAAGTCATGTCATGGTGATCTGTGACATGGTCTTACAATAGAGTAAGACCTGTGGTGAAGACCTTGTGTGCTTGTCTGTTTGTCTGCAAAAATCAGAAAACTGTACCTTGCCCGGTCAATCCTGCTTGTCTGACATCCCCAGACCCTCATGATGGTAGTAATTAAGAGTGGAGCAGAAGCATGGGGGGGATGACATGACACAGGCCGTTGCTGCTGGTGGTCAGGGCAGGAGAATCAGGGAGCTGAACCTTTGGGAGCAGAAGTCATGGGGGTTCCCCTAGGAGTGGGAAATGCTGTCAGTGCTGGCTTCTGGGCTTGTTTGCTTGTTTTCTTCTTTAATTGTCAGTTTGAAAGATCAGTTGATTAGGTAGTCATCACCTGGGCCAGCCACACTTAAACAGCTTTTAGTCACTAGCTTTCAGACCTTGCTTCTTCCTGATCTGGAGGAGATGTAAAGCGAAAAGGAAATATAAGGGGGTTTTATAAAGTAATATCTATACAACATTAGAATACAGCAAAAACAATGTTCATATTGCATTTTTTTTTTTTTTTAACTCTAGAAAAACAACACTAGCAATTGTATTGGGGCCATTCAAGAAGATCTTTGTTGCTTGACCAATGTAGTTGCACTGGAGGGGTACACTGTCTTCATATTCTCATTTTCCAGTATGCTGTCAGTGCAGATGCTTCTGTCCATTCATAACCTTGGGAGAAAAGTGAAACCTGATCTCTTGAAAATTGATGTCAAAACTCCTAGGCTCTGAAGAGGCCAAACTTTTAGTTAAAAGATCTGATCCAGGGGATCAGAAGGGAGGTAAAATTGCAGCCATTGTTTTATCTCCCTTTTTCACCATTCCACATATTCTGTTGCACTAGGAAATCCTGAAGGATGTAAATCTGATGCTGAAAAGATTCCCCCCCTCCTTTTTTTTCCTGGTGGTGAGATGACTATAGCCAAACCAGAGTGCTGGCAATCTTACAGTGCACTGAAACTTATATATATTTCTCATGCCTGGAAAATCCAGGAAGGGGTGTATCTTTCATTTCAATCTTAAATCACATCTGAACACTATTCGGAGTGTGGTTTCTGCAAAGAGCTAAAAGCAAAACATGTGGTAAAAAATCACTATATTCCCGCAGCCAGAATTGCACTGAGATTACATGGCTGCACGACAAATTAGCAAGCCTCTGTAGCTATCAAACTGATGCCCTGATATAAATCTTTCCCCTCCTCCCTGTAAATGTGGGCTGTGTCTTTTAGATCATTTTGGACTAGCATCTGGGGATGAGTAAGGGGAAGTGGATATTAATTCAATTAGAGGACAGAAGATGAACGTACAAGCTGGCGTGGGGAATTGACAGCGGGAGCTGAAGTAACAAAGATATCTTTAGCCAGGAGAGGACAGTTTCATCTATTCAAGTCATGCTTGACTTTTGCCATGCATACATTTGACTTATGAAATGTTGGTTGAAGGAGTTGTATTTACATAGCAATATAGTTAATGTCATATTTTGGGAACTAAGCCTTGATGTCAATAGATGGATGGAAAGCTGGAGAGCAGATGCACAGTGGTAGCTTTCAGTTCATTTTGATCCATTAAATATTCATAATAAGCTCAGCTGAAGGAGAAAAGAAATGTTTCATTGAACTGGGAAGGAGAAGCTGAAATCGCTGGAACTTCTCCAAAGCGTAACGTCTTACTTAATGTGAATTGAATGAAAGTTCCTGTGGTGAAGGTGAGATGCAGTACTGGGTACTTCCACAATTGCTGCTTTCTTCCTTGAAGAGATTGTTGTGCCAATGACATCACTCTGTAAAATAATGGCCAAGAATTACTACTTTGAGCAGTTTATGTAGGCACAGTGCAGGCTTTTTCCTTTTTTTTTTTTTTTTTTCCATAGCTTTGGACATACAAAAGCACATGTATAGACTGTCTTATAGTTAAATGCCACATATTTACAGCCTGGTAACAAATCCTTCCACACCACACTTTCCAGGCACGGACACACTGTCACTGGGCAGATGAATCCTGTACTTGCCCAGGGAGAGCTTGGTCTCCGTCAAGGACTCAGTGGCTTTGGGGTAATGCTAAAAGCTGGATATACAAACATGTGCTTGTCTGTATGTCTGAGAGTAACTCAGACTGCAGAAAGCTTTGTGTTGGGTGAGCTGGTGTCATGCTCACGGCCTCGCTGGGCTGGCTCACGCCACATGCGGAGCTGGGGCGCTCCTTCGGTAACCCGGGGTGAGGCGAGTGTGCGCCCGCAGGGCAGGCGCGATCCGGCTGCCCTCTGTGCAGCTGGGGTTTTCTGCTTTGTGTTGTGTAAACACGGTTCATAAACTGTCCTCGAGTTCACAGCTGTGGGGGGGGGGGCTGGTTGTCTCTTTGCCAAGATGTACTTCTGTCGTCCTGCCTTTCCTCCTCCTCCTCCTCCCCATTTCCTCTAGCCCTTAAGTCTCCTGCTTGCTCTAATGCCTTTAACTCTGCTCAGTCTCTTTCTCCCATTCCTACCACTTTATCTTACAAAGACTAGAATGTTTTGAGATGGGGTACTGTACAGGTTTGTGATCATGGCTTTATCACAAAGTGCAGCCAGCCAGTGGGAGAACGAGGGTGGACAGTTGATGGTGAAGCAGATAGAGAGGAGAGACTTGTCTGTGAAAATTATGCTCTCATGTATTTGTTTATCTTCAGTTGAAAACAGACCAGGCAAAAGATATTTGTCTGTCTGCTGCTAAAGAGAGCTCAGTGCCTTCTTCTGAGTTCATAGCAGGCAGTATTGCTTTTAATGAGTATGTAGGAAAAATCTGTTGTGTCAAGAAAGTAATGGCAGGCCAGGTCTTGTGCTTATTAAAAATGGAAAGAGCCTGAAAAGAAACAGTGCGAGATCTGTGGCTTCACCTCCAACAACCTCTGAAAAAGTCATGGGAGGCTGAGATGTAAATGCATCAAAGGGCTTTGTTTTCCAGAGGGATGTAACAGATCTCTCCATGCATCCTGCTTACGATCGCTGAATTGCACGGCTGTGGAGGTGCAGCAGGCGGATCGGTGGAGCTCTGAAGCGTCACCTTCCTGCCTAGCACAGAGTATTGTCATGTCCTCATCCTCTTTGACAGTGCCTCTTCAATTTTCACTTGGGATGTTAAGTGAGTTTACTGTATAAAATATTGACGCTGAAGGAAGAAAACTGCCTTTTTACCCAAGTGTAAATGATCTTGAAACAAAATACGTGGGATAAAAGAATGATTTCTTAGGCAGGTTCAATGAATAATTGATTTCTGCTTCTCATAACATTATCAGAGTAATTAAATTGGTGGCTGAAGAAGTAAGACAGAAGGTATCATCTGTTAGACACCAAGCCTCTCTATCCAGTCATTGGCAAAGTACTGCCATCTGGCATTAAAGGCCGTCCTGCAGTCATGCAGGTTCAGGATCTGTCTTGTCACTAACAAGTTCATGCTGTGTAAGCAGCAGCACGATAAAAATACATGCATTTAGTCAGTTATCTGCACCAGAAAATAACCTAAATAAGCTTCCTTCCTTCCCTGCCAAAACTGCTACTGTCTTTGGAAGCTGCATGTTGAAATGATTCAAAATAATAAGCACTCTTAGATTCTTGCTTTGTGCACACAGGCTTTGTGCTGCTCCCCATGGATGTGGATTTTGGCATGGCCAGGCTGTGCAGAGCATCGTTTCCAATGGCTTTGGCGCAGAACTGCAGAAGGTCACTAACTCTGGTCACTCACCAAGCTCCAAGACAGTCACTGTTGTGGTTCCATTTGCTCCATTAAAAATGTGTTGAAAAATGAGAGAGGCCAGAGGGAATAACAGGGGATAGGGAAGCAGTCTGGATGTGGCTGGGTTTGGCCAGCTTCTGTGTAGGACTTCGTTCTTTCTTCATATGGATTCTACTTTGGAGAAGCAGAGAAAGGAGGGTAATTTCAGAGGCCAAGCAAAGATAAAACTAAGGGGGAGACCTCAGCCTGCACCTTCAGGCACTTTAAGTAAACCACTCATTTAGAAATTAAGCAACAAACCTATTAATATTGCAGTTGTTGATACTTTATTCTGCAAAATTAATTCTGAGAAGCTGCTTCTGTCTTCCTTCTAAGTAACATGTCCCAGACACCACAAGGGTGTCCTGGAATAACATGTTCCCTCATGATTCTTCAATGTCACATCTGTAAGCTCAGATCCCTCATACACTGAAGTGTTAGAGTACATTTCACCACAAAGCTAAAAATCCACTGGAGTAGAAAATCTAAATGCTGTACTGGTTGGTAGGTCAATGTGTAGGTGATGAAATGGTCCAATGTCTTTTGAAAGTCAGTGGAGACCTTTTTGCTGGCTCTTATAGTTGTTAGAGCTTCCCCTTGTATTGTGCATAAGACGGTTGCATCCAAAGGCTGCTGAAGTCAGCAGGAAGACCCCAATGCTTGCTTTGGCTTGGGGTCGGTCCCTTAAGTGAACAAAGTTAAGGAAACATTCTATTCACGTTGTTTGTAGCCCTGATTGTGCTATGAATATGATACTGAACAACTGGTCCTGCAGAACTGAAGTCTGTTCAGTGATATGTATTCTGTCTTTAAGTGTGGGAGCATCCATGGTTTCGTTGAACCACCATCCTGGTAGTACGGTTATCACAATAATGTCAAAGGAGGAGCAGTGGTGGCCTAGCAAGGTGCAATGTTCACATCCTGGTGGGCTGCAGCTGTGTTCAGCCAATGCTGTTGTCTGAGTGGTTTTGCACGATAAACGTAGGGAAAGGATCCTGGTTTTGCCATGGATATTCTTTGTCATCAGATCATGTCTCTGTTTCCACATTTGTAATATGAGTGATGCCTGTTTACCTCTTTCTTAGGGGCATACTGGTGATGGAATCATTGTCTGTGTGGTGATTATAGAAAATGACAAATGTAATTACTGGTTCCAAGTTAAATTGTACATCTACACAGCTGCTATGAGATGTATCTTAAATTCCTCACTCACTTGAAGTAAAGCCAAGTGTTTGGTCCTAACTGTAATGAATCTAAACCAAGATATAACAGTTTAATTTTCTGACATACAGTATTGTCACTACAGCATCCACCAGTATATACTGAATCTAAACTGTTGGTTTTAGTAACATCAGGGAGAGCCAGTGTTTGTGTGGAAGCCTTTACAGACCAAGTGCAAACTCCTTGCTCATGTACAAATATGAGCACGCATCTCCATATCCCCCAGCTGCTGCTGAAATCTATGAATTAGGGATGTGCTCAGTCCTGCCAAAAGATTTGTACCCGTCTGGAAAAGCGATGTTTCTGTATGCCCAGTGCTTTATTATGCATACAAAATACATATTAGTAAAGCTGAATTTTGATACCACAAGATCTGTTTGCATGACCGGGTATGGCTGGCTCTTTGTACTTTCACTTTGGCTTTGAGCTAAAAGAAGTAATTCTCAGTGGAAAGACTAATTGTTTCAGCTCAGAATTAAGTGGCTAATCATTAGAAATTCAATTGGCATGAAGTGCAAAACATTAATCATGGCACAGTAATGTGTCATTGACGTGGACCGCACTGAAATTTGCTAATTAATATATGTTGTTTTTATTGGAAAGGGTTAATGTCTGCTCAGTGGTTAAACAGGATGTGAACGTGTCAGATGCTGGGAACCAAGGGGTTTTAAAGAGGCTGTGCTGCTGTGTAACACAGAGCACACAGCTTACTGAGGTCTGAAACCCTTAGAAAGCTGCCTCCTAACTTTCTGCAATCTGATACCAAAGTATACAGTAAATGCATAGCTTGAACAAAATAGTGTACAATGCCAAATGCTGAAATCCTTTGTGCCCTGAACGCCCTTCAGCCATCACCATGGCGTCCAAGAGCACAGGGGGGTCGCATGTAGCTGGGACATCACAGCAGGGGACAGAGATGCTGGTGCTGCTACCAAGCAGGGGCAGACCTAGTACCTCAGCGTGTGCATGTGTGGGGGGCTCTGCCACCTGCCCAACCATGTTCACCACCACCCTTAGGTTCTGAGACCTGCATGCCACCTGGGACCTGTGTCCCACCTGGCTGTGCAGCACCCCTGCACTGCAGCCCAGATCCTGGGGCTGCCTCTACACGGTCTTGCTATGGCCTGTATTACCCCCAGACGTGTTTGATCTCTGCTCTGAAACTGCTGGAAATACGATAATACACCATAATGAACGGCGATGCATATTGAACTTGAATAGCATCTGGCTTAGACTAAATAACTTCAGATAAAGTGGTGCCATTTCTCCGTATTTCCTATTGCAGAGAATTTCCCAGTTGCTAGCTGGCAGTAACTGCACATCCGTGGAACAAAATTGTTCGTTGTGTTCATTTGCTTTGGAGCAAGGCGTGCTCCCGTGTTGAGAATTAAAAGCAGTCTCCTATGTTTAATGCCTGAGGGCACAAATGTAACCTGTTTAAATATCATTCTTCAATTATCCTTTGAATCATATGCCTTCCAACTCTTCCGTACTCAGTAAAATACCCTTCTGACTACCTATCAGAAAAATGATACATCTGCCCTTTCAGTCCATTTCCCTAAACTGTAATCAAGCCCTGTCTGTATAACAAAAATGAAAAGAAATGTCTAGCTGGAACAGCATTCTTTGCTTTTATTCCTGAAAAAATGCATTAATGTTCCCTTATCAAATATACCCATTAAAAAAATCATTCAATTTCCTTCCATCTTCAGCCCTTTCTACAAAAAAGGAATACCAAAGGGATACCTAGGCACAGTCAGCCATTCTTTCCTGACAATAAAGGCCACACTTGATTTTTTTTTTTTTTTTTCACAATTTCATGAAACCTAAAAATTGAAAATGGATTTGTGTAAATAGTTCATTGACCTCTCTTTTGTTTAAACATAGCTAAAAGATTATAGGCCCTTACTATATCTGGTCTAACTCACCATTTACATTACACTGCATGGCACAGTTTGCTAGTGGAAATTACACCTACACATAGGGTAAAAGCTTCCAAAATGCCTGTCTCTGTTAGGTTGGAACCTATTTCCAGTCTGGCTTTGGCAATTAGAAAAGTGAGTGATTCATTCAGGTTTCTGGTTGTTACGTCTTAAAGGATGGGCATTTGGGCACTTTGGAAAGTGTGTTCTTCCCTCTCTGCATTCAGAGGAAAAGAAACTGGGGGAGCACTTCAACTGCTTGACTTTGAGGTTTATTTTTTCCATTTTTTGTAGAGACTTTGCGGAGATCCTCAGGTTGGCAAAGCGATGCATGACAGGTGTCCTATTCTACCAAAGCAGAGCAGCAGCATTCTGCATCTGCTTTTGCTCACCTTCTTGTGGGTCTTGCGGGTGGCTAGGGATGCATCAGAACGAGGTGTGCTTTTGGGCAGATTCCACCACATCTTCTTGGGCAAGGTTCATCCATCTGCCCCACGTTAGATAAAATATAAAACCATATATATCGTTATGTATATGGTTATACAAAAATATAAAGGTTATATAAAATACAAAACCAACAAATATTTTGGTTTTAAGAACTGTAATTAGAGACATCAAGTTGGTAGTGGTTTTCCCAAAAGCCTGCAATGCTATAGGTTTTCTGGGAATCCCAGGTGTAAAGGATGTAGATGCCTTTAGAAATCTCATGTGGGGTCTCCAAAAGGCCCGGCTAAGCCTTGGTGGGTACCCCATGGCCCTGCGTGCTAGCCCTGTGGTTCAGCGTGGCACCTGGCTCCTGCGTATGAGGGTCTGTAAGCAGCAGGGCCAGTGTGTGCCGGTCTTTGCGGTGCTTCATGAGATCAATGCAAAGCAGATCACTTAGCTCCTGCCTGTTTATAGCATATATACTTCCAGTAAAGTGGAGACAATTGTGCGTGTGTATTCAAGGCAGCATTCATCTTCGTGCAGTATTTGGCTCCAGTAATTATCAGCATTTGGCTGTTCTCAGAAGTGCTGAAATTCTGAGGATAACACGAGCTCCATTAAGACTCTGCTTCCCCGTGCATACAGATAGCACGCAGCATGCAGTTGCTAAGTTTTCCCAGCTGTTTTTTTTTAATCTTGAAACATCACGTATACTTATTTTAATGTGTCTGTGAAGGTGTATGAAAAAAAAAAATCACACAGCAAAAACCACACAATCAACACATAAAAATACAATAGTTTGGGGGAAAATAATATTATGAGGAAATTAGGTGTTTGGGGCCACTAGCTTCTGGTAAAATTAAAAATCTGTGATTATTCAGTAGCCAAGGAAAATAAAGCCATGACAGAAAAAAATAATAAAATCCTGCTGATATACCCTTTAAGAACAGAGCTAACATCAATAATTCTTGCTTTGTGCATTAAGTTTTAATGTGTAGACAGGCTCTCTGTGCATAGCGGGGTGTCTGTGGAGTCATCAGTGAGAGCTAATAAATGCCTGTCATATGAAGAATACATTACAGAGAGAGCCAAGCTAAGTGAATCATTTAGTTACCATTAGTCATTTTTCATTAATATTTTTAACGGTAGTATTATCCACTACACATTAGGAAGGATAGAGAGGATAATGCCTGCAATGTGCTTCATCCTGTAAACAAAGGCTTCTTCAAAAATACGTGGTGGGATGGGATCAGGGTGATTGCTTCAGCTCTGATCTCACTGGTGTCTTTTTTTTTTTTTTTTTAAAGACTACAGAAATCCAGATGGGAAAGGAAATAATTTAATCACATGGCTTGGCATTAACCAGCACCCACCATTTACATTTATGGGAATCAAAGAGCAATAACTGTGCCGGAAATGGAATATCCATAAGCATGTTTATACTAGGGATTAAAAATAGCATCTAGAGAGGAATTTCCACAGTATCTAATGTATTAGACCAGTCCAGCTTGTCCCTTTTGGTGTATATGTCTGCTGCTCTGACCACCTTCAGCTGTAACTTTGAGAAGCTTTGAGATGCCCAACCGAAGTGTCAGGACAGAGGCAGGAAGGGGCCAGGAATCAGCCGTGACCCTGTGGGTCCCCCAGGGCTTCCTCTTTCGACACAGCTTGCTGCAGCGGTGGGCGAAGCTGGACTCTTGAAGGTCTGTCAGCATGGAAGAGTTACAATAATAAATATATTTGATCTTACTTAGGCTCATAAATTTTTCCCTGGGATAATGTACCTCTGCCAGCTTACACTTTTTGCTTTTAATCTGTTATCCTTTATCACATTCTGTTTTGATCCCCCAGATACTGAATTATATATCC
This sequence comes from Nettapus auritus, assembly GCA_011076525.1. Classification (NCBI taxonomy): domain Eukaryota; kingdom Metazoa; phylum Chordata; class Aves; order Anseriformes; family Anatidae; genus Nettapus; species Nettapus auritus. The sequence goes on along the minus strand of CM021765.1, from coordinate 57,438,638 downwards.
CCAAATGATGGCATGGTCAGGTATATAGGTGAAGGTGTATCGTTTGCAAGGTGCTGTGCAGTTAGCAGAGAGAGGGATACGCGCTTCATTTGTATGGTATAAAGGCTTGTCAGCATCGATTTAGGATTAGTCTCAATGTTTTTTGCATTGTTCTGGACTTGCATCAATACTGTTCCACTTGTAAAGCTACTTCCCAGTAATCACAGAGGCTCTGAGGAGAGAGGAAAGAAATTAAAACAATATTTTAGAAACTCTTGCAAATTACTTCATTTTTTTTTTCTTTAGCTGTGACAAAACTGAAAATCAAGTCTGATGGCTCAGTATCTCTGAAAGTTAGAAAGGGACATTGTGATTCTCTTTGGAAAAATGAGACATTGCCTTTTAAAGCATCAAAAGCTTTGGTCTCTGCTTTTGATGAGTTGTGAAATACCAGCTCCAAAACATGTAATTGTCTTGGAATGAAAATTTGCACATATTCCAACTCAGGCTAATATTATCCAATGGGGAATGTATTCACACTGTAGGAGGAAATATATACAAATTCTTTTTATTTGTGAAGCAAATAACCCTTCCTACAATTTTCTGTGTATAGTGTCCCCAGTTATTTTATTATATATATTCCGAAAGTAATTTGTACATATGTATGGACATGATTTTTTTTTTTATCTTCTGAAGGATGCTGAGCTGTCAGCTGTGGATCTAACCACAAATCAGATCTGTTACAGCTCCCGCTGCTGTTCTCAGAGGATAGTCACCAGGGCAAAAAGAACAGTATTCAGCCATCAGCTCCTTGCAACATTTTCTGTGACTGCCAAGCAGTGCTGTGCCTCAAGGGTCGGGACGTGCCTGTAGTGCAACCGCAGCGTTTGTTTCTATGCACCACTAAATGACTTCTAAATGATAGTGCTGGCCTGGCTCTGCACCGATGGCTCGAGGTGAGAGGTTTGTATGTCCTGTATCTTCTCTTCAGAGCTTCTGGGCCTCCGGAGTCTGCTGTCAAGAGCTCCACAAGTTTTTTCCTTTCTTTCGAACAGAGACAGCAACACCAGAAAAAAAGACTCTGTGAGTGCAGACAGCTCCCAAGAGAATTAATGCTGTTTTAAGAGAGAATGAAGTGGACTCACGTGGTAGGTGAGGTGTTTAAAAGCACAAGCTCTCTCCTGGCTCTGCAGGTAACCCCATTCCCATCCAATGCTTCTGAAAGAGGCTTATCTTCCCTTCTACCTAGGTGTTGAGGGAGTTGGGAGAAACTTTCACACTACATCAGTTGCAGAAACAGTCTTTACGGTTTGCTTTTTGAGTAAACCTCATGGGGGTGACCCAGAGAGCCCTGGTCAGCTACTGGGAGAGCACTGAGGTGCAGAACAGTGATTAGGACACGGTGTAAATCTGTTGGGAAGGAAATTTAAGGGATACTATCACGCTATAGACAATTTGCATACCAGACAAATCTCAGGAAAAGTGATCAGGGCACATAAATATTCTGCCTTTCTGTGCTGCGTCTGTGTGCTGATTATCCAGCACCAATAGCTTCTTTAATGAGAAGAAATATTTCACTGTTTCACGTTCTCCAGGGCTTAATTTTTTTAAGTGAACTGCTGATTCAGTTCTACCTCACAAAATAACTCAGTTTGGCAATAATTCAAGGCTAAAAATGTGAGCTCTGACTGCCTGCTATTTATCAAACAAGCAATTACACGGAACAGTGCATCATTCCATTGAACAATGTTTAAATTCTTCTAACTGTATTTTATAAAGTAATGTCTCTTGGTTTGGCTTTTGTTATTTGGTGGCTTCCAATATTCTGGCTGTAGGCAGCCTGTGGCTCATCAGGAACTTCTAGCAGCCCACAGTGATGGCTTTTCTCCTGGCTTCTGCAGGTTTTGAAGGGTCAGGGTTGTTGTAGAAACACTGATGTGCTTTTGTTGCTACTGGCTTTATCGATCCTGAAACTAGACTGAATCATGCAGCTGGGTCTTGATCTGTTTCCTGTGTCCTTCCCCTCACTCAGCAGCCACTTGGCACCAAATGTTTTACCAGAGTATTGCTAGGACAAGGTTTGTCATATATCATATTCATGCATCATCTATATATATTCTGTACTTCAGATCTCATGAAGAAAGCTGCAGGGATTTACCATAGAGACTAGATTTCTACACTAAGGCTTGCATGGAAAGATTTCCCCATGGTCCTAAAAGACTGCTTTAGCATCTCAGCACCTCAAATTTGAAGTTGGGCATACGTCTCCATTCAGTCCCATCTTTCAGTCATGCTGTTGTTTTTCACTGTATTTGTGTAGCCAAACCTGACATCCTTTTGGCTCTCGTCAGGTACAAGTGATGTTGAGTTAGTGCTTGGATGGGAGCATCATGCTATGGAGATGGTGAGAGGAGCCTTCTCTTCCCTCATGGGCTCATTACCCAAGCCATGGTCCCAGGAAAGAGGTGGAGGTATGTTTTTTAGGGTTCCTATAAGTAGTGCTCCACGCACCTTGGAGGATATGAAAGCATAACTCTGTCAGAAAATAGCTGCTTTATAAACATGTTCTTATTGATGCTGCCCCTCAGGTTGTGTGCTGTCAGCTGATGACAGGAGGGGCATCTCGAGCTTCTCCTTCTGAAGCTCAGTTTGGGCTTTGAACTTTTTTTTTATGATTTGTTTTTGTTTGTTTGTTTCCTCTGTTTCTAAAAAAATCTCTTTCCCCTTCTACGTAGTCAGAAACAAATGTAGTCAGAAACAAAAAAGAAACAGACCTGACAAAATCCACAGTGAGGCTGTAGTTCCCCGTTTCCAACTGTAGTTGTGGCCCCTCTTTGCTCCCTTTGCCAGCGTCTCAGAGGATGAATGCAATAAATTTGCTGAACTTCTTGTCTTTGGTGTGACAAGAATTGTGCAAGTCTGAAATACTCTCAACATGATAGTTTGGTGGTGGAACAGAAGAAATAGGATATAAGCTGGGCTTTTTAAAGTCAGGACTGGTTCTGAAGGGCTGAAAGCAGTAAAATCCTACAGAAATAGGGGGGTTGGCGGCTTGGAGTTTGTATTTAGTTGCTAAACATTGTATATAAATAAACAGGGCTGTGGAGCATCATGGTGCTATTTTTGCATTAGTGCTTTTCAGATAAAAGGCGTGGTTTAAAGGAGGAAAATTCTCTGTGGTTTTAGTTTCTATAAATGCCTTAAGGTGGTTTCTTGGTTGGGTGAATATACAGTGATCGGCATTAAACAATTTTATTAGGAATGTAAGTCTAAAATTGGAACTTAAACTTCAGGATTTTCCTGAATTTGGAATATGTAATGCTTCTCACAACTGGGACACTGTAATGTGATAAATAATGATCTCTGTAGATAGCCATATAAATTAATGCATAAGCACACATGGAAAATACGTCCTTCATAGATATTTCTCTATCTCTTGGTGAAAGCTTTGAAGAATGCTATCAGAATACCACTTCTCTTGCCCAGTTATTTTTCCTCAGTCTTGCAGACATCCTAACAAAACCAAAATTGAAGTCCTAAAAATTGCATTATGCTGTCAACCACTGTCACAGGAGTACAATAGTTGCTTTATCATTGGCAGCTGCTCTTGTAAGTAATGACTTCTAAGCTATACCCCCAAATGTGTGCAGTAAGTCATAGCCTTACAACTAAATCAGTTTACAATGAAACAGAGATGAAATTCCTGCCTGTTAACATGAGATTAGAAATGGATTAATAAAATGTTTTAAAAAAAAGGGGGGGAGGGTGGAGAAGTGGGGGGAGTCCGTTGTGGCCACTGCAATAATAAATAAGCTTTATGGTTGTGTCTCACCACCAAATGTCATGGAACCTTTGACAGGGCAACATAGTAATTTTCAGTCGTGTTCTTTTGTGTGATAGAGATTGAACTGGATTTGCCAGGTGTTGTTTCTGCTGCTGTTTGCTTCCTGAACTCTGTCTTTTGACCCTTTTTTTTTTTTTTTGATGGCGGCTTGCAAGACACCTGGCAATTACGGTTTTTTAAGGAGCCTGGGCACATATTGACAGATAAGGAGGCTTGATGACATGTCACTGGCTGATCAGGTGGGCACATATTGACAGATAAGGAGGCTTGATGACATGTCACTGGCTGATCAGGTACATGCACTAAAACAGTGAGGTGAGATAAAAGATGTTCAAGTGAAAACACACAGAGAAACCCCTGCTACCCTTAGAAACACGGGGCACATTTTAATATATTCTTCAATGAGTGAAAGAGCTGGACTCATCATCAGAGTGCAGCTGCTGGTCAGTATTTCACACATTTTTATTGCACCCCTGACCATAATTTCTGGGCTCTGCTGCCTTGGGTGTTCCCCTGGCTTCCTGTGTTGCTGGATGCCGAGACCTGCACTCAGTGGCGTTCTCAGGCAAGTACCTCGCTTCAAGAATGAACTTACTTAAGTTGCTGCATGGAGGCTTGTGTAGGGAATGCTGTATTAGTAAATCTCCATCCTTTTTACATAAGACATTAGCAGCAGTTCCAGTCTGTGAATCTGCCTGTGTGGGTGAATACTGAAGAGGCAGTGATTAGGGAAACTGAGCTATGTGGTTGTTATTCCTTCGCTTTTTTCGTTATTCATAAATTCACAGTTAGTGTCTCTGTAGTTAATAATTCTCTGTACTTCTATACAGCCTTCTATCAGAGGACCTCTAAGTACTGTATGAACATCAGTTAATTAGCATCCTCTCACCTTGCTGTGGGCACTTTTAATCCTGGTGCAGTGTCTTGCCTGGTGTGCATGCGTGCTCTATGCTGGCCTCAGAGCATGCAACTTCTTATTTTTAAGGTCGTTATTCAAATGTACTAAAACCAGACATCTAACCTTAAGCTCAAACTTGTGAGCTAGAGTATAATTTAGACTTGTTTCACGTTACTTTATGAGCCCATTTAGCAATAAAATCCAATGAAACATATATATCTTACAAACAGACGATCTAAAGACAGAAGTAGCAGGAAAAGTGATTAACTCATAGGTTTTAAAATAACTGCAAAAACAAAAATGTCGATTTAAAGTTAAATCTTTAACGTATAACTCGTCTCACTCTACTACTCAATGTGGAAATCATAACAATGCAAGTCCTGAGCAACCTGATATAGTGGGTGGCATCCTTACCTATGGCAGGGGGGTTGGAATTAGATAATTGTGGGAAAAGAATTTGCAGGTGGCTTCACGCTGTTTCACACGTCCCTGAATTAGAGATAATGAGGAATCAAGCGGCAAAAAACAAAAACTTGAGCAAGGCTGAGATAAAGAAAATTGGCTACAGTGCTAAGGATGAGCTTTGGGTGGTGGCCAATTGCTGGCTGGCTCGAGGCGCATGTCTGAAGGTCTCTAACCAATTGTATGACAGATTAGGGCGTGTGGACAGTACGTGGGGCTATGGGCAAAGTATATGTAGTAGTGAAAAAGAGCAATAAAGGCCTTCTGTTCAAGAGCCATCAGGAGTCCATGTCTTGCATCTCTTCAGATGATCTTTGAGGTCCCTTCCAACCCACTTTATTCTATGATTCTTCTTTGGGCTGTGTGGCCCAGCAGAAGCTATCAGAGATGATTTATTAGAAGAGATGAGAAGGAAAACCCAGCAACTTCTTGTTCTTTATAATGCAGTGTGCCTTTATGAGCAAAACTTGTTCTTCAAGGTTAGGTTCACAACTGTGGCAGAAAAAGTGCTGTTAGATTTGTCATACTTGGTAGCTTTGTGGATGTAGTTAATGACTCTCAAGATGAAGTACGTAGCATCAAGTGTATAACTTCCATTTTTGGAGTCAAGACACCTGAAATCCTCTTTCCACTAGAATGGATGTTAATTATTTGTACAAAGTGATGTTAACTGCAGAGACTAACCAGGCTACAAAGTGTTGCCTGATAGCCAAGTAGTGAGAGTGAGGGAGTGGGAGAGAGGCAGTACTATGGATTGTCCCATATATTGCTTTCTGCTCTTTGTAGTGAAATGGCCACCTTCATTTTCCTGACTGCTTTGATTTCCATGCAAGTGGCCAAAGTTGTTCCAACTTCACGTTGGGGAGAAAAAAAAAAAAAAAAAGACAACAACAACACTGGACTTGATGGAAAATTTCACATTTAGCACTGGGCAATCGTTTCTAAATACACACATTTCAACAGCTTTGGATCCTTCTTACGAATTGAGTGTTATAAATAAAGTAAAGGGTGTTAGTTATAAATATAGCAGAAAAGTTTTGGTCTAAGAGTTTGAAATAAATGAAGTATTACTTACTAGGGAATGAATAGATGAGGCCGACGTCCTTAAATTCATGGAAACCTTCATTCTGGATTTGCCTTCAGCTTCCTGATTCAATCAGCATCCCAGCAGCCTTCCTAATTAACTTATGTTTATGTAATAAGCTTTCTAGGCTTATTAGGCAACACCTAAGTGTTAGGACAAGATTTGCAGCTAACAAGGAGAAAACTCTTAACCACTAGAAATCTCTCCAACAAGCTGGAGAGAACAAACAACAAACTGTGCTACTTCCCTGTAGCACGGAGCAGACCCTCAGCTGACAGGATTTGAAGGGGTCACAATATTAAGCACTGAAAATTGTACTTTCCAATGGAAGGTTAGTTTAGCCATTGCTTAGAGAGAAGCTGTGGTGACAGTTTTGGCTGTCTATATAGAGGTTTAATTTCCAGCTTCAGCTTTGGGGGATTTTAACTTCTTCCTCATATTTTATTTTCTTCATCAACCTTTGCCCAGTGCCCTTTAGCAGGATTGTTTAAATACTGCTTGAACATAAACCTATGCTTGCCTTCATCAAGGAAGGTTTTTCTGATGTCACATTCATTGAAATCTATCCCCATTTGCCTGATCTTGATTGCAGTCAGTTCACAAGGTGATGCGTTGTGTGATTCATTAAGTGCCTGGTACATGCTAGGCCTTTTCAAGACTGACAAAATGGGCATGGTGAAAATGTCAGTAATCTTCTCTGCAAATGTCAGTCATTTTCTTATCAGCACACTTCTGTACAGCTATTGTGTTCTTTTTTTTTTTTTTTTTTTTTTCCCCACTTTCTTCCCTCTCAGCTTTCATAACATAAAACAGTTGCAGCAGTAGCTGGAGTTACATCTACTGTTTCCACACTGGAAATCACAGCAATGCAAGAGGGCTTTTCTTTCCCCTGCCTTGCTCCCTCCCTCCCTGCTCTTTCTCTTCCTCTTTGTTTCAGTGCAGCTGAGAGCTTGATGCTATTGGGTCAGTGGGGTTTTGTATACAAAGGGGAGGAAGGATGGGGCTGCTGAGGTCAAAATCTCTTCTGTATAAAAATGTGCTTGCTTCAGTTTGCAGAGAAGCTCAGCTGGTGTTCCGTGCCTTAAAAGCACAGTGCTCACCAGCCAGAGCAAACTGTCAGAGCAGTTTCAGCAAAGAAAACGTGAGTGCTACAGGAGCCACACATCAGTCTCTGCTTTCCTGTAAGCAGTTCTTTGTGGAGAAGAAAAATTTAGTATAAAAGCTGAAACAAACTGTATTTGTAATCTAGAGTGAGTTCTCAGCGAAACAGCAATAGCATTTGGTGACACACCTTGAAGTAATAGATACTGTTTGCTGGAGTCCTACTTTCCAATCATCAGCTTTGCAAGAATCTGTTACTAAGAAAAACATGCAGGTGGAATAAAATAACTATTAATAAAAGCTCCAAATGTAGTGTGTAGATTTTTACAGCAAAAGCAGGCAGTTCCTGGAGGGATATAACTCTTCCTTTGGTATATACACATTATTTCTCTTTAAAACATTGAGTTTATATTCTAATGGAAACAGACCTAACCCTGCCTTTGTGTGACCTTTAAATACAGTGGAAGCATTTATTGGAAAGCAGAATTGGACCCTTTGTGTTTCCTTCTTCTGGAGTAAGTAGACTAAGATGTATTTGTCCAGAGGTTAAGTATTAGAGATGCCGATTCTTTCAGAAATGAGAGAATAAATAAAGAATGTGCTGCTATACCTGTAGTATTTAAGGGGATAGTTGGACTAGATGATCTTGGAGGTCTTTTCCAACCTTAATGATTCTGTGATTTGTTGTAAAAGTTAAATCTTGTACCAATATACAACAACCTGGAAATTTAGGGAGGTGGAAACCTCTGCTTACGAAGTAAAATTCTGGTTGCTCTATTGGTGTTGTGTTCATCCTGTTAATACTCCAAACAATTCAGAGTAGAGACAAGGCTGCCAGGTTGGGAAGGGACAGGGACTTCTTCCTACCCCCCATCAGCATCCTTCACAACATGCTGTCTTTGGTGTGTTAGGCAGGGGAGGGAATAGCAAGCCTCTTTGTAGGAAAGGATCCAGAAATGTGTTTTCATGCTGGGTGTATCTGGTATTTTTAGTTGCTGCCCTGATGATAGTGTTGGAGCAGCATTTGGGGTGGGAGGCTCCTGCTCCTGCCTCTGGCTGTATTTGAAGGCAGGGAGGCTGCTCCCAGTTAGAGACAGGCAGCATAGGTTGGGTTTATTCAAGCTTAAAGTGCAGGGAGAATGAAGACAGCTCAAGGAAAAAATAACCTAGCTTATTAGGCTAGGATGAATGTAGTAGCTCATTATGGCTGGAGTGCGTTACCTGTGACAGCCGCAGGCTCAGGGCTGCTCTAGGGGCTCCTGATCCCATTTGTCAGGATTATGGACGTCCTGCTTGGAAACCCCATTACAGAGCACATTCCCCTCTTCAGTATATAAAGAGCTGCAAATGCTCTTCCAAGCGTGCTCCCTATGTAGTCTCAAACTTGTTTGGTCTTTGTGCTGTCTGAATAACATATTCCATAGCTCAATTGCTGAATTGTTATTAAACTGAGAAAAATAACACTATGGTACTGGGAAAAAGAAACCCATTTTTTATTTATCTTTTCCCTTCTTCTGTCCTAATATGCTTCAGAAAAAAGTCATACTTTAAAGTGAAGACCCCACTTTATGGAGCTTCACTTAGTCTACTTCTTAATAAAACCTGGTGTAATATGTAAATCTCCAGTCAGCATTTTGCCTGCACAATGTCACTGTTCTCTTCTGCCTCATGCTACTTCCATTTCTGCTCTCTATCAACAGCGATCTTCATCTCTTCTCTACCTGAAGAGAGGAGAGAAATTTAAGACCTCCCAACATAGCATGTATGCTTTAACCCTTCTCTAGTACAATCAATTTCTGTAAAATAAAAAGAAGTATAATAAGTAAATGTTGACAGCCTATTGGATGATAAAAGTTTTAAGAACAAAAGGTCATATGCTTAGGTAATATAAATGGACCAAAAAGTAGTGAGTACTTTGACTAGTGAGTACATGACAGTTCATACAGAATTTGACTTCTGCTTTTATGTTAATATTTACCCGCTTTCTGGTGCTTCTCTGAAGGTAAGTTACTTTCATCAAGTCCCATGATTGAAGCCTTATCTGTCCATCCAAGAATCTTTTTTTGTTATTGTTGTTGTTAATATTGTGCACTTATAATAGAGCATAAAAGGTGCAAATTGTGTAAAAATCATGCTTTGTCAAAAATTCTGCATTGTGCAAATGAATTAGGCTAAATCCCCCAGTCAGTAATAGAGACCAGTGAGCAGTGTTGGAGGCTGCTTTGACATTTCAACCATACCTGTTCCTCTGAACCTTATATGTGTTCAAAATATTTAATCTAAACACATGACTTTTGGTTTAAAATGACTATTGTTTCATTTCAATGTCCACAAAGATATTGCAAAAAAACACAGGAATTTGCATAATTAACTTTTAAAGCCTTCTCTCTGATTTTTCCCCCCAGCTGTCTTGGTGAGGATAACAGGTATTGCCCTTCAGTGTTAAAATGGAAGAAAACCAGAGGACAACATAACCCAGAGAGAGATGTAGAAAATTGTCAATATAGCCCAAAATGCGAAGTTGAAGAAAAGCTTGCTTTTAGGTCTCTACACTTGCTTTGGGGACTCCAGAGTGGAGGCTGGCTGCCATCTTCTGCCCGAGAGCCATGGGCCTGGCTGCAGACACTGCCTGTGGGAGCCCTACTGTTGGCTTCAGTGGCAACAATGTGGGGGGACTGCCGGGGTCAGCCAGGCTGAAGTTTCAGTACCCAGAGAGTTGGAAATTGGGAACTACAGAGAAGGCTAAAATGCATCAGGAAATGTGGACAAAGTCAGAGAAAACAATATGCTTGCTCCTCTACAATATACTCGCTCCTCTGCCCATTATCTTTCTCCCAGCAAGCTCAGATTTAAGCACAATAGACGAAGAGTAGAGATTAAATCATGTTCTGGAATAAGAGGAAAAATGCGATCAGCATGAGTAACTGTGAATAGCTTTTGCCACTCTGTAATGAAATAAACTGGAATGTGAAAAATAACCAAGGCCATTCCCTGTGGCAGGGAGGAGATGAGGGAGTGGAAGACAAATGAGTACGAGTTTTCTCATCCATCAGGGAGGAGAAGAGTGACCATTAAGTGCTGCAGCCATCCCGGTCATGCAGCCTGACTGGGGCATGGCCTGCGAGTCTGGGGGGGACAGAGCCGTGCCCAGAGAGCACTGCCACTGATAGCAATTTTCATCTGGCTGAGGGCACAGGCTATGCAGGCCTGTGGGACAGCTCAGGCAACGAATGGTTGGGTTATTTCCTCATGGTCTGTCTTCTCCTCGCTGTATTTGTAGTCCGCTGCTCCCTATGCATCAGTGGTGGACGTGCAGGGTTGCCATACTGTGCCACTGCTGGAGGAGCCTGTGAGGAGACCTGCGTCAACCTGCAGTCTTGGGTTTGCCCAATGTCTGTATTAAACCACAAGTATCAGAGGAGCATTTGGGGGGCAGTTGGAATCTTAGTCCTTTCTACAAAGATCTGGTCCCGCCAGTAGGTAAGGCACATGAGAGGTCCCTGCTCCTCTTTTTACAGGTGGGGAAATGAAGCGTAGAGAGATTACATCACTTGGCAGAGATCACAGAGGAAGCCAAGGGGAGAATAACAACTGAATCAAGGTCTCAGGAAGACTGTTCTTCGCCTTTAATTAGTCTGTCAGAAACATGCCATAGTTTCTTATACAGTGTATCAGTAATTACAAAAGCATACACAGCAGCCTGTCTTTGGAGGGATGCCCAGACAGGAAAACAAAACTGTTTGTTGAGCAAGTAATGGGATTTGTGTGGAGGCATAATAAATGAAATTTATTTTAAGGTAGCTTAGCAGATAGATGTTGGTGGGGGGAGGCGAGGCATACTCCGTACAGTGAGAAAATGCAATAGTTATCATTTTATTCAATTACAGTATGAACATCCCTACTAATTTATTAACAAGTCGTTTAGTGGTTTTCTGTGTCTGGAAACAAAATTAATGTTGCTGGCAACAAACACCACATCTAGCAGCGGAGAAGAATGTAGCACCTCTTATTGCTGTGTTTAAGCAGCAGTGGAGCTTGTTGCAAAATGGTGTGGAGTGCTGTAGACGGTGTTAGTCCCCTGGGACATGCTTGTCTCACCCTTTTGAGAAGAAAAGCAAGGAACCCTTATACTGAATAACCCAGGTACTGAACCTTCTGGTAAAGGCAGTGATAAAAATTTAGACTGAAACCTGCTCCTCTCAGTGACTGAGGTACTCGACAAGAGTGGATTTGTCTTAACCCTCTGGAGAGGATTGCCTGACTGGAGCTCTGAATTGGCAGCATTATTTAACACACCATATTTTGTAACGATGATCCCATAAAAGAGGAGGGAGACCAGATGATGACGTTTTGGTATGTCTGTATGGCAAACTAATAATTTTGATGCATCGCTTGGCTCTCATAATAGTTTCTTTTTTAAAAATATTGATGTTGGCATGAGGAAGGACCATATTGCTGATGTCCATGGCTTCAGCCGAATAAAATCTGGTGCTCTGTGTCAGGAGGATGAAATACTATCATCTATAATGTCTTATGTGAGCAGACAAATGTGTCCAAGTCATGTTGCTTGAGTGTGGATTGCTTCCAGGGGAGGGATTCATCGCTGTGCTAACAGAGAGTTGTCTTGGATAGTGGCATGCAGAAGGAAGAACCAAGGAGAATCTGTCAGCAGTAAAATTTTTGGTATGTGTACGTTAAAGGACTAATGCTGGCTGAAGTTGTAATGCAGTGATGGACTTGTACAAGTGATCTGAAGGACATCCTGCAGTGCGGGAGGGATGGGGCTACTTCCCTGAATCTGTCCCTTGCCATGCCCCTGGTAAATCTGGCCCTGAGGACTGTCCAGCAGTAAGGTCACTGAGCTCAAGACCCACCACAGCTGCTCTTGGCTCTCGTGTCCTTGTGCTGTGTTGTAGCTCCGCTCTGGGATTCTGAAAACCAGTCTCACAGGACCTCTACATAGAGCTGAGCCTTCTCATAGCTGCAAATAGAAGCTGACTTTGTCACAGTTGGTTGAGAGTTTTCAATAGAAATTCCCTGAGAGCACTCTGAAAGCTGTTTTCCCATTCGGTGTCATTTCCATATGTGACAGCAGGCTTTTCTGAAGGAACACCCTAAACTACTAGAAAAGTTGACTCATCTGCTGCATTACTGAAGAATAATCTTTACTTCGTGATCTGTTCATAGTGGGCTGGATACTATTTAGCCATGGATTTGAGGGGGAGTTTGGCTTGTTTAAAGGTGGCAGTATTAAACCCCTTGGGTTTAGTTGAGTCTTTCTTGGCATGTAAAAGCTTGGGAGTCTGATAAGGCACACAAGTTCTGTTATTAATGAATTATTTCATCTAAAACTTATATTTGTATGCGGTGCAGTTGCTGAAGAATAAAAATGGCTTGCAGAAGAATAACCAGGAGAAACTGAAAAATAGAGACAAACTACAAGATGCCCTGTGCCTCTAGAGATTCTTGGCATTTTGCAAAGCCACTTAAAGGATTCATCAGTTAAAATACAGCTGATGACAAGAAGCAGTACTTGATTTAAATCACCATTAATGTCAACAGAAATAATTCCTGTTGACTTCAAAGGTGGACTTTAGATCTGGCCTTACACTCCTGATGCAAGAGTCTGCATGTATGTGAAATAACCAGACTGGACAGTCCTACACGTGGGTTATCTGCCTCTGACAGCAAAAGTACTGGAATGTCAGCTGGAGAATTTCTCCCTCGCTCAGTAGAGTGACTGATGCAAGTAGAAGGGCTGGAGGCAAATTTTTACTTTCTCTAAGAAAATCTCTTGAAGTATTCAAAACTGTGTATCCACTGTGCCTGGCTGACTTCCTGGACAGTTTTGCAGAAAATAATATTGGGAAACTTCTTGGATCTGTTGTTTCAATTACTTGTTTCCTTCCTGTTGTTATTGATACGATGTTTTAAGTTGTATTGGTATTGTAAGTTGTTACTGATAGTGTGTTCCAGCAGCACAGGGCACTGCAGTGCAATAGGCTTAGGAGAATCTCTTGTGTCATTTAATCTCCATGAAAAATCACAAATTGGATTAAAAGGAATCCAGTTGATATAAATGCTTACATTGTTGAAATAACCTTTTTTTTTTTTCAACATATAAATCTATTGTGGTTGGTGGTACCTGGTAAGGTGTCTCTAAGTAGACAAAAATGAACTTTGTGATGAATTCCAACTAAAATATTCTAATTATTTTCCTTCCTACTTTTACACCTGATTAGAACTCAGCAGGAGACAGGGAAAACTCATGATCTCATCCTCTGTGGGATAACTTAGGAAGAGGTGTAGCGCTGGTCTGGATAAAAGGGAAAGGACGATGGGTGTGCAAATGAGCATACATTTGCGTCTGTGCCCTGTAACCACATCTCATACATCTGGCTTATGTAACTGCAGGCTGAATACCTACATACAAAGCAGCTGGGAAGTTCAGACCTCTGTGCTAAACCTTCATGTGAATTCATTAAGTCATTCTCCTCCCCTACTGTATCTTGGAGAATTACCTAAAGTATGCTGGGACCCCAGAGCCATTTTTATGATCACTGCAAGACCACCCACTGCCATGTGCAGCAGCAGCTAGACACAGGACGGCTATTTGCCCCATAGCCTAAAAAAAGAACAAGGCAAATTCTCGTAGATGAAACCCCAAATCTCTTTTCATCCTGGACAGTTCAACTTGGTCAGGAAAATTTGCTTTGTTCTTACATCTGTGGTAAAATGTGCTGTTAAAAGCGATTTCCCCACAACCACCACAGTTTAATGGTGATTTATACACTGAAGCAGATCTGACATTTAGACCCCTACATGGTTCTTTATTATAATGGTATCACCCAGGCTGCTTCTAAATTCAGAAAAAAAGGTATTTTATGGCTAAAAGTAAGTTTTTGCAAAGGTGTTTCATTTTTCAGTAGTGATGTTTAAGATTTTGTTAAAAACAAATAGCCAATTAAACATCCTTAGCCCTGTCCAGCAGTCAGACAGTGAAAGACAGAAGTGTGTGTTTGCAAGCCCTTGTACTTTGAGCCATAGAGGGAAAAATACGTACAGCAAGTAAAGCATAGCGCTGTGATCCATGCGGCAACTTCACATTTGGGTGATGGTTATAGCCTAATGATAGCAATGTCGATCTCAGGGCAGGTCAATTCCTTCTGCCCAGCAGCAAAGAGCATGTTGTATGTATACCCATAACTGAGATCTATCAGAACAACCTCATTGTATGCGGGGAAGAGAAAGCTATTTACTGACACCACAAATCTCAACGGAGTACGCCAGGTACCTCTTAAATCAGTGCCTAGTGTCCAAATTGCTCATGAAAAACCTTGAAAGTTTCAAGAGTGGATCTTTAAATGAACAGGAAAAAACTACAGAGGTGGTGTTTATTTAAGCAGCGGCATGCTAGAGAAATTATTAGCATTAGTACATTTGTGTCCTAGAGTCCTTGTCAATTTTCAGTCCTTCGTTGCGTTACAAGGTGAAACACTGGTACAAATGTGTTAACAGTGAGAGAGGCGCATAATGGCAGGCATTGTGTTCTGGTTATGCATTCAGCAACACGCTGTAGAAATTATCAGAGGAATATGTCAGCAGAATGTAAGCATTTGCTCGTCATCTGTCTTTTGGGATTTCAGCCTGGCAAAGGCCCTTGGTGACATATCTTCCTGCTTCCCGGTATCAATACAATAAGTACTTAAATATTTCCATATAATTTGTTCCTAGGGGAATACAGAGGATGTTAGAGAGGGAAAAGAGACTGAGATTCCCGACTTACTTTGAATGGTAGTTATGCCCCCCCCCTGCTCTTTTCCATTAGTAAATTGAAAAACAGCATCACTTTTAGGGAATGTTTGATATGAAACAAGTAGCAGGGATGTCATTATAGCATTTTTCTTCTTCAGAGCTCTGCCCACAGGGGCCCATAATCTCAGTGCAGAAGGATGTTGGCTTCGTTGCTCTGGCTGTCTTATGTCAGCAACTTCTTTAGTGATTTTTTTCATGTGGTTTCAGCGCCTGGTTTGCTACTTGCTGTAGAAAAACCAGAGGTGATAGGTTAGACACTGGTGTATCATGAAAGACCACCCGAAGACACGGCCCCGCTGCCCTTTGCTGAGATGGGTTTGATATGGATGAGTGCCAGGCACAGCTCTTGGCACAGAAGGCACACTGTGTGCTCCCTCATCAGGCAGTCTGTCTCCATCCGTCTTTATGAACTGCGTTTCTAAAGGCCTCATTCAGGGCTCCAGCACGGCTTTGTGGCTGCAGCTCGTGGTGCTTGCCAGCCTCCTTGGGACAACGGAGCCTGGTGATGAACACAGAGCTGAAGAGGAAGCATCTCGTGAAGGTTTTAAGTGGCATGCTGATGTAAGAGAGATGTCCCCAGCACTCTTACATAAAGAACAGTTTTTTGAATCCCGGGACCTCTCAGGGAGAGGAGGAACATAAGTGTTTTGGGTTGGATGCTCTCTTGACCCAGTATTGTTTGCTCATGTTTGGAAAATGGCTGTATCTTTTTCTTGGCAGCCTCAAGCTTTCATTAAATTTTGATTCTTGTGTATTTAAAAAAGGCTACAGGAAGACGTACAGTGGTTTTGGCAGTTTTCATGCTCATTATTAACTGGAAATGTTAATATGTGCTCTATGCATTTTGTAAGATGGGAAGACTCAGTAGCTGCTCTTGTTTGAGTCCTTTGCTTTCCCTGTCCTTTCAGGCAGCTGTTGAGGTTGTTCCCATAGAAGGATTTTTTTCCTCAAAGAGAACACAGCATGGCAAATGATCAGTGAGCTCAACCTCTCACTGATATTTTGGGGAACAGGTAAATGCTTTAGATCAGCTGCCATAATGATCCTTAACTGATTTGCCTTTGTGTCTTTCCTTGCATTAAAGGAAAGCCTCTGCTTTACCAGAAGCAGCTTAACAGCTGCTGTGCTCAAATACTCTTATTTTAAATGCACGCACTTTCATAAATCTCTATACTATTTTTCACCTTGCAAAACATCTTTTAATCCTTTCCTGGTTTCCACACTCCCAGATTCTTGATCATCTGTTGGGTACCTTAGTGTTTTCCTTGACTGTTAATGAATTCCTTTCTCATGGCGAGTCATCTTTTTTACGGGAAAGCTGTCAGCCACTTTCACCATGACAGGCAGGCTTTGAAAGTGGGAAGAAGACAGAGGGATTAAAGTGACGTCTCTCAGCTTTGTCTTCTCATTCATTCCTCTGGTTCTCTCCCATTTTAATAGTCATGAGTGGTGGCATGTTCCTGGTGAGACCAGTCATACTAAGATTTTTTAGAAATCTCTGCAGCTGAATGTTTATATTGGCACCAAGGTGTACTTAATGCATATTTTACCGACCAGTGAGCTAATTTTGGGAATCCACTAGCAGCATTTGAATGCCTCATTATAATGTCTACATTTGTAAATTAAAGCTTTGAACAGGTTTGGTTTCAAAGCTAAAAGAATTAGATGATCTTTAGACTGGTGCTGCATGTTTAGACCCCTGTACAAAGTGGAAAATCAATTCGTCTTTCCATTTGGCTTAATGGACTTTTGGATCAAACCCATGTTCTTAAAAGCATTTGAATGCATGAATAGTGTCAGATTTTTAGACGGATTTTTAATTTGCAAGCCTGAGTGATTGCTAGAGGAACACCAGGTATGTGTCTGTAGATGGGGACTTCTGCATCCAACTGATTGAATTGGAGCCTGTGGGTGCCTGTATACAAAAAAAGGGAAGAAGCCCTCTTAAGCCCAGCCTAAAAATCAGATGCTTTTCTAGCTAGTTTTCCTAAATATATTATACTCCAGAAATAATAGTGTAAAAAGCCAGTCCTCCTTCCTTAAGAAATGCAGGAAGTTTGGGAAAAAAGTTTATTCTGTGTGGTGGTTCAGTGCGCTGAAGGTTTAGCTGTGAGCTAGTGCTCCAAGCCTGCTGCTGCAGCAGTACACAAACTGCCTTTACTGGAGTGCCACAGAGACTGAAACGGTACAAGCAGCAGAGTCCTGTGAAAGATAACAGTAAGTTTCCCTGTGCTAAAATAAAAACCAACAGAAGCACTACTAATCTACATCGTTATGCTATAGATCTTTCAAATGCAAATGGTTTATTACTTTGCCCGTACAATAAATTCACTGCAAAAACAGCTCCTTACATGCCTTATGTTTTTAACCTTGGCCTTGACTGCTGAAAATGTTCTTTATTTAAGGCTTCAGATTTCCCACTGCTTGGCATGCTTATGGTTCAGCACATAAGGGGAATTTGATGGAAAGGCTGCACTACATTTAGGATCAAATTCTCAGTGGCCAATTCACAATGGATGCAGCACAGCTCAGGGAAGGAACCGCTAAGGTCTGTGGAAGCTGAGGTTTGTTCTGCCGAAAAGCAGTCACCTTTTCAGTTGGTACAAGTTGGCAGGAGCCTTTTGTAGCAGATGCCTGGTTGATCTTGTCCTCCGTTTTTGTGAAACTGACTCCAAGAGCTGCAGTGCCTCCCAGACATGCGGAGCAGCCTCTAGGAGCTGGGATCTGCCATAAGGTGTGGGAGGGCACCTTGCACATCACATCTTGCACCTCCTATATATGAATCAAGGGAAATAAGCTACTACAGTTCTGCAGAAATGTCATAGAAATTTTAGTGCCCTGAATGGTGCATGTGCGTGTGCCGACAATTTAAGCAACTACCAACAAAACACTTTAAAGGTTTTTCTGGGTCTTGATCTTGGCAGTCTGACCGCTGCTGTATACTTGGTGGTGCTCTTTTCTCACCCTACCCTGACCTCACTACAATTTGTATGAGCTTCAGGTCAGAAATCAGAAGCAAAGAAACAAAGAGAAGAGAAGTAATGTGCATTAAGAAAGCCAAAGCCATTTGAAGCTTCTTGGATGACTTTTATATCCCCTCTTTTGCATTTGCTTGTTTGGCTTCAGGCAGGAAAGGGAAGTAGGAAATTTGCATGAAGATGGAATTACATCTACTCTTTCCTCTTTGAATTTACATTGGCTACTCAATTTTTTATTGAGGCCTAAAGGATAATTTTATCAAGGTCCACTTAAGCAGCAGACAGCACATGAGGTCCAGCCTACCTGGCCTACTCAGATGCTGCGTGTGGCTTTGCTGCTGCACTGGGAGAAGGACAGGAAAAAAATCCACACTCCCCTGCATGATTGGAAGAGACGTTGTTTTGTCTGAGACTGACAAAGTCCTGGCAAGATGCGCTTACAGTCTGGATCCTGAGGACAGACTACCCTATATGTAGCCCTTGAAGAGCTGAAAGGGCGCTTGAGGAAGACTTGGGAGTCTTTGCTCAGTTCTGCCACGATGAAGTATTACCTTGGCCCCAATCCTGAAGTGCTTACATGCTTTGCCAAATTTGAGCTTGAAGTAAATAATGAACCTGTATCACTGGCATGTTCTTCAGCTTTAATCATTCCTGCGTATAAAGAGCGTTGATATTATTTGGATAGAAAGCTCCAGCTGTAAAGAGCAATCCTTGCTATTATCAACGGAGTGTTTGCAAATCCTGTCAAACTTTTATTTTGGTGGAGTTTAAAAGTAGCTCATTGTCCTTGTTTGAAATCCAAAGGAAAAAAAAAAAAAAAGTGTTTCAGCACTTCAGCACTTCTGAAAACACATTGCACAGAAATACTTTTAAACATCCAGCCCTGACTGGCTGGCTGAGTCCACACAAAAAGTTAGTGGCAGAATAAGGAATTTCACCAGGTTATTTCCCATCTCAGATTGTGTCCCAAGACCTGTTTCTATTCTGGCTGTAACTGTTCAGCCACTGAAAGGTAAAAGCATGCCATATGTAAACTGCTATTTTAAAAATAACTCATAACCTTTCACAATTGCTCTGTTATTTCTCTTATTTTCAACTTAGTAAAAATCTAACTGTCAGTAAAAACAAGGGCTCAGGGAAAGGTGCACAAGGGAGCTAGATGGCCAAACTACACTGAAACTCAGTAGAAATTGGGTACTTGAACTCTTTCCGTTTCTTTTGAAAATCTGAGCCATAGGCCCTGCACTGCAGTGGTGTTTTCTGCAGTGTGGTGAAAAATTGTTTCCTTTCAGAGCTAAGTAAATCCTAATGGTTTAAATCCATCTTTTACATGTGTTTGGGGGCAGGAGGGAATGTTTGTTTATTTATTATCGGATACACTAGCTAGCTGTCTGGGTTCCCCTGGCACAGAGAAATGCAATAAGAGACCCTATTGAAAACTAGTATTAGCAGTAGACCAAGGCTGCAGGGAACAGTCTGAAAATCTCAGAAAGTACCAAAGTGGATGTAGCCCAGATTACCCTTCCCTACTTTCTTTCTTTCTTTCTTTCTTTCTTTCTTTCTTTCTTTCTTTCTTTCTTTCTTTCTTTCTTTCTTTCTTTCTTTCTTTCTTTCTTTCTTTCACTCTCTTTCTTTTTCTTTCTCTCTCTCTTTCTCTTTCTCTCTCTCTCCCTCCCTCCCTTCCTTCCTTCCTTCCTTCCTTCCTCCTTTCCTCCTTTTCTTCTTTCTTTCCTCCTTTCTCTTTTTTTTTTTTTCATACATTCATACACTTTCAATGTAATTTTGAACTTCACAGTTGCATTTTAGTTGGTTTACTTGTTCTTGTTTGTTTGTTTTTACCTGTAAGACATTGGCTTTTCTTCAAAGCAGGAATTGAGAAGTTTGCTCAAAGAGTGCACAAGGACTGAACAATGAGGACCTATCTGTTAAAGAGCAGCTTCATGTTTCATTTTGTCTTGTCCCTGAGCCAAAGTATATCTAGGTCATTCGGGAAGAAATCCCAAATGATCACAAGCAGCATCAGCATTAATTTCACTTGATTTCTTGCAGAAAAGCTTTTGACAATTAAGCCAGTTAATTGAAAGCTACTTCTGGAATGGGTTGTGGCTTACTTTGAGGTATTATATCTCTGTAGCCAAAGTGGGAGCAGATACTACAGGGATCCTACTGGGATCTGCTGGTCATGGCACTGCTGATAGACTGTTAGGATGCAGCAACACTGACTGCATGTTGCAATCAAAGATCCCATGGGACTAGCATAGCTTTAAGCCATCTTTGCATCCTGCTGCTCTCTTGGATTACTTGAGCACAGGACAAGTGTATGTCAGCCTTCACAGGCTGAATTGCTGGAAGCAGCTGTAGGGCAATGGGAGAAAATTACGGAACAGTTTGTTTGCACAGATTAATGCAGGATTGTCACATCTCATCTGATTGCCTCTTGGTCTCTTGCCTCGCCTTGCCCCCTGCATTTTGAGGCGGGGTGCTTGGCTGTGCCACCTCTGTACTTGGGAGCATGGGGGTCTCAGGTGGCAGAGGGACGTGTCACTGAGCTACGGCTGAATCTGTGCCTTTGGAGTGGGGCCCAAGGCTCAGACAACCCAGTCTTCCCAAAGAGCAGCCTCCTGCCACATGCTCCTGTATGCAGCTACAATGTGCCTGTACAGTTCTTAGGTCATTGCACTCATTGCAGGGGATTTCATTCGAGTTGAGTGGGCTGTATATAAACTCTGCAGGATGCTTTCCTTTACTGTCGATAACTTTGTTTTTCTTCCTGAAATTACAAGTCAGTCAGTGAAACTTTTTTTTTTTTTTTTGAACTTGTTTCTTACCTCAGTCACTTTCTCTGTAAAAGTCAAGGGACAGCCACTTCAGGTGGAGAGAGCAGTGAGCTTTGAACTGGAATGAACAACCACTCTGCCAAGAGGGAGGCCTGAGAAGCTATGAGCACTGTTTTGTACAGCCCAGTGTCTCTGGGGTCAGCTCTCCTCCCTCTCCCTTCTAGACCCCAAAGAGGGAACCTTTGCATGTTGCAGTTCCCACAAGAGCTTCTGCTCCTGCTTCAATTTTCATCATTTACTTACATAAACTGTCTTTTTAGAAAAATCTGCAGGATGTGCCCTGAGCGCACCTATGTATTTTTAAAGAGCTTTTAGCTGATTCCTCTGGTGTGAACAATGAGATTGATTAGTGGAATAAAGACCTGTTAAAACAGAGAAGTAAGAGGTCATTCATTACCCTATGCTACTGCATACTGCTTAGTTTCCAGCTATTAAGAATACATGAGATATAGGGCTGTTGAAAGTGGACATACAATCCTTACTTTTATACTAATGTAGACTCTAACCCATGCAATTTAACAGCGTCCTAAAAGTCCTGCTTATATTTTACAGGCCCCTACTTTGAAGTGTGATACTGTTAGCACTCAAGATACAATGGACATTAAATTTCAGCACTTGTTAAATTATGCATAATTGTCTCCATACTGCTCAGCTTTATGTCAGGCAAGAGCAAAGTAAGATTTCCACATTAATCAGTGCTTAATCAGAGCTTGGTTGTGTTGTGCCTGTGGACTAACGGAACACGCTCAAGTTCCCCATTATATTTCAAGAGCTATTTGGGATTTGCAGATATTTATTCCAAGCTAAGGAAGTTGGAGGACTTCAGGGTGACCTGTTGGAAACGTGTGGGAATGTCTCTCAATAAGCAATCTGTGACTGATTTGGCTGAAGGTAAAATTTAGTATCCAGGCAGGCTGGTGGTGGAATAAAGGCATGCTTTCTTCCCTCCTCCAGCACGGGGAGTCGGATTTGGAAGGTGAGGGTGGAACAACGCTGACACTGTTCCTGACACCAGGCTGCCTCCCCTCCGGTAGTTTTCCACAGGGGCAGAGTAAGAGAGTAAGCTGCCTCTGAGGCGAGGCAAGCCTTTAAAGGAAAATTATGTGCATGGAGGAAATGAAAAATAAGGCAAGGTAGTGGCTCCCAAGCTGGTGTCTTTGCTGTGTGCCTTCAGTCAGTCTCCAAGCAACCAGCAACGTAACAAGGACACAATGAGTCAGGCTCAAACCGTGCCGTTTTTGCACCTTCGTGTAAAGGTCTGTATATATCCAGCCTCCTTGGGCCCATTCTTAGCTTTCTTTATCCACGTTTTTTTAAAGGCAAAGAGCAGGCGGACGCCTGGCTGCTCGGCACAGCCAGCACAGGCTTCTCGGCCAGGTCTCCAGCTGGAGTGCTGGGCCACGGGCAATTGTCCTTGCTTCTGCCAGGCCTCCTGCAGCCACCCTCAGCGCATGAAGCTCCTCTGCCAGGGACTCCTTTGAATCTGGCAGCTTTACCAAGGCTGTGTGCTGAGTCTTCATCTTTCCCCCACAGGTCTGCAGCCTGCCTAGGCTCTGAAAGACAAAGACGTGCAGAGGTGGGAAACAATTTGCCTGTGAAGAGAAGTGTCTGACTCTTCCAGGGGGCACAGGGAGGCTAGGTGAGAGGCACAAAGTGTACTTGGATTTACTGGCTCCGTTTTTGGGCCCTGTTGGCAGCACCTGGTGTGGGCCAGCACTCTGCTGAATGCCTGGTCTTGGTGGCCATGCTGCTTGCTGCTGGGCTGTAGGAAAGGGTGCCCTGGTAGCTCCATCTGTCCTCAGTGTGTTGTTGGAACCAGCTCAGCACAGATAGAATAAAAGAACACACTTCATGGCAGAGGGGAAACTACTGAAAGAGAATACTGTTGCAAAAGAAGTGCTAAGGAAATTTCCACTGGTTGCACAAGCCCAGCTGGGTCCAACCTTTGGCAGAGTTTTTCAGTGCCCCAGTATTATTCTTTCAGAAGACATCACTGTTTATTACATTTTTTCTTCATGATCAGGACACTGTGGAGGTAGTTGGTAAACATGAGGAATCAGAAATAGTTTTCATTTGTTTGGGTCTGAAAAGTGATAGCGGTACATTTTAGTGTTTCACACCCTAGATTTAAGTACTTAAGGCTTTTATGTTTGTGGAAGATGAGAAAAGACGCAAAAACTGAGACTGGAAAGAGAGATGCATTGACCTAAGTTAGAACCTGTGCAGCACTTTCCTTCTGGAGAAGACCCTACTATGCAAGCAACGTGAAACGTGCTTCACCCTAATTTGCCACCTCCACATGACAATCACAGGACAAAAAGCTTCTGTGCATGCAGGGAGATGCCACATTTACCTCAGGCCTCCCATCTCAAGACCCAGGAGCACTGGGGCAGGTTTGCAGCCCCTGACCAGCCCCAGGGCTGCACAAGAGTCATCCGAGCCCAGTGCTCTCCACTGTCCTTCAGTCCCTGTCTTGCTTCTCAGTTGCCATTAGCTCTTGTAGCACAAGGCCCATCAACCAGCTCCGGCCTAAAAGAGTAGGAGAAAAGAAGAAGATTAAAAGCAGTGTTTATTGGTTGCTTTTACTCGCTAGCCCCTTTCTGTTAGTAGTAATTACAGTAGGCTAGTAAGGAAAGCCAAAGCAAACTGGCACTGTAGAACTGTTAATTTTTAATAAAGATGGCTGTCCAAGCATCCAGGGCCCATGCAGTATTTTTACAGTATGTCTCTAAAAGCTCCTCATCACAATAAGTGTTGGCCCAGAGCTAGCAAGTCCAATCAAGACTCCGTGGGGACAGTCCTCCTCTGCCAGTAGTACAGAGAGTGCCCACGTTACAGCATGGCCTGAGTGGCTTCTTGGTGGAAAAACTCACTGCACACAGACTGTTCCGCTTGTGAGGGGAGGCAGGAATACCTTGTCAAAACCTCACAATTTTGGCATCATAAAACCCAAGGCTGGGCTCCCTGCAGGATGCCGTGGCGTTGCTGTGCTAGCTTTTAATGGAAATTAATCATCAGGCTCCCGCAGTAAACACAGTGGTGTGTGTCCTCTCCTTGCCAGGGCCGGACTGCGAACGGCCAGGACGGCGCTAACATATCATTCCTCTGAAGAGAAAAGTCCCCTTTTCAGCAGGGTGTTTTCATCCAGCTGGCCAAGGCTTGGCATTTAGTTTTCTTCAATGAATTTGAGCCTTTTTTCCTTATCTTGCGGTATAAAAAAAAGGCTTTTTTGGAAAATATAAATGCTTTTGAGGAAAAGAATACTAAAACAAGTTTATGTATCAAAACAGAAAATTTTACTTACTTTAAAATGCCTACTTCTAAGGTTGGCTCAAAATAGATTTGTTAACCCTACCAAAAGGTTACACTTCCATCACAGACAAAGGTACACATTTATTTTGTAAATTCTGTTACGTGTTCTTTTAGTCTACTAGAAAAAGAATCACTGTAATTTATTGTATGTTTTCATTACTTCTTTCTCCCTCCCCCATTCTTTACATTCACCTTCAGTCCATACTTTCTATAAAAATAACCCTAATTCTCTTCTGCTCTGGATAAACCAGTAGCTATTATAAACTAGAAGAAAAAGCCCCTTTCATATTGTTGATATTTGATGTTTGTTTAATTTCAGTAGGGCTTTCTAAAGGTGTAATGCAAGTAGGGTTTATTACTATTTGAGTCTTTAATTGCTGTAGTAATATTTTTTTACAGCTCCTTATTTTTATGTTTAAGGGTCCCCAGACACTTTGATTTATTGGCATTGGTGAATGATTGATAAATGATTGAGGTTAAATGAGAAACTGAGGGCATTGTATGAAATATAAATGGTGCCAGAATGACCATGTAGGACCCACTAATATATTTAATGTGATGCATACAACACAGCTGCTACAAGCTACAGCCAAAGCTACGACAAATATCAACTGTTCCCTAGAAGGGATAAAAAAAGTAATAACAATAAGAGTGTTTTCTTTCCTGCTAATCAGGAGAAGTGTGGTTTGTTCTGTTGCAGTCCAGCTTTTCATTTCAGTGTCTTACAGTGTTTATTTCTGGAATATCATAACCACAAAAGAAAGGAAGGTTACAGACTGGCTTTTCACAGGCACCTGGAGCTGTTAGGCATCTCATTTCTGTAACTTTTTTCAATAGGAATTAATTATTTTTGTCTCTTTTGCTCCTATGAAATTGCAAGCAAGGGGCTCTGTTTCAGGCTTGGAGAGTGCACACAACTTCTACTGCCACGTCATTATTTTGCTTACGTACACGTTTTGGGGTCGGGTGACTGACTGATACTGTATTTTTTATTTTTCCTATATTTTTGACCTAAACCAGGAATGACTTACACTTGGCAGAGTAAGAAGTAATGGGTGTATATTCCTGGGTGAACACAGAAAACGCTTGTTGAAGAAAACACTTCTGCTGGTAGCACTTTTCATAAGTAACACAGCACACATTAAACCACTATGGGTAGCTTTTATTTCCTGATGCCTTATCATATGTTGAATAGGTGTTGCTTTAGGAGGAAAAACACCAGGATAAGCTCAGAGAGCCTGTGCTGGAGAGGGGACACTCAAACACAACCAAAGCTGAACAACGAGCATTTATTATGAACTTTTAAGGTGCCCTTGGCTGGTTACTTGCAAACAGTAACTCCTAGGGTGCATCTTTAGCAAGCATTGCTGTGGTGTGGAGTCTGGTGTGAGCACAGCTTTGGCTGCAGGGTAGTCCCCTGCTCCTGTGCTGTCCCCATCCCCTGCTACTTGTGGCTCTGGCATTCCCCTTGTACCAGACTTGGCAGCAGTGAAGCCATGGGATCAGCTGTTTTGCCTCGCATTGATACTCGTGTCCCATCAATGAGCTGATCTGACTCACCACACAGACGATGCTAGGCAGGGAAGGAGAAACAGGGCTGCCTGCTTCAGCGGGAGCCCCACATTACACCGAATGAAGAGTAACACAGACCTGCACCCTGACTTGCTTCCAGCTGGGGGCTGGAGTAAGCCCAGCTCTGGCATATGTTTGCAATCAGCAAGTCATTAAAAATTCACACTGGCAAGTAACTCGGCTTGGAGTCTATGAAATTGTGCAGTCTGGCCAGTGAAGTAGCCCAGGCTCGATGTTCCTGGTAATCTTTCCTAATCCTGTGAATCTGCAGGAGCTGGGAGAAGGGTAGTTGCCCTGGCTGGATTTTCATTTCCTTAATCTTTTGGGAGTGATTTACCTTCCACCAGCCTCGGCACAGATGTGTGCTGAGGAGCTTAGCTCTGAATGTCATCTTTCTTCATATGCATTTTGATGAAACTCGGGGGGGGGGAGATAATTAATTATGTCTCTACATTAATCATGTGAGTCAGTGCAGTCATCTGGTTTAGAATCTCTGATTTTGGTTTATGAATATAAAGGTTATTAAAGGGGTCTCATGCTCAAGAATATCTAGCAGATCTAAAGCAGATTCTTTTGAAATTGCTGCTGGGAGCTCACGATGTTACTTTCTCAACCATATTGATAAAGAAAACCAGTTATCCCCCTCTCTTGCTAGAGGTGGGTTCTGCACTTGGCTGGGCAAACTGCAGGCAGAGCTCAAGGATGGGGACAAGAGAGAGGGGAAGCATGTGGGAAGTGCCAGCACGGGGTGAGGAGCAGTGCAGAGCTGCGGCAGCCCCTACAGAGCCGACCCTGCACCTCCTTGTCCCACTGGGTGGCCACAGAGAAGTTGTAGCAAACACGTCGTCTGCAAGCACTGTAGATGTGGAGTGAGGCATGCAGTAGCTTGTGAAGGGTTAGGTCAAAAGTGGCTTATTAGGGGTTTGTGCAGCACTCTGGCAATGAAAAATAATTTGATACCAAAACAACAAATTAGAGGTTGCGGCAATTTGCTCTTGGCAGCCTCTCTTGCCCTTTGGTGCAGCGTGATTGACAGATACCGCAGGCTTTCCATGAGTGCTGGTGCCACTTGAAAGCACGGTGGGCTTCACCCTGGGCTCTGGGGAGCTGGACATTTCCCACTGAATACTTCTGTCTGTCCTACCCTTCTCTTGCACGCTGTGTCACCAGAGCTGCTTCCCAAGGGACTGGGCTCTTCCTAGCAGCCTCCCGAAACAAACAAGTAGGGATTCCCTCCTGGTTTCCTACACAGCATCTTTCACCTATGGCAGAGATGTAACTGAAGTTTGTGCTGCCTCACTTGTCACCAAAGTCTCTGTGCCACCCTTCTGTCACCAAAGGTACAGACAACCCTCGAAGGAGGCAGAGGAGAGAACTGGGAGAAGATGATGGAGAAGCCCATCTTGGTGCATCCAAGGGAGGAATTTTCCCTTTGAGAAATTGCTTAAGAAACCACGTTCTTAGCAACTTCTCTGTGGTATGACAGTCTCTGGAAAAATTAAAATCATTAAGCAGTCAATCCTTGCTCAGAGTCGAGCTTTAGATAAATTAGCAACTCTTGAAGGCACAATTTTGTTAATCGCTGACAATTACATACTTTGTTTTTACATTAGGCCAGCTGTGCTGAAAGTTCCTGTGCCTCTGGTGCATTTTCCATTTTTTAATGGGCTCGGTATTCAACCTCAACAATCAGGAGCTTGTTTTTATGTCGGAAAAAGTTCAGTGTGTGATCTTCAAAATTAACTTGGTAATTTTAGCTCCTCAGTATTATTTGCAGAGTTTTGTTTGTTTGTTTATGAATCCCTTCCCCCATTTTGGTTATTCAAGTACATTCTTTTTTTTGGTTAAGTTATTCTTACATGACGAATACTTTCTTGATCCCAGAAAGAGATGCTTCTGGTTTGGATTAATGTGGATCTGAAAAACTTAGCTGCATACTTTTGGAACATTATACAGTTTGATAAAGTGTGAAAATATGTTTTTATATTTTTATTTGCAGATCGGATAAATGCAGTGTAAACCAATTTCTGAGTTTATTTACTGTCATGTATTTACTCTGGTATGCAGACTAACCTCACTTTTGGGATGTGGGACAAGGACAAACACAGGACTGTGTAAATGAAATGGGTGTGTTAGCCACAGCTGAACATGTGGTTCCCAAAGCTCAGGACGTGTAAAAATATGCAGTAAAAATACTGATGTCCTGTGCCAGTCAGACAGTGTCTCTGAAGGGTGGAGCTCCAAAATACAAGCATAACATTTAGGTTTCTTTCCTTTTTTATTTTTTCTTCTTTAGAAAGGGTAATCAGCACAAAAGAAAAATGTAATAATTGTGTTCTTTCCCGTGAATTAGATGCAGAGCAAGCACGCAGTGGCTGAGGGAACCCTAGCTGTAAAGTGGAGAGTGCTCTTGGGAGGGAACTAGGTAATGCCAACTCAAAGCACTGAGTTGGGCTGTCCACGGGTAAGGCAAGTGGAGAGGTCCCCATGTCAAATCCATAGTGACTGAGCTTGTGGTGTCCACATCACAAGTGGAGGATTGAGGTCCCAGTGTGCCAGACCCTCAGTATCTGGATGGACAAGGGGCAAGCAGGTGGGTGCTCAATGCTGTGCGTCCTGGTGCATCCCAGGTGTGTGGGGCTTCTTCTTAGACCTCAGCAAATGTCTCCTGAGTCTGGTCAGCATGACTGTTTCAGGAGGTGGGGAAACTGCAGGTAATTCCCCTAAGTATGGACCAAGTGGGTCCAGGAAAGGGCATCGAGGCGTTCTCCCAGCCTAGCTGGGAAACAGGAAGTCAGCCCAGGCTTGTGATGGTTGAAATGACCCATCCTCTGGGTAAGAGTTGTGGTGATGTGCATGAGGTGCGTTTGGATACCAGTTACTATTTCAAAGCTTCAATCCTGCTAAGTACTAGCTGGCACTTTTTTGACATGGTGAGCACGGAGCGTGCTGGGGTTAGTACCTTGTGATGGTGGCAGGGGACAGCAGGGAGGTGCATTGCTGTGTTTTCTGCCTCCTTACCCTAGCACCTCTCACAAAACCTAAATATAAGCAGGAATTGGCATAAGTGCCATGTTGAGAGGGGTCTGACTGTGATACAACAGTGAAGCTTTGCTCCTCACCAGAATTACTCTTCTTTCTTTTTCATACCCAATGCAGGAATTTTGTGCTCTTATATCGACGTAATAAATTTATGCTTTTCTGAGACCCACCATAAAACGAAACCTGCTATGGATCTGGCCCAAAGCCCATTGGAGTGAATCACGTGGACTCCCGTGGATTTGGTGGAGTTTATGAATCAAGCCTTATAGATTTCGGTAAACTACTAACAGAAAGCAATGTTTTACTGTTTTTGGTGAGCCATTTGTGCTTAGATAGCTTCTAATATGGGAGCAGCTCCTTCAGTCAGTGCTCTTCTCTGTCCCTTCAGAAAAGTAACTTCTGTTGGCTGGACCAGGTTTTCATTTTTTGTAATTTCCATTTTGTAATAACCATTCACAGGAGAATCTCTAGTGACTTTTTCACTCTCCTTGCCCCAGTCCTTATTGTCTAATACTGCAAATCTCTGCTATGTGATTGAAAGAAAGAAGAGTGGACATGTGTTTGTATGTGCTGGGGGGCAAGGAAGATGACTTCTCTTTCAATTTAGTAATGGGGCAGGTGCCCTACTACTAGTTTCCCAGCTAAAATACTCAATCATGTTAATATTTCAATCTGAAATTTGTTCATCATTTGTCTGTTACATCACACCTTCAATTTTTTTTCCTTCTACCAATAAAAGTTCACACAAATTCTTTTCCAATACTTGTCCTCACGAGCATAATTACGGGATATTTTAAAGTCCTGTGTTTTACACATAGGCTCAATGTAATTTTCAGATACCCTGCTTGTTTTTAATTTGTACTGTAGTTGGGCATCAGGTCTCTGATCTAACTGGGACATAGCATTGCTTTGATTTTCACTTTTCTAAATAGCATTGTCAAATTACAGACCTGAACTGAAACCTGGTGGGATTAATGGGGTATTTTTTTCT
Organism: Nettapus auritus; assembly: GCA_011076525.1. Taxonomy (NCBI): domain Eukaryota; kingdom Metazoa; phylum Chordata; class Aves; order Anseriformes; family Anatidae; genus Nettapus; species Nettapus auritus. Next base: position 57,408,723 of record CM021765.1, on the reverse strand, counting down.
GATTTAACTAGACTGAAGAGATGCCTCTCTGTTTCTAGGGGTCTACACGCAGTCAGTGCTGAGTTTTTCCTGAGTTTCCTGCCAGCTTAAACTTAACCAATACTAACAAAAGTTTTATTCTACTGACACCAGTTCAGATTTGAGGACTCATAGATATTTGTGAGGGGAAAAGCTTTTACATATGAAAATTCATGCTTTAACTTCTCTGCTTTGCCTGTTCCCTGGGATATTCCTCCAGGCCTTTCTGGCAGCCTCTCATCTTGAATTGCTGACACACTCCATAAAATTGTGGTCAGGACAGAGAGCCTTTCCTCCAGGTCCCGGTGGAGATGAGCAACCCCTCTCCCCCTTTGAGTAGGAATGTTGCCAGACCCCTGTAAGGAAAATCCATTCCCAGTCTACAGAAGAAGGGGAAAAAAAAGCTCATTTCTTCATGGTATTTTTAGATACACTTTCAAACCTGTCAGTTGATTAGGCATACGCTACCTCTTGTACTGTGCTTGCACAGCTCCTGACTCATCGAGACCTTGATGAAATCTTGGGGTAATACAGCATCATGGATCTTGACGTCTTTCCCAAATAACGGAAAATCATTGCCTACATTTTCCACACTTGGTAATCAGGTAGCTTTGCAAGTAACCAAAGTGTACTGAGGTCTAAAGGTTGTCTCCCTGGTGCCCCCTCCTTGTTTCTATTGCAGGCTTTTCTTTGTTGGCTCAGGATTCGAGTCTCTCTGCCACCCATCTGGGGCCATCATGCTGGACAGTGTGTGTAATCATAAAGAACCAAAGAGATATGCAGGCCTAGAAAAGAGAATCATTTTCTTATGATCTTACTTGGTATTTCCAGCTGTTTGTTTTTGGTTTTGTTTTCCTTTCTGAAATGTTAATGACTCTGATTTTGTCTCATAAGAGCATTCTTCTTCTCTGTCAGTACCAAGTGTAACTCTCTCTTCAGCTGCTCTCTATCCTATCCATTTCCCATTCAAACCGTCGAAATGAGAAGTTATTGCTTCAAATCTGCATGCTGGAAATGTCACTGGAGCCCACAAGTCATTAGATGGTGTGAGGATTTGTTCAAACATTTATCACCGAGTTCCGCTCCAGGGGGACAGCAGTTTAAGCTGCTGCTGGCAAGACACCCCGACAGCCTGCCTGAGTCCACTGGAGGCTGCAGCTTGAAAACATCCTCTGCCGCCTTTGTTTTGGGGTTTCAGCAGCTTACAGGTAATTAAGCAAACCCCTGACGAGCTAGTATTTGAATTCTTCAAGCTCCATGTCCTCCCCTTTGTGCCAGCGGCGTGGCTGGAAGTGTGCTGCCTCACAAGCAGTCCTGAAACGCGGCTTCTTTGTTAGACACAAAGCATCACCTGGAGCTGGGAGCATGTTGGGGCTGAATGGCCATGTCATCTGGCAGCAGGACTGGGAGGCAGGCTGGTGGGTCTCACCCACCGCACTGGTGTTTGGCAGCCCATTATCAGAGCAGGTTGAAGTGCTTCTTGGCTGGATGGGGCACCTTGGTAGTTTCAGCACCTGGGTTTCCTCACCCACTAGATGTGGAGAGTGTCAGAGAGGTGCTGGGAGAATAAATGCCATGTTTGTAAAGCATGGTGAATGATGGTAGCGTGTAGGTAGGTATTACTGTTGTGACCCCTAATGATCTAAACAGCGATTATCCGTGTGTGCAAAATACTGTCATCGCCTAAGCCTTGAAGTGAACTTCCAGCCTGTGATCGTGCTGGATGTGCTGCCAAGTAGCTTTCTCCCACTTACTAGGTTTCAAATTCGTCTTCCTGCCTTGTCATGTGTAGGATCTGAGCAAAGCACCCACTGGACGCTTGATCAGCCAGTTGCAGTAACACTGTTTTTCTTTTATATGACCTCGTGATTCAAGGATGTGAACAAAGCGCTACTGGTGCTAATTGATAATACTCAGTAAAACCCATGGGTTAGTTGGTAATTATTATACTGATGTTCAGGCAGGGAGTTGGAGATTCAGATGAGGCTGGTGACTGTGCAATGTCACACAAACTGGCAGCAAACCCCATTATTAAATCCCATGTCTTCTGGCTCCCAGTCCTGATTTCCAGCAACAAACAACCCATTCAGTCCCTCACATGGAAGAGGACAAAAAGCAGACTGCTCAATTGATGAACTTTTTTAAAAAAATGGTTTGGGGCAGCTGTCTTTGTTAGCAACGATCCTGTCCCTAGTGCTTCCCTCAGGGACTGAGGCCCCAGGGTGGGGACTACCTGTTCACCTAGGGGGGCCCGTGGCCCACAGGGTTTCCAGATGCAATTATCTTATCTTAAGGACCTCTTTGGTAACTGGTTGCAGCATTAAACAGGGAAAATCTAAGCATGAGAGAAATGATGCTTAAAACCGCTCTTTGGAAAAGTGTAGCAATCTGGTCCTCCTGGTTTCATGTGGATTGGCATGGTAACAAGCATCATTTCTCCCTCTATTACCTCCCCCCCCCAACTTAAACTTTATATCTGCCATAAAATGTTGTTTGAGAGGTGCTGTCACATCCCTGGCATGGTGATATATCGCAGCAGTAACACAATAGGGATTGTAAGTGTCTGGAGCGGGGGAGAGATCTCGGGAGCAAATCCAGAGGTGAAACCAATGGAAGATTTATTTTGCTCCTGTGCTCGCCTGCTGTCTGGAAGAAGACTCTGCTGCAGCACCACTGAATCACTCCTTATAGCCAAGTTTTATATTAATAGCTGGCTTGAGTCAGGCTTGGCACAATCAAGCACTTTATTTCCTTCTGTCTGAGACACACATTAACCTTGTTCTTCTTTCATATTAGAGGGTCAGCCCCTAGTTATTTAAATAGCCCAAAAGCTCCACTCTGGAGGCCAGGGCTGCAGTGAGCCCTCGCACACTTTCCCTGTCCCGTGCAGATGCAGCCCATTTGCTGCCAGCCACGGCACAGCTTCGTTTGGCCCTTGTGTGCTAGAGGGACACCTCTCCTCTCCCTTGATGCGTGCTTGAAGTCGGAGGTTGAGATCGTCTCTTGTCTTTCCAGAGGGAACTCTTTGTCCATGGTGCTTCCTCCTCTGCTGGCATCTGGAGGCATGGTGGAAGCAATGGACCTTCATTGCCCAAAACTGATCCTTGGTCCCATCCTCAGGTGCTATCCTGCCATCAGGAAGGGTGGGATTAATTCCCTCTTTGTCCAGTGTTGTATCTTCTGTGATGGCTAGGATCTTTCAAAGGGTGGTAACAGGAAGATGTTTTTGCCTTGGCTGAGACTCTGAGAGTGATTGAAAATGTGTTGGTAATCACTTGCTCCCTTAAACTCAGTCCAGCCCTCAGGAGCCACCTTTCCCACTACCGTTGGCTCCCAAAATTCATGAGTTGTTTCTCCTGAAATCATACAATTTAAAAACAAAACACCTAAAGACGTGTTTGCTTTTATCTCCTGTTTAGTTTTTGAGTCTGAGGATGTGCTTTCCACATCTATGTGACTGCAAGCATCAGGAAGGGCCCTGCTTTCCCCCCCTCAGATGACTGGTGACAGCCTCATTTAGGTATGTCATCTAGGCACGTCTGTCATCTAGATAGCCTATTCCCTTTTCCCAATCACAAAGGCTGCAAGAACTGACTGGTGTTACAAAGCTTGCTATATATTTGGAGTAGTTGGCAGCAAGGCATTCCCAGATCCTGACTGTCTTCATAATGTGGTCTGTGTTTGAAAAGCTCAATTTAATTCAAAACAAATTTTTTTTGGACTTCAAGAGCACGTATAAACTGGTTCTGACAGAACCATTGGTCTTTTGTAAATTGAACTCTTGGAGGTTCACATTGCTCTAGAGGCTAAATTATATCCAGTACATCTCTCATGCACAATCCAACTTTGACAAAGTCAGTACAGTCATAAAGGCTTTTTTTAAAAAAAATAAAAATAAAAAAATAAAAATTGTCTGGATTGGCTGTAGGAAGAGTGACTTTCAAACTGGATGAATGGTCAGTGATTCCTGAGATAGCAAACACAACCTGCAAACACTGGCGAAGTCAGTGAAGCAGCACAGGTTGTGCCCAATGTGCAGTGAAGACTACAGCGGGTGTGCTCATCCATACCTTGCTCATACAGTTTTACAAGCACAAATGGAAGCCTCTGCAGACTTAGGAGGTGCAGACTGTGCAGGCTGTGTCATGCTCTCGTGCCCTTCATAGGCTGCAAACTGTTTTGCAGTGGTACGTGGGGGCACCGCTGCGCTGCAGGAGGGCTGGGAGCTGAACTCCCCTGAACAGTGCCTGCCAGGTCATGTTGATTGAAACAAATGACACATTGAAATTATCCCTCTCGGTTCCTGAAGGATTTCAGGCCATCTTGCTTTTATTTGTTTGTTTGTTTATTCGTGGATTTGAAAGAGGAAGGTATTTCAGTGCACATGAAAAGCAGGACCAAGAACAGCCTGAAATGATGCTGGCAAGCACAGGGTGTTTTCCTCCCCCTGCCAAAGCACCCCAGGCTTTACTGACAATAATCCTATTCCTGTCCTGTGCCCCTCCAGAGCAATGCATGAAAATTGCACCTCTGTGCTGATTCGTTGTAGTTGTTTTTTAAATATATAGCTTGTATGTGTTTAGTCTTTATTAGCCACCATTAAAAAATGAATGAAACAAGCAACAACAAATGAAGCTTTTATTTCAAGCAGAGCTGGGTTAAACAAATGATCAGTCCTTCAGTTGGAGGAGGGAATATAGTGGTTACAAAAAACAGACCAGAGAACATACAGAACTGCTTTAGGGGGGGAAAAAAATCCCAGCCCCAAGACAGTGGGAAACAAGGAGTTATTCAGCTGGTTGGCTGATAGACACAGATGAGGGGGATAAGGGGTGCGTGACCTTATGTCAAACAGAATTTCATTTTAAATACCTCAGCTTAACCCTGTTTATTGGAAGGGAGTTTATATTGAAAAAGGCAGGATATATTACTGTGCATATCGGCAAAGACGGGGCATAAAGAGCAGCAGTGTTTGATCAGGCTTTCACAGGTAATGTAATGTTTCCACCAGGAATTAAGCATAAAATTTTTCTAAGTTTTATAATGCAGAGGAGGGCAGAGGGGGGAGAAACTTGTAACAAACAATGCTTTAATGGATGTTTGCAACTCAAAACAGCACACTAAAAAAACACATAATAGTGTTATTGCTTTATAGAGGTAAGACAAACCCCCCCATCTGTGCAGATTGATACAGCCGTATGCTCTGTGCCAATTTACAGCAGCCCAGGACACGGGGCTGTAATATTTTTTACAGCTTGAAAGACAACTGTAAATGTTCAAATGAAACAGCAATTAAATTATTAGTATTACAGCACAGTTAGTATTAGAGTGCTCAAATCAAGAGAGGGCGTATGCCGTGCAACTGCATGGTGAGGAGCTGTCCCTCCTGGGAGCTGTGTGCGCTTGGAGCTGCTCGGAGCCTGACCAAGAAGCCAGGTTGTGAGCAGCCTGATGGAGATGTAGAACTGAGGGCAGAGCTCTTCCTGGGCTCACAGCATGGCCTGGAGCGATGTGCTGTAGCCGTGCTTCCAGAAAACAAAAAAAACAACCATGGGGAAGGCTGAAGACTTGCAGAACCCAGCCCTTCTGTCTTGGTGTTCCCTCGCCTGTAAAAGGAACAAAGCAAACACCTACACAGCATTATTTATTTATTTATTTGTTTATTTGAATATGTGAATGATTTAAAGCTTGCAAAATAAATTTGCAAACTTTGAAGCTAAGTGCGCAGCAAGAGTATACAGGATAATTTTTTATTTTTATTTTTTAATTAAAATGCTGTGTACCTAGTCTGTATCAAGTCATTAACAGATTAGCTTCAGTAACACACAGATTTTATTTTAGAACAACTTTGGTAGACCATTGAATCCTTTCCTGCCTGCAGATTAGCAAACAGGCAGACCTTTGGGCTCAGCCTCTTTCAAGGTTTCTCCAAGCAGCAGGACACAGACATCTCTTTAGACATCCAAGCTAGCTCTGAAAGGGCTAAATGAAGTCTGTGAGTTGTAACATGCACCTTAGAAAGTTTTAAAGGAATTTTGCACAGGTACCACTGTTTGTCGTGTCCAAGTTGCCAGTTCAGGCATCTGTGCATGGCACTGTGTTGTATTATGGAGTGGCACCATAATGTCTCTAGAGGTCACAGAGACAGAGACATGCTAAGAGACATGGCATTTCTAAAACTGAATTTGGATATCCACAGTCACTGGATTGTGGTCCCTGTGGTCCCTGGTCCCACCCTGTGCTGGGAATCTCCTCCCTTAGGAGCCACCCAGTGCCCTCTGGGAGCTTTAGGCACAGAAAATTTCACAGAGCATCTTCTCCTCCTGCCTTGACCATCACAAGCCAAAAATAAGTCTCAGCACTGTGGTTTTAGATCTGTAAGGGAACAACAGAAGTCAAAAGCACAGTGACTTCAGAAAAAGAGTGTCTGCCTCAGACATGGTTGTTAGTATCCAAATGTAGTGTTTCAGGGAGGGAATGTGAGTAACAGGGAAGAAATACCAGGGGAACCTGGTCGTTCTTTGTTGGTGGTAGTGGTGTTTGTTTTTTTTTTCCCTGTAATTGCAAAATTGGCTTCTGGATTGCTAGAAGTGTTTTCTGGCACTCGTGTTAAACTTTCTAAGTTAATGCTGAATTATTTGAGCTGGCATTTGACCTTCACTAAAGTATTTTTAAGGAATTTCTTTGGCTAATCAAAATCATATGCTAAAAAAAGAAAAAAAAAAAACTAAAATACCCAGTGAGGGCTGGAGGATGGAACAGAAGACCAAAATAGATGGAAATCCAACAAATGGCATTTCAGCTTGTTCTTAGGCATGTAAATAGTGATACTGGCTTCAGCTGAGGTGTTACTGTGATTACTGCCAGTTCTCACTGGGGCTTTACTGATTTGTCATCCACATAGAGACAGACGAGATCCCAAAGGTGGATGTGTCTGGTGATAGTAAAGAAGTTAAAAATTTCCTGCTCCAAATGGAGTCAGAACTGTGTAACAGGCATACATAAAAACTAAGGCAAAATCCTGTCCAAAAAGAAGTCATAAGCAACCCTTATCATTATGAGGTACATGTTTCTGTAGAAGACTCAACTTGCCTTTCTCTTTGCCTTTTTAAATAAAGTACAGACTATTTCTTTTCTAGTCTAAAAAAGGCCAGCGTATTTCCCTAGGTATGTCCCAACTTTTCTCTCTAAAGATTTCCATTTATAGGTTTTGAAATATTGGCAAGTATGCAGAAGATGTAGGCTGTGTTATTGCAAAACCCAGCACATGTCATCACCAAGCACTTGCCATACAGAAACCTTAAGCTCAAAATTCAGTTGGCTTGCTAGTAGTTGAGCTGAATAATTGATTTCTTCAGCTGGTTGGCCAGTGCAAAAAAAAAAAAACAAAAAAAAAAACAACAGAAATTTATTTGAGATCAATGAAAGGAAGGGATTTCTCAATTGAAATGAAACCTAAAATAAGGGAGGATTAATTATGTTTTGTTCCTCAGTCCAAGGTGAATTATTTTTTATGGAACAGAAAAATAATTTTTTGCATGTTAACTTTCTGTCTCTCACCAGTCACTTTAAAATTCTATTGATTAAACTTTTCAACTTCTTACCCACTAAAAACTTACTTTTTGATTGAAATAGTTTGTTGAATTTGTGGACAGATTTGTATGGCCTGAGGTATATTTTAAGAAAAAAATAATTGCCACTGGAAATTTGCTCTTCTTGCTGGCATTTCTGAAGTTCTTTCTGCTTCCCTGGGCATTGGGAGTTTCCTTCCATTTTAGTTAGTTTTCCTTAGAGAGAAATGGAGGTGATTTCAATATTTTTTAATACAATGAGCAAAATTATTTGGTGTGTTTCTGTGTTCAGGTATTTATACTCCCAGCCTACAGCACATATGTCGCTGAACAAGCTGGGACCTGGCACTAGCTTCTGAATCTACTATATGGAAAATCAGTAAAAGTTTCAGTCAAATCATCTTAGGGCTGTTAAGATTTCAAACCTGTGGTATTACATGATAAACCTGCAATAGTTTAGGCACTCATTTATTTAGATTAGAAATCTGAACTAAATGAAGTAATGTCCTTTTACTTTGTTAATGCTGCACATCCCCATCACCAACACAAATAGTTGATACTGTAATAAGCTGATGCTTTAATGAATTGTTCTCATCTGTGCAGGCTACAAATGAAGTGGAGAGTACATGCAGGTGCGTAATTGTAGCTCTCAGAAAAGATAATTTCTAGAAATGCTTGTTCGTTACCACTACTGACTTGAGAGCAGAATGAGGGCATTCAATTTAATATGGAAATGAAATGTAACAAGAGGTGCTGTATGAGCAGTATGAAAGTGTGGCAGATGAAGGGACAGTGAAGGAAGTGTTTGGGAACTGCCACATTATTCTAGTTTCTTGCTTTACTGCAGCTGCGCTGCACATAATTAAGGTTGAAAAGTGTTTGGTCTTCTTTTTCCAAAATATTAAATATCTAAGAAAAATTAAGGATACATTTTTGTGAAACTTGTTGTCAGCACTAGCTGATTTTCTTTCTTGTATGTGAATTACTATAGATATGAAGAACTTGCAGTGTGAAGCAGTAGCATCCTACAGTTGAAGCTGTTATAGCTCTGTATGTGCGCAGTGCCTTGGCCTTGGCCCTAGCTGCCCACCAGTTTGCAGCCCCATCATGTAAATCCCAAATTCTCAACATCTAGAAGTTGAGCCCCTGTAAGTCAGTGAGTAGCAGCAAATGGGAAATGTCCTGTTAGTAGTATGCAGAAGTAACACTTAACCTTGGTGTTTCAAGTCTTGCTTCTGAAGATTTCTTCAGAGATGCCTGGAGCAAAGTTATCAATGGACATTTATTGAAATCACAAGAAAGATTTTTAACTTTGGTTATATGAGCCCATGGGCTCATACATGGGCACTAAGGGTCATGGGGTCATGGATTGAACATATTAAAAAAAAAAAAAAAGGAAAACTTTAAATTCAGCATGGTGTCCCTGTAAGGTATTTTATTGAAAACGTGTTTGTTTGTTTGTTTGTTTGTTTAATCTCTTGAGTCTTCAAGTGTGAAGAAAGTGAAATACTTCATCCTGCAGAACAAAAATTTGGAAGAAAATTCTCCATGGACACTTAAATTGGGATGTGGGAAGGAAAAACAACCATCAACAATAATTGAGTCTCAGAGTCTTTTATGAGCTGAAAGTGTACCCAGAAGTCTATTTGAGCATTTTTATTGATGAGCCATATTTCTTAGTGATGGATAACAAAAAAAAGGAGGGTTTGTTGATTTTGTTTTCTTGGGCAGTGAAATAAGTGAAATAGTTATTTTCCATTCCTCTTTATTTTTCCCCCCATAAGGATAGGTAAGGTGCATCTAGTTCAGTATGGCTTTAAGTCCTGGAGACGATAGGTGCAGGATTTATTTAACTATAGCAGTAGGAGCAGAGGGCTCATTTGCATCTCATATCTGCATGTTGTATGACCTGCTTCTGCTTGGAGGCTGCCTGATTAGACGTGACCTTGAGTCATTACTTTGTCCCTTTAGTGCTTCTGAGTAGAAGCTCTATGGGCCCATCTCAGCCCTATGTATTTGCTGGATAAAAACACGTGTAACCCCTCCAAAGGCAGAATGTGGTGTGCTAGGTTCACATCCTCATAACAAAGGATGCTTGCTGGGAGCAGTGGCGTGGTGCGGTGGGAAAAAGGCTGAGATTTGGGAATCTGCCAGGAAGGGACAAGGCACAGGCAAAGGATGCTGCTGCAACCACCAGCTCCAGCCTTGGAGAAGGCTGGGTCTCCAACAACACCCAGCTTTAGCAACTGTCCCCACTTCAACCCCGTCCTCAGCCCCAGGCTTTCTGCCTTTGAAATGAAAATGCATTTGTTCTTCCTGTTGCATTTAGCAGTGGTTGTTAGGGGAGGGAGGGGCAGTATTTTGTGTGTAATTCCTCCAGGAGCTTGGTCCTTATTGATACTTGCCAGGGCTGGGCTGTTAAAGTGGAGATGCGTTGAGCTGAGTGCAGAAATGTCTGCAGGAGGAAGGACAGAGCTGGTTGGTTTTGCTTTAAAAACAAAATAAAGGCCCAGCTAAAATTCACCCATGGGCCATGGAATAAAAATGATAAATTGCAGCCCAGAGGGTAATTCTTCTGGAAAGGTAAAATCATCTAAAAATAGCACCTTAAAATGAAAGTGCTTCATTGACAATAACTACAGTGTTGCTACGGTGATGTTGGAAAAAAATGATTGTTGATACTTAGGCTGCCACAGAACTGCTCCCCTCCTTCCCATGGCACAAATCAACTGCTAGTATTAAAATTACAGACAAATTCTGTGTTACATTGCAATTTTTTCCTTGTCTGAACGCTTTTCTGTTCTATTGCATGGCACACAGACAGATGAAAAACCAAGAGAGAAGGCACTGAAACAAAGTTTATTGGTCACCTTGGTGTGATCTACTTACATTTTGTCTCAACTGCTCAACTGCAGCTCAATGCCATTTCTTTCTATCAGAGCAGCATGCTTCAAGAAAAGAAAGCCTGCAGTCAGGATGAGGCCCAAAGATAACAGCTTGATGGGACTGTTGACAGCTTTTTTTTTTTTTTTTTTTTTTTTTTTCTTTTTTTTTTTCTTTTTTTTTTCTTTTTTGCCTGCAGCAAGTAAAAGATGCAGTGCTGGTGAAATCCCAAGCCTTTTGTTTCAACAAGTTCCAGTTAAACAACTCACAAGGTACATACTGCCCTGCTTTGTGAGGATTATGAGAGATGAGAAAGTTGACACTTTAAATTTCTTTTGAGAAAACAGTTTGGCAGTGTTAAAGAGTTTTTCTTTCAGCATACACAGCAACAACAGAGCTGGCTAATACCCTTTTGATATACTCAGCCCCTTCAGGTCCAATTTGGGAGATTTGGAATGCAACACGGCTTCAAAACAGTTGTGACTCTGCAGAGACTATATTTACAGGCAAGAAAAGCTTCACAATCTTTTGTGTAGCAGCTGAAACCTACTTAACCGTCTGCCTTAGGTAAATGGCTCTGTTTGTACAGCAGCTGCATCTCAAATGTGAGCCATACAGCTGGCAGCAGACCAGTTGCAATGTAGATGATATTTTAATTTCCCCATCAAATGCTGTCTGTAATTTGTGGGGCTTTCCTTAGACAAGTGAAGTGATACTAAAACACACAGTGGGTACTGTGTGATGTTTTCTGCCTTCCCGGAGAGCCTGAAGTACGCCAGTTGCACTGTAGATAATGTATGAATGTGAAAGAAAAATATCTCCATGTGTTCTTAAAATTAACTTCAATTCCTAGCTGCATATAGACTTCTTGTCTCTGACTTTCTCAGTGTTGTTTTTGGGTTAGAGCCACCAATATGTAAAAAAATCAATTCTGTATGGCACCTACCCTTACCCAAAGTAGATACAGCATCAAAGTCAGTCTGAGGGGTTCAAGCAATTATATAGTTAGACTTTCAGAAGGCTTGTAGCCATCTAAAGCTAGGAATTAGATTATATAAAGGGTAATTTTAAGAGTGGTCAGTTGGCAGAGTGGGAGGGTGAAATGTTAAATGGCAAAGGAGTGTGGTTTTATTAGCTGGCTTCTTCTGTCTTTGCTCCAGGACAATTACTGGGCCAAACTGCACTGAATTCAAAGGAGATGGAGGCATCAGAGAATTTGTCACCTTACATAATCTGTTTTAATAGTGACTCAAAGTCATTTTTACTAGTTAGAATGTTTAGCTCTCTCCTTTGTAGCTGGTACTCCAGCAGTGAGGAAGAACAAAAAAGTACGAGAAAGTGAGGTTCGGTTTAGTTTTTCGTGCTGTACATGGGAAGATAATGATGGGTTCTTATTGTGATGAGGAATTGAGTGAAAGGATTCAATTCACAAGAGCATTACAGGAAACTTTTAGAGAATTTCATAATGCTTTCTTCCATGTGTTTATATATAGCATATTGCTTTTGTTCAGCTTTGCAGTGTTCAGGGTATGAAAGGCTATGTTTAGCATGTATTATGATTACGATTTAAAGTGATGCTGATCCACGCTCACTAGAAATAATGAAAGACTTCCTTTGACTTCAGCAAGCTTCAGATCAGGCTTACAAGGCAGGAAGCTCAGAGCTGAGACCTCCCGCATACATCCTAATACTCTGACACAGATTGCCACAGCTGACAGGGCTGGTAACAGAGAGCAGAATTTGCACTTCTGAATGTCATTTGATGCACATCTGCCTTGCTGCCTGCGGTTGCACACAGAAGCAATACGCCAGGGGAGAGCAAAATTTGGCACAGCTGCGAAGATGGGATGCAGAAGCTGGGAGCCATGTCCAACGAAATGGTTTCTTCTTCCCACAGGGCCTGAAATTCAGTGAGAGCCTCGCACAGAGGCAGAATACTGCCATGCAGCTAACTGGTGGCACCGTGCCTCCAGCAGAGGCAGCTTATCCCAGCCACTGCTGAGAGGTGGTAGGTGCAACCCCTGCTTTGGGAAAGGGGAAAGCGTGTCCTGTCTCTGCCCTGTGTTGTGCCTGCTTTGATTACAGCTGCCCTTGTAGCTCTGACATGGAATGAGATCAGTCGCTTTGAGAACTGAAAAGCAGCATTTAAAAGGGCTGTTCATTCTTGAAGAGCTGATCACACACAAAGAGGTAAAGGTGTCTGCCGTGGTGGGCCATATTACGTCCTCTGTGTTGGAACTGGACAGATTAAGAAGTTGCAGGTTTTCTGACTGTTGTGAGTACATGAAAAGAAAGGTCATGGTGGAAACATTTTTTTTTTTCCTAACTGGAAGCTTAGTTCCTACTGGAGGCTGTGCCAGTGGGAGGTAACACTTAGATGCTGGGTGAGTCAGATTCCTGAACCAGCTTCAGGCAGGGTTAACCAATCCAGCTCTTTATTTGCTATTCATCTTACAGGGTCTGTGTTTTCAGTGTATGGGTAATATAAGATGGTTTGCCGTTTTACAAAGAGGCCACAGTTGGTCTCCCAGCATCATTGTCTTGATGTGGGTTAGAGTTGCTGAATAATTTGTGTGTGTGTGTGTGTGTGTGTGTAAAAGAAAGAAAATCTACAAATAAATCATCTGACCTCTCTGCTCTGGAGAAAGCACATGCTTAAGGAAGTGTAGGTATCTAGAATCTGCTTATTTTACCTCTGGCTGAGCAGTCGGTCTGAATACATACTGTGTAATGTTAGATCCCTTGGGATGCCTTCTAAGTACATTAAACAACCATCTGCATATTTCTCCTCCTTCCCTTAATGACTTATTGACTTTTATCAATGTGTATCATTCCTTTCTTTTCTGCTTTGATGATAAGTGAGTTTGCTTAGCAAATGACTGCCCTGTGATGGCCTCTTAGCTTTCCTTTCAGGGCTTTGAAACTAAACATTTGCTCAAAAATTTGTAAAAGGTAAAATGGTGTTAGCTTGAAGCTTGAAAAGTTCATCCTTGCATGAGTATATCTGAAAGAAGAGTAAGTAAGTCATAGAGGGCTCAATCTGTTCTTGCCTTCAGGAAATGGGCTACAGAGACCCTTTTTGAGTACAAACCACTGACAAGTTAACTCTGTGCTTTCACAAGAGCACAGGCAGAGTATTTTTCTGAACAGTTCTGAAGGCTAAAAACGATCAGATACTTGAAGGGACAATAAGGAAAGGTATGTGAAATTCATTTCTCCAGGGGAGGCTAAGATAATCTAAGTCCTCTCTTAAGACCCAGAGAAGTCCTTTTTGCTAGTAGGGTGCCTTTTTGCAGAGTTTTTCCCTCTTTTGAAGACTCAATGATTACAGCCCTTAGAAAAGCACATGTATCTATGTATAAATGTGCCTTACACAGAGATGTGTGCTCACCCAGAACTCTCAGTGTGCAGTCCTGTTTTTAGGACAAACAGCAAAGACCCCATTGACTGCACCAAGTCATGTCCATACAGACTCCACCAAAACATCTCCACGGTCTAAGACTGAGTTCTTCCACCCACTTCAAAGCATGGGCATGGGGCAGCCCTGATGCAGTCAGGGAAACAGAAGCAAAATAGGTGAAAGTCGAGCACCCTTCACTGGCAGTGATACACCTCTGTGAATGGCCCTGTCTTTACTTCTACATTATTGTGTCCTATTCTCCATCCCTTTCAGTTATTCCAAATAACAGCAGGTTGAGTAAAAGTGAGGGGCAATGAGGGCATGACCTAGCCTTTCCCTGTCCTGAGGCTGGTATCCTTTCCATCAAAAGACCCTTACGGGCTCCATGTTCCTGTCCCACTTCCTACAGTAATCACCATGGCTGACATTAAGGTTCTGTAATATCCAGTGCATAAATTGCTGTGGCAGAATTGCATTTTATATCCACCAGGATTAAGCTAGTCTGTTTTGTTATTCGGAGAGCTCAAAAAGTAAGAGGGACCCTGTCAGACAATTCAGCCTCATTTTGTAGAAGTTATCTAAACTGTCTTTCTGAATCTTGCTGCACATTTTTATAAAGTAGTGGCCATGAAGCACTGGCCTGCAATATACTCATGTGACATGATGTGCTTTTACTGCGGTTAGTGGAGGTTGAGGAACATGTAAACAGATGTCCTTGAGAACGATCTCAGCCTTGGCCTGAAAACCAGCAACCTCTCGTAGAGAGAGATGCAGTTACATTAATTGCTGGTCTTTTAACAGCTCCGGCTGCTGCACTTGATAATTCCCAAGTGTGTGAAATATCATCCTTGTGTCTTGTGTTTCTACAATTGAATTGCTGTAACAGAGAGCCTCAAGTGGGCTGCAGACTGAGATTTTATCTTCTCTGAAGCATCGGCTTGGTTTGTTTCTGAGTCCTTGACCACACACGAAACCTGCCCTTCTGGACATAGTATTGGTTAGGAGGAGGGGAAGCAGGCCCCAGTGTTTAGATACTGCTTCACTTCCAGGTGCTTATCTGCCCTCTCTGCAACAAGGGCCCTGTCAGGAGCATCTCCATCTCAGGCAATTATATCCTTCTTATATTTCCTTAGGATCTTCTCCTTTCTCCATGCCCAGAAAGACAAACAGGTCATCACCCTGTTGACTGGTAAAGAACTGCTTAGCGAAGCCCTGGAGATTAGGTGATTTTCCCCTACAAGGCTCTGCTGTATCTGGCACTCTGTGTGATGTACTCACGAGGATGTGCTCTCTCAAGTAAAGTTTTGCAAGATGGCCACTCAAAACCAGCTGAGTAAGGCAGCCAATCACCCAAGTCAACTCTGCAACAGAGGCTTGTGTTTAATGATCAAATCCAGTGTAGAGTTTTTTGTTGTCTTGAATGTGGCCTTTGCTTAGTAAGAACACTGAAATAGAGTATAAATATAGTTCTGGCTTTCACTTGTAGCCTTGTAATTCTATGCTAATCTCTGTAAATTTGCTGACTGAGATCCTGATGGTTCATTCAGGCCACAAGCACTTACCCTCATGAAGAAGACAAACATGGTTTTGTTCTGATCTTTTTTTGGTGTACACATGTCTTTTTCTAGCTGATTGCAATAACAGCAGAGGCCATGTGCACACTTGGGTTAGGCCTTAGCTCTGAGTTTGGTGCCATCCCAGTATCATCATTCTCAGTCTTGAGACTTGCTCTTCCATTAGAGGCAGCCTTCTAAACAGTACTATCTTAACTACTCACTGGAGAAGAAAACAGCTTTCTCCAGGGCCCCTTTTTCTGTTTATCTCAATGAAATTAACCTTATTCAAGCTTTTGGAGACCATAGACCAACAGTTCAAAGCCCCAGGGCAGATAGGGTACAGTTTAGTACCAGAACAGACAACGAATCAATGAACAGACATGATCAAGACATTGATTGTTCTCAGGTTGTTTTCACCAACCTCCCTTATGTTCCAAGAGAGGCAACTGTTTCCTGGTCCACAGGTGAACTTCAAATCAAGATAGTCTCCCTCGAGCAGTAACTTATTTCCTATATCTGTTGAGCTTTATCTGGAGAATATGTTGATCTTGACTTGACTGACAGGTCTGTGAGTCTGTTTTGTGAGTTCAGCTTTGGAAAAAACTGCATTTGGTTCCAAGAATAAGAGCTTGATTGTTGTTTATGACACTAGACCTGCTGTCCCCAGTCAAGCAATTGACCAAAAGAGTCAATGTACTGAAGACTATGCATTTTTTGAGCCTACACTGTTGTTCTTGCAGAAAGAAAACCTCTTTGTATTCTGTAAGAATTCAGTGTGTTTGCATGTGTTTGTGTCAGTAGAGAGCTAAAGGGGATTAGCAGAGGATCATTTATTGTGGGTAGTTGGCCAGAGGAAATATTTATTGGAAGTAATAGCCTACTTCATCTTTGTCATTTTCCTTAATAGCAACACCTTTCCATTTCATATTCTTTTTCAAAGTAATTTAATTTACAACAATTTTCATAGCAAATTGTTTGTCTGAGGATGAGTCTGTACTTCTCTTTGGAGGCTATTCTGTTTCTGTAACACAAATGCTCCCTTGACTACTTTTGGTTCCATTGCTATTAAAAGTCATGGTCATCATTAACTTCAAGTTAAACAAGGCTGCATGCAAGAATGCATGAAAAAAAGTCAGTCTCTCAGAACTTAGAAAAGAATAGGATTAAAGATTCCTGGTAACCTTAACACAGTCCCTCTGGGTCTTACAAAACAGACTTTGATTGTATAACTACATGTGGCCTAAGGGCTTTTCTAATGAGCCAAAATAACATGTAGCTCAGGATGATAGGCAGTGTGGCACAGGCTTCAGCTTCCTTTCCTTGTTGCTTCCAATGTCCTTTCTTTACACAGGAGGTGTGAGTCTTGTTTGGCCACTGGTCTACACACGGGAGCTTTTGCTATCATGCCTGTGGAGTTCCCTGTAGGTTGTAAGGGGAGGTTTCCTCCCAGTAGGCACTTTTGCAGACATTAGTAAATACAGAACACAGCATATGGCATTATAATTGCTTTCTTGTCTACCAGGTAGGCAATTGGGCCTGTTTTTTAGTAATTAAATACAGTGCAAGCTTAACATTCTGGGAGAGCTATTACTAACTGTCTCAGTAACTGAAAGACAACTCCGTACTTACCCATCCTTAGCATTATTTTTAAGGGCCTTGGAACATGCTTTATTTGAAGTAAAAGATTAAGACAAACTGGCTAGCCTTAAATCCTTTTAAAATGTCTATTCGTTTGAGGCTAATGCTTGTGCATTAAGGATGTGAATGCTTGGTCAGCACAAATCATGAGAAGACATGAATTTGTAGTCATATCTTGTGGATGTGGAATGGAGCTTGAATGAGGAAGAGGTGGGCAATGTTACTGCCCTCAGCCATGCCTCGTGACAGATCTGCTGCAAGAGATGGGGCTGTGTTGAGACTAGCAGGACATTTGTCACAGAAGGGCAAGTCAGGTGGTGCTGGCTGTCCTTACTCTTGCATCTGGCAGTTAAAACAGACTCTATAAAGAAGCAGTAAAACACATGGACTACTGCCCAGGTATGTGATTGCTGCAGTATCACAGGATGCTTGGTCACAGGAGTAAATGTGGCTGTGTCACAGTGTAGAAAAAACTAGACCCCTGCACCACAAGCTAAAGCCTTAATGACCCTTACCAAACCAAAATATTTGGTCGATGACCTGAACTTCTCATTTTTCACTGACTTAACTGATTAATGCCACTGAGTTTATCATCTTGAGCAAGCCCTTCTCAACATCAGCAACCCATTTCCACAAAAATTCCTCAAGGAAGCTGCATACTTCACCAATATGTAATTCTCCACCCCCGTTGCTTTGTTTAGGTAAATGAGAGCTATGAACGTGTATCAAGTGCATCACTATGTCTGAGTTTCTGTCCTCGGTTTGTGGTGACACTTTGGATAACACAGCTTTCCTCAGTCATTTCTTCAGCTTTTAGAGGCAATGTTGGAAGATAGTAGTCTGGGAGCTACTACTACTTCTTATGTGACATGAAGTGAGGTGGCCTGGGTCACCCTGCCAAAGGCATCCCTATTTTTAGTTAAGGGTCCAGTTTTCAGAAATGCAAAAGCAGTTGAGATGCCTCAGAGTTTAATGGAAATCTGACCTTCCGTGTAAGCTGCTGTGTGTTGCCACTCATGCTTGCTATCTAACATCTTGCAACACTTTCTAGTGCCACATGGCAAGATTCTCTGAAATCACATATTTGCCCTCAGAATGTGGGGATAATTGCATTTCTCTGTGTTGAGAAACTGTAGCAGTCATGTAAAGAGATATGATGATGATTTTGTAAGGACCTAAAGGATTCTTTGCATGTTAAGGGATTAAATAACATATCTATTACCTTTTGTAGTTGTTTCTTGAAAAGCAGAAGGCACAAAGTGGCAGAACAGCTGCATGATTTTCAGAACGATTAAGCATAGGCTTAATGTTAAATGCTCACTTAAGTGCATTGCTGCATCAAGATGATGAGCTAAGTCGGAGGCTGATATTTTCTCAAAAATACGTGTGAGTAAGACCTTTAGTATGTGATCTGTTCAAGCCACTAACTAAATCAGATGAATGCCACTTCTTGGATGTGTGCTCTGAAATAGACAGTGCCTGTAATGTCCATCCATACAAATAGCTCCCTTCTCTTTTCTGGATGAAAGGAGAAGCCTATTTCAGCTTACAGGGTGATGCCAGTTGAAGTGATGAATGTCTGAAATGGGTCTGTGTTACTGGCTATGTCTCTGATTTGCTTCTAAATCAGTTGTTATGAAAAGAATTTTACCTTTATGGAAAAGACTGAATGAAAATCTGCAGTTGTGCTTTGTGAGTGAGATTAGAAAGGAAGCCCAAAATTGGTTTCCATCTCTGCGTGGCTACTGTTCCCCTTGTAATGGTCAGGGTAAAATGAGTACACTTTAACTTTAGGGGACATGCTGGTAGCCATGTAAAATGCTCGTAAAATGCTTAGACCTGGTGTAATCTAAATGTTACTAGGGCTGGTAATTGCCCAGCAAGGACAAAATATAACAGTGTAAAATTTGGCAGGATTTGATGTTGTTGTTATTTCTGTGATTCTTCTTGTTGCCATAAGTCCAGTTTGATCAGAAAAATTCTCCACACACTGCCATATCAGGCTCAGAGTATGGTAATCTACACAGAGTATCTTTCTTAAGCTTTATCCATTGGATATCTAATTCTCTCATTAATTAAAGTGGGGAGAATTTCTCTGCAGGAAGAGGAGGGCATAAGGCAGTGGTGGGCAGGGGAAAGGTCAGATGACCAGGCAGGAGGTTTGCACCCCTGGTACAGAGCACAGCTCCATGCGGCTCCTAACAAGAGGTTTTGAAGGCATGGAGGAATACTCCTGGGTTCACTGGCCGTATCCTCAACTGTTCCAGACTGTGGCAGAAGGGACCGCTCTCCCTGACATGGGTCCCCACCAGCCACCCAGGGCGCTGCCAGGCTGCCGGCGCTGCAGCCAGCAGAATCGGCTGTGCTGGAGGTGGAGGCCTCTTGGCGGGGCTCAGTAAAATGGCTTTTCACAGGATCCAGGCTTCCACCCTCTGTGAGTGATGCTCTTCAGTGGAAGGATGAGTTAGCCATGCTCAGGGGACCCACCAAACCCCAAACAATGAATAAGCCATCACAACAAGGCACAGAGAAGCAGTAAGTCAAGTAGTTTTTTTGTTTTGTTTTGTTTTGGTTTGGTTTTTTGCTTTTCATAAGGAGGATTTAAAAGCTTCAGTGCTTAACAGGTTCTGGTGGTATTCACTAAATCTGCTATGCTTTGGATGCTGTAATCTGCAGCTTCTCAAACATACCATGCCCTTGCTCTTTATTTCCTCCTGCCCAATAAAGAAAGGTACAGTGTGGCGGGTAGGGATAACACGGGGCTGTAAAGAACTTTCAGAAACGTGTCATGAGCTGCTGGAGAGGAGCCTCTCAGACTTCAGACTTGCTAAAGTGAGGAGAGACCACAGAGCAACACAAGACAGACCGGCGGCTCCCATGGAGCATCCGTCTGTGCATCGGCTGCCCAATGCTTTCTCCCCAGGAGCAGGGGAGATACAGTCAGGGAACAAGGACAGTGCTGTTGGTGTCCCAGCTGGGTGCACGTGTGAGGGAGGTCATATAAATTGCACAAGAATCTGGTTCAGATAGGATTTCATTACAGCAGGCTGTTACCACAGTGTGAAACAGGCTCCTGACTACCATGAAATGGGATTTTTTTGTAAAGGTTTAACATCTAAAGCCCAATCTTACAATGGCATCCAAGTGAGTAAATGTGGGACTGTATCTAGCATGAAGGCTTACCTGCACTGAACTAATTACAGGATCAATATTAAAACATGAATCACAGTTTTGTGTGATTTGTATCAAGAATAAGAGAAATAAATCAAACAGTGTGGAGTATTTAATCTTTTAAATGCTGAGAAAATGTATGTTGTTCTCCATGCCAAGCAGCAGTAAGAATTGTCAGCTGCATTTTGTAAGAGGGGAGAACTGCGGCTAAGGGTTAAAGTTCCTTGCCCAGAGCTGCAAAAGGAGCAGGTGACAGTCAAGGTTGCATTATTCCCAAAATAACATATATATATATATTTATTTAATTATTAGAATCCTTGTTTTCTCCTGAAATGTGCATGTCCATTCTGTTTGTGGTGGGAGGCAGTCAGGAAGGGAGACTTTTCTTTTCTAGCAACCGCAGAAAATCCTAGTGCCTGGATGGAAGTGGAGAGGATGTGTCCAGGTTGTCGCTTCTTCATATTTGGTTTCATTATCTTTGTGCTCAGCCGATGCCTCTTACATTTTATTTATTTGTTTGTTTGCCTTCAACTCTCCATATTATGGTGGCCCTTGACAACAAACAGTCCCATGTCACATCTCCTACTGGAGGACCTTACCCTGGGAGTGGGAAGGAAAAAAACAAAACAAAACAAAAAACTGATTTAACTTGTTTAACTTCCCACAAAGCCAATTTACCAGACAGCAAGTCAGGTCCTCCATGCACCTCCAGCCTGGAGGAGAAACCTGCCCTCAGGCAATGCTGTGTGAGGGCTCTTTCAAGAAGCTTCATGGGAACTTCTGGAGCTCACCGAGTCAGACAGTGCAGAGGGCTTAACACTGACTCTTAACAGTAGAAAATGGAGCCTTGTTGTGCAACAGTGCCCAGTTCTGATAAAAATTCAGGCCTGTATTTGTATTATGGTCTAAGGCACCTCCAGTATGACTATATTTCCTTGGGGGACTAAAAGGTGGAAGTGAACACTTTGTATTTGGAGTATCACAGGGAGATGCCAGGTAACAGGATAGTATTTAGAAAAGTGGGAATTAGTTAATTATAGTAATGGTACAAGAGGATTCTCAGTTACGTTGTCCCCTCTGGGCAAGACTGCTTGTTGGAAGCATTCAGCATGTATTTCAGACTTGTGTACTTGTATCAAGTTGCTTCCAACTGCATAAATAAGACTGATTACATGGAAGTTACGGGCATTATTGGCTAAATGAGAATTAATTAAAAGGGACATAAGGTACCAATTTCTCAGATTGAATGGGAAAGATCTGGCGGGGAAGGGCGTTCTCTGAAGCAATGCTATTTTATCTAAATGCCAGCTTTGTGGACGGCATCCAAAGAGCAGCTATTTCTCCACTGGAGATTGTACTTCGTTCACCTCATTTACCTAAGTATTCTTAAAGGCAAAGACTTGGTAAATTGACTTTGGACAATAAATCACTGGGATTTATAATCTATGGTATGCTATAATCTATGGTTAACTGGCTGGAACTGGGGAATTATCTCCATCCTGCTCCTGTAACTCCCCTGACATTCATAGCAGGGTGATAGGCACTGATTTACAACCCAGATTACCCACATGAGTCTATAAATCGTGCTGTTCCTATCCTCACTTCCTCACCAATCTTCCAATAGTATCTCCCAAACTCCTTCTCCACCCACCTCCTCTGCTGCCAAAAATACCTGGGCATAGCAGTGGAAACCATTCAGGCATTCCAGCTGGGCATACTTGCTAGATGGAGAGAGGTTATCAGAGCCTAAAGGCAGCCTTCAACTTGAGTTATTGTGAGACTAAATTATTATTATTTTTTTTTTTTTACATTAGGAAGGTTTGTGTGTAGTCAGCTAAAGTCTTTGGGCTCTTTCTCTGCAGGTTGCATGGACTAGCTACACTGCGGATCATTTCATCACTAATCCTAATGATTTGCCAAGAGCACTGCTTACATGATGCTTTGTGAATGTTGCTTTGGGCACATAACTCCTTCATACCAGAAAATTTAGTGCATTAGGATGCATAAGATTTACAAAGGTTTTGATGAAAAGCTTAAAATAGTGTGGCAATGTCAACTACTTTTCGTAGTGAAAGCCCGAAGACCAAAAAGGCTTTTAAACTCAAAAGCATATCAGAGCATAATCCAAAACATTTAGCTTTTTAGAGCAGAGACAACACAAAGCTTGGAATTTCACAGTGAGCGAAGAGAGTCAGGCTCCATTCCCTGGCATGGAGATGAACTGCGGTGGCACAGATTGCTTCCCTGCAGCTCACCCCGCACCCTCCAGACCAGGACGGCCGTATCCAGACCATCCAGATGGCCTGGGCCTGTCTGGAAGAGGGCTGCGCAGCACACAGCAACTGTAGTCCAGTGCTGGGGCCAGGGGAGGAGTTTGTCCAGCCTGATCGTTATATAAAGTAACCTTGGTGTTGAATCTCTTTCAGCATAAAAAGGCTGGGATTTTAATGTGCTGAATGGGGGACCTTCATCAAGTGGTCTAGGCACTTAACCCATTTTGCTACGACTGCGAGCATATGACATATTAGTGGCGAAGTAACCTTTCCATCACTACCACGGAGGAGAAAGCAGAGTAGGACAAGCCTTTCTAATTGGCCCAATTCTTGCTGTGGCGTTGATTTACTCTAATCTGAGAAATTTATCATGTCAGCCAGCTGAGAGCATATGGGTAACTAATAAGCAGACCACGAAGGGGCGTTCGACATAGCTGCTAAATGGATGAAACCTAATGTGGAGTCACAGCTACAAGAGGTGAAGCACAGCACAAGTCTGCTTTAATTACAGCACTTGAATACAGTGGTAATGGACAACATTATAAATCTCTCAGAGAGTTAGGTTTTTCATTACGTTTTTAATGAAATACTGATTAGGTTGTGCTAATTGACACGAGTCCTGAGCTGTCAGAAGCAAATGAAAACAAGCTGGCAAGCTGGCTGCTGCCACGCATTGGTATGTCCCATCCTTCCTTGACTGCTCATCACGTGCAGGCTGGTGGGATGCAAAGGATGAAGTGTGGCAGAGGTGGTGTGATAGGATCTGTTCCACCTATTTCACTGTTTAACGTGTCTGTCATCGTTTCCATTTCTTGCTCTTCTTTTTGCAAATTAATTGAATTCATTTCTAGTACCTGCTTCGCTTACATTTTTATTTGCTGACTTGTCTGGGCAAGTAATGGTTTTAGACAGCCAAGTAAAATAGAGTTGTCCTCAAGTCAACTATTGGTGAATGGTTTTTGTATCTGGCCTGGTGGGTTTTCATCAGTTTTTCAAGCTCACTTCATCTTTATGTCAATAGGAGTTCTCTGCTTGCTTCCAAGAACAGAATTTTGTACAAACATTTTTGTTTAAGATAATCAGTATATTGAATTTATGGTATGTCTATAGCTGAAATGCAAGCACTAGATGAAATAGTTATATTTAATTCTGAGGATAGGAGCCTGAGAGCTTCAGCAGGACTGACCTTTTGATTTGACCCCTGGTCCTTAGGATTGACTTTAAATTAAGTGGTTGCTTTGGTTTTAAATGAAGATTTTCATCCTAGGCCCATAAGCCTAAGTTTCATCTTGAATCATGTTAACCTGGCTTTCAGAAAGTCAGGTTAAAAACCCAGTGCTTGCTGAAAAGCTACTTGAATTTATCTAAAGTTGATTTTTGGAGGTTTGTTAGCTATTTTAAAAAATATAGACCATTATCTCTTGCAGAGTAAACACTGTGGAAAATGTCACTTTTAATAAGAACTGTGACCTCACTCGCAGCCTTATTTTAAATGAGTTTCATTATTTTACTCAATATATTATTTATTCATGTATTCAAATATATTTATTCAGTGAAGGCAGAGATATTTTGATTAATTCAAAGAATAAATGCTCTGTACTTCACATGAAAATTGCCAAAAAAAAAAAAAAAAAAAAGAGGTAAAACTCTCTTTGTACTCCAAAGGCTAAATGCATCATCAGAATGTAATGAATGCTGCTGCTTGTGCGCAGTCGAGTGAGGATTCATGTTATCATCAATCTCTCTGTGTGGCTTTTATTATTATTGTAGTAAAAATAAAATCCAGCACATGGGTTATATATCTGCTCAATGCTTATTTACAGACCCCATTTAAGTGGGAAGTAGAATAAGTGGTCAGATGAACCATGCCGGTTACTCAGTTAGGTATTACGGGATGACTCCAATAGTTCTTTGCTATTATTTCTGTATTTCTCTCAGTTTTGTGTTTCTCATTTGAAAAGCAGTAATTTAAAAAAACAACTGCACAGCGAGAGAGGTGGCATTTTCAAAAAGTGCTTGCCATTCTATTTATTAATTTTCTACTGAAGTGAGGGGGTTAATCTCATTCACCTGACTTTGATGGAAGCGAAACTCTGGCCAATACCCAGCACTTCAAAACAGAAGGGGCGGCTGCATGTTATAAAGTGTAGGCTTGATTTAGCTTAGAAAAAAGGCCGGTGAATTTGTTTTTTTGTTTTGTTTTGTTTTTAATGTATGTTCAGGGCAATACATGCACTTTCTGTCCCCTCAGTGCTATGAGCTGCAATGCTAATGATGTCTGCAATGTGAGGCCAGGTTGTCTGCGTCTGTGCAGGCTGGTGGTGTGATGCGGCTCTCCCCATGGGTACGGCTGGACAAGGGTCCCAGGTAGCAGAAAAATGGGGGCCCTTCACTTGGTAGTGTTATGCAGAAAGACTGCTAATGGCAACCACCAGGCATTTTCCTGAGCGTCTTGCAGAAAACAGCCTTTCAAACTGCAGGGCGAAAATTTTGCTCTCAGATCTGCACCAATTTTTCTCTCTCATGTTGTATTCAGTCCCCAGGAGGGATTTCCATTGACATTAACTGATCCTCTGTGCATTATGGATGTGAAAGAAGAATTTTTTTTGCTCAGATTGCAAGACTTCATGCAGACACAAAAATATGACAGTCTGCAGCAACCCTGTACAAATCTCTGGAAAGAACAGTGGCTTTTTCATTCTGGTTCTTCGTAGATCAGCCCTGAAACATCAGTTTGAAGGTTCCTGCATCCTAGAGTGCAGTACAACTCAATATTCTTTATTATAACGATTTTATACTATAATACAGAAAAGTGTGCAGTTATGTAGTATGGAAATTTCCAGCAAATGCGTCTGTTCCCCTTACTTATGACAAGGACTCACTAGTCTTACTTTTTCAAAGCATGCTGTAGTTCATCTGAGTCCCAAAGCACAAAGTAGCTGGTTTATTCATTTATTTATTTATTTAGCCAAGGTCCAAATGAGAACATTGCAGTAAAAGCATTTCTATTCCTTTAAATATGTGTTCTTCTGAATTGTGTTAATAAAATCCTGTATTGTACTAAATATTTTTAGTATATGAATCATGACAAGACAGTAGCTTTCCATCTAATAATACATTCCATAAGTTATATCAGTAAGTTGGAATTACACATCTGCCTACTAAGGCAGAAGAACTGGAAGTTACTGAGTGGCTCTCGTTGGAGATCAGCTTTACCATCGGAGAGGGACAGAGCTGAATTCGTGATCCTTCATTCATTGGACACTGGATCAAGTGAACTGAGTCTAAACTTCAGCAGGTAAAGGATCATCCATTAATGTAGGCCATTATAAAAGAGAATATCCTCAGAGATGCAGAACTAGAAAACGCTGTCCTCCCATTGTACTTTAAAAGCCCCCAGCACAGTGGAGTCTCAGACATGGTAGCAGCAGCCATGGAAGAAGCCAGGTAAATGCTGGGCAGGCAAGGAACAAAAAATGTTCAGCTTTTTAATTTCTTGACAAAGATAAGAGTGAAGCTAAAAAAATCATTAGAGAATGGGCTCAGAGGATCTTTCACATGGGATTTGTCCAAAGTAAGAGATTTCTGTTCCAAAAATCTGGTTACAGAAATTGGATTGCTACTGCGAGCGTGAAATACTGCCTTGGCATGAACTTTCCTTTGGCTCCCAGTGATAGCACAGGCAGAAAACACAACCTGCAAGGTTGAAAAACTGTCTTCAGGTCAGAACTTTAAACTTCAATGTCTCTGTTACACTCTTCAGAGGAATAGAGCTTAAAACAAATCCCAGCACCGCAGGAGGCAGAGCACTGCCAGTCTGCTGATCTAGACATCAAATTCTTGTTGTCTCTTTGTAGTGCTTACTCAGTCACATCTCCATCTAAACCTTCTGAAGTGGACACTTGTTTAGGATATCAAAATCTCTGCCTTTGTCATTTTTTAATTCCTCCTGTGTGAAAACTCTGGTGTGAGACTTAATAATAAAACCTCTGGGCAGCTCTCCTAATAGCACAAATCTTGTTTGTGTCAGTGGATCATCTGCTCAACCCTCAGCAGAGTGCAATACATCGTGCAAAAATGCCCATATCTGTCTCAGGTGGATATTTTCATGATAGCTACTGGACAATTCCCATTGTTTGTGACTGATGAAACAGAGCAGCCCCGTAGAAGCAAAGAGGTTGGGGACGTTTGTAGATCTTTGGTTTGTTTTCTTAAAAAGTCTGCTGTGCATTCCCTCATAGAAAATAACACTTTTCTCTGAAACTGCTGTTGATGCACTAGCCTGAGGGCTTTTAAAATAAAATCTTTCATACCTAGCTTTGTGGTGAAACAAATATTGCCATGAAGAGGCAAAGCATTTTGATATTATTTGTCTGTATTCTTGTTGTTGCTCACTTTCTTTGCCTTTTAATTTGGGTGAGCTCAGTTTCTCCATTACTTTTATTTTTTGATTGGAACAGCACTGATGTCAGTTCACAATCAGCCTTTCATGGCTCTGGACATTGCACAAACACAGCAGAAGAAATTTGGAATTTTTTGAAGTCACTGTCAGATTTGACATTAGTTTTGATAAGTCTCATGGTCTGAACCACAGTCTTCTTGCACTGAAATGTAGACAGTAAAAAACTGTTCTGTGCTCAATTGTAGCCTTCTCAATGGCAAATGTATTTTTCAATGAGCATTGAACTCAGTAAGAAAACTGAGAAGGGTGATGCAGAAAGGGAAACATTGAATTAAAAACCGTGAAACCTTTATTTTGATTGTTATATCGGTGGATTTGCTGCTCACAAATGCTGGTGTTAAAGGCAGAAGACCAAGACACTGTTGAATATCAAGCTTGGCTCTGGCAGAGATTGACCATGTCAACTCGAGCAAGTTAAAGTTTCACTCTTATTGAATGGAAATAGTGTTTCTATGCTTCATTGTGGGGCTGAGAGTTTGTAATTGCAGGGAATCACATATACACAGATGTTCATAGATATCCCAAATGAAAGGCTGCTGCTTTATGTTTGGATGACAGATGAGTTTGGTCTCTTCCTGGTTTTGTTGGCGTTCACCTTTTTGGCATCCAGTGGTGAGAGCACTGCTGAGTGCTCTTCTTTAATCTTTAAATAAAATACAAGTTTTTTCTCTATCTGAAGATCTTTCTAGGTTAGATACAAAAGACAGGTTATTGTGACTAACTGTAGTGTAAATTGCCATTGTCTAGATTTAGACCCATAAGAACTGAGTCTGGGAACAGTCTGTGGTTTTTTCTACTTTGTTGAGCCGCAGATGGAGCAAGCTTACATCATGCGTGATGACCACAGCCATAACTAGTGGAGTGGTTTTGCTGATATAATTAGAGATTGCTTTTTGGTTTAATCACTTGCTATTTAAAAGTCCATGGGAGGAACTGATTTACACATTCTCTCAAATTTCACATAAGGCTTAGGAAGGCCATGAATGCACAGAAGGCAGGGCTGTTAAAAAAAGCAAAATGCGGGTATCGACATGTGCATTTTAAAAATGCATCTATAAATTTTCCGTCCAAAATTACATTTGTTATTCTTTGCAGTAGCTGTATATCTTTGAGTTGCTTATTGAATTACTGTAGCATTCTTGAACATAAAATTTTGTTGAGTAAATAATTTCAGAAAGTGTTTTCTTACGGTACTACTGAATCTTTTTAATTACCCCATCTCTATATACCCATCTTGTCTGATTACAGATGCAGTTTTTTTCAGATCTCCATGAAGTGGTAAGTTATGTCCCCAGCTGCAATCCCATGAGTTTAGGTGTCCGCGCATTTAATTTATTTTGTCAGTTTGGCAGCAACCCAGCCACACTGGCAAGTTCTGGGAAACCAGATGGTTGGAAATGCTCAAGGGTCAGTGAGTCACCAAAAACCAGGCCCGCTTTGCTGTGGACGCGCTCATGGGCAAGTGCAGAATTTGGCTCTTCCTCTGTGTCTGAGAAAATTGGTCACTACGGGTGCCTCCCTCAGCTTTGGGGCTCACTGGAGGCCACGTCGGCCCAGCCTTCAGCTGGAGCAGCCACCGGCTGGTTCGCAGGTCTGGTGACTAACGGGAAGGTTGCATCAGTGACTACCACAGTTTCAGTCCTGCCTGTGGCCTGGGAGCTCTCAATGTGGCCACGGATGGGTCAACAGACCCAAGACTGTACTTCTGCAGTGAACTTGGCACAAAGCAAGAATCAGGCTCTTCTGTAGGCCCTCCTCAGCCAAACCTCCTTGTGCAGGTCTGGGGACATCCCAGAGCCCTCCCTGGGCATTATGTCCTGCTCCCACTGATGGCGGCGCTAGACAAGAGTGTTCATGAGCCAGCACCTCAAACTCATCAGGGGCTGAGCACAGTACGTAGATTTTTCTATAAGAAACTAATTATAGACTTTACTGCTGAGTGCCAAATCCATTTTCTCCTCTTCTGGGAGCCATTCAATAAACTTTATGTTCTGAGGTAGAGCAAAACTACCATCGTTTAACACAGTGTTTTACTCACGTTCCCTAGCACTCTAACGCCTGATTTTTTTGCTAATATCCCTGCGTGGATTTTCTTTTTCTTTCTGAATTATATTAATAGGCCAGAATTGCACCGTGACCTGATGTTTCCCTCTAGAGTCTTGCACTCTCTTCCCTGGAAAGAAGGCTGTAGTGTCACGAGCAGTCACCTGCACAGATCTGTAACCCAGCAGTGGATGAAGGACCCCTTGGCACCCCCACAGTCTTGACCCACACGTGCCTTTGCTCAGGGTCAGCAGCCCCTGTCGAGTCAGGGCTGCTCCCATAAGAAGGATCTGGGTGATTTGGAACTCTGTGGTATGCACTACTTGCACTATAAGTACCCTGGGGTGAGGACATACTCGTTCCTCACCATGGCAAACACTCTGTGCAACATGATTGCTTGTGAAGAAGGGATGCAAGAGTTTTATGTGGTTTCTGTAACTCTGAGCCTGGGGACACAGGTTGCGATTACATCGTCTTAAGGCCTCCATCTGGGAAGCTCTATTAAAGAAGGAAACAGTGCAGAAGGTAACATTTTCAGATGGTTAGCATCTATGTTTATACTCCTTTCACAGAACCATAGGACTTTGTTAGTGCAAGTTCTTGGGAATAAACCAGAGCAAACCGTACCTGGAAATGAAAAAAACAACCCTACCTAAAATGAAAACCCCATCCAAAAAATCAAACCACAGAGAAACAAACTCTGAATTGAGGTTGTTACAGTGGTTTTCATTCAGGCTTTCTGAACTGATCCATTTGCACATGCATGATCTTCTGGCCGTGGATATATTTAATGGAAGAAAAAGAAGAAACATAAACTTTAGCTGGGTATTGGAAGAAATGCTTCTCTACAAAGACATGCAGTAGGATTATAAAACATTTTCCTCCCCCAAAGCAAACAGCCTTTAAAAATAAGACTAGATGAGGACATTGAATACAGTATATATAGTATGACACTGCATGGCTGGAGGAGGGTTTCAGAGTGAAAACATCTTTTCTAGCTCACGCTTGTGATGGGGGAAGGTTTTAGAAGGCTCTACAAGGCCATTATTGGAGTAACTCCCATATGCAGTTTCAAAAATAATAATCTCCATAACACTGCAGGTAACATCCCCCCAATGGCCTACAACAGGACTTCGGATGCACCTTTGGTCTCTTCTGAGCAGAGAAGCTGTTAATTTCTGGCAGTAAACCTTTGGACCTTTTGCATTTCACTGTGCTTCTGGGTGACCAGTCGGATGTCTTCAAGTGCTGATAGTGGGGGTTTCCAGCTCTTAGTGGGATCAGAAATTCTCAAAGCTTCAAACCAGAAGCTTCTGGAAACCAGGAGGAATTTTTCCATTGACTTCACTGCCTTTTGGATCAGGTTTTTGTACGTGTTTTTTTTCTTTTGACATTGCCCGATACAGAGGGGAATTGTTTCTTGATAGTACAGAACCAGATTGCAGGCTCTGTATCTTTTTTAATTCAGAACAACTCTGCTTTTATTAGGTTTGTGTTATCTCGTATTTTACCACAATCTTGTTTTGCATTTCATAAATATTAATTCCCCTGACAGTCTCTTTTGTTTAGTAGTTTTTGTCTATCACAGGCTTTTCTGTTTTCTTTTCCTCTCTTGTCCCACAGAGATGTCATCCTCTGCCATCAAAAGCAAGAGCTTCTCTAAAGCAGTTCTGCAGCCCGTCAGTATTTTTAATACAGATCTTTGTTTTGTTCTCGGTGTTCTTTCCCCTTCATTTTCTACTGCCAGAGCCAGGCTCTGATTTACCCGCTTCCTTGGAGCTGGGGGTTAAAAATCTGTTTGCCAACTTTTCTTGCTGTCTTCTTTCATCTTTGTACCAATGTGGAGGTACCACACTGCCTGTGACTTCGTTACTGTGTTGTTTTTTTTGTTCATGTTCAAAGTTTCCTTCATTCTTCTCTTCACCTTCTCTACCATGTTTCTAGTTGTTTTTTAACACAGTAAGTAAGATGTGGTAGGCTAAAGCCTAGGTAAAAAAGCCTAGGTAGGTAGAATTATAATATTACCAGTAGGTAGAATTCTACCAGTAATTCTACCAGTAGGTAGAATTATAATACTTTATTTTAGCTGTACCCACTAACTAGCTTATTAATGCAGTTTCTCCAAATTTGGCTGTTTTGACTTAATATTGTCCAGCTATTCCAGATAAATTGTATGCTTCCCAAGTCTCTATTGGGAAGTGAACCCAGTACTTCTACCAAAAAAAAAAGAAAAAGAAAAGGAAAAAGAAAAAAAAAAAAAAAAAAAAAAAAAAAAAAAAAGCTGCCTTCTGCTTCTAACCTTGCCCCTTATATATTCATGAACTATACTTTTTTCAGTACCATACTGGTTGATATTCAGGGGTGTGGCAAACTCGTATTACCAAATTATAAACCAGACCAACATGTGTAACCCTTCCTTGTTTGCACTGAAGTGATTTTTCTTTATCCTGGTACAACATCTTGGAGTGTCCTGACTGTAGTGAATTTTGATGACCGCTTTGATGACTTTCCTGTAGATCTCAGTGGTGTATCTGATAGTTGTTTTGATAAATCATGAGCTATATGTGTTGCTGTAGTACATGCTATGCATTTTCACAATAGTCAGTGTCGATTGTCTGATCTTAATTTCTCATAGGCACCAACTTGATATAGGAGTTACACCCAATGGTGAATATCACAAATATTGTTCAGGAAAGGCATAACAAAGGGGGAAAGGTGCAAGCCTAAACCAAATGAATTGAATACCCATAATCTGCTGATACCATAATTCTTTACTGCCACTATTTCTCAACCTGAATTTTGAGACTGCAGTTTAATCCATTTATTTGATCTTTAAGTAACTAGGAGGGCTAGAAACTTCAGGGAGAACAAATATTTAAAGAGAGAAGTTGTTCTGTAATTCTTCCAGAGAAATACTGGGAAACAGGGCTGAAAAATAACCAGCTCTCCATTCTCCCTCCCCACCCTCATCTTAAAACACCAGCAGAATCACAGAAAAAAACAAAAGTGCTGGTAACATGGAGTTGCCTTGCCTCACACCTAGACAAGTTGCACATCACAGGGGCTCCTGCTGCACCTGGGTAGGGAAGGGATGTCGGGAGGTTCCTTGGGAGGTCAAGGCTCACCCTGTGAAAATGGTAGAAAAGCGCAGCAACATTGGACCAGGTCCCTCGTGGCTTGGTCTTCACATCTGGAAAGCAGGGATAATGTGATGTGCTTTGAAGTTTACAGATGGAAGAAGACCAGATAAGTACCGAGTGTTATTTTTATCCCAGACCTCAGTCTGTAATAGTGGCTCCAGATGCAGCTTCAGGAGAAATTATCCATCCTGCCAGCACCTGCAGATTCTTCTGCGGTTTATCTGAAGTTTACTTGGGAATTAGCATTTATTCCCAATGAATGTGTACATCTGTTGCCTTCAGTCGCTGCTCAGGACTGCTCCACTACCTTGCTACAGGGGACAGGGAGATCTCATAGTATTTCCAGCAGCTTGTAGTTATAGGCTACTGTCGAGCTCCTAAGATTTAGTGATCACAATTGGTCCAGAATCAGCAAGTATGGAGTGTGGGGCAAGGGGGAGTCCAATCCTGCCTGCAGTGTTGGGGTGGGCGAAGAGGGAACAAAAGGTGCTCCTAGGCTGATACGTAGGATGGGTATAGCCTACCTGGCTGTTCAGCAGTTTGTTTTTTTCTCAGCTATCTTGGCAAGTGTTTTTTCCTCCTGGAAAAGGTGTAAGCAACCTGCCAGTTTATCTCTGCTCAGGTGGTCCTTCTCTCACTGGAGCTGCAGACCAGAGAACATGAATCGTTAAAAGTGAAATAGGAGCAGATGTTCTGCATCAGGTTTAAACTAGTGGTGTATGGTAGCTGCTTTATCTTAATCTCCAAAATCCTGTGCATCTTTTGGAGCAGCCTCTTACTCATCCTGTTTGACATTCATGCCTTCTTTTGAGAATGTTTGCATCTTCCTCCTCTGCTCCCAGCCCTCCGTGGGTTTGAAAGTTCAACCTGAGCTCTGGTGATACTGAGTGCAGCTTGCAAAAGAGATGCCGTGGGGGTTAAATAAAGAGCAGCCAAGGAGAGTGAGGAAACAGCAGTGAGAAAGAAATTCAAGCAGAACAGTTAAAGCTAACCTTAAAATAACCAGGATTACATGGGAGTCTGTATTGCATTAACAAGGAGCTCAGAGAACACAGTGGCATTAATAAGGTGAATTAGGGGGCCTTGACCTTTTCCACACAGCATTGTGGAGGGAAACAGAAACTGGGGGCATGCACTTGCACATGTATAAAGGTGATGGTGAGGCAGAAGAAGAGAGCATCCACATGGACAGAAGAAGTTGAACAAAATTACAGTGTGTTCCTGGAAGCAGTGAATCCCACATACTGTTTTCCCTTGTGAACAAAGCTTATTTTTAAACAAACAAAGCTAAAGTTAGGTCATGGAGCAGGAAGAGAAGGTCTTTAAAAACAGTAGGAGTAGAGAAGGGGCTCTGTAAGGCTCTCCTGCTCATGCCAGCTGGGGTACACAGCAGTTGGAAAATGCACATGGGGATGGAGCGCAGTAATGGATATAGGGTTGCAGATCAAAGCCTGACCAAAAGCACTTAAGCGTGGTCCTTGCAACTGGGACCTTCACATGGTGACCTGCTCCAGCTCGTATTAACCTCCAGAAGGGATTTAGAAACAACAGGATAAGCAGACTTTTACAAAATCAGTTTTATATTTGAAATGCAAATCTGAAAGGGTTCAAAGCATTTGAATGCTGTTGTTAATCTCTAGGTCAGCTGTGCTGATGCATCTCGTACAAGGCCTGATACGTTCAAAGAGCAAAATCCACTGTTAATTACCAGCATGTTTGTGGGAGGCATTTGTGCCATGGAAGCTCTCCCATGGGGCAAAGGGCACAGTGGTGCTTGGCAGCTCTCCGTGCCTTGTGAAGATGGGTCCTGTAGCAGGCAGTGCCATGAGCTGGAGGAGGAGCCATTAGCTCTTCATTTGTATGGATACAGTGGGTGGAAGCTACTGCACAGAGTCTCTAAAATGACAACCCTTTTAGCTGTAAACTGTAATTTAGGTTTGCTTCACCTGTGAGGAATATCAGTTTTTCCAACATTATGTGAACTTGTCACTTTTCCCCACCCCTAAATCCTTGTCACCTGGCAGCTCCAGAGAAGGACAACCTCTGTTCAATAAGCCAGGACAGCATCAGCTCCCAGTGTTGCTCAGGAGTCAGCGGGTACCTTTGCAGCCTGTATTGAAGTAATCAGAGGGATGATAGCAGTTCCCAGGTAATGACTGGCTGTGGGAGCCAAGGATGCTTCTCAAATTGCCCTACTAAACGCAATCAGTGGCACCACATGCTTTCCACACGCTGTGCTGCTGGATTTTTTCAGCCCTACCTGCTTACCCAAGCAAATGTCTTCCAGTGCTTGGGTGCTGTCTGGAGACTCCCGCATGGCCTGGTCTGTGACTGACATAACCCAGTATGCCATCTGGGTGCTTATCATATAGGGGTGTGGGCAGGGATGTATATGCATACATACATAAGGAGATGTATGTATTCCCACTCAGCTTACTAGCATTATTTGTTAATCGAGGAGAAAAGTATCTTCGTCTGAGGAAAAATAAAAAGTCCTGAGAACAGTAACAAGGCGAGCAGAAGCCAGTGGTAGCTGTAGGTATGGATAGTCGGGCTGTCAGTTCCCCCATACCATTTCAGTGTAAACCACCAGATGCTATGTTTTACCTGTGCTGAAGGGAAGCTGCCCGAGCTAGCAGTTGAAGGCAACGCGCACCCAGCCACACAGGAGGTGAAACAGCACCGGCCCTGTGCCTGGGACAGAAGCCGTCCTGTTTCATCCTCTGCAAAGGAGAGGGCACATTTCCATCTAGTGCACGCTCTTGGCTCTTGCTGTGCATGCAGCTGAATGCCTCGACTCACTCCCGGCTTTCCAGCCATGTCCCTGTGGGCTGCAGGACTGTGAGCTGGCACCTCTCCCCGCTCGCCTGGCCCTGCTGCTTGCGGGGTGGGAGGGGGCCATAGGACAGAGGCATCTCCCCTCTTTCTTGACCCCTTCCATGCTCAGGAATGCCATGAGCGCACATCGAGCGCTGCGCTTAGCCCAGGGGCAGCAAGGAGGACCCGCTTTGGGGGATTTTACATGCTGAGGGGTGCAGAGCAAGAACTAGCTGGCAGCTGGAGCTCCTCCTGGCCTTTGCTGGAGTCCTTAAGCTGCAGGTGGGACAGGGCATGTGGCGAGGACGCGAGAGCGGCGAAGGGGAAGCCAGGCCTCTCGGCAGATGGAGAGGGCACTGACAGGGAGCTGGCGTGCGTTTAGGAGCTGTGAAAGGAGCGGGGCGCAAGTAGACAGCGCTTGGCTGCAGCCAAGAAGAGTCCCAAAAATGGGAGCTCAGGGTGGCCTTTTCTGCACGACCACTTTGGGAAGTTTAAAAAAGACTGAGCAGTAAAAAAAAAAAAAGAGGGGGGGAGTGATTATGTGCAATTTCTTTCAGGGTATAGTTGAGGGAATGGTTTAAAAAAATAGCAGCCATTTAAAGACGTACTAAGAATGTGTTCTTCCATTGTAAGCTAACATTTAGTATGCAGTGCCTAAATGGATCTGTTATTAGATGAGACAGAGACCCTTAGAAATCACAGTAAACACAGCTGTAGAGATGAGGAAAATTAACAAGGCATCATGCTAATAATTGTACCTTCCAGTTGTATTAATCACTGATGAAAGTTACTTTTAACGTTGCCCTCATGCTCTGGCGCAACAAGTCTTAGTGTGGCAAGTCAGACATTTAAAATACAAGCAAGACCCTTCGGGATTTGTCAGGATTTAAAGCAGAGTACCTAGGCTTGTGTTTTGCTGCTGCTCTTTCAGTGCTGTGCCGAAGTCTCCCTGTCTGCAGAACAGAGTGACCCAGGGAGACACGTAGTTTCCAGCATGGGCCTCCTAGTTGGACCTGCAGGGCCGCAGGTGTTGTCCTTTGGGTACAGCTGGCATGATGGATGGAGCACGCTGCCATTTGGGAAAGGGCACCAGTGGCCAGCAGAGAGGGCGGCCTTATGCAGATGCTATTTGCTTCCCAGAGAAGCCTATGGTGCAGTCATTTGTGGTCTGCTGCTGGCAGACCACTTCCTTCAGTGCACAAATACTCAAACATTTTTTTTTTTTTTTTTTTTTTTAACAAAAACAGAAATTCTCACTGAAGCAGACATAGCAAATATTCAGTCTTTCGCTTTGGTCTCTCTCTGAGCCTAATGTCCAATGTCTGCCCAAACCTGACAACACTAGGTTTGGACTAAATGCTGGTGGCTGATTTGGAGCTGAGCCTCCCTCAGGACTTGAGTCACTGGTATTCATCTCGGGGTAGAAGAAATAGATCTAGGAAGCTCTTGATGATAACAGACTTTCTATGTTAACCCAGAATAATTTTTCATTCTGTGGCAGAAAGGTTTCCTGGGAAGCCTATTGTAATTAAGTTTATAAATGGATGCTAGCATTTTAATAGAAAAGATCCTTTGTCTGTTCAAGCAGGGGGTCATCTGGTTTGTTTTGAAGAGTAGCAGAAAGGTGAGAACTTTGGGGTTAACTGTAATTAAGGCTGTGGAGAAAGAGCATCCCTGGCTAGTCGCCTTCTGTGAACATTAGTGCACAGCGTGGACAGAAAATTTATCCTTGGAGTAGCGTGACTTAGTCTGAGCAAAATAAAATCTCACCAAAGGAAAGTAAAATAAATACAGTGATAATTTAGAATGGTTTAGTTAGAGGAGAGCTCACAGCAGGGTTACACACCCCAGTATGATGGACCAAGGGCTTGGCGGACAGGACAGCAGCTGCATCATAGCATTCGCTCCTCTCTCCCAGTTACAACTCCTTACCTTAAAATAGCCCACACAGCATTTATTGTTGGGGACTGACCCTGCATCCCTCACTCATGGGAGCAGCAGTGGCCTGCATGGAGGTAACAGAAGGGGTCATCCCGCAGCATCCTACACACGGTGCTCATCCTGGTACTGGGGGGCAGGGGCTCAGCACAGCTAAAGACCTGGCTTCATGGTGCCTCTCGCCTCCAGAAGGCTGCTAAGTACCTTGAATTACATGTAAAGAAACCAGCTATGCAGCAACTATCTTCTGTTTCTCTTATTTGGGTTTCAAAAGCTTGGGAGCAATATTGGCGTGTTGCATGCTGAGTTAAAAATTGGAAATGTATTACCCTGATTTAGCATGGGACTGAGTAAATTGTATTCAGTTAAAATAGCAGATACCCTGCTGGGAAGAAAATAAGTATTTCTACTTGACTGTGTGACACCTAAGCTGCAACCCAGAGGTACAAGGGGAGGATTTGTGTGACCGAGAAATCCATTATCGCCGGATGCCAGGTCAGAGCTGGCTGGGGTGAGCAGCACGCTGGTGTCCCAGGCAGCTCCAGCTGCCCAGGCAGCCTGGAGGGCAGCCTCCTCCTCCTCAGGGTCTCGCACAGTGCCGCCATGGGGCCACCAGAGCACCTGCCAGGCCTTGGCCTGTGGTGGTGCCATGTCCCTAGGGAGGTCTTGTCCTGAGGGAGGCCTTACTACGAGCACTAGCAGGTCTCTGCTTGTGTGGCCCTGCAATGTTTGCTGGGACCTTTGTTTCTGACAGATGTAAAATACCTGGGTCTGCAGCAGCAAGCTTAGCTTTTAAGGAGAGCTTTATGGTCTTTAACTCATGCTGATTCCAGCAGCCAGCATCATGAAACTTCAAGGAGTCACAGGGAGACTCCTGTACACAAGGCAGGGTAATTTAGGTTGCTCCTAACACCTTCCCTAGGAGGTTCCCGGAGGTTTCTCATGTTGGAGATGCATCACTGTTTTACAGCACATACCCTATCCTCTCTGTTAGGATTTTTCCCACATCTAAACTGAGTCTCTGTTGTTTAGCTCTGTTACTACACAGTGACTCCGGAGAGCAGGTTATATTCCCTTCCTCCTTCTGGAATTTATGCGTTTCTGTATTTACGTATCTACTTAGTCCCATTTCCCCGCTCCACCCAGTTTATCTCACCCCTACTTCCATAATGTCTTGCAACAGAGAAATAAATGTCACTGTTTCCATTGTCTCCTGGATGCCAGCTCTGTTAAAATGCAGTTCCTCACTCTGTTTTTTAAGGGCTACTCCCAGCTCCGCCCTGGCTGACTCCACGCATCCCCAGCCCAGTGCTCCTCCTGGTGCACCGCTTGCAGATGTCTGTGGCAGGCCTTTTGCTAACTTGTTCTCAAGCCTCTCGTTGAAAACCACTTCTATAGCTCCCACAGTAGGGATGCAATAGCAGGGCACAGCAGATACTGGCTTCGAGCTTCCCAGTGCATGTTCTGTTCCCTGGGCTTGGATTGTCCTGGTTTGTGACTCTTAGCAAGGGGTCTCCAAGATGAGGCCAGTGTAGCTCTTTCTGGCTCAGCAAAAAATATAGAAGCACAGCCTTGTGCCCTCAAATGTGGCATGCTGTTGCATCCTGCCGCAAGGTCCTAGTTGTGAAATGGCCATCCCTGTAGACTGGGAATGGTTAGAAGGACCATGGCTGAGCTCCCGTGTGTTACAGGTTGTTCACTTAGGTATGGAGCCGAGCTCCAGTTATGCGTGCATGTGTTGGAGGGGAAAGGCTAGAAAGTTTTCATTTGAAAATGAAATTCATAAGACAGCCAGACCTTTCAGCTTTTTAATATGAGCAGTGATTTATGATGGCACTTAAAGAATGAGCCAGAAGCGGCCAGATTCATCATGCGCTGTCCTTCCCTGTGGAGGCAGCGGTGAGGCTGGGCTTGGGGGCAGAGCCCAGCCGCAAAAAGGCCACGCAGCTCTGATCATCATCCCATCCATCAAGGCGTCTTGGGGCCCAGCCCCAGGCTTCATGCACTTGTTTTGGCTGCGAGAAAAGAAATGGATTGGCTATCTGCTGAATTCCTTTCCCCACTCCCTTCCTGCAGCTGCCTTGAAACACTGAGGAGGTGACAGCAAAGAGCTCGTTGTACGTGTAACGGGAGGCTCCAAGCTTGTTTTCTATATGTTAAGTCCCAAGAAACACACCAGCATTAAGTTTTTGTGCTGTAATTATTCTCAGCTCAAGGCTCCTCTGTACTTCCCAATGATTTCTTACCTCTCAGGTGTATTGCATTTAAACTCAGTCATTTTAATTTTGCCTGTCCTTTGTGTGCAGGATTCCCACAGAGCCTCAGAATAGCAGCAGGCACAGAGATACAGTTTAGTCACCCCATTTGGACAGATCGTATGTCTTTCTCCTGGGCACTTCCAACTTTTCTATCCTCCTGTTCCAAAGAGACCTTTTACAAGTGTGTACATTCACCTTACCAGCCCCAAATCCTGCTTGCTGCATGAGCCCTGGCACCAAACCGTTTCTAGCAGAATGGTAATGGAAAGGCTTGAAAAAATGTTTGGGTCTACATAAGTTGTCATTTTTTTAAAAAAAAGTCTCACTCTTTTCTTCCTGAATCCATACCTGTATCTTTATTGTTGGGTGGAGTACTTAGGATGATAAAAAAAGCTGGCTTTAACATATAGCTGGTATTTGTTGTCAATCCCTGCTGTGACCCTCATGCCAGATAGAGAGCCAGCTTGTGGTTTTTCAAGGAGATGTCTCATTGTTTAGGCTCTGCATGGTACCTTCAAGACAAAAAGGCCAAGACTTATTGACCTAATAGTGATGCTTTCCCAGGACAGCATTGGCAGCTTCAGCTGCATCTCTTTCTGCCACTGCATTTCGCCTGGTTTAGTGTTGTTTCTTCTCCAGCACCCAAAGACGAATGAATGCCAATGTTAATGCTGATGTGTCATTACTCAAATAACTGTAGCTCCTGGACACAAAGCAATGCAACCGCTGAATTGTTTCACCCTTCCCTTCTACATACATACATGCAGACACACACATGAGGTGGGATGTATGTATAGGAGGAAGAAGGAGGGAATGTGTGAAGCAGTTTAGGATTTTTGACAATACAATGCTAGCAGCTGCAATGTAAGACTGTTTTCACTCAAAAGCTTTGATTCTTTTTTTTTTTTTTTTTTTCCATAGCCCCAGTGCATTCTGTACAGTGGGAATTTAAAATGTTATGGTTATCTTGGGTTGCAATACAGAGAATTACTTGAAATAAATGCATATTTTGCCTTATCTTTGTGGGGCAATAAGTTCAATGAATTAAATGGAGAAAAGAAAGCAGCTTTGTAGTATTTCATGAATTTTCCTTCAGAGGATATAATTTGTCTCTAAAATTTTCTTAGCACAAATGTTCCTAAGTTAATATTAGTTTTATTATCTTATATTATCCAGCCACTCTGTAGAGATATTTTCATAGCAAATTTGTATTCCAGTTTGTCCATCCTCAAGTTGTCAGCAAAGATGTTAAGTATTTCCATCTCCAGCATGCATTATGTGCTTTCTAGTCTGCTTTATTGGACTTTGAACAAATATTGATTGAGGTTTTGGTAGGGTTATTTGAGTTCTGAGATTTTTTGAAAACATTAAATCAAGAATAATATGCTGTGAAATGTAAAATAATGTATGAAATGTTTCAAAGCTGTTACTTTTTTTTTCCAGTCCAGGTCAGTTTAATTAAATGTCTTTATCTAAAATTTGCTTACTCTTTTAGATTCAGTGTCTTGATTCACATACTTACAATTGTCTGTCATCTATATAAATTGTAAAGAGTAATAGTTCTGTGCGATTTATTAGAACTGTTTATGTTTGGACTATGACATATGAAGCATAGTTACTTTGCCGTTATTGTCCAATGGTGAGTGTTTTTAAGAAAGCAATCTAAAACTTGGTGCACAGAATGCATATACACCAAGTATAGCAGTTCTAGATCCAAGCTTTAAAAGCCAACCACTAAAACAATATCTGAAATATGTTTATAGTTTCAGGGCAGTCCATCAAGATTGTAACAATCTTATTCACACTTTTTCTGCTGAAAATGGGATTGGAAATGTGCATGTGTATAACCTCATGTTAAAAAAAAAAAAAAAACAAAAAAAAACTAAACATTTGGGAAAATACAAATAATATCAATAACCTTTTTATACAGTAAAGGCCAAACACCTCCTGAAATTCAGATGATGTGGTTGATGGGCAGGAGGGAGAGCTGCTCTTATTTTGAGAGTTTTCTATCAAGTGAAATATTAGTCTCTGTAGATGTCACATAAGTAGGACCATTAGTGCCACCTATAGTTAGTCTGTCTGACACTTTTCACTTCAAGACCTTGCTTTCAATGGATTGTGAGTCTGCTCTGCACACCTCTAAATACTCTCAAAGAAGAAGTTGGTGTAATTGAGCTCTGGTTCATGCTAAGCTAAGCAGTGCTACTGGATAGACACAACTCAGAGTTCAAGGAAGATACTCCTAATTTTGATGGCTTCATGGACTGCAGATAGCAGGAATGACACAGCAACTTGCATAGTTCTAGCACAGGACAGATACCAAACCTCCAAACACAAGTGTAATTGAAGAACTAAATGCAGATGTAAATTCTTTGTTAATGCAAGGAAATAGCAGTATAGAAAGGTATTGGTCTGCAGCCCCCTTTCATATTGTTTGTCCTCTTTATTCCACTTTAAGCTAACTTGGTTACATTACCCTTCATCCTGCCATGCCCAATGTCATGTTAGCACTCCCAGCATCGATTATTTGTGAGCCCGGTTACAGTAATTTGCAGAACAAGCAGCAGCTGCAGGCAGTGCAATAAGAATAAATAAAACCTGCCTCATAACAGTTTGAGGCACTTCTTTGCACTCTCATATTTTATAGAGAGGTGAAATTTAATGAAGTTTGTTGGTTTTTTTTGAGTGGCACCTTGGTTATTTCTGTCCTGCCATTCAAAAA
The DNA here is from genome assembly GCA_011076525.1 of Nettapus auritus. NCBI lineage: Eukaryota > Metazoa > Chordata > Aves > Anseriformes > Anatidae > Nettapus > Nettapus auritus. Next base: position 57,366,830 of record CM021765.1, on the reverse strand, counting down.
GTGCTTTCATTGCAGCCATCTACATGAATTTTATTGATCTCTGCTCCTAGGCTGCATTACAGCACACTGTTCAATTAAAAAATAATAATTTAAAATGTCCTGCGTTTAAATCTGAACTTGCTATTTGACCATCAAGCTTGGAAAGGCCCTTAAGGATTATTTTATCCTGCTGTGCCTAAGTCATCAGAAGAAAATACCTCCCATCTCATTACTATAATTTACCTTGAATAACCTTTGCATTTCAGAGGCTGAAGGTTGTAAATTCTCCAGTGTATGTATTTCTGGTCAGTGTGTTCCCTCCGATGTACTGTGGAGAGACAGCTCTAAACCACGGCAAATACCTATGCTTTGGCAGGAGCTCCGTTAAAGGCTCCTCAGTGCCATACCTGGCTGTGCTAATTTAGAGAGAGCAAGGCTTTCACGTCGCCCACCCCTCCAGTGAGAGGGCTGTTATCACCAAATCTGAAGGTCAGCAGGACACTCCTCCCTCAGCAAGGCAGGTAACTCAGCTCCTCCGGGATGCATCACCCACTCTTCGCCAGCTGCAGCAGAAAATCTCTTCTTCAGTAGTGGGGATGTCAGACTGCGTGGAGACATCAAGGGCCCTGTTCTGCTGACCATGCAAATGTGGGGTTGGGAACAGTTGGCACTGTGCAACACTTAATATACTGGCTTTTTTATGGTATGATAAAGTGGAGCTTTCAAAACCACATTTCCTACACGGCTTTTCATCCATCAGCCACTGTACTGCAATTTATGAGAATAGGGCAATATCATTTTATTGTTACACTGCTCTTTAATATGCATTGTGTGCTACCAGCCAGGCCAGAGCAGGTGCAGAGCTGACCCCAGGGCACTGGTGTATGTTTAGTAAATGTAGCTGGCAAAACTTCTATGCCACTTCTTCTTATTTCCTCTGTTCTAAAAAGAGTGGGAGACAAGTGCCACTTCAAAATCCACAAGCGTTGTCTTTTAAGTGAATTTGACGTAGCGCAGTCTTGTTTGCAATTGCAAATACTGAGGCAAATTCGGAGCTACCCCTTGCTCCGAATGCCTGAAAATCTCATTAATGTTGATGTGTGGAGAGAAAGTGCTTCAGCCCATTGATGTAGGAATGAAATCAGGAGCACAGCACAGCTCTACAAAGATTCATCTGTAGATTAGGGTCAGAAGCAACCAGTAGATTATCAGATCTGACCTTCCATCTAATACAGGCCAGCGAATCTCATCCACTTAATTCTGTATTTATCCAAAGAACAGCATCCGCAAAGCAAATACAGTGCATTAATATATTGCAATGTAGCAGTATCTTCAGGCTTTTCTAGTGTTTACCCTAAAACCAGAGACAAACAGCAGTACTATGCTATATGATATTGATGTAAAATCTACAGAAGAAGAGAGATTTGGGCACTTTATCTGACTGCAGAGGAGAAATTGTATGTCTGTATGTTTGCATAGGGTTTTGTTGAGTACTGTAAGAATTGTTCACTGGTAACTAACCCATATAGAGCTGGCTGCTAGTTCTTTATCTATCCAAGAACAGCACAAATTGAAATAGGGATTTTTTTTTTCCCTAAGAAAAAGTAATTTTCTTCAAACATCTGTGTGGTCCTTGACAACTGCTTTCTAACGTCTTTGGAAACTCCCAGCCAGTTTCCTTAGGAAATCTGAAGCACATTTCACATTGGTTTTCTCCTCCCTTGGACTACAACACAAAACTGCCCTTGAAATGCACCTGGAAGGCATTCAGGGGGATACCACACACGCATAAAAGACGAGCCAGTCTAAAGTGGTCACACTGGGCTATTGCATGTTTTAACCATTAGCCAACATTTTGCTGAACAAGGGACTAGGGAGATGAGTTGAGGAAAGTCTCAAGGAATTCGGAGAAGAAATGGTGATTGGCTGTGTACAAAATACAGAGGTCCCAGGCTAAACACATAAATGTTGTCCTGGAGGAAAAATCCTCTTGCCCAGGTCTGAGGTGCACCAACTGCGTGGTGTTCCCCATCACCACAAGAGCATTCCTCTGCAACCTACCGCAGCACAGAGGGAGGGAGAGTCTCAGCTGCTCAAGTGTTGCAAAAGCTTTTGCTGCCCTTGGGCGGGTGAAGCCTGGGCTTTTAGGGTTTGTCTGTAACAATACCATTTCTATCTCCTTTCATTCCACAGCTCACAAATCCTACGACTGGCTTAGTTCCATTTTTCTGTCAGTAAGATGCTTTGGGGGATCTTGTTGTCTGGTCTGGTTTTTGCCTCTAAAGTGCATTTGAATCCTGTTTGTTGTTGTTGTTTTTTTTTTGTTGTTGTTTTTTTTGTTTTTTTTTTTTTTTTCTTTTATATGAATCAGGGCTTCTGGTATTGAAAGCAGAGATTTGATCCATGACTGCAGGAACCCCCAAGCTCATGCAGAGACATTTGCCCAGGGTATTTACCACACAGGGGAGGGGGAAGGCTCAATATGGCCCTGTAGCCAAAGGCTAAATACCCCCACAGGCTAAGTACCCCCACAAAAGATGAATGCAGTCTGCATTGCCCCAACTGCTTCGTTGCAGCATCCTGTGATTCGTGTTAACCTGCCTGAAAGGCATTAAATAAACACATTGGGAAGACTCAGCATTCAATAAGGCATCTCAGACCTCTTTGCCCATCAGACTGGAAGGTCAATACTTGCCTTACTACTTGGCTTTGAGGCTAAACTAATTACTGTGCACAAGGCTCTTTGAAATTGACAGCTGAGTGGTGTTAAGTAAATGTAAATGCCATTACCAAAACCTTCCCTCTGCTGCTTTAATAAAATTCATCCAGAATATGTAAAAAGGCACTTATTTCAGCGAGGGCAGTCTGCACAGCAAAACACAGTGCTGTGCAGGGACACTTTAGGTACCTCTGAAAAACCAAACGTAGGAGCTTTGCATCAGCATGGTCCTTTACCTGGGCTAATAGTCCACATTTCCCAGAGGAGTTCAGTGCCTGCCTTAGCAGAAAATCTTGCTCCTGTTGCTGTACAGGATATGGTAGCTGGTGGCTGCTGCACCCCAGTGGGCCCTGTGGGCTCCCCCTAAGAGATTACAGCCTCTCCAAAGCATCCAGTAGCAATAATAGTAGAAAATCAGGGAGCTATTAACAAAATAATAAAGGGTTATGGCTAAATACAGTGCTGTGTGTGTTAGAAGACTGTGTGCTCTTTCCTTCTGTCAGTCTGGCTTTAGCAAAGAGGCAAATTTATAGCTAATATTCTCCCAGCTCCCCAGGAAATCATGTCTGTGTGAATGGTCCCTTAGGAACTAGCAGGAATCTCCATGGGCTTCTTTTCTTTTGCCAAGGTCATAGCCAACAAATAAGCTGAGATTCTTAATTCTCTAGCGTAAAGATATCAGCAACGAAACCAAATACTGTTTTCATTTTGACAAACTTTCAGAATCTGGTGTCTTCCTACCCTATCTCAGCAGCAAAAAGTCAGGCAGGGTCTGACTGCTGTAGCTGTGGGATGGATTGTGGAGTGGAGGTCGGTTTTCCAGAGCTAAGAAAAGCAGCGACCACATCTCAGGATGTGAGTTTTGTGTAAATACACTTGTCACCGGGATGTGTAAGTGCTTACACTGCTTTGCATTGGTGTCAAAGTGAAACCCTGGGCAATGTGAACAGTGTCAAAGCAGCTCCTACCAAGAAGTTTGGAGACAAAAAAACTTTATCTTCTAGCACAGGAACATTTTTACTCAGCCTCATAATGAACTGTTTTAAGTTCCATACAAACACTAATCTGTTTTTCTGTGAATTGTTTAGTAAGTAGAAAGGCAGTAGGAGCTTCCAACCTGCTTGACTTACTGGTGCATGTTCTTTCTTTGCAGTTGTCCAACACGGCAATTCTTCATCAGATTAGACGAGACCAAGTGACAGACACGTGCCGAGCAAACAGCGTGTCTAGCAGGAAGCGCCGCGTGCTGACGCCCAACGATCTCAAACACCTGGTGGTGGATGAAGATCATGAAATGATCTATTGCTATGTTCCCAAAGTGGCCTGCACAAACTGGAAGAGAGTCATGATGGTTTTGACGGGAAGAGGCAAGTACAGCGATCCAATGGAAATCCCAGCCAATGAAGCCCATGTGTCTTCAAACCTGAAGACCCTCAACCAGTACAGCATCCCAGAGATTAACCACCGCTTGAAAAATTACATGAAGTTCCTCTTTGTTCGTGAGCCCTTCGAGAGACTGGTGTCAGCCTACAGGAACAAGTTCACACAAAAGTACAACACTTCCTTCCACAAGCGATACGGCACCAAAATCGTGAGGCGCCAGAGGAAAAACGCAACCCAGGAAGCTCTGCGTAAAGGCGATGATGTGAAATTTGAAGAGTTTGTGGCATATCTCATCGACCCGCACACCCAAAGAGAAGAGCCCTTCAACGAGCACTGGCAGACTGTGTACTCCCTCTGCCACCCTTGCCACATTCACTACGACCTCATAGGAAAATATGAAACACTTGAAGAGGATTCAAATTACATTCTCCAGCTTGCAGGAGTCGGCAACTACCTGAAGTTCCCCACCTATGCAAAGTCCACGAGAACTACTGATGAAATGACCACAGAGTTCTTCCAGAACATCAGCTCGGAGCACCAAACGCAGCTGTATGAAGTCTACAAACTTGATTTTTTAATGTTCAATTACTCAGTGCCAAGCTACCTGAAATTGGAATGAGGGATGGGTTGGGGGGAGAGTGGGGAGAGAAAGCTTGTTTTATTTAAGATTTTTATTTGTCATAATAAATATGGAGAGTGGGTTATTTTGTAAATTAATATTTTCTTTTTTTTTTTTTTGAATGATGCTGCGAGCAGCACAGTCAAAATTATTTAAATCAACTGTAAGAAAGGACAGCTCTCTTTGCAGGGTAACAGGATTGTGACGATCTAGCTGTAGAAATGAATAATACTGCTACACTGTTTAAAAATAATGTTAATAGTGTTCTGGTGAATTTCGTTGATCTTGCATTCCTCAAATTCTAATTAATGTTATTTATACTTATTTAAAACATGGTCTCTTGGTAGGTTTCACTTTAGCAACAGAGATAAGATAACATTTGGACAAAAGAAATCTGGTTTTATACTTTCTTCAGTTGAGCTTGTCTCTGGATAATAATATTCTTCCATTAGCCTTTCATACAGGTAAACACACTTGTGGTTCTTGATACCACATGCTTCGAGACTAATGATGGAAATAATTTCTGCAGAAAGTGATATTGCACTTAAGCATACTAAAAAGCTGTCTTTCTAGCCCTGAAAGGGAAAAAATAAAACAGATTTTGATAGATACATGATCTCTAAAACCCATGACTAAAAGAAATGTGAATATATTCTTTGGGAAGAGAAACCATGAACTTTTTTTAAAATCTGGATGTATTGGTTTTATCAAGAATACGATGAGTCCCATTGTCTCATAATTTGAAGCCCACCCGCACAAATGAATGCAGATTTGTGGATGCTCCATCTAAAAAAAATCAGCATTTTGAAAGTGGCTGTGGAGATTTTTGAATGCCCAAAGCAATTTGTGTTCACATAAGTCATATCCAGGATGGGGTTACTGGGGGAGCTCCATCCTCTGAAAGTCATGCCTCTCTGCTTGATCTTAGGGTGGGCAACCAGAATTGGCTATTGTGCTCCAAAAACGCCAGTCATAATGTTGCTATAAAGGATGTGGGGATGTCATTTAAAAAGTCAGAAAGTCATCTTCATGTTGATCTCTAAGCATGCAAGGCAATAAAAAAGGTCTCTAATCTTCCTACATGCTGGTTTCATGGCTTTTTCCTGTGGGGAAGGGGGAGTCTTCTCTTTTCAGTTGTTGCTGACAGGGATGCTTCTGATCTCCCATGGTCAGGATTTCATCTCAGTCAGGTCTAGTATAACAGCACGGCCTTTTTACTGAAGATGAATGTCTCCGTGGCAGTTGTTTCATTTGCTTTAATGTGATGCACGTGAGATGTGCAGCCCAGAGGGCAGCAGGAGCTGAGTGGGACACGGTCCAGAGCCACCCATGGGTGTCCTGCCCCGGGGCTTGTTCAGGGCCAGCTCTCACCTGCCCTGGGTGCTGTGCTGAGCAGGGATCCAAAGCTTTCCTCCAGTACCAGTGCCGGCAACGCATCGCATAGTCCTCAGGGTGACTGCCTGTGTTTGTGCTGCCAGGCAAGCTACAGCTTTCCAAAATCAAGGGGCAGCTTTGATTGTGCGAGGCTTCGTTAACCTGGGGTTTTGTTCAGGGAACAAAGGAGATTGGCAAAAGGAGGCTTTAGGTGAGTCATTTGTGGGAATGTTTGAAAGCTGTTTGCTGAAATGGGGTTTTGAATTGCCTGCATGTGTATCTTATGATCGAACCCAACATTTCCAAAAATTAGTGAAGATTTAGGTAGACTCAGTGGAAGGCGGAGAAGTATCAGAGCCAGATCCTGATAAAGTTGCAATGGATAGTAGCTGATAATAGCTGCTGAATTACATAGCCTCCAGGACACTACATGGTTAAAGAAGTAACATAGGTCTGTCTTATTTTGTAAAAATAAGTCACTGAGTAAATCTCAGTGGAGAACAAATTAGCATAGCAAACAACAGCTGAACTCCTTTCACGATTGTGCTCGGTCTTACCCAGGCTTTGGGTCTTTATTTTTTTAATCATAGCCTCCAAATAAATCTCTCATCCACTCTGGAACAGGCACAGTTTTTGTAACCCAGGTCCTATTTATAACCCCAATGGTTGGTGAAGCACTGACTGCCTGAATCTGACAGCTCTGAATTCCTGAGTGGTTTCTGATTGCTGACTAGTGCTTTACTTGAAAGCAGTTTGTCTCATTTAGAGTATGTGGAGTTGTTGCAAGTGCCTATCACGGTGTGCCCTGTCTTTCTTTTATTTGTAGTTTGATGGTTATATGTTTGTTAAAAAAAAATAAAAAATTGTATGAGGGTAGACTCTCCCTTCCCCCCCATCCTGCAAGCTGTTTCTGTGCCTGTTTCGTGTTGTATCCAACAGTGCTAATATTTTTGTCCCATTTTTTCCTCAGTTATCTGTTAATCCACTCCAACAGAACGTGATTTTTTTTTTTCATTTAAGAAAGAAACGTTGCTTCAGAAAGTAAATATTTTAAAAGCAGGGTGTGCATTCTCCCTTCTTTCTGTACTTTTTGCCTCACTCTCTCATCACCACGTTTCTATCTATTCTTAAATATTCTCTTTAGCTTCACCACTTTGGAGACACACACACCAAAAAAACAACCCCACATATTTGACAGCTCTGATAAGGAAGCTTTAGGTGAAAAAGCATGTTTAGAAGATCTGAGGGCTGGGTACTGCTGGAGCTGGGATTTTAGAGAGCAGCACTGGGCTCATTTGTGCCCCACTTTGTTGCCATGCAGAGGCTGGCCTGAGGTGGGTGCCCAGCTCTGACATGGCCTCTGTGTGGTCTGGAGCAGGCACTTAAAACAATCTCTTGCTATTTAAAAAATCCTGATCCCAAACTGCTTCAATCTGTTGATTTAATATGTGATCTGTTCTGGGGTGCTGTGAGTTGGTTGTAGAGTCCTGTTTAAAGTGAAGAGCTGAGATGCTGGATATGATCGTGTCCTGTATGTTGAACACAAAGCCCTCATGAGGGTGAAGGACCACAAATGTTAAGGTATATATTTTGTTTGGACTACTGGGTGTGCTGTTTTGACTGAGCCAAAAAAAAAAAAAAAAAAAAAAATCCCTTTCCCATGACCCCACATAGGAGGTTGTGCCTCCTCATCTCAGTGAGCTGGTGGCCACTGCTTGCAGTGAGGGGACCAGAGCACACAATCCCAGCAGGGGTCCAGCCTGCTCCTCAGCGTGGCCTCCTCGCGGGGTTCATTTTATACCTGTGGCCACAGCTGATCCCAGGAGACAAGCAGGCAAAATTCAAAACATGGATGTGTCTGTGGGGCCGCAAGCCCAGCCGGGGAGCTGCTGTTTTGGAAAGAGGTACAGCAGTTATGGTCAAGCAGTGGTGAAAGTAGAGAGGAACCAGCGGCTTCCTCAGCCAGTCCTACTGCCCACCTCAGCCACCAGCCCCCTCAAATCCGCTGGGCCCAGAAGTGTTGATCTCCATGCAGGAGTCGCTGGTGCTGCCCCATCATCTGGCAGGGCCAGCACAGCCCAGCAGCACCGGCTGCTCCTCCCTTGGCTTCACCCTCACAGATCACCCCAAGCACCTTAACCTGGAGCCCAGCCTGGATTTGGCCTACCTGAACACAGTGGTGGCTTCAGGGCGTGGGGGGCCCCCAAACCCAACTTCTTCCATGTTTCAGCCTCTTCATAAACCATGCCCATTGTCACAAAAACTTGCAAACTGCCTGAACCATGCGCTGCATAAGACCTGTGAAATAATTCACAAGCTGAAGTGCTTTTAGAAGTTGACCCCAGATGTCTTAGGGTTTCACTGTAGTCTGCTGCACTTTTCAGGTACAAAAAGGGACTGTCCTTACTATTACTCTTGTTACAGAGAGTGTTATTTTCTTACATGCATGCACAATACAATGTGTACGAATAATTTAACATCAATGTGGGGTTGGATTTTTTTTTTTTTTTTACCTATTTGTATGCAGTAGAAGGCTTGTTGTAGAAAAGTATCTCCTCATACCTAAATATACTGTTAATAAAGAAAAAAGCTAAATTATACATTGCCAACACAAGTGTGAACTGCTCATGAATCTTTCCTTAAAAAGCCATTCAAGCCTGATTATTTTTCTAAGTAACTTCAATTAAATTGAAGAAAGAAAGTTCCTCTCTGTGTGCTTTATTTCTGACTCATGCTTTCAAGGTTGAGGGTGGGATTTTGTTCACAAAGCTTTGCTTTCTCACAAGGGTTATTACAGCAAGACAAGCAAAAGACTCAAAATTTGCTGTGGCACAGCATAGCTAACATCATCTACCAAAACCCCTCATTCCCTTCCTCTTGGAGTTAGTTCTCAGCCAGCATAGATGAGGGCTATCAATTTAAGACTGTAGGATGCCCAGAAACACAGTCCTACCTCAAATGAGGGTGCTTTGGAGCCAGCTCAAGGAAATAAACTCCCACTATGTGATGAGCTTTAGGTCATGTTCTTGCCCATCCTCATGAAAGTTTGCTAACAACAGCTTAGTGTTAAACATTTCCAGCAGCCCCCAGACCTGTGTGCCCTCATCTCTGATTTTCACTGAGACCACAGCTAGCCCCAAAGCAGAAACTTCCAACTGGACTTTGAAGACAAACTTGGGTGAGGAAAGCAGCACCGCAAATTATTTAGTCAAAACATACATTTAGGAAATAACTGCTCGCTGTGGTGGCTGTGTTGGTGGAAGGCACCCTGGTGGTCAGGTGGGACACTCTGCTGCTGCTGCTCAAGACCACCAAGGCTAGGCAGGGTCAGCCAAGGCTTCGATACCTCAGGAGATGGAGGGCTCACTGCCTCCCTGGGTGCCCTGTTCCATTGCTGTACTACTTTCCCAGCAGAGGTGTGTTTTCCAAGGTGCCACTGTGCCACTGTCACCCTTCAGTTTGTGTCCATCCTCTGTCACTACTGGAAGGACAGTTTGGATTCCCTTTCTTTTTAAGTCCCTGTCAAGCAGCTGGAGGCTGCCGTTCGATTCCCAGCTAGCCACATCATCACCAGGCTAAACAAGGCCAAATACTCAACTTCCCCTTGTAGGTTATATGCCTCAGGTCTCTGAACATTGTGGTAGGCCATCACTAGTCCCTCTCCAGCATCTCAACATCCCTCCTGAATCGAGGAGGGCCCAAAACTGAATGCCATATTCTGGGTGCAGCAGGGCCAGCAGCAAACAAGACCTTTGATCTGCTGGCCCCTGCCTCACAAGGCAAACTGCACTGTGAGCCATGTTATTCACAAGAGGAGCAAAGAGTTAACAAACAGAAGATATGAAATGTGCTGAGTAGGTGTCACAGCATTTGTTGGGGCACTCACTGCCTGTCATTAGGGTCTGAGCCCATTCCTACTGCTAACGCACCCCTGCCCTAATTAGCAGGCAGAGTTGCAGCCCAGCTTCCTGAGCCGCCAACATCGAGGCAACAACCTCCTCGCTGCCAACACCACCAATTTGTTTCCTCTACAATCTTGATCAGAGAAGGAGGTAATTAAGGAGGTCTCGAGAAGGTCTCAGTCTAACTGAATACTCAGCCTGGCTCCAGACACCGCGCTGATTGCTCTGCCTCCCCTGACAGTTTGGCAGGCATTACACACGCTTCAAAGCAACCCAACCCCGTTCCGTCAGTACAGGGGCTAAGAAAGCTGCTGCACTCCTCTGAGGAGTCTACCAGCTTCGGTAACAGCTGTATTCATTCACGAGGGTGAAGTGCCCACTACTGCCCTATGACAGCAAGGCTGTGGCACACCCAGGCACGGGGGAGATGAGTGTGGAGTATGGGGGCACGCGAGGAAGCGGCTGGATCCCACCCCTGCCCAGGCAGGCAACAAACCTGTGCAGTAAGCCCAGGGGAGGTGACACAGGGACTGAGCAGAGGCTGCCCCTATGGTCATATAGCATGTTCAGTGTGGACATGACCTTTCATCTTGATGAAAATACATTTATTTCTACTGTAATTAAAAAAATAAAATCTGGGAAGCTGGGAAGAAAAGAGGAAAAAATAAATAAATAAACAAATGCAGCGACCAGCAGAGTAGAAACTAGAGCATATGCTTCCTAAATTGCCGTGCAGGGCTTTTCTCGCTAGCTGTGTTACACATAATTACATACAAAACTCCTGATGCCACAGAAAAATAGCTTGCATTTCCAGTTGCACTTACAGCTCTGCCATAGCTTGAAAATTTTGAAAAACTAGAGACCAGATCTATTCTGCAGTGCTCAAAAGGACAACATATCCTAGAGCAACCTCCCCAGACTGCTTGCAAATCAGTTGTTAAAAATCTGTTTGAAGAGAAGAAACAACTTATTTTCCCTATTTAAGTGCTACACAGCCTCCCCTTTTACCCCATATGCCCCGTGCCAGTCTGCGGGAGTGCTCAGGCTTCTGGAACAGGAGACAGCCCTGGCCACTAACCCACCTCTGCTGGGTAAGTACAAGGTGCTTAGGACTGAAAGTGACGCCTTATTCACGGGGGATAAGTATAGAAAATATTCTCATTCAACTATACATTGCTAGAAATATCTTTTTCACACTGTTTAAAAATGTTACTGACTTTAATATTGAAATTAGATTCTCTGACTTTTTTTTGAGTGAACACAGATTTGATAATGTTTCTTTAGGTGTTCAGCAGCACACAGCCTATCAATTTGCAACAAATGCACAAAATATTCAGAAAACAAGGCTTTGCATTTCAGGTAAAATGCTGTGTTTTTAAAAACTGCATTTCAGTCAGATATTTTAATTAAGAAACAAGCAACCAGCAATGCTGCTTCCCTCAGCTGGGGAAAAATCTGAAGTTTATGACATTGTTTCTATTTTTTTTTACTAATATATAAAACTGTCAGGGTAACACACAGCTGAATAATGACAATTAATCCATTAGGCTTCAGTTTATTCTAAAACAGAATTATACTGTGGTAATCCATGACTTTTTAGCTAGCAAGAGGTCTCCATGGTGTCAGCAGCTATTTGCAGTCCTACATCCTTGAGAAGCTGCTGCCTGTTGCAGCCCCCAGCTTCCTGTAAAAGCTTCCACAAAGCCAGCAGTTAGGCATCACCTCGGCCTTTCTTAGGCTTAATTTAGTCAGACATATCTTAGAAAACTGTTGTACCCAGCTAAAACAGGTTGTTTTACTTCTAAAATAGGTGGTGTTTGTTTGTTTGTTTTAATAACGGTTCACTCAATTAGTGAAATCAATCAATGCATTTTTTTTGCCATTTTGTAAACTTGCATGAGATGGATGTAGGAAAAAAATGTCAAATCAGACCATGCAGCATAGCAATGGAAAGACGAGAGCTGTTTGCAGAGACATCCATGTAACAGCTGACACCCATACTCCAAAAAATAAAAATAAAAATATTTTCCTTCCTGGTATTGTAGGTATATGTGATTTATTGAGTTTTTCCTCCAGTAACATGGAAAGAAATAACAATTCAGCTATTGTGTATTAATGTACTTTGCTATTCTATCATAAAAATGTTACTGCTGTATATGCAATAAGATTTTATGTGCAATATGTATCGTTCCTACAGCAGATGCTTTTAAGACTTCCTTTTTCACTTAGGAAAATTTCAAAAATTATATCTGCAATTATTTTTTATAAAAAAACCTTGAAGTCAATGGTGCAAGAATTAGAAGGAGGAACAGCTGAGTGAAATTCAGATAAGATATTAATTTTGCGTAATTATGGAAAAGGAATGGGAAGAAATTTAAGATGCAAAGCCTCTGCAGAACATTTTGGGACTCTCATTGTGAGATATTTAGAATTTATTTAGAATTTAGAACAGGACAGTGTTTAAGACTACAACAAAGTGAATGATCTTGCCTTGCTTATGGTGGCATGTTTCATGTTATCTGGCCACTATTTCTTTGCCAGGGCTACAGGAAGTGGCCATAAACCTATGAATGACTCACATCTAACATTCATGAGTATTTCCATGCTGGGAAGCACAGCTGGCTGATAGTATGCATGCTCCGTCCCAGCTTCTCAGTGAGGAGTTACACGCTTTGTTTGCAGTGTCTAATTCCAGTCTAATTTTTCATCAGTGTAAAGACGTCAGATGGAAAGCACTCAGGTCAGCACTTCTAAAATAATTACCTGGTGTCAGGTTTAAGACATTCTGTGCTTGGTTTTGAATGGCAGAGGCTCCACCTGATGCTATTAGGAACAGTGTTTCCTCTATACCTTAATCCAGGCTGAGGCTGCAATCAGCCTCTTGCTTGCAGGTGCTGTCACAGTCCCTGTGACGGGTGTTACTGCTAACTCCTCTTTTATTATCAAATTGTCATGCAAAGTGAGCTTTTCAGGTGAGCAGAGATTTGCATCTGGAGACAGAGATGCTCATTTTCCCTCTAGCAGAACATTTCAGTAGATGTACTCAGCCAGGTGTGCTTCTGCTTAGAAGTAAAATAGCACACACATCTTCCTTTGATCAAATAAAAAGCCTCGGGATAATTAGCTGAAGAGATGCTGGTGATGGCTAATGGTTTCCTTCTGTGCCAGAGATCTGACTGATGTGAGCTGGGTGTACCTCTGGACAGACGTGAACTGCATGCTGCTGCCTGCTGCATTGCCGGGACCTTCCCTTTTCAGAGGCTATCAGACCGTGGAGAAGCATCCTAAAACAGGGCATCCTAACCCTCTGCCACTCACAGGGGTTCATTTTTAACAAGTGACCGTGAGAGTTTGCTATGCAGAGCCAATGTGGCTACATTTATTTCTTTGTCCCAAATGACCATTTTCTATGAAGGTAATTGAGTTCATTGTGGGTTGTTGCCTGAGGCTTCCAGGCCATGTCACCTGATTCAGAAGAACTGAATTGGTGTCAGTGCTGCAACAAAGCTACCTCTTCTTTTTGGCCACTGGTACCCCAAGTAGCCCGAGAGGGAAGCAGCCTGACCCCTTCCTAACGCTGCAGGGAAACTGGTTGAGTTACTGAACTCATCCTGAGGGCTTGCATTGGAAAAGAGAACCCCAAACACCTAAAGGGCTTTCATAGGTCCTTACCTAGCAGTAGATATGACTGAACATAGGTAAGGGATACACACAGCCATGACACGATCTGGAAGCAGGGCATCTGTAGGTGTGCTGTGGCTCCAAAATAATCAGGTAACTAACAGCAGGCTTTGTGCTGAACGCCTCGGTTCAGTAATCTGTCACAGACTGAGTGCGATTTTGGAGTTGAATGGGAATTACCAGTCAGAAAGGTGAACAGTTATTACATGTGACAAATTAATCCATGTTTTTAGAAGCTTCTTACATTTTTCTTACAATAGGACATTTTTTTTTTTTTTTTCTGGCAGGGAGTGCTAAAAATGTTCAGGTTTGTTTCTCTTAGCACAGTTTTGAAAGCTATACCTATTCCAGAGGTATGTATGCATTAATCAGAGCTTTACGTGTGGATTCTGTACCTATTAAATATTTATGTTATGCAATAATCTCATTCAAAATACTTTAAAATATTTACATGCCTTAATAAATGTTTAAAAAGCATTTTATTTATTTATTTATTATTTTTTGTACCAAACAGCAGTACTGGACTTCCTTTGAGCTAATGGACATTTCTGCATCCTCCTGTGCCTCTAGTAAGACATGAGAACATGGCGAACCCCAAGTGTAGTGGTATCCGTGTGCTGCCCTCCCATATGAAGTCAACAAGATAAAGGAGAGACAAAGCAGATGGTTGAGACACCGTGCAAGGGACAAAGACCCATAGAGCAGAGGGTGGCTAGCTTGGTAAATATCTTCAGATGGGTTGGAGGACAGTTTTTTTGTTTGTTTGTTTTTTCCCCAATTTTCAGCAAAGTCTTACTCTGCAACCAGCATGGACTGTGCCAGCAACACAGCGGGTGGCCTGGTGACTGCTCCTCCAGCTATGGAGCTGCTGGAGGTGAAGAACCCCACACAGCCAGTACTGCGTGTTGAGTACAGTGCCAGTCCTAGATAGTGCCTGTTCAATGTCAAGGCAATATGGTCAGGCTTTGCTCAAAGTGAGGGACTTAGCTCTCTCTAAGGGTCTAACATGGTCACAGATCACGTCAGTCTCATCCACAGAGCACATAACCAGACATGGTATCTCCTGCAGTAGGCTTTCAGGCTCTTTGGCATGGTGGACCATAATTTCCATATATGTTATAGACTTACACTACCATAGCACTTAGTGGCCATAATGGATGGGCTCTATAGAAGCCACAGTGGCAATCTCAAAGCATTAACAGTCTGATCAAGTAAGATCTCAAATGGGAGACAGACAGAAGAGTGATCAGCCAATCTTCATGTATTAGATAAGTAGTTTATTCACATCTCCGAATTTTGCACATGAATTCAGATGATCTCAGTACCTGAGCTGATCTCAGTTGTCTAACAGTGGTTAAGCTTAAAGAGCTAACTTCTGTTTTGGAAAATCTCCAAATTCCAGAGATACTCTTCTGGTTTAAGTGAAAGCTATCATCCATCTCCCCAGAACTAGAATCAATCAGCCGCGTCTAAAATTGCATTGAGTAAAAACTGATAGTATTCAGAACAACTGAGATGAAGCATTTAATGTTTCTCCAGAACCTTGGATACTGTAAGAGGAAAAAAATAAAAATAATTAAAAAAAAATGGATGTGTCAGCACAGTGAAAAACACCTGCTTCAAAGAGTGGAAAAAAATGGCTGATCTAAAGCTAACCAAATTAAGAGGATTCACAAGAAAGTAACCTGGTGGATGATTACTTCCCAAATATAAGCTGATTTTGTACAAGTATTATTGGTCCTGATTTTTGGAAAATCCTTTAGAATGTCAATGTTATTAGAATGGTGTTCTGCTTTAGCCAGGACATGGCAACAACTTCTTTAATTAAAACCAAGACACAACAGCAAGTATGAGTAAACAGACAAAATCCTTCTTAGATCTTGTTTGTAGTAGAACTTGTAATGTGAATCTGAGAACTTAGAGATAGCAAATCTCAAGGCACTATTAAGAAATCAATTATTCCCAAAGATGTCTGAGAAATAATTCATTCAGAACCCTATTTCACTTGTAAAAAGCAGATTTCAAATTATTCAGGGAAGACACTTCTTTGACTTCTCAAGACTTTCATCAACTCTTGCAGAGAAAACTCCCAAATGAGCAATTTGAAGAATGTTAAATCACATAAACAAGCTAGTTAAATAAAAGAAGCAAATTTCAAGAATAGTTTGAACTGAGAAATAAATGCATAAATAGAGCATGTGATGAACTGTCCTGCATATTAAGTAAACAACTAGTAGGACTGAAACCAAACTAGATTTTTAGCTGCAGAGAAAGTAAAGCCCATCCAGCATAGGGAGTTCACAGTTCTACTTCCATTTGAGAAGCCCTTTGTCCTCCAAGCCTGACAACGTTGAATGGCTAAGGGCTACGTTACTGCTCTTGGGTCCCCCTACAAAATATGGCAATTTCGTATATTTACTAAACATGTTGGTTCTTAGCTTTAATCGTGAATTATTCATGTTCTGTTAATACTAGGTTCTCTAGAGTATCCTGCGGGACATGATCAAATTTTCATTGAATTTAATACAAAGACTTCCTGAATATGAGAAGGAAACATTCATGACAAACCATACCTCTACTAGTTCTTTCCCTCCCCACCCGTATATACTGAAAGCTGATTTATAACATGGAGTGTATGTGGAAAAATGGTGATCTGAAAGATAACTGAACAACAGACTGACTTCATTAGGAATGGATTAGAAATCACAGTTAATAGAGCATATGACAGAACAACCTGGCCAAAAAGAAAAGAAAAATCACACTGGAGACCTCATGTTGCCTCTGGTACCTTTAGTACTTTTTTTTGAGCATCATCTTGCTCCTTTTTAAGCAGTTGGTAATTTAATTAGCATATTATATTGCTATTTTCTGCTCTTCTAAAGAGACTATCCTCTTTGCAATAGCAATTTTACCGTAATAATAAAAATGAATTTCAAACACTTCATTTCACAGGGTGCTTATGCTAGTGCTTCCCAATGTGTGTATTATGCGTTACTCTTGGACTTAAGAGCGCTCGCATGGTGCTCAGAACTGAAGTGAAATAGCAAATCCATTAAAAAGAAGATAGGTCTTATTTGGAGTCCTGATTCTGCAAACTATTCTGCATTTATAAAGCCTTAATCCTCATGCCATTTTAATCTTCATATGAGAAAAGTCTAATTTAGTTCGTAAATTGCAAAAAGAATTGAAATTAATTTGCTGCTCACCAGTTTTTCATCAGCATTCTAAAAGCCCCAAAGAAATTAATGTATTAAAAACTGGAGTGGAAGAGGATATCACAAATTTAAATATCACAGATCAATGTAAGATATATAGCAATGCTAAAAACCTCAAAATATTGATCTAAGTAGTTAAAAGAAGCACTCTTCCCTGTGTCAAATAGCATAATAAGGCTGCGGAACTGTCTTGGCTATGTAATTACTCTAAAAATAAGCTGGAATAATTCAGTAACTCACTAGATTGCAAAAATCATTTCAAAGCATTGCACAGAAGAGGAAAAGACCCATGGTATAAAATGCTTCCGAGTCCAAATTTAAAGCTGCATTTAGTTGTAGTTTAACAAATGGAATTGTTCCCTTTCAAGCACGCTGATAGAACAATTGAGAAGGACACACAATCCTTCAAAATGCCAAAAAATGCACATTTTGAATAACTCGCCCTTACTTCTATTTACCTTCTGGATATTTCTGAAGCAGAGAAAAAAAAGAGTAGACAGTAGGAATGGCCAGACAGGAGGGCTCTGACTGGTAATTGGCATCAGGAAGCAGATAACACCTCAAAAAGGCAAAGCAACTGGAGTTTCTGGCTGGTCAGAAGAACAAAAATGGTACAAGAAGCTGCAGAAGGAGCTTTAAGATCAACTGCAGCTTAAAAAAGTTAAATGAGGTAACATATAAACAAGAATCAAATAAAGAAGGTGCTACATGCTGACACAAAAGCAAATAGTTGTCAATCAGCCTTAGCCCTAATTAGGCTAGAAACTATAAAGGGAAGTATGAATGAATCCTCTCTAGTTGGAGGGGAGGAAAATATTTAATTCATTTTAATAAGAAGTGATCATTTTATCTGCAAACTTATAAAATATATATCTGCGTTGTTAACAAGAGACAGTACTATCTCAGACTGTCCCTTTCAATTGTATGCTCTGAATGGTACAAAAAGGGACTTGATACCTGTCTTCAATAGAATTTTTGGTAACATTTCTTACACACACATACATTGAAGTAACTGACTTCTACTAGGATAAGCTTAAAAATCAAGTTGGTGGAATGCTGTAGCAAGGCTGACTTGACCTGACTTGACCCCCAAGTGCCTGGTGACAGGACGAGGGGGAATGGGCTAAAGTTGTGCCAGGGGAGGTTTAGGTTGGATATTAGGAAGAACGTATTTACAGAAAGGGTTGTTAGTCACTGGAACAGGCTGCCCAGGGAAGTGGTTGAGTCACCATCCCTGGAGGTCTTTAAAAGACGCTTAGATGTAGAGCTTAGGGATATGGTTTAGTGGGGACCGTTAGTGTTAGGTCAGAGGTTGGACTCAGTGATCTTGTAGGTCTCTTCCAACCTAGACTATTCTGTGTGATTCTGTGTGTGTGTGTGTGTGTGAAAAGTGGTCTAGCAAGTAAAGTTTCCGAGCAGATGATAGATTCTCTGGTATCCAGTAACTCTTCTGTGCCTTCTCCCATGTTATCCTCACGTGATAGAATAATATACCATCCAAAACTTGGGTACGAGAGCTTTTTCCCGTCACGCTACTGTGCAGAAGAGTTAGCAAACCTACATGGTTTTTAAATGCCTTTTCCCCATATGAATCAAAAACCTTTCCACATCATAGATTATTTACTCCTTCCCCCTCCAGATGTCTAGGTTTTCCCTGCTTCATCAATGTCATGCTTCTTTTCCCCACTCAGGCTCCTCTTCAATCATACTTTACTGAGTACGTTCATTTTTTTTTCCAGCTTCCACCATTCCTCAAAGTACCTCTTTTTCCACTTCTTCTCTAACTCCTTCCAACACCAGTTACATTTTTCTTCCCTTCCTGAAAAACAAGCTTGGCTGTGTCTTTTTTTTTTTTTTTTTTTCCTTTTCTCCAAATAACTACCTTCTGTTTGCTCCTGCCTCTCATAATGAATGCTGTGTGAAAGTTTGCACCTCTTTCTTTCCCACGATACGGATTTTGCTCTCAGCCATGCAATGACTTTCCTCTTCTTGAAGTACCATGTTTCCCATTATGCTTTCCCATCGTTTATTGTTACTGTGCCCAGATTGTTCCAGCCTGTCCATACATTTCTGCTTGTCAAATTTCACTGAATTTGTCCCATGTGACATTTCCTCTCCAGTTCTGCAATCTAATCGCTCACCTATTTGTCAACAGGCTGTACCAACTTGCTTATTTATTTGTTTTGCTTGTTGTTTATTTGCTTGTTGCTTATTTATTGTGAAAATATTTAACACAATAGGGATACTGCTATGGCTAGATACCACAATTCCCTCATGCGTCAGATATAAGCAAAGATCACAAGTATCTCAAGAAATTTTAATTGTTAAGAATCCTGAAAGTCATTTAAAAAGGACTTCAAAATCCAGGATGTCTAATGAGAAAAGTGTTTGAAACGGCAATTTAGTTGAAACGGCAATTCAGATGGCAGTTCTATTAGAATGAAACATTTTGCATCTAAGTGTGTACCAAAAATAAATAAGCATTATTAAAAAAAAATTATAACAAAACTAGAGTTACATCTAGACCATTTTAAACAATTTAATGGGAACATTTCCTGCAATGCTACATACAACTATTTTAAATAACATTAATACAAACTAAGAAAAGTCAGAGAACCTGAAGTTAGAAAGATTTCATCTTTCACATAATAAAACATAAAACATATGATTCATTCAAACAACTATGCCATATAACTGTAAGAAAAAGCTTAAATAAAAACGTTTATATGAGGGTGCTAAAAGTCAGGCATCTAAATCCATGTGTAGGCACTGGATAGCTGGTTTAATTTTCAGAATTGCAAACACTTTCAATGTCCACCGAGTTTAAGGTGACGAACACCCATAAAAGTCCCATTAACACTTATGCACATAATTAATTCATCTGAGTAGGTCCATCAAATTAAAAGGGACAATTTATATGCATACATCGCATGACTAATGTTTACTGGTTTACAACATATGCTGATATATGGATTTAGTTGTCTAATTTAAGTCTCAAAATTTAAAACATCTGATCACAACATTTAAAGTCTGACATGTTTATATAATTATGCATTTAGGATGTATGCTGTAGTCTTTAAAAACATGAGGAACTCCCACTAGATTTTAAAACAGAGCATTTAGTATGTTTTTTTGTTTTTTTTTCCAAAGTGACAACCAGAGTCCTCACGATCAATGTATTATTGGAAATATTGAGGTTTAGAAATAAGATAAAGCATTCAGCAGCAGTCGTTCCTTACTAACCATATTACTTCTAGAACGTGAAAACAGAAATCCTGTTAGCAAGAATGGAGATTTTTGCTTTGAAATGGCTGACATGGATAGCTCTGGAATTTCAGAAGTTCACATAACTTCCTAGGTGCCTGAAACACAACATAATCTTCTATACCCTAAGTTTTAATCAGGGGTAAGTATGTTTGACTCAACACCTCTAAATACTTCATTAAAGTCAGGATACTGGCCATCACAACACCATTAATGTCAGTTAGTTAAACATTTTTTTTTCAGTTGCAAAATGAAAAGACACTTTTCAGCACAAGGAGTTCTAACAATTCATCCATTATTATTGATCAGGTCAGTCTCACATTATATGACTTCACTACGTTCTCGTTCTAATAAATTACAACGGCAAAATAATTAGGTTGCTCTTTTTAGCAGAAAGAAAAAGGGCTCAGTCCTGCAGACACTTTTCAAGTGTCTGATTTCAGAAATGATGATGGTCATATTAGTATACAATAAAGCTTGAGACAAAACATTTAGACAATCAGGGTTAAAATCGCCGTAACAGTTATTGTTGATATCAAGCCTGCAATGGTCAGAGAGTTACAGCACTGAAATTGCAAGTTAAGAACATATCAACTAATCAGGTAATGTCTATGAAAGAGAACTCATCTGAGGTCTCCTGACCACCTCTGTGGGAATACGAAAACATGTACCCACTTTCTTTTAGGGATAAAAAGACAAGGCAAGCCATTGACTGTTTTTTACCTTCTTCTTTGTCACCACTGAATGAGCGATTGAAGATTGTTCTGGTTTGCACTGAAGGTAAGAAATTGTTCATTTAAAACACCAGATCTTTAAAAAAATTAAAATCTGATAAAGGATTGACATGTCCTTGTTTGTGTCTACTCAGGTATTTTCAGCTAGCAGCCATCCACCTTGTTTTCAGTCTGAAGTTCTCAAATATCCTCCTTGATCAATCCTTTTTCACAAACAAAAACAAAAAGAGAACAGCAACAACAAAAAAATGATTAAGGCTGTTTCACATCTGTGTCAACTTGATTTACTCAGACCAAGTGGAACAATCATTTTGAGGACCTTCAAATGGAATGATTGATCTTCTCAATATTCCAGGAAAAGTCATTGCATCCATTGAAATAATTAATCACCGACATCACCATCTCTGTCACCTATGAGCCACAGAAAATGAAAACCTACGGCTAGTAAGGCAGTTCCAAGCAGATCTCCCAGTGCAGTAAGATAAGGGATAGAAAAACTGTCAGGATCTTTCCCTTTTTTCCAGAAGTGGTGCACCATCCAGTCGGCAATCCATAGCAGAGTAAACACCTACAGAACAGCAAACAACCAAAATCTGTATTATTGTCACTGAAACTCCACTGAAAGGGAGTCAAAAGCCAACATTATTATCACCTTAGTACTTAGCAATATTGTACACAACTGCTTTTGAAAATTTTAAATAATTAAGGTGCATTAATTTCAGATTAAAACTCCCCACAACTAGAGACAGGGACACTTAGTCCATTTCTCCCAGGAAATCATGTGCACAGGTATAAATAACATAATGAATCATTGATAGCACTCTCCATCCGGGCTATTCTTGAGGATTCCTGACAATGGCAAAAAAAAAAAAAGAAAAAAAAAAGAAAAAAAGAAAACAAGAAAAACCACCAACAATGGAATGCAATCGCTTTTCCTACATAAGACATCACTCTGTGTACATTAAGAGCATAACTTGTGTCTCAAGATCACTCAGAATTGACTGATGTTACCCAGATGAAAGCACTCAAGGCATAGCTCCTGTTTCCAGACACCTAGATCAGTCCTGAAATCAGACACCATATAAAGAATATGGGGTCAGATTAGGAACAGTTTCACCTGGATTGTACGAACCACTGAAAACAGCCTAGAAGCTACTTTTAGGCATGAAATACCAGCTTCAGCCCTTCTGTGTAAGGCACACCTGCAATATATATTATAAAATTGTCACTCCAGGCTGAATTCATCCTGAAGTAAAAGATTTCATTCCTAACTGTGAATGCCTGAACATTCAAGAAGTTTGATCTTAATACCAAAGGTATGCATAATTATTAATCCAGTTTTAGAAAAGAATTCTTTTAATGTTGCACAGCTGTATAAGACGAGATTCTGGTTCAGTAGAATCATGTGGTGTGGCACGGCACAAGATGAATGGAGAAAAGACTGCTAATTTCCTGTCTTCTACAAATCTGCTTAAGCGGAGATAAACTTTTATATTTTATGCATTTGAATTAATCAGATCTTTAGGAAGGATAAACTTAAGAGTTATTAGCATATTACTTTTCAGGAAGTCCTGTTATGTACATTTAGAAGAACAGTAACAAAAGTAGTAAAACATATAAAATTCATTTTATTTCGTAAGCGATCAATTATTGGAATAAAAAACATCTTTACACATGTATGCACTCCTTTGCTGAAATACGGATACGATAGTTGCAAGACTCTTCCCAGCAATACAAAATACAGTAAAACAAATGTCATAAAAATTTGTGTTGAAAAAGTTATACCCGATTAATCTTTGCTTTGCAAAAGTACATCTTAAAACACAAACCGGGGGGGGGTAGTATTTGCTTCATGAAAAATGCATGGTTTATTTATATAAACATATCTGCTGAAAAAGGAACTCTGTAGTCTAAGCTAATTATGCAAGTCCTAGGTGTGCTTACTGGAATCCAAACAAATATATTTAAAACAGATGTTTTCTTTGGAAGACTATCAGATTCTTTGAGTCGGCTCTTTCTTCTGCCACAGACAAAAAGAGGTCTGTTTATAAAAGATACTGTACATTACCGTTGCCTACAGGATGTACACAGAAGGCTCCGGAGTGCCCCACAGCAACAATAGTTATGCGTGTTCTATTAGAAGATGAGAGCATTCGCTCCAAGAATAACTTATACCGTATTTATATTTCACAACCAATTAGATATAACATACACCGTCTAACTTAAATGACAGTATACATTTTTGTCTTTTAAAAATCGTTACATGAAAACTTTAGATTTTTCTATGTCTTCCATCCTACAGCAACTTAGACTCTTGTGAAAAATAGGCAGTTTGGAAATTAAGTTTTGTGAACCTTCACAAACAATTATTTTTGACATATTAACTTACGAGTGCATGATGTAATGCAAAATACAACAAACCTGGCTTCTGTAAATAATCAAGAAAAAAAGTTAGAATGTATTAACTGATGGTAATAATAGTGCATGATGGCTATTGGGACATAGTCCTTACAGGAAAAATTATGAGACTGCAGTTTACCAGTCTTTATTTTGGGGAAGGAATAATGCTATCATCATGCATTTGCATGGCTAGAAGCTCACTAACATCTAAGAATTATTCAGATCAGTTTTTGGAAATGGTTACTCAGTTGGTAAGAAAGGTACGGCCACAGTAGTTGGTGCTGCAAGACAGAAGTCAGTCAATGTGACTCACATCTTTAATGAGATTTTTATTTTTATGAATGTTAAGGGTGGGGAAGGGGGAATCAAAGTCATCAATCAACTGTTATTTTTGACAAAAATAAGCAACAGC
This sequence comes from Nettapus auritus, assembly GCA_011076525.1. Taxonomy (NCBI): domain Eukaryota; kingdom Metazoa; phylum Chordata; class Aves; order Anseriformes; family Anatidae; genus Nettapus; species Nettapus auritus. Next base: position 57,343,148 of record CM021765.1, on the reverse strand, counting down.
TCTACTGTGAGTTTGCTGACTTTTCTGAAAGTAAGACAATTCCTGAATTTCAAGTGCCAAGAAAAGTCACTTGCAAAGATCTGACAGGTTAGAAAAAAAAAAACTAGGGCAAACAGAGAAGTCTAAAGGAGAGCAAAGATTAATAAAAAGGAAAGGTTACTAAGGCACAGGTGGAAGACTATATGAGACATTACGAGACAGTTTAGTGTCGGAGGGCTTTTTGCTAGGATTTATCTCATCATTTCAGCAAAATCATGCAGATGGTAAATTCAGCTTACTTCTCCTCTGCTCGCATTCTATGCATAAGAAAGCCTTCATAGCTCAAACTGAAAACCAGCTGCTCTTGAGAGAAAAAATAAAGGTATTAACATCACAGAAAAGCCTAATGAGATGGTACAAAAAACACCTATTTCACATGATATGCTGTAGGAAAGTGATAAGAGAAGTTTGAAAATGTATGCAGAACTGTTGTTCAATATGTGAGCTAATATTTTAAAATGATTTAATATACAGAGGAAGAGGAGAACAATGAAGCGCCTTTTACAAGAACCGGAAAGGTGAGTAGTAGTAGAATTATGAAACTGAACCATAAGAATTCTTCAAGACTGAAGAAAGAGATAACCCTGAGGGTTAAGAAAGGTAAAAAAAATAACTAAGTAGCTATAGACATTAAGATCTGACTAAGAAAAGGGAGAAATTATAGTCACTGATAAGGAAAAGAAAGCCCAGAGCAAAGATTGCAAAAATACAGGCAAAACCCCAGATATTTTATATTTTTAAAGGAAGGCAACACTAAGTTATTACTCTTTTGGAATGACAATCAAAATTGAGGAGAATGAAACTAAAGACATCACCAGACTAATGGAATAAAGCACGAGTATCCCAATAATGACTGATATTTTCTATTTATAAATGTGTATTTGTAAAAATGTGCATCAGACACATTATCCAAAATAGGTCCTCAGAAGACAGAAGAGGAGAGACACTGCATAATGAATATAGCGATACGAATGAGAAGGAGGGAGGGAGAAAACGAGCAGGAGAGAACTCTTTATTAACCCCTAATGATGAAGAATCTGAAAATAAGGTGTGTAAGTATGCATATTATTATGGACAGAAAGGGCAGAAATAAAGAGTAATTCTAGATATTGAGTTTTCTGATATTCAGATCAGAAATATCACATTGAAACTGAAATTGAATACTGATGCTTAAATAAAAGTGAGTCTCACTATTTAAAGCTCTAATGTTATTGTTACAAAACTAGAAATGGGAACATTCTACACTCCAAAACATTTTTTTTCCTTTGTTTTTGCCAAAACTTGTTTTCATTCTGTGAAGACCTTTAGATACAAATAACAAGTTTAGCTAAACAAAAGTTTCTTTTGTTTTGTTTTGTTTTTCTGCATGCAGTAAGGACCTCTAGAAGTTATCTGCATGTTCTCATGTAATCAATTCCTCATGACTTCAGCAAATCTATTATTTCAAATAAAAAAATATAAAACTGCCTCCAAACATTCATAATGCTGTCTAAACTCTCGGTAGCCGAGCTGATACATTGCAGGATGCTCTAATATTTTTATTTTTTCATATGGGATGGCCATGTTTAATCAGGGAATGTGTGTCAAATTCAGAGTATAGCAAGTGATAAAAAGTATAAAAAGTGCAACAATCAGCTGCATCATTTCCGTAAGAAAATGATTTGAATCTTTCATGTTTATATTAGTTTTCACACTGATTGCTCTGATTTGCTTTTTCATATGGGCATTATTAAAATTCAGCTACTAGTTTAGTATGCAGAACTAAACCTTTTAGCAGTTTCTTTGCATGGCTTAGATGGACAGTATCTCCTGAATCTTATTAGTACCGCTGATTCACCTTAAATTGTTTCCACCTGAAGGTGCATTGCAAAATAGTTCTGTTCCTTTACTTTAGATTGAAAACATAGATGCAAATTAACTGTGGTAACCCCTTTTCAAACGAATTTTAATTCTGCTTTACTCTCAACCTCACACTGCCTTGAAATTCACCTATAATGGAACCATTAAAAATCTGGTAATTCCTGCAAAAGAACTCATATACATCCATGAAATTCAATGGTAAGTTTATATATATATATGTATGTATATACACATACACTTATATATAGCCTATATAATATATATATATATGGATAGAATTATTACTGAAAAGCCCCAGTTAAAGATCTCTAAAGATTACTGTGTCCCGACGCCGACATCATTCTCATCAGATTTATGGCTTAGGTCTTTTATTGGTTTTGACCCTTCATCAAGTTAATTTTGAAATTATACATTACATTTCTCAGATTTTAAATGGCTTCTGATGACTTAATGTGAAACGAAGTAGTAACTCTAAAGCACTCATAACAGATTTATGCTGAACTTGCTGAATTTCCATTGCCTACAGCCAAAATTCTGTAGTCTGTGCAGGGTCTACACACTTAAGATGTCCAGGGGAAAATAGTCACTGTCTATCTTCTCCAAGCACATATTCGTGGCTGGCAGTAAAAAAATAAAATAAAAAAAATGCTGTTCCCTCTTGCTAGCATTGTCTGTTTTAGTTATCTTGTGGTTTGGAACCACTGATTCATTCTCTTTGGTAGTGAACATGGATACCTTGCAAAAGATCCAGCCCACTCATTACACAACAGCTTGCTTCTCAAACAACACTCATCAATAATGAATACACTTCACTAGTCTTTTGTCCTCCTGGACTCAATCCAAGTACATAAATGGATACAGCAAGCAGTTGCGGCATGTCTATACACAAAAGTCTCACCAGTTTAACTTAAATCAGTTTCCAAGCTAATTTAGGACTTTGGGTAATGAGCTTTGGAAACTCCTGATGCAGCAAATTAAGACATTATAAACTCCATGCATTTCTCTACACACTTTTAGAAACTATTGCCACTATATTGAGGTCAAGAAAAGGCAACACATATGTCTGACCGATGCTCCTTTCTTAGCCTAACACAATAAACCGGCGTTACAGTGCCAATGTCAGTGGCGTTGTGCTCATAGGCCAGCCTCTGGCCAGGCATGGACACTGCTCCTGCTACCTGTCAATCCAGAGACAGAAGAGAACAGTAAAAACAAGTTACTAACTCTGCGTAGTGATTGTGTTGGGAGCAAGGACAGGAGCCTATCTGCAGACTGAAGACATTCTTGGTAATACTAGTTCAATTCTTTATATAAACACTTCATGTTGCATGTATACAGGTAATATGTATAATTACTTGCTTTCTGTCTGAAGTGCACAGCGCTGTGGTATCCAAGCACCCAGAAAGCAAAACATAAATTTATCTAAGACTAACACCTCATTTAAGTCAAAAAGATTGTACCATTTGAGCTGAAGGTGTTTCTGAATCAATTGGATTGTATCCATGTAATTTTGTGTGAATGAACTTTTCTTTATTCCACAGCTTAAATCCAAATTCCTGACTGTCTTCTTGCTTTCTTTGTAGCTCTGCCAGACACCCTGGTCTGACCAAGGCAGTCCTAACTTCAGGCTGTTTGCCAGATGTCTGGATTAGGAGTGCAACACAGACCACTGAGTCCTCAGGTATGTTCAACCTGCACTAGCTGAAGCACAACTCAGTGTGTCGTGCTACCTACACAGCCTTCTGGAGGCAAAAATGATCATTTCCATGCTAATGACTTTTTGGAGCCAGGCTTCTACCGCTGACTGCAACACGCCTGGAAGTGAAAGAGCTAGTGATGGCCATGTTCAGATCCCAATGAATCTGGCAAGTCTGTTTCTCATGCTGCAATGAAAAAGCATTGAACAAGCAGAACTTTCCATGGTTGTACTTTCATTTCCATATTTCCTTGGCTCATGAAGTCTCTCCAATAGTTACATCCTCTACGCTTTGGAAGTAACCCTTACTATTAGAAAAAAAGCAGTATTTCAAATGCAACAATAGCTTCTGTACAAACACAATATTCCGTATTTCTTTATAATGAGTAGTATATCCCATGAGTTACTTTTCAGCATCGAAGTGGCCCCTACTATAGTTAGAATCCTCAGGTTACTGAGAAATCCAATACATTTTTTATGTGAGCAGGAAGTCATTATGAACATTGCTAATTCTTGGTTTTCTATTGCACCAGACAGCTCTGAGGCACTGCAGAGGTTACTTCTCAGGAGCAGACACCTGATCTTCATTGCATAAGGACAACCACACTTTAAAATCACTAATTTGGTCGGTAATAGCTCTGGGAACCTCCTATTGTTTGTTTATTCCCTGGGTATTTAATGTAACTGTGTGTTCAGATTTGCTTAGTAGGTGTGAAAATTCCTTAGAGGGCATTTTACTGGCTCAGTAAGAATATTAAGAACAGAGGCTGCCTTTGAGTGCTCGGAGCACTGTGCCAGGACTGATGGCTTGGCAGTTCCAGTGTTGCTCTCATTCTGCTTCAGGTTGACATGACAGAAGGTGAAACTTTGCTCAGTGCGTAGCTTTATAAACTTAAAAAGTACTTGTGCCCTTGTGAGGTAGAGGTGGGGAGCAGGTTTTTTAATTAATATATTCTTTGTTGGCCCAAAGCCAGACTGTATCTTCAAGCAGAATACTGGTTTGTGTTTGTGTGACTTGTTTTTGTAAAATTTTCAAGAAAATACAATTCCTCTTAAACAGATGCCACTCAGCAAATGCAAATCTCATTTATGATCAATATACTGTTTTTCACTAATGCACAGTGGCTTGCCCAGCTGCTGTATGCTGCATGATGTGAAGTACCCTAAATACTTACAGGTGCCTTTGTACATAGGTGATATTCCTCATAATATTTTACATTTTGATATTTTCCTCTGATGCCAACATTCATAAACACAGATCAGACTCAAGGCTGAAAATTTCAACCTGAATGCAGATTAATATAAATGTGTGCAGTTCTCCCTATCTTTATTAAAAGATATTCATGAAATCTTAGTCTCACTGAACTTAAGGGGATTTCTGCCTTGGATTTCAGTAGAACTTATTTATAAATGTATTTCAAGAACATTTCAACAATATGTATGTCTTTCAAGAACAGAACCAACTGTGCTGTTAAATTAGGAAAATTAAATAAAAGCAAAATAAAATAAAACAGTTTCTGGGGTTTCTTATGTCTAGAAAACCTGAACTGTTTTGCTCTTAGAGAATCCAAGAGGAGAAATTGCAGACCACAGTACTGACTACTCATATGACTTAAAATCTCTTTACTTAATGTTTTTTAGAACAAATGCATGTTCAGAGAAAACTACATTTTGTTTTACTACATAGTGTATAATAACTAAATCATATTGTTAGTTGTATGCCATTTTAATTCTTTATTTTCTGTAATTATTTCAATTATATGACATGCAGAAGACAGAATATCTAAGAACAGGTAGGAAGAGAGTAAAGAAGCTGGTAGGCATTAGTCGTGAAAAAAAAAAAATCAAACAATGAAAATATCAGAACTAAATGAAAATGAAGTGAACTACCTGACTGGAATTTCAGTAATAATGTATAGAGCTTTCAGTGCAAATAAATTATGTTTTATCATTTTGAGAAGTACACTGAAGTTTACAGGCAACCTGGAAAAGTCTTGTTAAAATGCCAAATAGAGGAATTTACATTTATGTTACAAATTTACTGTAGAGATAATGTACAATAGCATAAACTGAGAGCAACAGATAAATAACAGATAAATAAACAGATAAATAAAAAAATAAAAGCTTTCATGTAAAATCTTCATTGATTTTTCAGCTCACTATAACATTCCAGTTCTAATTTTGTCATTTCTCTACCCCTTTGTCTCCATTTTAAACAAATGCAGGGCTCGATAATCAGAAATAATTCACAGATCTTGATGTTAATTAAAAATCTATTTCAGTTCACTCTAAAATATGTCATTAAATAATCATGTCATCTTACAAAAATCACTTGAGTTTTAAAGATATAATTTTCACATTTTTGTTGTTATTTTTTTAATTTGGCAGATGTATTTTTTAATAGTGGAAAAATGTAGATAGGTGGTATATTGTCATAATAATTATTCAGCTGCTCATTTACTCCCTCCAGCTAAATATAAGGAATGACTTAGAAAGGGCATGGTACTGGCATCAAACCTCCTCGAACACTGGACTGACCGTAATTAACTCTCACCTTTGGGAATCACTATGCTCTATGAAATTATAATCTCAAACATGGAAGAAGGTATTAAAGCTTTCTTATATGAAGGACTGTAATTCTTGACATCTATTTTCAGATGCCTTCCATGCAAACTGAAAATAAATGCAAAGTCCAATACTTTATAAAAAAGGGCTAGAATGCACAGCTTTCGTTGCTCAAGAGACTGTCATTTGATTTGTTTTGTTGATAGTTGAAATGACAGTAATCGGCTATGTTGTTTTTCAGTTTTACAGCAGAGCTGAAAAGCTGTCATTGGAAGGACAAAAATATAAAAACTTCTGGAACAATGAGATCAGTAGATTTTGGTTTGTAAAAACGCAAAATAAATGACAGTTTCAAAACTGTTCTTAACTATATCCAGGTGCATAGATGACTTCGGTGAAAAGGGGAAGAGGTATGAGTACTAATATGTAAGTGTTTTCCTTGAGAAATAAAAAATATACAATCTGCAGCAGGGAAACTCATCAGAAGGACAGGTAAGTAAAATGCATTCAAGATTTAAGGGTTAATGCAAGAATTTTTCTCTGTAAAATTAAAAGCTGCTGTAATTATTGGTATGTAATACCACGATAATCACTACTAGAAAAATGCCAGAATAATGAAAATGAGGAAAAGAATCTCATTAAATATTTTCAGAAGGTGTCAAAAACCATGGGGTTCCAAATTGTAAATCTGTCAAGACCCGTGAGAATTTACAGTGTGTGTGCAATACTGTTACTTGGTTTCAAAATAAATACTTCTCAAGCTGCCTGGTATAGCTAAAGACAGAAGGTAAAAGAGGGAAAAAATCATCTATAAAAAAGAGAGGGGGAAAAAAAAAAAAAGCTCTGTGTCTGCTCTTCTAGGTAAAAAATCAAGAAAATCAGACGTGCCTTTATGGATTGCAATAGAGATTTATTCTGCAATGGAAACTGCAAAACTGAATGCTCTGATTTACAAAAATCAGCTGTGTGTGTGTATTTGTTCCAGCACGGGCCCTGAACTACTGTGTGATCTTAAAATCCTGCCCTAGAGCCTCAGACTCGGTTTTCAGCTAACTTCTGCGCTTCTCATACCTTACCCTGTCCTTTGCTGCAGAAGATTTGTAGCCCTGAACATATGATTGTAGTTCTGTGAACAGGAGAATCATATGGATTTCATACAGATTTATGCCTTGAGCTTGACTCTCATGTGAAATCGTTGAAATCTAATGTCTGAAACCACACACACTTCATTCTTACTTTTGGCAGAGACATTAACAGGGACTCTTTTCCCCCACCTGATTTTATTAAGCTTATAAGGACTTCATATCACTGAGAGACCTGAATCTTAGAAAAACTTGACTGAAGTGGGCCAAAGGAGTCAAAATTTATTAGAAAGGAGAGACAGATAGAATAGACAGAATGAACGAGTAGCATAATTTTTTCAGAAAAACAGTATAAAACAAGTCTTAAGAGTGGAAACTAGGAATAGCGTGAAAGAGGAAAATTAAAAGTAATGGCTTTGTAATTTTTACTACGATATTCTCACTTGCAGAGGTTGGAACCTTTCCAATTATATTATACCAAAAGAGTAGAGAATTCACATATAAAATTAAAATAATAGCAGTCTTCAAAACCTATCCTTATTGAAATAATTGTGTGATAAACACAGATAATTCAGAACATTAAATTTATGATTTTAAAAGGATTGATTGGTGATAATATTGTTTGTATTTTACAGCTAAGATGGTTAATTTTAGACCCTGTGCATATATACATTTAACATACGGATGATTCAACAGTATTTTTATCGTATAACATGAACTTTCTATTTTTGTTTCTAAAGAACAATGAAGCACGACAGTTTAATTCAGCCAACTTTTAGCTAAAAATTGGCTGTGGATTTAGTAAAAATATTTCATTTTATATTACTGATTTTTCTTAGAGAAATTATTTCGCATGATGACATTGGTATTTCAAAAGGCATCTTCCATGAAATGCCACTGCTGGGTGTGGACAGACCAGCTAGGTAGGAACACACAAAATAATGAACACTGTTTGGCAATTAATGCAATTACAGTTTCTTGCATGGTGATCACTGATCATTGTTACACTAATTTCAACTTTAATAAATGTTAAAAATGCACCAAGCAATAACATTCTCATCTGTTACATTTTTGACTGTGTTAACTAAAACAGTACCATGAACCATTTTAAGAAACCACTGTGGGAGATTACTTTGAGAGTTTTCTTGATGTATTCATTATTCATAAGTGTTACTTTTCCATCTCTCCATCTCCCCTCTAGTTGATTAAAATGATTGGGGTTTTAGATGCAATGGTGCCAAGAAGTATGTGAAAGAAAGTGCAAGATGGATGACTGTGAAATAATGTAGTCATGAATCTTCTGAAAATCACTCACACTACTGATACACCTTTGTAAGCAATATGCATGCGGAGATAATTAGTTACTTCATAACTGTGCTGAAAGTCTGTAATAACCCATACCCTCTTTTACTTATTCATGAAATTTCAGAAATCAGATAACACATGATTTTCTTCAGGAACTTAACTTTATGAGCATTTTCAAGTTGTATTTTTTCTTACCTGTAGCAGAGCTGCAAACAAATATACTGCTATGAAGATAGGAGTTAAGGAAGTGTGGCCGCTTTTCATTAAATGGATGGTGTACAAGAAAATTAGGTGTCCAGGAATCACCAAAAGAAGCAGAACTTGGGCTGATTTGTTATTTACCCCTATTACCAAAATAAAATAAAAAATTCCAAAATTCAGTTAAGCTCTTTAATTACTATATCATATTTTTATTTATTTTAATATAAAAAGACGTTTTGAAATTTCACAGCATTGGCTCTTGTGGAACAGCAGGAATTATTTTTCACAAAAACAATCCTTGAAATTTTCCGCAGGGGCAAAAAAGTCATCCCTAGTGCCTGTCAGCAGAGTTAAGCAAGGCACTTCCAGAAGACTGTGCAAACTGTCTGCTGTCAATCAGTGCATTTCCTACATCTGTTTTGGTTCTGTACTTATGTAATAGCACCCATTTTTTTTTTTTGTTTGAGCTGCACTGACTTTGTAGAGCCTTAGTAAGAAAGAGGATGTTTTAGATACCATACTCAAGCCATCCTCAGAAGTATCTTATGTTTCTAAAAGGTAATCCCACATTTACTATTTTCACATCTCAATGCCTCCATGCATTTCATAAATATTAATGTGTAATACATTCTATTGAAACATCAAATTTCACTACGGATACTACATTGTTAGGAAAGGGGGAAGTACAGGAAAGAAATGAACTGTGAAGAAAAAAAATCTAGAAAGAAATGGCAAATGGGGAATGGAAAGCAGGGACTATGCTTAGTAATAATGTTAAAGTTTGGTCCAAACAGGACACTGGTTAGAACTCTGGAGTTAAATGACAACAGTTAGGAGCAGGGAAACATGTCAAGGTATAAGGTATGATAAAGGTTGAAATCCTTCTGAGCTGACAGCATCAATGCCCTGCCTGATCAGTCCCTATGTCTGAGTCTTACTAAAGTTATGCCCTTCTCCCTCTAACTCTCTATGCATCTCCTCCTGCAGGGAGTTGCTTGTGATTGTCACATGTAAACAGCTGCAGGCAAAGGAAACTGCCAGACCTCTGCTGCCTTTGAATTGCATACAAATTGAGTCTCTCACTGGGGGTACAGTCATATAGGGGGAAAAAGACGAGACGTAAGACACCATTTTTAACAACTAAGTGACTAATACATACCTGTGCCATAATAGGTTCTGCATGGATAATAGCAACCCTTGGCTTCTTCTGGCAGTTCTCCAGGAATGCTATGTAAATGGAGGTAGGTAGAAATTCTGCTAGCTTGAATAGCTACTAGATTACCACCAATACCTGAAATAGAAAAGGCAACAAGTGGTAAATTTTCAACTGTTTGTTTGTTTTCCTGTATTAAGCAATATTTTTACAGATTTCCTCTAAATACAGAAGTCAAAAAGAGAAACATTCTTAGAGTGTGTGTGTTATAGAAAGGCTACCACCAATCTCTAGTGATCAAACTTGGGCTACAATTTGGTGCATCACTGAATATTTAGATATTTGGAATATCCATGTTACTATATTGGAAATTTGGGGATGAGTTTTAATTTGTAATAAGTGCAGAAAATTCATCCAAAATGTTCAACCTGATACTTTCTCATAGGTGAAGCTGCCTTTTAAGGCTCCATGTTATTTGGCAATCCTTCTTGGAACAACGGAAGTAATACATATCTGTGTCACTGCTGAATTAGCTTCCTCGCTCAGTATTGCTGGTAAGTACAAATAACACAGAGCAAATGCACTTGCTACCTCAAATATAAATGCAGACTTCTCACACATAGAGCTGGAAAGGACATCACGAAATAATCCATCCATTCCCCTTCACCACAGAGCCAGATTTAACCGTAATCTTTTGCCATTCACAAATCAGGTTGAAAGGACAAGCATCTGAATAACTAATTTTGAAAGAATGGCAGTGATGGACATTGTACCTTCTCCGTGACAGCTGTTGATATGCTTCCCATTAGGGAGAAAAAAAAAAAAAAAAAAGACAACTTCTGTGAAACACTTTTAATTTCAGTGAATTGAAAAGTAAACCAACTTGTTATATCTACATTACAGAATGGAGTGGCACTAACATATAACTCTCCTCTTGCTATTACACCTTAGAGTTGTCTACTTGCACATCAGACACATGCCCTTTTTTCCTAGATGCTTTACATAGCTCTGAGAAGGTATGATTAGGTGGAAGTAATGTGGATCTTTTCCCTACTTAGGTAGCAGAAAGACCTTGGTTACTGTATTAGAACTCACTTGCTTACCTGATGCTTAAGGGCTTTGGTCACAGAACAAGTGTCTGTCATCACCAGAAGAAACTATTTGCCAAATCCCTCTGGGGACTGTGGAGTGGTTAGGACAAAGATTTAATACTGAGAACTCCACGTAAATGTTCTGCTGCACTGCAGCTTAAAGACAATTTTTGGCAGAACCTAACAAGGGGGTCCAACTTTTAAACAAAAGGCTTCAAATACATATCAGGAAATAAAGTACTAGAAAAAGTCATGGAATGGGCAGAAAAGACTGATTATCAAACCTACCTGCATCTTCTCAGTCAGGAGACAGAGGGACAAAATGGGAACTATCAAAATGTTGAGTCAGTCTTTGCAAAGAAAATTAAAATAACAGAATAACAGCAGGTTTTTTTTTCATCAAACTACAGAAAGAGAAGTAAAATAAAGGATTTCTATGAACCATAAGAGGGGTTTAAACAATATCAAAAACAATCTAGTAGGGTCCAAAGTCTATTTTCTGAATGTGGACAATAATGTTGATACTTCTGACTAATGAGAATAAGGTAAGGAAAGAGAGACAGAAGTAAAATGAAGGATCAATGCACTGCATTTGGATGGAGATCAGAAAATTTCTGTGACTGAATTACAAAAAAGCTGTTATGTAAAACTGCATTTTAATAAAGCTACAAAGCTGGGGATGCTGCCATATGACTAGAAAATATGAAACAGTTTCTGCTTTAAAAAGGGGGATAAAAGCAATCTGGATAATTATAAGCATGCTAGAAACTGCAATAACCGATCCATTCAAAACAATATTAAAAGATAAAATTAGTTAACTCTTCTCTCACTATCCCTTTTTTTATATAGCATTAAAAGGAGAAATGAAAGATAAAAGTAAATAGAGCTAAATTTCCAGGCATGTTTTGAGGTTTGTGGCAATGCAACCATAAACCACTTTGGCACAAAAAAGCAAGATTTGAAATACTTCCTAGGATGTGTGCAATTTCCTCCTGTGACTGATGATTATCTGCTGTAACAAATTCAGACAAACAGAAATATGAGATGATCTGGACATCTTTCCCTCATTAACAACAAGGGAAACCAAGAGAAAATAAAAAAGGAAAATGGAAATTTTCCCTTTTGAAACGGCAATAAAACTGGCTAGACAACAGAGACATAGACTTTATGCAGGTGCGCTGAAATTTACAAAGCTTCTAGAGCCCATACATCCTGCTGAGTCTCAACCAGCTAACAGTGTATGGTGACAGACAGCAGCAGTGATCCTGTCCTTTAGTTCTGTGTACTCATGTGCCAATTGTTCCTACTAACTATTTTTGAACCTCCGGGCCAATTTCAACCATGTCTGACACAAGGATTACTTAATTTTAAGGGGTTAATATTAGTATTAACTACCTCCTCCAAGTATGGTGGCTGACAAAAAGGAAACAATGGCTAATCCTGGGTAAATAAAGATTCAAACCCACACCTCAGTGAGACAAAGGCAGTAATAGGAGCCGTGTAGTTCTCAGCATAAGCATGCCAGGTGCCCAGTGAGCACATGGCTCGGAGCGAGGCATGGTGCCTCTTACTCAGCCCGTAGTTCAGTGATGATGAAGAGGAAGGACGGTGGCCAAAGCAGAGGGAGAATGGAGAGAATATTGTAAGCAACAGGTATTGCAGGGACACTAAGACACTGAACACTGTGGGATGAATGGTGCTCTAAAAACGCAGGATATAAATCGGCACAGAACCAAGTTCCATTATTCTGCGGGTCTTAGAACGACTTAAATAAAGCTGTGCTTGCATTAAATGAATCACTATGTACAGAGATATTCAGTTTGTTTTCCTCTAACAGCCGTTACTGTGCATGTGAAGTTAACTCAGCAATATCAAATTTATCAGATCCCCACAAGAAGCAGCAGATAAAACTGTGTAGGTTGACTAGATGTCAATACACAAAATTGATCATTCCTGAACATCTTCTGAATGTATAAAATGGTCATGTGCTCAGTAGCTGCTCATATTATGAAAATCGCTGCAGACATATATATGGACTGTTTCCATAAAGTTAAGTGAGAAAATGTGTTTCCTGAAATTGTATTGTAGTCATCGTAGCACATACTTCATAGCAAAGACTAACTGTTCATTCTCATGAGTACCATATCACAGAGGAAAATAATTGCTTTCAAAAGTAAAATCCTGCAACTGTTACCGCATTCCTCTCAGGACAGCAGATGTGTTTAGCTTCAATATGAGTGTTACTTTGTCAATAATAACAATAGACATCGCTGAAGTGTGAAGGACGTCATGCTGGCTTACGACATTAAAAGAAAATTGAAAATCTCATCATTTTATTGAGTCAGTCAAGGGATAAGCAAGAATTAATACCTCTTCTGATTATTATTTTTTTTAATCATAGTTCTTTTGTTTTGTAAAACAAGCACCCAAAACTATATTTAAAGTAGAGCCAAAACCACATCATGTATTTGTGACTATGCCTACAGGCATAATTCTACTAAGCATTATTTGGAAAAGGATTTTTTTCTATTAAGAGAAGTAACCATGCTAGTCTGAAAAGCAATTAAAAGTACTTTGTATCAATGCATCTTAAAGAATATTTCAAAGCAGACCTGTGTCTCATTACTCTTATTAACATATTACAGGCTAAAAAACAAACAAACAAACACAGAAGTTGAAGGAAGCAGGATGGGTATTGCTGATGCAGACTCATCTCAGATCACCTAATGCTCTGGGTAATACAACAGGCTGGTGTTGTGGTTTTTGGTTTTGATTTTGGTTGGTTGGTTGGTTTTGACGTTGTTGTTTTCCACGTATCTTATACAACACACTTTGGGTACCATTTCCAAGGGAAAACTGAAGGGATATCTGACATACCAGAGAGTTGTGCTGCCATTCAGAGGGACCTGGACAGGCAGGAGAGCTGGGCTAAAAGGAAGTTCAGTGAGGGGAAATGCAAAGTCCTGCATCTGGGGAAGAACAAGCCTGTGCACCTGCACAGGCTGGGTATTGACTATCTGGAAAGCAGCTCTGCAGAGAAGGCCACCGGGGGTCCTGGAGGACAAGAAGTTGGCCATGACCCAGCAATGTACCTTCATGGCAGCCAACGGTATCCTCAACTGCATGAGGAAGAGCATCAGCAGCAGGTGGAGGGAGGTGATGCTTCCTCTCTACTCAGCACTGGCGAGGTCACATCTGAGTACTGAGCCCAATTCTGAACTCTCCAGTACAGGACACGGACCTGCTGGAGCAAGTTTAGCACAGGATCACTGGAGCATCTTTCATATGAGGAGAGGCTGAGAGAGCTGGGACTGCTCAGCCTGTAGAACAGAGAAGTCTCAGGGGGAACTTAACGATGTGTTTAAATACCTGAGGGGAGGGATGAAGACAAGGGAGCCAGACCCTTCTCAGTAGTACCTGCTGACAGGGCAAGAGGCAATGACAAAAAAATGGAACACAAGACATTCCATCTGAACACAAAAAACCACAAATTTTTACAAGAAGGGTGATCAAACACTGGAACAGGCTGCCCAGAGAGGTTGTGGAGTCTCCGTCTGTGGATATGTTTAAAACCCAACTGGACACAATCCTGGACAATGTCTAGAGGACAATGCTTGAGCAAGGGGCTTGGACTAGATCTCAAAATGTCCCTTCCAACCTAACTGGTTTTGTGATTTTATAAAAAAGTAAATAAAACCAGCTCCTCCTCTCAACACTATTTCAGCTATGCTTCCAATGAACAGAACAAACCCTGCTTACTTACTGCTTTTGAAGAACAGAGGCTTCCACCTAACCTTAGAAGAGGACTCTAACTTTTGAATCTTTAGCACACAGTGCTCTTCCAAACTAGCTCACCATCCTCCACACACTGTTGGGAACCCCTTGCTCTAGATTTAGTTTCTCTGCAAGCAGCCAGACATCCATAATCAAGGTGCTCAAAGCCCAAGTTCATGGTAGATACAGCCCCCTACACTTCATAGAAACCTACCTGTAAATGCTCCATAGGTAAATTGGTATAAATTATGTTGCAGTAAAATAATACGATTTCTAGTCTTCCTCTCAGACTTCTAATTCTTCTAATTCAATGTCATGATGCATTGCCTGACTAAACATCACTTTGATACTCTAATTTTTCCTTAGCATATCATGAATGATTCACAGTCTTATTTAATATCCACTCTTCAAAATCTGGACTGAATACTGACTTACTAGTTTCTCTTCTGCTTTTCAGTGGTGCTTGTCACTATAAATCTGAGTGTTTTGCAAACATGAATGCATTTATTTTTCAAATATACCTGTGAAGTGATATTTTTGTACTGTCTGCAAAGAGCATTTTGCAGTTTTTGGTAATGAATGTGAAATATGTAAGTCATTTTGTTCTGAATAAGTATTTAAACCAGACTTTTCATTGATTTCATCTGTATCAATGAATGTTTTCATTTGTATCAATCAGTGTTTAATATTTTTGCAGGTCAGAATCAGATATTTCAGAAAATGAGAATAATTAAGTTATTACTAATTGGTAAAAAAATTGTTTTAAGGTACTTGTTTAACACTAGGGAGAACTGCATGGTAGGCAAGAGGAATTTTGCAAAGCAGTATTCAACTATCTTATATAAAAACCTACTTCCTCTCCTGTTACTTTCCGTCTCATTCTTCTTTTTTTTTTTTTTTTTCTTAAATATATATAAACGAAGATGGATTCCTGCAGAAAACTACCTTCCTGAAAGCACTGAGAGCACAAGATAACAAGATAAAGCCTAGGCACTCAGCTTTAAAAACCAGCACCATAACCATTCACGAGACTATTAAGAACAGTTGCATGATGGGGTATACAAATAACTTTGTAAGAATGGCAAACTTCATGCACATCAATTCATTGAGATTAAAGGTCTTTATAAATTCACTTCTATGGAGAGAGATTATCAGTCACAGAATTCTGTGCTGTTCCCAAGCTTCTACACTACAGCTTGTGCAATAGGAGAAAAAATCTATTAATACCTATGTAAGGGTAGAATTAGGCCAACAAAATTCCCAAAGAAGAATATTCTCACCTTTGCACCCTCCTCACCACAATCCACAGCAATACAGTCAGTTGTGCCAATTAAGGTGGTTTTTGTTCGGTTGGTTGGTTGTTTTTTTGGAGTTTTTAAGACAACATTATATATGCAAACCATTAAATTTTAAAATTGAGTGGTTTAGGTTTGATTTGGCTCATAAATCATTTCTTTCCTATGCCTAATTGACAAGTATTCCTTGACTGTCACAAAATGAAAACATTCTGGATATACCTGTGATGTGAAAACTAATGATTACTGAAATCTTGTAAAAAAATAAAATACCTGAAAGAAAGAACTCACATCTATAACAGCGTGGATTATGCAGATTTACATGTACAACTAGCAACTAAAAAGTAGTAGAACTATAACCCAATAATGAGTCAGAATTAAATATTCAGAATGAAAATCCTCCTCCATTTTATTCCAAAATAAAGACAGAATTATAAATCTCATACGGTATAGGTGCCTTCTAATTCCATTACATTCTGTGCAATTCAGGATGCAGAAAAATTAATTTCCTACCCAGACAAATTGCTCCAGTACCATAGAAGTACCATACACTAATGTCTTCCCTTGTAACTTACAGAGGAAAATTTCAGAAATTCAGCCATCTGAGACAATGATTGTCTTCCAATCAAAGCACTTCTGTGTTGTATAAAAGCTGAGAGTACAACTATCGTATAGCAGATTAAAATACATAAAGTTATTAAAAATACATTTTTTGGAGGGGGAATGATTTCTGGTATTTTCTTTCCATATTCTCTAAAGGAAACAATTTACAGCAAGAGATATCTGAAAAGCCTGAAAGTCTGCCCTTCAATTTATCCTATTAATAGATTTAAAAAAAAAAAAATGGTTTGGGGAATATATTACATAAGCTTAACTTTCATCTCCCAGACAACAGATACTCATTAAGTTTTGTGTTAAATTTTCTCATACAGGTTCTTCATATTCCTTGATCTACATTTATTTTTTCCACATATCAAATACTATGTACAGCCAAAGAGTAGGGAATATTACAACAGATTTATGTTACCCTTAAGGACTCTTGTTTCAAATCATCTGTAAATGCAAGTTTTTCTATATGAAGCCTCCAAACCATTTCTGGTTTTCAGTTGTTTTCAGAAGTAATTTGTAGAACCTCCATTCTACAAAATGCATAAAAACGGGGTGAAATCTAATGACATGTTGTTTACTATGCAGTAACTCTTGAAATAAAAATACTTACAAGATATCTCACAATATTTTTTTAAGCAAGCAAGGAAAATGGAAAGTGGCTCTACCTAGTAATCTCAGTTAATTTCAGCTGATTATTCTGAAGCATATAATTGTATAAAACGTTATCTTTTTTTTCTGCACAAAAGGAACTCACTTACTTGCAAATTGCAGTTCCTGAGCCAAATTCAACAAACTGTGATGCTGTAAGTGGATTTGTAAATTTTATTCATCTCTCCCATTAGAAAACATAATAATCAACTTTGAGTATCTGGGCTGAAGCAGAACCATGCTGGGATTTTAGCTAGTTTCTTCAGAACTTCAGTACATCAAACACAAACATCTAAATTTCAACTAGATTTAAAGTACCACAATGGCTAAAACCACAAAATGATTTATTTATTTTTAGAAAGCACAGTTGCAATTCAACCCAACCAACCATAGAATTAAAAATAATTCTTCATCTCATGAAATGTGTTTAACAGGGGAAAATTGGAAAACTGGTTGTAAAATACTTCTGGCCACCAGCAGTTACGTTGACTATAAATGCCTGCCTGCTTCAGAACTCTTTTAATAGTCTTGGCAAAAATTTGCAGTTATTGTTAATAGGGGTAGGTATCTTTGAGGTTGTTCAAATTCCAGACCAATATTTCTTAAACCAAAAGATATGTGGCTCAAAACTGTAACATATATATGATGAAAGTGACTTGTCCCACATCTAAGAATATGAAAACCACTTAGACAGGACCAGATTGAATGCTACTTAACGGCACACAAAGGAAGCCTAACACCTGTTGACTTTGCGGTGTACAATGCTCAGGATTTCACGATATCCAGCAACTGGCGCTGAAAAAATCAGCAACAATTTGAAATCCTGGACAAATACACCCTGTCCTGAGATTTTGGCTGCACATAATCCCAACAGAGTACAATATTTATTTCAGGGTTCCTTGTGTCATAAGAGCAACCAACTTCAGAGTAGGAGAAAGGAAAAGGCATCTGAAAACCATTTTGAGGGGGAAAACCTTCAGCTACTTTCACTGCTTATGCTTACCATGACAATTCTTTTTTATTTCCTTTAAATATAAGGCATTTCAGTGTTGCCACTTATGTTCCTTGCTGACTATAATTTCATTTTTACTTTTCAGCCTTTATGCTTCCTTGCCTGAGCCTTTCCTTTATATTCATTCAAAATTGCAAGTACTTGCACCTACTTTTTGTGCGTTTCCATTTTGATTTCCAGATACCTAAAGAGCAGGGCAACCATGTTGATCTTTGACCTTTACTGCTTTACATCTGAAAGTTTTCTTGTAATAGTCCCCCTTGGTAGCTTGCTTCCTAAGAGAAGAGGATCGTGCTTTCTTTTGAGGCAGGTGCACCCAAAGCTCTTACCAGTGTTACTGCTTTTGTAGATGACATCTCTTAGTTACAAAACCAAACAACTGTCTGACAATTGCTTTATACTGTTTTTCAGTAGGCTTCTCTCTCTGCTCCAGTACAGTAGTAGAACAAGTCTGGATTTCCTCTATAGACTCACGTGTTCTAGTCTTGCCACCTACACTGGATACAGGTCTGACGGATACAGGCCTTTCTCAAGACCCCACACTCTCACCAGATGTTGCAGTGATGATGGTCTTTTACCCTGTAGTAGTTATGAACTGCCCTTGTAAGTGGAACTATGCATCCTGTTCAAGGTTGGTTTCTTTCACAGAAATGGGCTGTAAAAGCTGAATTGCCTGAGTGTTTACATTTTACCTTTTTTTAAAATTTGTAGTTAATGATTGGACTTAAGTAAATCATTTTAATTGCTAGGAATGACAGCTTACTATAAACATGCCTCTAGAGAAAAAGTTAAATGTACCACTTTGTTTCTAATTTTCTTTCATAAGTTTATGAACAGAATTAAGGCAATGTGCATACATTCTTTTGATCTATCTTTAGAGAAAAAGAACTAGCCAAATGCTATACATAGCCATGGATGATTAGCTGGCGGGTCAAAAGATCCCTGAAGAATTAGGTAGGCTGAGAGAGGGAAAGCTGGGGCTAAAAGTGGGCTTGTAGCTGTGACAGTCCCACTGTGGTACTCTGATGATTGCTGTGATAATTGCACCACCCCAGTTATAAAAGCTGCCTTCATTTTAAGAAGTTTTATATTTCTATGCTGTTCTCAGCATTTGGCATCTGCCCCTCAAACTACTGTGCAATGCCTAAGAATGTTTTTTTCCAAGCTACACCAGGTACCTTACCCCATTGCTTATTTGGATTTCTCATGCTTAGCTGCTTCTTTTCTTGTTATGGGTAAAGCAATCTTTTCCCAGCTCACAAGGTTTAAACTTTTCAGTGACTAGTAATGGACCATCATCGAGTTGTTTATAGTCTCCGGTCCAGATATGTCAGCTGCTATCCCAGTCTTAAACTCCATGTTATAATGAGAGTAACTTCACACCATGCTCCATTTTGGAACTCTTAAGAAGCTGACAACAAGCATAATAATAGGCCAAGGCTAGACCCTTGTGCTTCTAGTGTAAGGGAAAGCTAGTGCAAGGCTGTGATCCGTGATGGGCAATAGCAGTGCTGCTTTTGCAGTGCCACTGGACAACTACATAAGCACGAATGAATGCTGGTTTTCCCTCATTCACAAATGAGCAGGGGGGAGTAAGTGTAAGTGTTGTATGTGTGTGTGCTAAACTCCTCAATCCTCAGAATTTGAAATATAGAGGCATTTCTTTTGGAAAATACAGAAGAAAATATATTCTGTGTAGAGGCTGCAGTGTGCCTGTTTCATGGTACACCTCCTGAAAAGGGAAACTGTAGCTAAGTGATTTTTTTTTTGTTGCTGTTAGGTTAGGCTTTCGTGGTTTTCGTAACTCTACTGGTGTGAATATCCTTTTCATATTGCTGGTCAGTATAGTGTAGAAAACTGAAGTTTAGGAAATCTTTTAGTTAAAAAACCACATCTGTTGACACTCGTTTACTAACCAAAGGTGTGCTAGACCACTTAACAGATGGCTTTTTAAATATTACTGCTGCAGAAAGCTTTCTCTACCATTGCTTTCCCATAAAGCAGTAAAGGTCAAAGATCAACATGGTTGCCCTGCTCTTTAGGTATCTGGAAATCTAAATGGAAACGCACAAAAAGTAGGTGCAAGTACTTGCAATTTTGAATGAATATAAAGGAAAGGCTCAGGCAAGGAAGCATAAAGGCTGAAAAGTAAAAATGAAATTATAGTCAGCAAGGAACATAAGTGGCAACACTGAAATGCCTTATATTTAAAGGAAATAAAAAAGAAATACCGGAGCTTAATGGGAAAGAAGAAGCAGCATGTTGTGTGGAAGACTGAAATACTCAGTTTCTTTTGTAACCTGACTTGGTAAAAAATGGTGATGCCTGATCATAAACTTGTACGTTTAAGTCTGTACAGCCTGAGGATAAATTAAGTGTAGAGCATCCTTAGAGAGCTAGATGATCAGTCCATGATTTATAAATGATCATTTTTGCAGACCAATTATATTAGAGGTTAGTGAGTACCAGAGGGCTGTAATAGGGAAAACAGAAAATGTATATTTAAAAAGGACCAAAAAGAATGATTTGAGAAATCTGTATGTTTGTCAAATTTATATTCCTGACAAGTATAAGAACAAATTATTAAATAGACAGTTTGTAAGCATCTAGAAGATATGAGAGCAGTAAAACAAAAGCTAACATGAATTTACCAAGGACATCCTTCTGTCAAAGTCTCACAATTATCTCCTCTAACAGAACAACTTGCCTAATGGGCACAGCCATAGATATGCCAACTTTTAACTGTTGCAAATTGTTTTGATGCTATCCCATGCCGCATTTCCACTAGCAACCTTTGGAAGTTAATTATATCAGAGGCAAAGTGTTTCAAAACCCAGCATCATATTAACATTTTTATTATCAAAGCAGATGAGCAAACCAAGTGGTTTTAACTTATTTAATTGATAGCTTAGAAAACAGAATAGAATATACCCCAATGGCATTTGCAAAGGCCAAGTTAAGATAAGCCAAAGCACTTGATAAGCAAAAATCTGAAGTCAGAATCATCTTGATATTTAGAGAAATTGATTTAAAATCAGTGCATAAAAGAGCAAAATAATGTTCAGAATCAAATGTAGAAATACAAAAGGGGAAAAGAGCAGCTAGTGAGCATTATTGTGGGAACAGATCCAGTGATTATAATTACTGCAAGCTAAACATGTATCAGTCACATGATACTGTAGCAAAAAAGAAGCTAAAAATTTGCATTTTGCAAATGACTACATCAGCCTAATAAGATATTATCTGTTCCTGTAAAATTTGCCTTGTTATTTGACTTAGATGACAAAACTATTTATGGATGAAACTGTCATGAATACATGCTTGTGCATCTGGAAAGCGCATAACAAACATGGGAACCAATATACATCTTTCTTAAGAAATCAATTTGCCTATAGCACCCCTGTTGGCTCTTAAACCTACATGCAAGTAAATACTGAATTGCTATTTTGAACATTTGCCCTTGGATGTTCAAAAGAAAATCATTTGGAATAAATTATCTAAATTTTCCTCAGCCATAACAATTTCTATATAACCTTTGATCACATAATATTTGAAGATACCTCTTCATTTTCACAGTTTCTTAATGCATACTTCAGGGTCATACTTCTCACTTTCTCCAACATGCTTTAATGATTGCAGTAGATAGGACCAAGAAACTCTCTTTAGGTGTTAATAGGCCTTTATCAAACCAAAGTGTATCAATCCATATGTAGCAGCACATAATCCTGTCTTAGTCTTACCATTAATTACCGGGGTGTAAACAACGATTCCAACCAAGTTTGGATCAGATACAGTAGTGTCCAGAATAAGGCCACCAATACTGAAAAACAAAGTACAATATTTAGAATAAGGCAAACAGCTACACTAATTAGTATTTCAAACTTTTTTAGTAATTTCAGTCTTCTAATATCTTCAAGCCACAATTTTCTTCTCAATTCATCTTTTTCCCCTATTGCTTTGTCCTCCGCTACAGACTAACATTGCTACTGCTACTGATTTAGATATTAAAATTGACTTCTTGTATAACAAAGACTGTAGAATTTCAGGCAATCACTTGACTTTTAAGATTCATAGCTTTCATTTGATTAAATCACCTCTTAGATCAGTGTGCAGTTTTGATAGGAAGCTGCAGGGGATGAATACTTCACTGTTTCCTTTATTTGATACAGTACATCTCTGTTCAGTCATTTCCACAGGCTACTGCTAGCTTCCTCACTCATTCCCATCCATGATTTAACTGCTTAACTTTGTAATTTTTGGAAGGTTAAAGTTTATTCCCACTCCACGTTCTAGAGGCTCCTTAAAAGTTTCTTTCAGGCACAGTCGGGTATTACATAAGATATATAGAGACACAGACGAGAGACATCAAGACAAGTAAAGACAAATAGACTTACCTGCTTATAACCATGGCAGTTATAACAGGCTCCCATCCTGAATGGAGAACAGTTCTGGTAGCTGGGTGTTTGGCAGCTATGACAATCCCCATAGGAGTCAGAGCCAAAAAAAAGGCACCAACTAGAGGAGATACATAGTAATATGTCTCTAAAAACAAACAAACAAACAATTGAAACAAAATAACCGTTTTGCTTTCCAGATATTCATAAAAGTTATTCCTAATGTAGAAATCTCAAATAAATTATATTCTATATCACTCAATTGAGGAATTTGAATAGTCTTTAGCACTGATGTACCTAACTTTTCAGCTACTGCATCAAAAAATATGGTGCAACATCTGCCACCTGTGATCACTTTCTCCCATCCCATCAAGGACAGAGCTATCTGTGTAAAGTAGAAAGTTTTTAAAAACATTTTTATATGATGCTTGATGATAAAAATGCAATGGAGATGTGGAATATAAAACATTATTACATGTCTGCTAAAAAAAAAGAAACTGAACATATTGAAAACGCATTTTGTTTATATATAAATTTGTAGCATATGTCTCCCTCTTTCCAAAGCACAGATAATATGCTAATCTCCCCAGAAACAGCACATCTAAAGTGATGCAGGCACAATATGTAATACTGAAACATTTATATCAGTAGTTCAGTTGCTTTATAACCTGTCTCAAAGTCTGGAAATTCACAGCCACGATTCTGCTGCCTGCACCCATCCATCAGAATGGCATCGTATTTCATAGGAACACAACTGCAAATATCAGTAAGGGAGTACCATCATAAAACAAAACTAATAATGCAAAGGGCTGCCTGCAGAAAGAATAATATTTTTCAGATTAGTTCAGTCATACAGTCCCATCCACTCAGAAGCTATCACAGTGATCCAATTCAACTGTGGCAAATGTACGTATAACTTCCACAAACAGCTCGCATTTACATACATTTAATTTTATGAGAAATGTGGCGGTGCATTTAATATTAAACACGTTTTGTTTAAGCTTTCAGAATTTGGACAACTCAATGTAAACTATATTTTAAATAAACAGGTGGAAGTAGCTCACGTGGAACGCATAAACACTTGAACAAAGAAGAATATCCAGTATATATAAAAATATCCTACCCAAGCATTATGGCTTATTACAAAGTCTGCAAGCTCAAGCAATTACTCCTTTGATGTTATCTTGGTGGAGGGATGGAGAACAGCTAAAATTACTCCTGAAAGAATTGCGGTAGTGTTCTTAGAAGTTACTATCCTTCTGCATTGACTGGTAACAGCCTCTGCAGCAGAGCCAGCAGAAAAGAGACTAAGATTCCTATCGTCTGTAAGCTGAAAGCAGAAAACTATCAGAATGAGAATGAGACAAAACCCAGAAAAGAAGTAATTTTTCCCTTCCTTTTCTAACTACTCTACAGTATATTATCTCCTTCCTTTGTGGTGCCTTTTTTTGTGGTCTTTTTTCCTCCTTCTATGAACTAAGAGATGTGTTTAATGTGAAAAGGTCTGACTCAAAAGAGTACATATAATACATGACTCCTTTATTTGATAATTACAGGTTTTTTTTAATCAAGCTTATAAGAGAAAAACATATTGATGTAAAGTTTTTGAACTTCTTGTCATGTGGACCACTGCTTGCTGCCCAAGTAAATGCATTCTTCCCTCCACTTGCAATGCAGAAAGATCCCTGTGCGTACTGCAGTGGGTCCTATGGAAAGGCATCATTCATTCTGTATCCATTTACGTAAAACTTTGAGACTTCCTTCTTTTCTCTCTCTTTTTTTTTTTTTTTCTTTTTAAGATGTTAATCACACTACGTTCCTGTTACTTATTCTCACTCCCCCTATGTCTGTTCTGCCTGAGAGCTGGCTGAATGGCAGGTCTCAGAGAGTTGAGATCAGTGGCAAGGGAGGTGATCCTCGCCATGTACTCAGCCCTGGTGAGGCCTCACCTGGAGTGCTGTGTCCTGTTCTGGGCTCCCCAGTGCAAGAGAGACATGAAGTTCTGGAGTGAGTGCAGTGAAGGGCTACTAAAATGATGAAGGGACTGGAGCATGTCTCCTGAGGAAAGGCTGAGGGAGCTGAGTCTGTTCAGCCTGCAGAAGAGAGGGCTCAGGGGGGATCTGATCAATGTGTATGCGAAAAATTGCCCAGAGAGGTTGTGGAGTCTCCTTCCCTGGAGATATTCAAAAGCTGTCTGGATGCAGGCCTGCGTAATGTGTTCTAGGGGCCCTGCTTGAGCAGGGACCTTGGACTAGATAATCTCCAGGGGTCCCTTCCAACCTCAACTATTTGATTCTGTGATTATGAGATTTTTACCAACACAAGAAAGGAAATTAAAGTTCAAATAGGTATGGCATTTTACTACAATTTCTTTTTTAATCCCAGTAGCAAATAAATTGCTAGAACATGATCATGAGAAAAGAGAGTATTTAACTATCAGCAGCAGTCTCCAAGCATGGAAAACTAGTTCAGAAATATAGTCCAGGAATTACAAAGAACACTAAAAATAAGAATTCTTCTACTCAGAGTAAAATACATTGTGTAATTCCTTTCTTCTGGGAATAAAAAGAAAAATGCAAGCACAAAGATAAAACAGAAACCAGTCCAGCAAATGAGCAATGAATACTAACCAAGAGCTATTTAATAAGCAGCTTATAAATAAATAAGTGAAATATAAAATATATGTATGCATATATCATCCTGCCACATAAATGTTTTGTAAGATGTTTTAAAAAATGAAAAAAGAAAAAAAAGGGAAGACAGTCTTGCTAGTGTATAATGATTCATGAACTATAACCAAAATAAATACAATTTATATGTGCAGTGCAACAGGACTGTACTATTTCAGAACTCAGCAAGCAGCCAGAAGCAAGGGCAGCTTTACAAGTCTTAGAAAACACAATTAACCCATGGATGATTTTCAGTCTTTTCCCTAGTCGAAGTCAACATATTTTAAGTTAGTGAACAACAGCTACTGGAAAAAAAAAAGAAGTGTATCTATACAATATAATGCAAGCTGTCATTTTTGCAGCAAACAAAGCAAAAGTTAGATGAAATTTCAAGAGAGTGAATAGACATTTTATAGCAGTAAAATTTTTTAAAAAGTGTGTAGTGATATAAAAGACAACATGAAAGAAAAGGAACTGGTGGTCTTGTTACATACTAAGGCATGACTTTCAACAATACTCAGCAGTGGCTTAAGTTTGTTCCTCTGAGTCAACAAGTGAGAAGAGTTACTTTTTGGCCTTATTTTTCAATATTTTAATATGTACAAGTGTCTTAATTTTACCAGAAAAATCAGAGACAACTTACAAAATGGGTTTTATACTTGAGGCTTTTAAATGGAGTTGGACAAAACAAAAAACAAAAAACAAAAAAAACCAGCAACAACAAAAAAACATATTATAAGAGCTACCCAATGTTACAAGATTGTGTCACAAATTTCTTCCTGAAAAGAACAAAAATCAGAAGTGGTTCTCAGGAGTGGGGGATCTTCAGAGGTGAGATGAGGCCAGAGCTTAGATTCTTTAAAAAAATAAAAATAAATGTTTGCTATAATAATATACTAGTACTTCATTGGGATTCCGTGATTTAAAAAAAAAAATAAAATAAAAAAGTGCTAGAGGGAATGACAAACAAATAAATAGGGCATCAGTCATTCCCATGCTGCTAAATAAGGAGGAAATCAGGTATATTTATAAATCAGTTTACAAGGTTTAGACTACACAACTGGAATTCACCCTACCCAGGTTTTAAGGCAAAGATGATGTAAAATTGAAGCTTAAGGCAGCTGTTCCCTAATAGAACTTTAAATTCTACTTCCCATCTATTAGGTTTAATTAAAACCAGAACTGTAGCAGCCATTAATAGTTTTGAAACATATCACAGAAACTGCCACAAGTGAGCTGTGATGGATTCCAGTTCCCTGCAGACCCAATGAAACGCTCAGCCCCAGTCTGACTCTCGGAAAGGACTTTCCTTTAGCTAGGGGAGACTCTGCTGGCAGAACAACTTACTTGAATCTTAAAAGACTAACCTCAAGATGCATCTTTTGAGGAAGGTTGGGACATCATTCTATTCATATTTAATCCATAGAAAAAGTAAATTTATTCTGCAATAGCTGGAGAAGAGGGAAAGGGAATAAATGACTCCCCTTTTGGGACTCATTTCATTCCACTTGTGACAGCTTTGTGCCGTTTACCTTACATAGCAGGATGAATCTTGCTCAGCCTGTTCTGGTGGCTCTGCTATAGAGTTTGTAACACCCAACACTGCAAAATCAACTCCTAAAAACACTCAGTAACTCTTCAAGGAACTCCTGACTGTGACCTTACATCAAAAAGGAAGGAGGAAGGAGGAAAGAGACAAGACTCCCAACCAAGTCCTTACTGATCATCAGTTATTTTAAACCCTCATTCCTGTGGTAAAAACACTGACAGCAATCAAGCAAGCAATTGGGGAACTCAGATGCTTAACATTTGCTGGTTATGCAGGGTGTTTACTGTGGTGTACTGTTTGGTGCGGTGCCTCTGAAAACACAACCTCTGGGTGTGAAGGGTAAATGTACTATTTCCGAGGCAAAATTAGGAACTCGACAGTAACGATGGGGAATCCCGCCGTCCGGCTTCTCAAACTAGATCCCAGGATACTTGAGGGACGCCGGCATGTATTTAATCCCCGCTCCGTGAGGAGAAGAGGACGGCTTGATACGAAGCCCTCACAGGCGCAGGCAGAGGGCTTTTTCCGTCAGAGCCCGGGCGGGCGCCCCGCTGCCGTCGGCGGGCCTGGGGAGCCCCCTAGCGCCCGGCGGGCCGCGGCACCCCGACGGAGCCGGGGGAAAAGGGTTTTCCTCTCAGAGAAACCCCTCGCCCCCCTTCACTAGTCAACGAGATGTTTAACAGAGCACTGGGAGGCGTCCTGATGTTACGGGGTGTGTTTAAATGGCTCTAAGTGCAAGATGTTTGGTATGTGCCTAACATGGGTGGGTATGCTACCGTCCTTTTTCCTTGCCTCTTCTGGGCATGCCACGAAGCATCTGCTGTACAGCTACGTTACAAACAAGCAGAAAACTTTTAAATACATTATTTCACCCTTTCTGGACT
This sequence comes from Nettapus auritus, assembly GCA_011076525.1. NCBI lineage: Eukaryota > Metazoa > Chordata > Aves > Anseriformes > Anatidae > Nettapus > Nettapus auritus. Next base: position 57,315,322 of record CM021765.1, on the reverse strand, counting down.
ATTATTTGAAAACTTTTCCCATGGATAGAGCCAGAACCTTCACTCTTTGTTGGTACGTTTGGGTAATTGGGCTAATAAACTGTAGGGGAAACTGTTTCATTCAGAAGACAGTTCAGAGGTGGACTCAACCCGCATCACTACAAGCTCATAAACCATGTACTTCCTTATAACATTCCCTCTAAGCTTGTTGCTCTAATTCTGAGAAAGCAGGGAAGTGGCAGAAGGAACATAAGGACATCTGTGCTGAGTGAAGGCAAGAGTCCCATCTAGTCCAGCATCCTGTTTCTGACCACGGCCAACAGTTAAGGCTTGTGGAAAAATGGCACGTTTACAGTGATGCTTCTTTCAGTGTGCTCTGCCAGGTTTTGCTGCTCTTTGCCTCAGGGATGGGATTTCATCACTCTACTTTCTGTCTGCATCTTTCTCTTCAATACTCCTCCATAGATTCTTTTCTGATTAATTTATCCAACAAGGTTTTGTTGTTGTTTTTGTTTTGTTTTAATCACTTTAGTCCTCTTAATATATGCTGGCAGTAATTTCCACTTCCCAATCATATCCTGTGTGAAAAAGTTCCTGTAATTTTTTTAAACAAAACAAAACAAAACAAAGCAACATATTGTTGCCTGATCATTTTATGAATGCCTCTTCCCTGCCTTTCACTGCTTTATATACTTCTCCTGAGCTGAACCTACTACAAAGTTATATTCCTTGTTACTATTTCATAGTTCAACTACATCTTGGAAACTACACATTTGCAAGGGCTTTGTGGTCTGTTCTTACTTTAGAAAGACTCTCTGTTTCCTAAGAGAAGAAAATACAAAGACATTGAACAAATATAAAGAGCAGGAGTCATTTTAGTGATAATCAGATAATTACCTATATCACCAAAAGAAAAGCACTTCCAGAAGACCATAAAGAAAGAAAAGTGGGAGTAACTCTTAGAAGCATACTTGAGAGCACTACTCCTTCCTCCTATGAGTGTGTGTGATCTGCTTTTCAGCCACAGTGCCTTGCTACAATGTGAGTGTCCAGCTGTAAAAATAGCAAAGGACCAGTTCAAGCTGGCCACACTTCTTATGTTATTCCTCTGGGAGACATTAAGGTCACCTAAAACTAGAAATGTAAATTTCTGAATAGACATGAAAAGAAGAAAGAAGAAAGTCCAAGTTTCTTTCCCTATCTTCTTTTTGAGTTTGAGTTTTGTTGTTTTTTAGTTGTTGGTGGTGGTGATGGTGGTTTTTAAGAAGAAATAATGTTTTAGGATAAACTGAAATATTAGTAGTAGTTATTTAATTTTTAAAAATAAGAAACATACTGTACAAAATTTAAGTAAAGCGCAGGAAGCAATAGTAGATATATTCACAAAATGACATATATTGTTTACATGCAAATGACAAATGTAGCTGCTATTAAAATCCAATTGTGTGCCATACCAGTGCACCTAACTAGGTTTTTCCTGTAACCAGAACTGAAAAAAAAAAAAAGAAAAGAGTAGAAGGTGTTTAAAAACAGTAAGAATCACTATTACTCATTTACTGTATTTGAGTCTCTGTGGATTCAACTTAAGCAATTTTATAGAGAATATTGCAATGCTCCAAAACTAATATTTGGAAGAAAAAGCTCTAGAAAACAAATTAAACATCACTGGTATATTCATTATAAAGTAGTTTGCAGAGTAAAATTTTAAAAGACAAAATAAATCATGACCTATGTAGCACAAGTGTCCAAGAAACTTCATCTGAATACTTACTAGCTGAAATTTAAAGCCTAAGCCCAACATTAATGACTCTAAATGAAGCACAGCACTGGCAAGAAGAAATTTAACCATAACCCTAGCCCCAATCTAATCTTAGTGTTAACCCAAGTTTGGCATCTTCTGCCAACTACACAGCTACCAGATAGATAATATATGACTTCCTGTAATCCTGGCCAGCTCTCTGCTGCCTTCCAGCCAGCCGCTATACCAGCTTCCCTGGTGCTTCACTGACCAGCACGTGTTCTAATTTTGAACTGAAGTCCAATCAACCATATCAACTGCAGGGACCTGAAATCTCTTTTAGGTGGAATAACCCCATGCTATGGTCTAGTAGGAATGTGGGGAATAGCAATAAGCCTAGAAAAACAAACTCTAATGAGCTAAATTAATTATTATCCCAGCCCTAGCATTAGCAACAGACACCACATTTTATGCAAATAGGTGTTTCTCTGCTGTTTTCCTTACCAGGAAAAAAAAAAAAAAAAAAAAAAGAAAAAAAAGAAAAAAAGAAAAAAAGTTAAAAGTCTTGCTTTTCACTGTAAGTCTATACGCTTCTTTAAAAGCAGTATTTAAATGAAGTATTTGAGAAATAAGTTATTTTATTAGAATATAGATTAAAAATACATTAAAATATAGTTATTAAATACACAGTACAATTTAAGTTTTAACAAGAATATAGAAAATATTAAAAATGGATGTATTGCACACTGATGCATTTCAGATGACATGTCAACATGTTTAAAATATGATAAATCAAACACCAAAAATATAGAATTGTAAGTTGAAAGCGAAGAAACAAAATGGTAAGTCACTCCAAGGTAGCTTGAAACTTATTTACATACCTTTTCTGATTGATGTTGTAATATTTACATAAAACACTCATTTTTTTTTAAGTGAAAAAGATTTGAAAAATGAGCACAGATGTAAAGAATATATGCAGTGATGTCAACATGTCTGGTAAAACTATCATGAACAGTACAAATTTTGCCCTGTGCTATATTGTGCTATAATTGCCTATAGTTATATATTTTAAAGTACAATATACATTAAATAGTTTCTCAGGAAGGAGTGAGCTGCAGTAATAATTTAATTTTTAATATGTTTCTGAACAGTCTTTTCCTCCTGCAAGAAGATACTCTCATAGTTTTTGTTTCTTCATGGGGAATGAAGAAACAGGAAGAAAAAGATTGATTTTCAAGTTCCTCTATCTCGTTTTCCAAGCTCATATCTCTTTCTCTGACAATCAAGCATTTCACTGCATCTGCCAACATACAGGCATGTTTTTAATGATAATAATTATTGGCATATTCATTTTTAGAATTCATCTTGTGGCAATGAACCTTGTTCAGTAATCTGACACTTTGGGCCCTAGAAGTCAGAAAGACAGTTTTCTAAGGGACTATACTTGCAAATAACTAGTAGAAGAGAAGAAAAGCAGACTAGAAAAAAAAAAAAATAATAATAATAATAATTAAAAAAAGGAGAGTAATTCACAAGAAAATTAATTTGGACCTGTTTATGTGTAATTCCCCCGCTCATAGCTATAAATGGAAAATAAGCAAACAGTGAAGAACTTCGCCAAGAAGCCAGACAGAATTCATGCATCAGGCAGGATTAGATCATTGCCTTCGGTAGTTGGTAGCCAAGGAAGGCCTTTCCTTTGCTGCTCAGCTATTCACAGCAGTTATTCATTTGGTCACCTTTCATGGCAGAACTGCTGTTCTGAAGAAAGCTACGGCTAAATCTGCAGATTTACGTTTGAAATATATTCACCAAGTTTATTAGACAAAACAAAGAAAACCAAAGACAGACAGGTCATTTGGAGAAGCTGGAAGTGGTTATTTTGAGGGAGACATGGAAGTGTCAGCAAAACAGATAGGAAAGAGTGGGAAAAGTGCTACTGGGAGCAGAAGTAAGGAAGCTGAGGAAATGAGGAGGTATTGCAATAAGAGCTGGAAAGTACTTGATAGGAATCAGAAGGAAACTTGCTTTTGAGTAATTCATTTAAAAGTCATAGCAATCACAAAGCACCAATTGACCTAAAATTACGCTTCACTTCTTCGAATACATACTTGTAGGCTTGCTATTGTTACTTATATTACTTAAATTATTGCCATTTTGATTTCCAAGAATATGTATAGTTGCAGCAAAAGATATATTTTGGTGTCTAAATGGTGTCTAAAAGGATACCCTACCAAAAAAAATAAATAAATAAGTCTCAAAGCACAGCTCATCTCCTGTAAAGTAGCTGATCGAGATAGCCAATTCAGCATCTTCCCCTCAGTGCAAAAGTACAATTCAATAGGGCTCTGGGAAGCAAATAATTGATTTAGAGATGGGCATCCAAGAAAACCTGGGTGAAGACAGCTTCCCCTCTCCTCCCACCCCAAAAGAAAGAGGAATAAATTCAGCAACTACAGTTTCGAATTCACGTGTAGATTAGCTGTGATACTAAGAGAGTCTTTTGCCTATCAGGAGATTGTGCCAAGACTGTGGTTAGTGGTTAGATAAAAAGAAAGAGCATGACATAATGTTGCAACCAAAGATCATTCAATCATTCAGTGGTGTAAATGTTGACAAAAAAGTCAGTTTAACACGTTTTCTAAGCTTCTCCTTCCCTGCCTTCTCCCCACTACCCTTGCCCAAAAAAAGGCTTCTAAGGAGACATATACTTAGACACATACTTACCAAGGCAAGTATAAAGACCCTGACTTATCCATGCTAGAATAGCAAGAGTGATAAGATCTCCAAAACTTGCTGCTATAGGAGTGGCAACGTTGTCAGGATTAATACCAGTTTTCTTTGACCCAACAATAACTCCAACCATTATTATTCCTAGAGTCAATGAAGAAGAAAGTACAGCAATCATTATCTCCTTTTGTAACCCCATAGGAAATTTCAAGATAATGGCAATTTCAAACTTAATAAATAAGAAGTCTGTGCTTTTGTCCCAAGATGATCATTCCTCTCACCTAGCTGATTTCTGCATTTTTTAATTTTAGCCATTCTTAAAAACAAAGTTAGATATTTAAAAAAAAATCCAGTAAGTACACAAAAATATCAAACCATCTGTGCAATCAACTATTTTGCTTATGATTAGAATTAGCACAACTGAAATCGTAAATCAACCATTTCCTGAAGAACAAATACTCAGTGTGTTATTTCTACACCCCATTAACTTTAGCTGACTGAAATTTAAATGGCTCTACAATGAAAACAACATAAGATTAAATATTTGGACGTCAGATATTGTGCAAGATTTCCAGCTAAGTACTCAACACCAAGAGTCAAGAAACAACATCATAATTTAAACTAAAACTAGGCAACACATGAAAATGTAACTTGCTACCCACTTAAAGCATTTCAAATTGAGGCTGTTGGTTTCTATTTGTTTTCTACATACACCAACACTAACTTTTAAACAGACATTTCCCTACAGAATGGTTACTAAAAATAAAACTCACCTTGCTATTAACATCCTTCTTTGGCATAACTTGAGTTAATTTACCCCTCAACATACAATACACAAAAGCGCTTCAACTGTGTATACTATTCCTCATGTTATTTTAAAGAATTTTTGAACATTTAGTATTATAATTATCATTATATTTTTCATGTATTTTAGCAATTAATCATATTTATTGTAGGGTAGATGAGTTCACTTTCAGAAAAAGTGAAGAGTTACACTCCAAGAAACTTGCAAAAGAAAGAACTGAAACGTTCTCTTCATGTCCAGCTTATACATAAGTGGAAAAAACACGCTCATGTTCCCCCCTTCTCTTGCTGCTCTCTTGTTACATGATCAAATTTAATGGCTTTGGAGTCACTACAGTGTATGCTCTTAATTTCATGCCAAACATTCACAATTTTGCACTTTTAATTTAATTAAGCATATCAAATTAGCAAAAAGGAAGCGAAACATTTTATTCGATTTATATTATTAAGACTACTGATCACATATTTTCATTAAGAATATGTCAAAAGTAGAGGAACCTTTTTTCCCCTCATGTCCATTAAATTCCATATTTTACAGTTAATTATGTCCTGACAATTGGCAAGAGAAGCTTAATTTCACCACAACGTGTGGCTCAAGACAGACACATTGGCACTGTTTGTAGAAGGCGACTTGAACTCAATCCAGAACATTCATATAACAAGCCAATTTTTTTAATTTCAGAAACAAAGCAAAACACAAAATTGTATATATGCAGCATGGATAGATAACCAGGGAGCTTGGATTCAGCTAAGTTAAGATCCAAGTTCATTTGAGCTTAATTACAAATAAGTTCCATGTATTAAGTGTTAAGAACATACCTCGTACATCAATTAATATAGAAAGTAGTGCAAAAAGTTCTCCATCCTATTAGGTGAAATCTAAAAACAGACTTTTTTTTTAAATTATTTTTTTAGACATGCTAAGGAGGTCAAGCAAATCAAACCTTTTCAACAGAATATGACAGATGAGTGTAACATTCAGGCCTCTATGGAAATTGCAGAAGGGTTGTTCTACCCTCAGCTGTGTTTCACATGTATTACACCCTGCTAGACTTTAATTGTTAACTAACAGAAACATAATATACACTCAGCATCCACAGAGAACTACATAACTGTAAAAAGTAACATATATAATTCTTTTACCTTGTAAAAGAGAAGCTATGAATGCAGTTGCTACACTGCTAGAACACAGAAGGATTGAATGATCAAAGCGGTATTTGCCCTCTGGAATCCAGCCCAGTATAACTGCTGCCACGGCTGCCAGAAAACCAACTACTGTTGCCTGAACCTGGGGAAGAAAAAGAAGGTGAACACTTGTTTTTTTAGTGATCAGTGTTTCTTAAAAATAATGGAGACCTAGGAAGATTGCAGAATTATTTTATGTTATTCTTTCATCCTATCTACATTTATTTGCAAGTTGTAAAGGGAGTATGCTCACCCACTCTGTGTAGACAATGGTAACCCTAGATCATCGAGAAGAAAAATCTTATGCTAGCAGAAAAGGCTTTACTGATAATTCATAGACCCAGGAATAACAAAAGTCAAATTAGGGAAAAGACCTGAGGAATTACCAGAAGCCAAAGATGAAATGCCTGAAGAGGTTCCTAGGCCACTTAAAACAATGAAGTCACAGCATAAACATTTCACTTATTTTTTGAGTATGTTTTTTTATAACATACGAGTACGAAATAGTTCTAAAGATTAAGAAATAGTTGCTCTGGAGAACAAACACTCCTTTGTTCATATGACCCAGCTATTTAAAATATTGTTTATTATCCAAAAGCTCTATCACATATTTTTCCTTTAAATATTGAGTCCAATGAAAATACAGTATTGAAAATATTTGAGAGGTTATGTTCAAGAGGTTTTGCTAAATGTGAAATTTTTCTCCAATCTTCCTTAGAAATGTTCTCTCAGAAAAATTAAAAGGAAGTGCCCTTGGTGCAGTCACAAAGAATACTTTACCTCTTCTTGTGATAAATATAAGCTCATATCGGTTTAGAGAAGAACTACGCTGTACCAAAAAGAAAAGAAAGAAAGAAAGAAAAAAAAAACCACACATATAAAAACCCTGTATGTTAAGTTTGAACCAGTGTAATAGAGGTAGTTTCCTGTTAACATTGTCTGCCTCTATAGGTGATTGACTTTTAAAATAACTTTGTTCACCTAGAGAAGTGAATCAAACAAGTCAAATTATTTACCTGTTTTAAGGCCAAATTGCCAATTATTAGGTTCCATTTCTCAATGGGAGAATCCATTTTTCCAATATTTACCTGTCAAAATTACAAGAGAATTTTAGACATTTGGGTTTATACTTTCATTTCTTTGAAAATGCACTGACAAGGCAGAAACCCACAAATAATTCAATTGTCACCAAAAGATAGACATTATGAAAACAAGTGAAAACTCTGCTGCACTTTTTCAAGTTAAGCATTGCTGTTGATTTAAAATTGTATTTATGCTAGCTATCAAAGAGCAGCTAATCTTGATGCAGTTTTACACAGTAACGTGTTTAACATCAGCTTATTGTGCAAGATATACTAGCTGCCTTGTGTTCCAGGAATGGTCAGGCAACACCAGTGATTAGATCAGTGACTGGAAGGGAAAACGCTCAGTGTTCAGTCACTTTAAACTAAGCTTGTTTCTGTGGTCCTTTAATTCTACGAGCCAATAAAAGAATACACAACTATGCAGTGTATAGACACAAACACTCTCATGCAAGCATAATTGACTGCAGTGGAACTACTTGCACAGAGAAACTGCAAGTGCTTACAGACTTATGATGCTTTAAATGATATAGGTCCAATCTTAAAGCAGTAGCTGGAAGACAGCAAGTTAATTATTCTAACAAATGGACAAGCACATACACGGTCTTTTATAATGTATTTCAAACCTATATTTATTTTTTGAGTTAGAGGACAAAATCTGAAGATAGTACATACCACTGCAGTACAATGATATTTAAAAGAAGGTAGTCACTTTTGTGTAAAAAAATGAGTAAGTTTTTACATTTTTAGCATAAGTTTCAGTGGTGTTTCCCATCCAATCCTAATCTACAAGATCCTTTATGTTTCTCAAAATGTAGGAAGTCTTAATGCACATTTTTCCTCTTTTTATAGTTTCTTTATGATCAGTTTTATACTTCCATTTCTTTTCCACTTTGTTCCACTTTGTGATATTCATGAGTTGTGGGGAACAAAGTATTAAAAGAAATACCAGCTTAAAAAAAGGAAACGTAATAAGACACTTTATCCCAATCTACACTATAAGTACTTTACGGTGTTTGAAGTACAGTCAAAGCTCCACAAATACATGCATTAATTTTAAATATTGCAGCAATATTTAAGGAAGTTTGGACAAGAACCTCCCTTGCATCTTTTGTAAATAAATACACTAAATGAATTAAATGACAGGTTATAGAGAGCTTCACTTTTTTTGTCCTCTGAAAAAGTTTTTGGAAGAAAAACACCCTATCAAACCAGTAGTCTTGCAAAGAACTTAATCCAGTCTTAAAGAGAACTGCCTCCAGAAGGCATGGTTCTTTTTCCCCTACCATCATCCACACATTCACCTTGTCTTTCTTGAACCAGGTCCACCAAGTTCATGAGTGAGTTCACAGCAACTTACAAGTCAAGCAGACTTGCTTGATGGTTTGATGGAAAACCCTCTTTCTTGTGGAGTAAAAAAAAATTGTTTATTTTTTTCTACAAAATGATCTGATCCATCCATGATTGCACAAATGGGGTTTGGAAGGAAGAAGGAGAGCAGGAGCACTCCTTTCAGCTGAGACCAAATTTATTGTGAGACTGTGGAATACACACAACTAAACAAAAGGCTTATAAAGTCTATAAAGTCAAATTGCTAATGCCTAACCCCTATAACACATAGTCAAAATGAGAGAGTCTGCATAAAGTTTGCGGGGATGTCCGGATGAGTGGTTCTTGTCTTTTTGGTTTTCATTTATTTACTTATCTATTGCTACTTTTGTTGTTGTTTTCACTTCCTCTTAAAAAAGAAAAAAGTAATACGGAGAAAAGGCAGCAGTGTCAACTGAGACAATGAGAAGGACTCAAACAACAAAACAACGCTTAAGAATACAAAACACGCCATATAAATGCTGTGCTTGAATGGGCACTTGGCCTAAGCACACCTCATACACTTCTGCCTGCACAGCAGCGGGATAAGGGAGAATTTCACACCCATACCAACACCAAAGAGAAGTACAAGCTACGCCCTGAAGTTGATTGAAACCACAAAGATGATTAGTTTATGGCCCCAAGAGCATAGACACATATACAAATTCAGATGCAATTATAAGCTAGCTGAGCAGGGTATGAATTAGTTCCAATGCTGAAGTCATGCTGGAAATGTCTTCCTCTTTGAGGAAGCTATGCACAGAGGCACAGTCTTGTATTTAGTGTGTACGTGGTGGGGAGCTGGCTTCAGCAAATTCAGGCATCAGAAAACAAGCAAAGAAGAAAAAGAAACCAACACAAGCCTGTTCATTCAAAGCTGGGAAACAGCTTGGTGCTGGTGGTGCTGTGACCGTGACACCAGGCAATGCCAAAGAAACCAGAGCTCCCACATGCCATAAAGCATTGTCTGAAGAAACGTACACTTCACTGACCTCTTCTTAGTCAGCTAATTTACCTTCATGATGGCAGGCTGCAAACAGAGCTGGCTGACTTGTTTTTGCCAAGCCAGCCATGGCAATGTCTTGTATTGAGGTAAGGGGAAGCCTTGACTAAAATGCTTGAATAAAACCTACTGAATTAGCTGACCTACGCCTTGATGAGACTTAATGACAGTGGTAAGTGGCACTGGCAATACTCCTCAAACTAACCCTTTTCATATTGGGCTGTTGTCAGGAGGGCTGGGCTTCAAATGGCCAAACTGGCTCTAAAAAATCACATTCAAGACATCTGCAGATCACGTTATCGCACAGTTACTGGGATACTCTTAAGAATGCCATTCTGCGCTGAGCAGAAGTGTCCTGAACCTCATGATGTCAACTTGAGTTACTCATGATGTCAACATAACCACTGAACATGCAGCCAGTGTTGTGGAAACTCCAGAATCATTTTTCTGTGTGTGAGGGGGATCAACTCTGGCACTTTTGGTAACATTCGATGGATGATACAAACTGGGGCTAGGGTTCCCAGTGCAGACAAAGGGTCTCTGTGACCCTTTTCCAAATGTTACATGAGAGCTGTGACAAACGACATGGTGTTAGGGATGACTGGGAAATCACCCACTGAGTGGCCCAGAGAATAGGTGCTGGAGGCATGAGCTGACAAAGGTCAAGGATGTAACAGGGACAAAGAATTAAAGAGCACATTAACAGAAACTGCAGAGGTGGAGTTGATTCTTGACCTCTTTCCAAGGTTTCAGTGAGGCACTAGTAGATATTGGGCTTCCCCGAATGTGTTTTTTCACTGTGCAATACAATCACTCTCAACCCTCAGACCACGAGCTGTAACAGTAAGGAGCAAATTAAGCAACATGTCAACCCAAAAGAAAGTACGGTAAAATGAATTTATGCGTGACAGTAAAGGTAGTAAGGTTAAAACAAAAAATATTTTTAAGAAACAGAATACATAGAAAAGTAACAGCACTAAAAACAAAACAAATATGAATAGCTAAGGCTGCTACTGACAAAGATGCAGTACATGTCAATTCTTATGCATGAAAGAAAGGCTATGGGGCAAAACTCACTAGTTTCTATAACAGGCATGACACAAGCAAACCTTCACAGGACTGCTAAGGTTATGTCCATCACAGTGTGCATTTGGACAATAACTCAATATAATGTGATAATGAAATGTATTAATGACAGAAACCTGGGAGGCATTGTCAATACAAAGCACTGAAATATACAAAAAACAAATGACCTTGAGGATAACAGCAATGGAAACAAATGAAATTCAACAGTAAACATACAAGGTTATGCACTTACTGACTAACAATATTTATGCCAGAAGATGGGAGAAACAACTGGAAACAGCACAAAAGGAGAAATACTAGGACACAGTAATTGATTACGAAGTTAACTATGAGGTCTAAACCTGACACTGCTCAGAAAATAAATCCATATAAATGAGAAAGTTTCAAGAGCAATTTTCAAGGGAAATATGGAAGTGCTATTTTATGGAAGTGCCATAGCAAGGTCTCATTTGGAGTTATATACACCTGTGACCAAACATTTTATAGTAAGATTCATCCAAGCAGCAACAAGCAGAGAAAAGAGGCCTTGCTGGAAAATGGAAAGCTTATCTTAAAAAGGTAGTGTCTTACAGAGATACCCAGTTCAGGTACTATAAATAGCTTTGCCACCTAATTAGTTCATGACAGGTATTCACACACACAGAAAATATTTATGCTAAAGTAATCTGGATTGCTTGGGCTAGAAAAATGAAGGTGTGGAACATCTCTTGAGATGTAGAAAAGAACTATGACAAATACATACAAAAGGAGACAGAAACAGTTATGCTATGTTACAGTGATGACCACCCTCCCCTACCCCCCCCAAAAAAAATCGAACAAGAAAGGAATAAAATTATTTAGCAAGAAAGTAAAAAAAAATAAATCTTACAGTTTGATCAAAAAAGGTCTGGAATAGCAATGTGAGAGATGTTTTATTTTTGTGTCAGGAGGTCTTCAGAAAAATATATTCAAAATATTCATATTAGCATATTTAAACCCCATCAAGGCCAAAGACATCTGCCACCACGACAGAATACAAATGTAAGTCTCAGTAATCTACTTTATCTTTTTGAATGATGACTCAGAAGAGACCAAAGAAGTAAAATTTTGATATGTGAAGATTGGAAGATGGTTGTCTTTTTAACTTTGCCAATTTAATAACAGATTTAAAGAGCTCCTGTAAAAGCCAGATTAAGCCATAAACATAAAACACTAGAGTTCCAAAGATTTGTTTTCAAAAATTTACAACTATCTGAAGGGGGAAGGAGAAGAGAAAGTTACTCACAGCAGTTGACAGCCGGGATGCCAAGGTCATTTCCAAATTTCCTTTGAGACCAAGAAGTGCAGGAACCAAGATAAAAACTTCAGTAACATTCTTGAACACATCCCAGTGCTATTTAAAGGACACAGTAGGAAAAAAAAAAAAAAAAAAATCAATTGAGATATTCTCTAATTCTCTTTAGGCCTTCTTTAATGTAATGCCAAAAATTCTGTAACTCATAATTGAAGTCTGTATAAAAATCGATCTTTTAATACTAGACCTAAAAGTCTTTAAAGCAAGATCTGTTATCTATTCAGATAATATAGAATTATGACTGCATACTACTATTTCAAAGACCAGAATACCAAAAGCAAGAGATACAAAACTTCCTAAATTATTGCCTCTCCACTACTGTACTTTCTTTGCATCTTTTAAATAAAGACTAAGCAAAGGTCACTGGAAATGTTTACCCTTCCTGTTGTATAAGTATTTATTTCTTACTCTCTCTGAAAAGAGTTCAAGTACTTAATCTGTTGGATGCATGTAATTTCTGTTTGTATAGTGCATGTTAATTTCTACCACTTAAATTACACTACTACTTCAAAGCCATCATCAGAAAAATTATATGAAATGTAATAACATTTATTTTATAGCAGACAGCTCTAGCTAAATGACAAACCTAGTTAAAGAGAGATAATTAATTTGAAGCTTTTTTGAATTACTTTAAAATAATACCACGTGCTATGACTGCTTTTGAAAACTGCCCTTAATTTACAATATTTTCATCTTTTCTACTGCAGCTGTTTAGAAAAATCACGTAAAAAACTGCACGGAATAAACTGTCAAATGGACAGAGCTTGTAAGCGAAAAAAATGACTCCTAACTCTTTTACTTTCAAGTATGAAATTTAGAAGAATACAGATTTTGAAAACTCTGATTTTATAAAGCAAATGAAGACAAACTCTCCATTTTTGTGTGTGTTGAGTTCTCAGCATAGAAATGCTCTGCTACTTCCTGTGTCTGTCAGTCTATGTATTTAATATGTTACCGTGTATCAACTGAAACCCAACTAACAAAACCACAATGCAAATCATCTTTGCATTCAGGAATTTGCAGCAATTTGAAATGTGATAGTAAATAGGATCAATTCTCAAATGTAAACAAGATCTCAGAATTTCCTGTATATGAATTCACATGTGTACTTACAACTGGGAAAGAACAGCCACGAAAAGGTTTGGGAAAAAAAAAAAAAAAAAAAAAAAAAAAAGCTTAGAATGCTTTGTCTTCCTTACGTTTTCATGTTTTCAGAAGATTTTCTATCACATTTCAATACCCTACTTTACTGACATCATAGTTTTATGCTTAGTTTAAGGTGGAAAAAACTAACTTTTTTTTTTTTTTTTTTTTTGGTCACATTTCTCTCATGTATACTGCTGAACTGAGAAACCAAGAAAGATTAAAAGTAAGATAGAAGGAAAAAACATGTCAATATCTCAATCCAGATCAAAGAACAGCTACCCAAACAGTTCTGCTCCTTTCAGAGAAGAAAGGCATGGCGAAACATTGGACTGGAAGCCAGTAATGGCAGTAGATACAGCTGCCTCTTTTGGCTGATCATTAAGCTGTATCACAACATAAAACACATACTAACTGTGGATGAACAAAGCATCTGTAAAATAATAAGATTGGCAGTATGCATATGAACAAAGCACAAGATTGATGCAAAACAGTGTAAGGAACTAGTAAACTTTGCTTGTCAATTTTAATTTTCCTTTTTCTTGATGTATGTATTTTCTTGATGTAAACGTGTCTTTTAATTGTGATTGCTTTAAGACCATGCTTTCTTTACTTTCTCAAGATTTTGAGTGACAAAAGGAGAAAAAAGGGAAGGGAAGGGAAGGGAAGGGAAGGGAAGGGAAGGGAAGGGAAGGGAAGGGAAGGGAAGGGAAGGGAAGGGCAAAATGGAAGGGAAGGGCAAAATGGAAGGGAAGG